>CM046002.1:49170614-49773849 GCA_025175895.1 Wurfbainia villosa
TATAAAGAAAACTTTACAAACTAGGGCTTTGAATGCTTGTTGATATGGTTGCTTGAATGAGTTTGAAGGACCTTAAAATGTACCAACAATTCGCCTCAAGAAACCCCTCAAAGAACCATGGAAAAACCCTCCACGAGTTGCTTCTTTATAATCTGCATCGGGTTGGATTCGCGCCTTGCAGTCGACTACCATAAGGCCCCAATTGACTGCCAACAGTACCGTTGTGAGATAACGACTTGATCCACACTGGAAAAGTTCCAATGGATACACCGCATAATGCGCTAATCCCTATGCCGATCGCAAGTCCGTGAGCCAACGACTCACGGCCATCGAACGTTCTACTTTCACGACCAACCCATGATTCGGTTGCCCTTCATTGGCAGTTGACTGATCAAGCAGTCGAGGCGCCGATCGAGGCGCCTTGCATCTATGGCTACCGCAGCCGAGGCGCTGCCTTGATTGGGACACCAGTCGAGGCGCCTTGCGTCTGTGACAACAGCTCGACTGTAGTCGATCGCCAGTCAACTCATGACAGTCGATTGGTCATAATCCCAGTCAACTGCTACAAGTCAACTCGGCTGTCAAGTGTCAAAACACTTGACCAGTTGACTGATCAATGATCCCAGTCGACTGCTATACCTCAACCATGAGGTTTAACTCCAAGTATGATGCCCTCATACTTGCTAGACTATCATAGAACTAGGTCTTCTAGCCACCTCCATCAGCCTCATGCCTATCGGATCCCTCCAAGTCATCCATGAATTGTTCGTCCATACGCTAGTCTTCTAGTGCTTCCATCGGTTATTGTCATGCTAACGTGGTCTATCCCGCCAAGACATACACTTGGACTTTACGCCGTCAACCATTGGACTTATGCTGCCAAGACTCCCGCTTGGACTTTACGGTGCCAATATTACCCTTTGGACTTTCTTGCCAACCCATGTTGGACTTTCCAATTGCCAAGACTCAAGCTTGGACTTTCCCTTGCCAAGACCCATGCTTGAACTTTCCATGCCAACCCATGTTGGACTTTCCCATTGCCAAGTGTCCCACTTAGACTTTCCATGTCAAGTACCCATGACTTGGACTTTCCATTGCCAAGTACTCAAGACTTGGACTTTCCATTGTCAAGTACTCAAGACTTGGACTTCCCATTTCCAAGACCCATGCTTGGACTTTCCATGCCAAGTACCCATGACTTGGGCTTTCCCATGACACTTACATTATCATACATTTTGTAGAACATCAATGTCAAATATCAAATCACTACTCGAGTCCAACTCGAGTCGGTCAATCATGACCTAGGCCAATTGCACCAATAATCTTTCCCTTTTTGATGTTTGACAAAAAACCAACATCTTTGAGTTAGAACACTAACTCAATCCAATCCCCCCAATTTTCCAAATTGGAAATCCCAAGTTCTTCTCCTTTTTGACATACATCAAAAAGGCTCTCCCCATGGGTGTCAATGTCTCATATCCCAATGAGATCTTATAATCTTCTTAGTGATAAGTCCCATATCACTAAAGAGAGGCAATCATCAAACTCTCAAACTCTCCAAATTCTCTCCCTCTTGAAAAAGAACACATCTATTATCCCATGATGGATAACCTCCCCCTAAAGGCTTGCTCCCTCTTGACCATTGCACCAACAATATCTTGTAGGGGATCGGTACGACTGGCTAGAGGGGGGTGAATAGCCCTCGTTCGTTGGATGTCGTAATTCGATCGTTCTCGTCGCGTGCTTGTCTACGATTGTTGTTAGCACAGCGGAATACTAATGCAAATATGAATACTAACAACAAATACAATCACATGCAAATACACACGATATACGTGGTTCGGAACCGAATGGTTCCTACTCCACGGGCGAGCTCCTCGAGCTCTAGTTATGCGCACGACACTAACTAAACTCCTTCTCGACTACACGTCGGAGGTGGAGAAACCTCTCACAAGCTATTACAACAATAATATACAAGAAATACAAAGACACAAGAAATACAAGTAAAGAACGCTTTACAAATCTTTGCTTTGACCCTTTTCTTGTTGCTTGCTTTGGATGGCTCTTGAAGGACTGGAATGCAACAGCAAATCCCCTTCAATTGCTTCCTTAAAGTCTTTTCGAAATCCTCCAACTCGAGTTCCTTATATAACCTGCATCAAGCTATTTTCACGCCTAGCAGTCGACTGCCCCTGTGTCCGTTGTCTCACAACGGCCAGATCCACGTCGGACAAGTTCCAACGGATCTCCTACCAGTCGACTGATGGTCCTCATCAGTCGACTGGTGACCTAGTAGTCGACTGCCCAGTCGGCTACGGAGCATTCTGTGCTCGCGACATTCCCATCAGTCGACTGCCATCCCTCGGCAGTCGACTGCCAGTCCATGGTAGTCGACTGCCAAGCACCAAAATACAGCCTTACACCAGTCGAACTCTAGTCGACTTGGACCAGTCGAACCGACAACTATGCCAGTCGACTGCCGTCGAGAAAAGCCTCAAACACCAAGTTGTTTGAGCCTCCGACACTCAGTCTTAGCCACTTGGCCAAGTCCACATCACTCATGGAGTTCCCCACCGAAGCTCTCTTCCCTCGGCCTACGTCCCTCAGATGCGCCAAGCGCACGGCTTCGCAACGCCATCCTTCGCGTCTCATGCCCTAGAAGTATGCTTCCCTTTGGGCTCACTCCATTTGCTCCCCGTCCGGCGGTCCCTCGGATGCACCAAGCGCACGGCTTCATAATGCCATCCTTCACCGACTCAAGGACCTCGAGCCTAGTGAACTTACCAAGTCCTCAAGACTTCCCACATGCACCAAGTGCACGGCTTCGCAATGCATTTCTCACCAAGCACCAAGCGCACGGCTTCGCAATGCTTTGGACTTTTCCACACTAAGCTCCATGCTTGGATTTTCCAGGCCAACCCCATGTTGGACTTTCCCATGACAATCCCATGTCATGAGTTTTGTCTATCATCAAAATCCTATCAAGGTACTGATCGAGTCAGACTCGAGTCAACCTGGGCCGATTGCACCAAAAATCTCCCCCTTTTTGATGATTGACAAAACTACCATCTCAAGTCTACCAATTTTCCCATATTGGTAATTCTCATATCCCAATGAGAATTCCAACGAACCCTAATTGGTAACTTGGTAACATCTCCCCCTTTTTGACATTACATCAAAAAGGTCCTCCCCAAGGGTATGAATGTCTCATATCCCAATGAGATCTTATATCTGTCCCTTGGAGGAAACCATGCCTACCATCTTTCTAGTGATCCCATATCACTTAAAGAGAGGCAACCCAAATTTCCTCCCATGAGGAAATACACATCCATCTTCCCATGATGGATACCTCCCCCTAGAGGCTTGCTCCCCCTTGACCATTGCACCAACAATGTCCTTGGAGAGTCCCTAAGCCAATAGGAACATTAACCAAATCAAAATTAAGGCAAAGTTCAACAATGAACTCTCTTCCACCTTAAAATTGATACTCACCCTCAACCCAACTCCTAATCCATATCCAATGGATTTCCACCCTCTCTAATGCTCTCCCAAGCATATCCTAGGGTTAGGAATGGTTAGGGGACCTTAACCTAGCTGAACATGGGCCTAATCAACTCAAATCGAAATCGGGCCGATTGTTATTATCCATCACCGACCGGCATACCGGTACGATCGATAATTCAGTTTTTGAATTTCAGAAATGGATTTCTGAAATTCATAAGTAAATATACATACATAGATAAATCATGAAATTTGGTACGTATATTACTTATCCTAAACACTATGGGTGAAAAATATTGGAAAATTATTTTACCCATTAAATTATGAGATTGATACAAAGTCTAAAATTTAAGAAAAACTTCAATAAAGAGCCTTCTTTGTATCATCCCATTCAATGGTGATAGCTATCAAAAGATAGGCTTCACCAAGGTTTTTCAAAATGTTTTCAAAACCTTTAATTTATTTTTCCTAAACATCTCACCAATATCTAGATGTGTAAAACACATTCAAGGCAATTCATCTAGTGAGATGTGGGTTTTTGTTCTTTTAAAGGTCTCACACATATTTCTAGGCAATATTATTTGATTCCCATCAAATCATGCCATAGTCCTTAATTTCATTTTAATTTATGCATGATATGATTATGGCATAGATATGATATAGATAAAAACATGTGCCAATATCATGATGTCATGGCATGTGAACAATGTTTAAGCATACATGACATATAAAGATAAATCTAAACATGATCATGACATTTTTATAGATAAAAATGAGAGTGATGTCATGACATGGCAAGGCAAATAAAACATGGCAAGTAAAGTATACTAAGGTATAGAATACCTAAGTGTGAAAATCAATTTGCCATTTTTAGGGATTAATTCTATTTTGCCTTATTGCCATTCATTTCCCTAGTGTGCCAAAAACCCAAAACGGCACACCAGTACCTCTAGAACCTAATTGTGCCAATTTAAATCATTTAAAACTTCTCAAGCACATTGGCACACCCTAATGTGTCAACTCTACTATGGTTAGGTTAACCACCCATCCACTTAGGGTTGACACACCCTAACCCATTTAGTGTGAATCGATCACGCTTTTAGGAACCCAATATCTATTTGAGCTCCTTGGGTTAACAAGGTATTCCCTAGGGATAACTTCCCTAGATACCTTCCTAATGACCCTTTTAGGCTTTGAAGCCATAGTCTTTTGGGTCTTTCCTAGGTCAACTCTAGAGGTGACTCCTCCATTGACCTTCTTAGTGGCTACATTTGATTTCCTTGAGGTGTTAGCCACTAAACACATACCATGGCTAGATTTAGGGATGAATTCCCTATTAGCCTTGGTTTTCCTAGACCTAAATGTTGTTCCATAATTAAATGGAACATTATGGTAGGTCTTCTTGGGCTTAGGTTTGTCACCCAAATCTTCCTTGCCCTTAGACCGTTTTTGAACCTTAGGTCTTGACTTTTGGACATTTGACCCCTTAACCGAATTTGATATTATTTCTAGGGTCTTCTCCAATTTTTCTAGCCTTGACCTCAAGGCTTGGTTATCTAGCTCTAATTTCTTCAATTTTGAATTTTCATTAGATTTTTGGGAGTTGGTTTTCTTCTTAGGCATATGCCTAGATTTCTTGGGATTAATACCCAAATTCTCTTCAATTCTTCTAATTGATTTCCTAGGTAGGATAGGTCTAGTGTTTTGGGTCCTAGGTTTGTCCTTAGAGAAACTAACACGCTTAGCACCTAAGCAATAGACCTTATTGTTTCTCCTAGCATGCTTTTCATTTATAATAGCAAGAGAACTAAAATAATTTTTTGCATGCTTTTTGACTTTAGGAATTAAAGATGCATTAACTAAATGTACCTTAGGGTTAGCTTTAGGAGCTCCCCCTACATGAATTGCACCTTCTTGCCCTTTCTTCCTCCCCCTAGGGCATTGGCTTCGGTAGTGTCCCTTTTGATTGCATTTGAAGCACACAATGTGCTCTTTGCTCTTGATTTTGGGAACACCGGCATTGTTTGACTTTGGGTTGACTTTTGGTGTCGATGCCTTCTTCTTAGCCAATTTAGGGCATTTGCTCTTGTAATGCCCTTTCTCCCTACACTCAAAACAAATAATATAATCTTTATGATTAATTATAATACATGAGTCACCTAGGGAGGTGGTGGAGGCCTCTTCATGATCTTCACTTCTCCCGGATGTAGATGCTTCTTGTTCTTGCTCCGGGATGGAAGATTGCCTTTCTTCCCCCTCAATGCTAGAGGTGGAGGTCTCCACCAAATCATCAACATCTTCAAATGTGGATGGTGATTCTTCTTTGGTATTCTCCTCTACTTGTGCCGATTGGGAATTTTCTTAGAATTTCATTACCTTATTCCATAATTCCCTTGCGTCCCTATAATCACCCAATCTAGACCAAATAATGTTAGGTAACAAATCACTAATCAACTTGATTACCTTGAGATTTGTCTTGAAGTCTTTGATTTGGTCTTGGGTCCATTTTGACTTCTCAATTGGCTTGTTGTACTTGTCCCTAGGCATTTCAAAACCGTTTTCTTTAATAATCATAAAATCAAAATCGGTTTCTAGGTATACCTCCATCCATTTCCTCCACCAAGCAAAATCTCCATCGAATTTTGGTGGATGGATGTAGCCGACCATTTGTAGTGCTCTCGTGGCGGTTAGTCCTTGAAGAGCAACCTGGGCTCTGATACCACTTGTAGGGGATCGGTACGGCCAGCTAGAGGGGGGTGAATAGCCCTCGTTCGTTGGATGTCGTAATTCGATCGTTCTCATCGTGTGCTTGTCTACGATTGTTGTTAGCGCAGCGGAATACTAATGCAAATATGAATACTAACAACAAATACAATCACATGCAAATACACATGATATACGTGGTTCGGAACCGAATGGTTCCTACTCCACGGGCGAGCTCCTCGAGCTCTAGTTATGCGCACGACACTAACTAAACTCCTTCTCGACTACACGTCGGAGGTGGAGAAACCTCTCACAAGCTATTACAACAATAATATACAAGAAATACAAAGACACAAGAAATACAAGTAAAGAACGCTTTACAAATCTTTGCTTTGACCCTTTTCTTGTTGCTTGCTTTGGATGGCTCTTGAAGGACTGGAATGCAACAGCAAATCCCCTTCAATTGCTTCCTTAAAGTCTTTTCGAAATCCTCCAACTCGAGTTCCTTATATAACCTGCATCAAGCTATTTTCGCCAAGCGCGATCCGCCAAAAGGCCCGAGATCGCCCTGTCCGTTGTCTCAACGGCGGATCCACGTCGGACAAGTTCCAGCGGATCTCCTACTCGATCGATGGTCCTCATCGTGATCGGTGACCTAGTACTAATATCGCCTTCGATCGGCCACGAGCATTCGTCTGTGCTCGCGACATTCCCATCAGTCGATTGCCATCCCTCGGCGATCATTGCCGTCGGCTATCGATCACTGCCAGTCCATGGTAGTCGACTGCCAAGCACCAAAACGCAACCTTACACCAGTCGAACTCTAGTCGACTTGGACCAGTCGAACCGGCAACTATGCCAGTCGACTGCCGTCGGGAAAAGCCTCAAACACCAAGTTGTTTGAGCCTCCGACACTCAGTCTTAGCCACTTGGCCAAGTCCACATCACTCATGGAGTTCCCCACCGAAGCTCTCTTCCCTCGGCCTACGTCCCTCGGATGCGCCAAGCGCACGACTTCGCAACGCCACCCTTCACGTCTCATGCCCTAGAAGTATGCTTCCCTTTGGGCTCACTCCATTCGCTCCCCGTCCGGCGGTCCCTCAGATGCACCAAGCGCACGGCTTCGTAATGCCATCCTTCACCGACTCAAGGGCCCCGAGCCTAGTGAACTTACCAAGTCCTCAAGACTTCCCACATGCACCAAGCGCACGGCTTCGCAATGCATTTCTCACCAAGCACCAAGCGCACGGCTTCGCAATGCTTTGGACTTTTCCACACAAAGCTCCATGCTTGGATTTTCCAGGCCAACCCCATGTTGGACTTTCCCATGACAATCCCATGTCATGAGTTTTGTCTAGCATCAAAATCCTATCAAGGTACTGATCGAGTCAGACTCGAGTCAACCTGGGCCGATTGCACCAACATATCTTTGGAGAGTCCCTAAGTCTATAGGAACACTAAACCATCAAAATTAAGGTTAAAAGTTCAAACTTGAACTTTCACACACCTTAAAATTGATACATTCCCAAACAACTCTTCTAATCCGTGTCCAATGGATTTTCACCCTTTATAATGCTTTCTAAAGTATATTCTAGGGTTAGGAGCAGTTAGGGTAACCTAACATAGTTGAAATCAGGCTAAATAGATATTATTTACCCGAAATTAGGCCTGACAGTTGACTGGGTCAGTTAACAGTTGGCTATCCTATGCATCAGTCGAGTGAAAACAACTCCAGTCGAGGCGTCGCCTCGACTGGTTTCTGATTTTGCCAAAATTTGCAATTTTAGATCATCTTTAGAAATGCATAAGTAATTCTAGAAAATTTTAAAAATCGTGAAATTTCAACCACACATTACTTATGGCAAGAACTATAGGGAAAAAATATTTAAAAAATAATATACCCATAAAATAGTGAGATTGATACAAAGTTCAAAACCATTGAAAAGTTTAATATTTTGGCCCTACTTTGTATCAACTTCATCAATGGTGACTTCTATCAAAAGATAGACTACACTAAGATTTTTCAAAATGATTTTGAAATGTTTTTAAAACCTTATATTGAACCATGGTCTATGGATTAATGCAAATGACTTGTACACAAGTTTTCCTCATTATTCATCCATGGTATAAGATGAGTTTGAGTTCATCTAGATGCAAAAACTATGCACCTTGAACTTAACTCATTTCCTAGCATCTCATATGTGTCTAGGGTGTTTGAAAACACACACATAAACCCTAAACACACACATTTCCTAATCTAAGGCCTCATGCATTTTCTAAGGCAACACTATTTGATTCCCTTATACATAGGACTTCAAGTCATGTCATAGTCCTTAACTCAATTTTATTAATGTATGAAATATGATCATGGTATAAATGATAGCATAATTAAGCATGTACCAATAATAATGATGTCATGACATGTAAATAAAAACTAAACATACATGACACAAAACTAAACCCTAGAAATTAATCATGACATTTTATATGATAAAGATGAAATATGATGTCATGATATGATATATGACAATCAAAGCATGACAAATAAGATATAAGACATAAGAATACCTAAATTTTAATATTTGATGCCATTTGTTAGGATTAGGTTTATTTTGCCATATTACCAACTTATCTTCCAAGTGTGCCAAAAACTCAAAATGACACACTATGATCTAAGACCTAAATTGTGCCAATTTGATCAACTTATCAAACTTCTTAAATGATATTGGCACATCCTAAAATCCTTTAGTATTATGATCAAAACTTATTTCCAAGGTACCCATAACCTTGAAAATGACCTAAAGTTCCACCTTTACTAAGGTTAGGTTAATTACCTATCCATTCAAGGTTGACACATCCTAACCCATTTAGCATGAGTCGATCACGCTCCTAGGAACCCAATACCTATTTGAGATCCTTGGGTTTACTAGGTATTCCTTAGGGATAACTTCCTTAGATACCCTCCTAATGAATTGTTGGTGAAATCAATCCAAGTCATGATTGACTAGACTCGAGTTGGACTCGAGTAGTATTTTGATGTTTGACATTGATGTTCGACAAAATGTATGACAATGTGAGTGTCATGGGAAAACCCAAGTCATGGGTACTTGGCATGGAAAGTCCAAGCATGGGTCCTGGAAATGGGAAAGTCCAAGTCTTGAGTACTTAGCAATGGAAAGTTCAAGTCTTGAGTACTTGGCAATGGAAAGTCTAAGTCATGGGTACTTGGCATGAAAAGTCCAAGTGGGACACTTGGCAATGGGAAAGTCCAACATGGGTTGGCATGGAAAGTCCAAGCATGGGTCTTGGCAAGGGAAAGTCCAAGCTTGAGTCTTAGAAATTGGAAAGTCCAACATGGGTTGGCAAGGAAAGTCCAAGGGGTGATATTGGCGGCGTAAAGTCCAAGCGGGAGTCTTGGTAGCATAAGTCCAATGGTTGGCGGCATAAAGTCCAAGCGTGTGTCTTGGCAGTGTAAGCCAAATGTGCCTTGGCGGGATAAACCACATTAGCATGACAATAGCCGATGGAAGCACCAGAAGGCTAGCGTATGGATGAACAATTCATGGATGACTTGGAGGGATCCAATAGGCGTGAGGCTGATGGAGGTGGCTAGAAGGCTTAGTTTTAGGCTAAGGGTGGTCTAGAAAGTATGAGGGCATCATACTTGGGGTTAAACCTCATGGTTGAGGTATAACAGTCGACTGGGGTCATTGACCAGTCGACTAGTCAAGTGTTTTGATACTTGGCAGCCGAGTCGACTTTTAGCAGTCAACTGGGATTATGACTAGTCGACTGTCGTGAGTCGACTGTCGATCGATTGCGATTGGGTTATTGTCAAAGACGCAAGGTGCCTCGATTGGCGCCTCGACTGGTGTCCCAGTCGAGGTGGCGCCTCGACTGGCTTTGGCTACGGTGACCACAGATGCAAGGCGCCTCGACCGACGCCTCGACTGCTTGATCAATCAACTGCCAATGAAGAGTAGTCGACTGATGGGTTGGTCACGAGAGAAGAATGCTCGGTAGCTGACTGGTCAGTCGACTATGGACTTGGCAATCGATTGATGGGTATTGGCAGTCGACTGCCAGTGTATCCGTTGGAACTTTTCCAACGTAGATCAAGCCATTGTCTCACAATGGTACTGTTGGCAGTCGATTGGGGCCTTATGCCAATTGACTGCAAGGTGAGAATCCAACCCGATGCAGGTTATAAAGGAGAAGCTCGTGGAGGATTTCACCATGGTTCTTTGAGGGGTTTCTTGAGGCGATTTGAAGGCGAATTGATGGTGCATTTCAGGGTCCGTCAAGCTCATTCAAGCAACCACATCAACAAGTATTCAAAGCCCTTGTTTGTAAAGTTTTCTTTACATTTCATTTATTTACTTGTTGTATTTTTGTATTGCTTGTGTAATCGCTTGTAAGAGGTTTCTCCGCCTCTGACTTGTTGTCGAGAAGGAGTGTTTTGGTTTAGTGGTGGTGTTTGCATCGCTAGGGCTCATTCGAGCCCAACTCGTGGAGTAGGAATCTTGAGGTTTCGAACCACATTATATCTTGGTGTTGTGTGCTTGTATATTTCATTATTTCTTTATTATCTTTATTTCTACTGCACATAATGAGTTTTGTAGCAAGCACACAATCAAATTCCATCGACGCGACGTACGAGCTATTCACCCCCCTATAGCGGTCATTATTGTTCCTACAATTGATATCAGAGCGGCTCTTCACCGGCTTCACATTCGAGGGAGAAAAAGCGCTAGAGAAAATGGTGATCAAAGAAAGATTGAGGGAGGATATCAACGTGCCGCCACAATACAAACTTTATGAAGCTAAGGACTTTGAGCTATGGGCGGTAAGAATGAAATACTTTTTAATGTGTGATTATGATAATTGGATTAGCCTGATGGTAGGGTTTGACGCTTTGAAGGACGAAGAAGGGAAAAAGCTTAAGAAGAATAAGTGGAGCCAAGAACAACTCCGATACTACAACATAAATAATAAGGTAATGGGTATATTACTTAGTGTAATCCCTAATGATGTTTTGATCAAGATAAGAGATTGTAAAGACGCCAAGGACCTTTGGGGCAAGTTGGCAAAATATCATGAAGAACCCTCAACGGCTCAAGAGATAGAGGAGCCCAAGGAACAAGAATGCTCTTCGGCTCAATTGGACAAAGAGACCGAAGAAGCAAGATCTTCCTCACAAGAAAGTGAGGATTCAAAAGTTGAAGAGGAGTCAACATTCAGGTCAAGAGAAGAGTGTGAAGAATTGAAGGTTGAGAGGCCATCAACGTCCGATGGAGAAGAGGTGGAAGAAGCCTCCACCTCTAGGATTGAGGGGGAGGAGATTAGATAGCCAGAGCAAGGGCAAGAGCAAGAAGTAACTTCAACCTCTGGAAGAAGTGAAAAATCAACTCCGACGCCGACCACCATTGACCTAGGTAACTCAAGCACATTAATTCAAAATAAAAAACATAATATTTGCTTTGAGTGTAGGGAACCTGGGAACTATAAGAGCAAGTGCCCTCAAAAGGTCAAAAAGGCTCCGCCGACACCAAAAGTCAACAAGAATTCAAAGGATGCCAGAGTCCCCACTAGTAAGAGCAAGGAGCACGTGGTGTGCTTCAAGTGCCATCAAAGGGGACACTACCAAAGTCAATGCCCTAGGGGGAGAAAGCAAACCAAAGGGCAAGGAGGAGCTACATATGTAGGGGGAGCCTCTAAGGCAAACCTTAAGGTATATTTTAGCAATGCACCCTCTAGTTTTAATGTTAAAAAGCATGCTTTTAATTCACTTGCCATTGCTCATGAAAAGTAAGCTAGTAGAAATAGATTGTATTGTTTAGGTGCTAAGAGTTATAACCTTAGAACTAAGGAGAAATTTGGGACTAATGTCCCTAAAACAATTTTACCTAAGGAAAGTATTAGGAAGATAGAAAATCATTTAGGCATTAACCCTAAGAAGGGTAGGCATATGCCTAGAAAGAACAAATCAATTCAAAGAAATAATGGGCCCACGAAAATAGAAAAATTGGAGTTAGAGAACCAAGCCTTGAGGTCAAGGCTTGAGAAACTTGAAAAGACCCTTAGAAATTTGCAAAATCAAACTCAAGGGTCTAAGAGTCAAAACCTAGGGTGTAAGAGGCAAGAACCATCTAGGAGGCAAGGTTTGGGTCACAAGCCTATGTCTAAGAAGATAATGCCTACTTATCACAATGTTCCATTCGATTATAGAACTAGTACTAGGTCTAGAAAAACCAAGGTCACAAGGGAAGTCATCTCTAGAGTTGACCATGGTAGGTGCCTAGTGGCTAAGGTTTCGAAGAAACCTAGGGAGGCCACTAAGAAGGTTACAAGGGGAGTCACCCCTAGAGTTAACCTAGGCAAGACCATAATGACCAAGGCTACCAAGCCTAGTGTTAGTGTCAGCCCTTAGTGCCAATCATGAGATGATTGATTAGGGATCATATATATCATATTTCATTAATAACAAGCCAAAATTGATTATTATATTTACTTTATGCGTGTGTCAGTAAATAAATATAATAATGCCCTTAAATAGTAGGTTCTAATCTACAGTATATCAATTGGTAGAATTGATTATGAGAAGCTATAGAGAACACTATACTTAAACATTCTTAGTCAAGTATTATATTAATAGACAAAGAGATATATTGATACATTGAGACTAGAATGTAGGTCAATGGATGACTTGATCTCACAAGTCATGGATATGTGATGTCACATTGACACATGGGTATATATATTGGAGAATATATGTACTGAATTGATCCGCCATGAGAAAGTGTCATGGATTGTTATATGAGTGTCATATACTTTCTCATGTGACTATTGGTATAAATAGTCCTTAGACCTGAAGTCACTACGGTTTCCTATATAAGGAGTTATGTACTTTGGTATCGTCTAACATCACCCGTAACAGGGTGCACTATAACGGCGATTACTGGATATGTAACGAATTATGCAGAGGGATGTGAGTGATGTAGATGAGATATATCCCTCCCATATGACGGGAGTGATATCTTTGACCTTTTGATAGAGTATGATCACGAAATGCATGGCTATGCTCAAATGAGTCAATATGAGATATTGAGCTCATTTGTTTGAGTGAGTCTACTTGGGGATCAAGAAACATATAGATCGATAAGGGGATGACACGGTCTATGCCTCATTGATCAATCTAAGATATCAAGGATAAAAGGACACCGTCATACATGATAATAGTCACAGAAAGGTTGTCGGATCTCGATTTTCTTGTTACTTGGGTAGCAATGATGTATTTCTAGATTCCGCTCATTGCTTATGTGTCTAAAAGGGGGGTTTAGATACATTGCCAACGTTACAAGAGCCTATTGGGTCACACAAAAATAACATTCTGTTTTGGAGATGGTTTCTGTTAGTTGACTAAAAGAACAATTGGGCAAATGGCCAAGACTTGAGTTAGACTCAAGCTGGTTAAACTTGAGTTAGACTCAAGTTAAACCATGGAAGATAATCATCATGCGGGAAAAACCAAGGGTCATCAATCATCATGCGTGATTAATGTGATTAATCATGCATGGGAATACCAAGGGTCTTGATATTCATGATGGGGAGATGAGAGGTTTTATGCATTGATGAAAGAGAATACCAAGTGTCATGGTATTCATTAGGAGTAATGGGAGTTGATGGCTTGGTGGCTATTGAAATGCTTTCAACGTGAAAGCTTTGTGGCTTGTGTGTTTTGGACGTGTAACACAAGAGGCAAGCCAAGAGTTCTTCTCCTTCTTCTCCATCCTTTTCTTCCAAGTGTTCTTGGCATTTGCTAGGGTTGCTTGCACAACGTGACTCTAAAACTGCTGAGTGTCAGTGTGGATACCGTGGAGATACGGTTATACTTATCGTATTGAGATCTGGGAGTGCTTGGATTAGCGGGATTGCGAAGGGCTCGCATCGAAGGTATACTTCTTCCTCTAGATAAGATCTAGACAAAGTAGGATAATCGAAACGATTATATATTTTCCATGGATCTATGGAGGGATCCAGTTTATATTTAGTTTCTGCTGTGGTTGTGCGAAGTATTTGCCCGCGATATTGTGAATGTCATGATCCGGATTTTCCCTACACCTAGGAGGGTCATTAGGAGGGTATCTAGGGAGGTTATCCCTAAGGAATACCTAGTAAACCCAAGGAGCTCCAATAGGTTTTGGGTTCTTAGGAGCGTGATCGATTCACGCTAAATGGATTAGGTTGTGTCAACTTTAAATGAATGGGTAGTTAACCTAATCATGGTAAAGGTGGCACTTTAGGTAATTTTCAAAGTTATGGGTACCATGGAAATAAGTTTGAATTTATATCCTAAAGGATTTTAGGATGTGCCAATACCATTTAAGAAGTTTGAAAAACTAATCAAATTGGCACAAGTTAGGTCTTAGAGTCATGGCGTCCCATTTTGGATTTTTGGCATACTTGGGGGATTAGTAGTAATATGACAAAATGGACTTAATAATAACAAATGACAATTAACACTAAAATTTATGTATTGTTATACCTTTATATTTTATTTGCCATGCTTTATTTGTCATATGCCATGTCATGACATCATATTTATTTTTATCATATAAAATATCATGATTATGCTTAGGGTTAGTTTTTTATGTCATGATATGCTTAGATTTAATCATATGCCATGACATCATGATTATTGGCATTGCTTTATTTATAATATAATTTATGCCATGATCATATCTCATGCATTCAAGTTAATTAAAATTGATTTAAGGACTATGACATGACTTGAAGTCCCATGTATAAGGGAATCAAGTAGTGTTGCCTTAGAAAATGCATGAGGCCCTAGATTAGGATGAACAAAATTCACATCTCACATTAAATTGATTGGTGTGTGTATTGATACACCTTATACACATGTGAGATGCTAGGAAATGAGTTAAGTTCAAGGTGCATAGTTTTTGCATCTAGATAAACTCAAACTCATCTTATACCATGGGTGGATCATGGGGAAAACTAATGTGCAAGTCATGTGTATTGAGCCCATTGATCATGATCCAATATAGGTTTTCAAAAATATTTTAAAATCATTTTAGAAAACCTTGGTGAAGTCTATCTTTTGATAGCAATCACCATTGATAGAGTTGATACAAAGTAGGGCCAAAACATTGAACTTTTCAATGATTTTAAACTTTGTGTCAATCTCATTATTTTATGGGTATTTTATTTTTCCAATATTTTTCACCCATTATGATTGATATATGTGTTATACATATGAATTTTCGTGATTTTTCATATTATGTATAATTATTTATGAATTTTTGAAATTCGATTCTGATTACTGAAATTCTGCATTTGTAGAAATTAGTCGATTGCCGCTTATGGAAGTTGACTGGCGTCAAGGGAAGTCAACTGGTGATTGTAAGAGTCGACTGCTAGGCCTGATTTAGGATAAACAAGGTTTCTTTAGCCTGATTTCAGCTATGTTAGGCTACCCTAACTGCTCCTAACCCTAGGATATGCTTTAAAAAGCATTAGAAAGGGTGAAAATCCATTAGATATGGATTAGAAGAGTTGTTAGGGTGTGTGAAAGTTCAAGGTTGAACTTTTAACCTTAATTTTGTTGGTTTAGTGTTCCTATAAGCTTAGGGACTCTCCAAGGATATTGTTGGTGCAATGGTTAAGGGGGAGCAAGCCTTTAGGGGGAGGTTATCCATCATGGGATGATGGATGTGTTCTTCCTCATGAGGGGGAGAATTTGAAGAGTTGGAGAGTTTGAAGGAGTGCCTCTCTTGAGTGATATGAGACTTATCACTAGGAAGAGTGAAGGCATCCTAGGTGTTTTTGGACCAAGGGAGAGATTGTAAGATCTCATTGGGATATGAGACATTGACACCCTTGGGGAGAACCTTTTTGATGTATGTCAAAAAGGGAGAGAATTAACGAGAGAAGTTATGGGAGAATTTGAGATTATCAGTTTGGGAGAATTGGTAAGGAGATTTGAGTTAGGTGGCATAACTCAAAGGTATTTGTGGTTTTTGTCAAACATCAAAAGGGGGGGGATTGTTGGTGCAATCGACCCAGATCACGATTGACCGGACTTGAGTTTGACTAGAGTAGTGTTTTGATGTTTGATATTGATGTTTGACAAAATGTATGACAATGTGATTGTCATGGGAAAGTCCAAGTCTTGAGTACTTGGCAATGGAAAGTCTAAGTCATGGGTACTTGGCATGAAAAGTCCAAGTCTTAGGTACTTGGCATGGAAAGTTCAACATGGGTTGGCATGAAAAGTCCAAGCATGGATCTTGGCAAGGGAAAGTCCAAGCTTGAGTCTTGGCAAATGGAAAGTCCAACATGGGTTGGCAAGGAAAGTCCAAGGGGTGATATTGGGGGCGTAAAGTCCAAGCGGGAGTCTTGGCAGCATAAGTCTAATGGTTGGCGGTGTAAAGTCCAAGCGATAGTCTTGGCAGGGTAAGCCCAATATACCTTGGCGGTATAGACCAACTTAGCATGACAACAACCGATGGAAACATTTAAAGGCTAGCGTATGGATGAACAAGTCATGGATGACTTGGAGGGATCCGATAGGCGTGAGGCTGATGGAGGTGGCTAGAAGGCTTAGGTCTAGGCTAAGGGTGGTCTAGCAAGTATGAGGGCATCATACTTGGGGTTAAACCTCATGGTTGAGGTTATCAGTCGACTGGGGCTTGGGATCAGTTGATTGGTCAAGTGTTTTGACACTTGGCAACCGAGTTGACTCTTGGCAGTCAACTGGGATTATGGTCAGTCGAATTGCTCAGAGTCGACTGGTGTTCGACTGTAGGAAATGGCCTGACAGTTGACTGATGGCAGTGGACTGTCATGGATGGCAGTCGACTGCTGGTCGGGTTGCGGGAGCAGAATGCTTGGTAGCCGATCGATCGATTGACTCGGCAATGATCATTGGGTAATGGCGATAACCGCCGGTAATGCTGGCTTGAATGTCGACGAATTAAGCCGTTGTCTTACAATCTGATCGCTGGCAGCGATCGGGACTTATAATGATCGATTGCAGGCGAAATCTAGGTCACGAGGAGGCTTAAAAGGAGCTCGACAGGAGGGATTTCCACAGCGATTTCTTGGGCATTTTTGAGACGATTTGCTGATGCAAATCAGGGTCTTCAAGCATGGTTCAAGCAATCAACAAGCAAGCATCCAAAGCAATAGTTGTAAAGTTTTTTTTTACGTTGTTTTATGTATTTCATTTGTATTTGCTTGTTTATTATGTGTATTACTTTTATAATCGTTGTAAGAGGTTTCTCCGCCTTCGACTTGTTGTCGAGAAGGAGTTTTTGTGATTCGTGGTTGCATTTGCATCGCTAGGGCTTGTTTGAGCCAAACCCGTGGAGTAGGAACCCTAAGGTTCCGAACCACATTATATCTTGCGTATTGTGCTTGTGCTTGTGTGTTTGTTTTATTTATTATATATTCCACTGTGTATAATAAGTTTTGTAGCAAGCGCGATCGTTCTCCATCTACGCAACGTACATGCTATTCACCCCCCTCTAGCGACAGTCAATTTCCTACAATAAGGCTAGTAATGGATCCCTACTTCTCTACTATGTGAGCCCTTGGAGATTATATGTTAATCTCAACATTTGTCCTTTGTGACTATTTAGGTGTCTACTTGAAGTTTTAATCTGGGTTTGCTACTTAAGCATGAAAACCAATTGACTATGGATGATTTGGTCTATGGAACATGACTTGGAAAGTGACTGATTAAAATGAATAGATTCACACTAAAAAGGAAGATTAAATAGATTTATATCTTATAAGAATTATTTACTGGTTGACCCATTTCTATTGTGTATGGAAATGATTGTGAATATGGAACATGCTCTTGACATGATTGTCATTATGAGAGATTAGAGATGTTCATATTGATGTAAATGGAGATTATTTAAATTTGGTAAATAGTAAGACATGGATGAATCCAGGTAAATAGTTTTGTACCACCTAGAAAACGACTGTGTGCCACCTGGAGGATGGCTATGGGCCATCAGGTGAATGACTATGTGTCATTTAGAGAATGATTATGTACCATTTTGGAGAGCGACTAAGTTAGGTGTAACAACTTTTCTTAGCATTGATCGCTCTATGAGCAGTTATGTAAGGTGTAATAATTTTTCTTAGCATTGATCGCTCTATGAGCAGCTATGTAAGGTGTAACAACTTTCTTAGCATTGGATTGCTCAATATTCTTGCTGTTGTACGAACTATTTTCCCATATATGAATTAGTTGTTCTAATGGTCTTTGTGACTATTCATCTCTGTTCTATTAGTCTTTTGGGACTATGAACTTCGACTATATTTTGGGCTATGTGACTAAATACTTCTATTAGTCTATGTGACTATTGACTCTGACTCTATTTAGTCTATGTGGCTAAATACCTCTTATTGGTCTATGTGATCGTTTGCCTATGTGACATATCTTGGACAAGTGGGAGATGTAAATCGTGAGATAGTTACTGCATGCATTGTGTAGTAACTGCATACGATTTTGAAGGCGTGTGCATGAAATGCTCCACGCCTTCACTGCGTCCAATACCCTATATATGGGGACGGGATCAGACAAGAGGGTTGGGGGTGCTGCGAGAGCAAGAGCCATCTGGCTGCTGGACTGTCGGAGAAGAACACCAAAATTTCTGCCAAATTTGGTTTGTGAATTTGTGAGGAATTATTCGTCTGTGATAATTCTTTTGATAGCAGGTAGAAAGATTAACAACGAGGTATGCATTTATATTTTTGCCCAAATTTCGATCTTTTGCAATCGAAAATTTAGATATAGTTCAACAGGGAGACTTAGGGATCATGAGCTCTTCTAGTATGGATTATGAGGAGACTCCAATTAGTACAGATAGTGAGAGAGCTCCGATAAGTAATAGTTAATGACATTTTGGGGGGTCTTGAGCCATACTAAAGGGCCTAAGGAAGTTTGATGCGGGCAAGATGTGTGTGCAACTTGGAAGGGTGTCTTGCATGCTAAGCTCAAGCATGGCTCCGAGTCATTTTGTGAAACTAGGATGTCGAGTAATGATGCTTAGGCTACCAAGCACTGGGGTGTTGAATGGGTGCTCGGGCTATTGAGATGGGTGCTTGGACTGTTGAGCTTCGGGGTGTTAAGGCAAGGGATTAGGCTATTGAGCACTAGGGGTGCCATGGTAGGAGATACTGAGTCTAGGTCGAGTTAGGAGGTGTGCTGACGCCATATGTGTTAGGCCTGCTAACATGGGGATTGACATTGCTTGTATCGGGCTTGCTAAGTGATGTAATTGAGAGGTGTCCTAAGACAATTTTCTTAGAGTTATTAATAAAATTCATTATTTGAGTGTACATTTTTTTTATGTATTTGATTGGATTATAAAATAGAAGTCCACAATACGACACATAAGAGAAATCATGATTGGATCATGATTAGCGAGTATCTCATCATGTGTAATTATATAAGCATCAAAATAATCCCTAGTCGATGAATTGATGAGATTGGACATCATCAATTTTGTGAGACTAACACATATTATGCTTCTTGGTTTATCCAAGCATTCGGTACTCACTGATTGGAAATACAAGGATGCTGAGAGTGAAAATGTGGATGCTAGTTAGGATAACTAGTTCATTAGAGTGACCTGCTATGTGACTTCATATGATTCTATATGTCGTTGAAGATTTCATTGCAGCTCGAGTGCGAGCTTCCTTAGACTTGAGGTATTCAAGTCATCTTGATCATGACGACTTATGCTTTAACTTCTTCATAGCCATCTCTATAGGAGGTGTAACTCCAGGTTGATTGGGTATAAGTCAAAGTGATCGAAGATATTTGAATAGGCAAAAAAGGATTCACCACTCCTTTAGTCTTCTTAGAAACTTGTAGGAGTAATTTGAATTCGCAAGACAGTGGAAAACTAACTTGGGATAGGTGTGACGTAGTTAGCCTAGTGAGGATGAGCACATAGACCATGTACTGAACCAACTAGATATAGGATGAATGAAAGGAACAAGACACAAAGTAATTGTAGCTGCTAAAGGGTTCATAGACGTTCTAAAGTTGATTTATACTTTTCAGTCAATTGGGGGTCATGATGTACTACTAGGTGCCACTCATGATCTATTCATAATTAAGAGATTAATTATGAATGACCAACATAACTGTGAACCTATTGGGTCACACGTAATACGGGTGATCTCAAGATGTAAAATAAGTCTGAGAATGAGATTCTCAATGAGAGAGGTTACATTTGGTTGGACCATGCCAAATGAGTACGAAACAGAGGCTATAGAACCTCTGATGGTCGTGTCGAGACTTAACACGACCATACCACACTTAAATGAAATTAAATGGATATTACATATGATCACATGGCCGTGCCTAGCTTTGGCAAAAATGGCTAGAGATGAGGTTGTGCCCAAAGGGACACACGACAAGCCATGTGTCCAGGCATGACTTTCCCAGGATGTTAGTGCCTATAAGATCCACATATCTCCACAATGGTATGATTTTATCCACTTTGGGCCCAAGCCCTCATTGTTTTGTTTTTGGGCTTTACCCAAAAGGCCTCATTCCAATGAAGATATCTTTTCATCTTATAAGCACATGATCTTTTCCATGTCTTACCAATGTGGGACTTTGATTGTATTCCCAATACTCCAACAATCCCTTCTCAAACGAAGGACCACATTGACCCCCCTCAAGTCTATCCGTCCTCGAAGGACATCCTCCACTTGATGTCCGATCCTCAACCCACCAGGACTTTCTGCCAACTGTCTAGTCCTTTTGACCCAGCTGGACTTCCTGTCAGTTGTCCAACCCTTCTAGCCCAATTGAACTTCTTGCCAGTTGTTCGGTCCCCCCAACCCAACTGGACTTCCTTCATGGTGTCTGGTTCTCTTGATTCAGACATGGGAGCTCAACTTCCTTTGTTCGAGGTTCTTGGCTTGACATGGACCATGACTCTAATACCAATTGTTAGTGCCTATAAGATCCACATATCTCCACAATGGTATGATATTGTCCAATTAGGCCCAAGCCCTCATGGTTTTGTTTTTGAGCTTTACCCAAAAGGCCTCATTCCAATGAAGATATCTTTTCATCTTATAAGCACATGATCTTTTTCATGTCTTACCAATGTGAGACTTTGATTATATTCCTAATACTCCAACACAGGACACACGACCGGTCGTGTGTCCTACACACGATCGTGTCACAGGCCACCGATGTTTTACGTGCGCTCATATGAAAATTTCTTGGATTTTCTTACCTTAATTATGGGATAATTATGGAAAGATAAGTTCCGTTTAAGACTCTTAAAATGACCTATTCAAGAGATGTACAAATATATCCTTGATAATCTTTAGAGGAGAGCTTTTTCGGATTTTCCTAGTAGCCATTTTTTTCGCTCTCGTTCTCTCGTCTCCGCCAGTTGCCTAGCACCAATCAGAGATGAAGACTTGATTCTCGTGGAGTTGTCTTAGGTGATCTCGACGTGGATACAGATATAGGTATGATTTATGAGCCTTGCTCATGGTTTTGACAGATTCAATAAGAATCTTGAAGGTATAACTTCTCTTCTCCTCTCTTTTACATGTGATTCCGTCAAAGTAAAAAATCTTGGCCCTAGAGGATGTCTAGGAGGAAATAAAATTGTTTTTTTTTATTTTTTCCACTGCGCATGCTCCTAGGACATCCAACACTAAGTTAGAGTCAAGTCATGTAGGTCGAACATGTTGCTTGAAAAGGGTCACAGTCATATGGTTTCACAAGCCACCCTTTAAGATAGGCTAAGAAGAAGAGTCGAATGAAGCCTAACTTAGGGAACCTAAAATGTCATACTATGAACGATGTGTTAGAAGCTCGGGATAATAAGTTATAAGAGAAACTGAAAAGGTCAAGTCAAAAAGGCAAGTCATTGAGTTGAATGGGATACTCAAGATGCTGGGTACATAGGAGAAACACAGGATGTCATGCAGTGGGACTGACTTGGGAGGTCCTGTCGGATGAAACACTTGGGTTAGGATGCTAAGCAACAAGTTACTGAGTCGTGTTAGGAACTTGGGAATTTAAGCAAAGTTGGGAGTTAGATAGGAACCATGCGAACCACGTGTATTGCTTGTGTTTCATATCTATGTTTCTAGACTTATTTTACATCTATTTTAGTTATTTCATTAATATAATTTACTGGTGCATGAAGCACTATATGATCAAACCTGTGTTTTGATATTAGAAAAGAGGTAAAAGTTAAGTCATTTAGTGATCTAATATGCAAGTTGAGGTTACAGGTAAGTCCTAGTTGAGGCTAGGCAAGAAAGTCCTAGTTAGTGGGATCAAGCAGAAGGAAAGTACTAGTTGAGTCTAGGCAAGGAAATCCTAGTCAGAGGGATTAGGTGAAAGTCTCTAAAGGTCGAGAACATTGGGTGGATGTCCTAGGGGTCGCAGACACCAGGCGAAAAGTCCTGGTCGAAGGGACCGGGCGGAAGTCTAGACAGTTGAGAGGACTAGAGGTCTAGTGGAAAGTCCCGAAGTCAAGATCCGATGAGCAAAAGTCCAAACGATTAGGTGGACCAAGGTTTGGTAGTAGGAAACTTCCCTTGAATGGAGTTTGTTGGGATTGTTGGGAGAACAATCAAAGTCCCACATTGAAAAGACATGGAAAAGATCATGACCTTATAAGATGAAAAGATATCTCTAATAGTATCAAGCCTTTTGGGTAAAGTCCGAAAAAAAAACCATGAGGGCTTAGGTCCAAAGTGGACAATATCATACTATTGTGAAGATATGTGAATATTATTTACACCAACACTTGGTGTTAGAGCCAAAGGTTTATGTTGAGCCATGAGCCTCAAATAAAGGAAGTGGGGGCTCCCAACCCCAGGCAGAAAGTCCAATTGGGTTAGGAGGATCGAACAACTAGCAAGAAGTCCAAATTAATATAGTTTGAAATGGCCATTATAACATTGGATTAGGCCACATTTGATTTAACTCGAGTCTAGTCCATTGGGTCATCTTGATCTCTTACAAATAATGTATAAAATTTACATATAAGCCCATAAATTTAGGAGAATTTACAATAAGGTCCAAAATAAATTTAAACTCGTAAAACATACTAAGAATCGATAATTAACCACACGAGAGGATTAAAAACATCGAAATTAAGTACCAAAATGATATACTAAAATGTTGTTATCAAAAAGTCCAAGGGTGTAGTCTTGATCGTGTAAGTCCAAGTGTGTAGTCTTGGCAGTGTAAGTCCTGGAGGTGCGACCTTTTGGTAAAGGAAGACATGGTAGCATGACAAAGCTGATGGAAGCCTTTGAAGGCTAGTGCAAGGGTGAGAAGTTGTGGACTCAAACCAAAGGTGTGAGGTCGATGGAAGTGGATTTAAGGCTTAGGTTTAGGCTAAGGGTACCCGATGACATGACAAAGCTGAAGGAAGCACTTGAAGGCTAGCGAAAGGGTGAGGAGTCGTGGACTCAAACCAAAGGCGTGGGGCTGATGGAAGTGACTTGAGGCTTAGGTCTAGGCTAAGGGTAAGTGTTAAGTATGACGGGATCATACTTGGGTCTTAAACCTCAGTTTTGAGATTTACCAGTCAATTGGGACTTGATTCAGTCAACTGGTCGAATGTTCGGCCCTCGAAAGCTCATAAGACTCGAGCAATCGATTGTGGTTATGGACCAGTCGACTGGTCGATTGGTCAGATCGAGCCGAGCTAGTGCTTGATCGACTGCGACTCTAGAAATTGACTGGTTCTCGGGCAATCGACTGGTGGTTTGGACCAGTTGACTAGACACTACAGTCGAATGCTTGGATTGAGTAGTTGACTAGTTTCAGTGGACAAGAGCACAGAATATTTCTGAGTCGACTATTGGCTCATGGAAGTCGACTGATGGCTTTTGGCAGTTCACTACTGGGTCAGGATAGTCAACTGATCGGCCAAATTTGATATGGATTAGTCTGTTGTGAGACAAGAGTACAGTGACCAGTCGATTGATGGGTAAGGCCAATCGACTGATTATTGGAAAATTAGCCCGATGTAGGTTATAAAAGGAGGCTTCGTGGAGGATTTTCACAGCTAGTTCAAGGGAGCTTTTGGAGAGGAATTGTTGATGCATTCCAAGTCTTCAAAAGCCTTTCAAAACAACCAAATCAATAAACAATCAAAAGCTCACTTGTAAAGTTTTGTAGTTTCATTTATTTCATTTGTTTGTTATTTCTTGTATTATAAGCTCCATTGTAAGAGGTTTCTCCACTTCCGTATTGTTTCTGAGAAGGAGAAGTTTTAGTGGTCATGGCATCGCTAGAGCTCGGCCGTGGAATAGGAACTATGATTCCAAACAACGTAAAATCCCTTGTGTAGTGTTTTTGTTTTGTGTCTTGCATTTTGTCTATGTTATATTTGTTTTTGTTATGCACTAACAACTTGTAGACAAACACGTAATTGAAAGAAATCAAAATGACGCTATTCACCCCACCTCTAGAGCGTCACAAGATCCTCAACATATTTGTATTACTCACATAGTGTTGCAAAAATTCATTTTGGATCAGATGGATCCGAGTGCCCTTATTGGATCTAGCATTTGAATCCATCTGATCCGGTCAATTAGATGGAATCTAAGCAAGTGGAGTTCAGATCTAGATCATGTCTAAGTATATGATGACATGACAAAAGCTTTTCTCATGAACGTAGATTGGGAATCTATAGTGTTTTGCCATATTAGCATCAAGCGACTAGAACGAGACCAAGTGACTAGAATAGATAAAGATTAGCTTAATTGGATCAGTTCGATGCTAACTAGTTTTTGCCACATCAAGATCAGAGCGCCTAGATGGCATCTGGACGATCAGAGTAGGATATGAACTAGAGGAATCGAACAGGATCGAGGGTGAGCTATGGGTGTCTGAATCAAGTGTATAAAGGGAAGAACCTATATCATTTTCACATCATTGATCAAGAAATTCCAAAGCATCATAAGCAAACTAATATTCTCTTTCTAGGCAATCGTCTTTAGTCAGTATACTTTAATTGTTGCCTTACATTTTAACTCTTACTATACTTCAATTTATATATACTTTGTAAGAGATTTCTCTACCTCCAAATATTCTGAAAGGAGAAAGTATAGTGGTTAGTTATTAGGGGAAAATCGAACAATATTAAATATTTGATGTTATTTTACTTATCCACTACTAATCTCTATTTATTCTGTTTATATTAATTTTTTTTGTGTTTAACTTTGTATGCTTATTCAAATTCATTTACCATTAGTTTATAAATTCTTAAATAACGACATTCACTTCTTCTTTATTGTCATTTCGATTCTATCATATTATATGTCTCTGGGCATTTACTCTAATTTGATTATATGTGTTAGACATAAGTAGATCCTCAAGACCAACATTATACATTTTGACACATGATATTTATACTTTTACTCATAAAAAAATAAAAGAATTAATTCTCAATTAATTTTATTTTCAAATATGCAAGATTTTCAAAAAATAATAAAATTTTAACTAAATTATTCCATCATGAGTGATGGGGTCAGGGTTTTCTGATCAGTTAGAAGGTTTTCTGAGCTATTTATATAGTTCCCAAGCAGTATATGTGATGTCCGAGCCAAGTAGGGGAATGTATATGTTGATGCAGTGAGCATCATTCCAAAGTTTTGATGTATGAACCTTAGTTAAAAGTTAGGATCACTTGTAGTTTAATATAAGTGTTAAGTGTGCACGCTTAACAGGAAGTCATAGTAGGTCGAGTTAACCAGATACTAGGTATGAATCTTGACAGATCAGGAGGACCGAACACCAAGCATGAAGTCCAGATGGGTCGCATGGACTGGACATTTGGCATGAAGACCGGTTGGGTCAAGAGATCGGACAATCGATAAAAAGTTCAGCTGGGTCAGGCAGATTGGACAGCTGGTGGAAGCCCTGGTGGGTCAGATCGGATGTCAAGAATGGTAAGTCCGACAGGTAGTCGGCAGGTAAGCCTCGAGTGAAGAGGTGAGGCCGAGTCCTCGGTAGGGAGACAAAGTTAGGCATCAATCCGACGAAAAGCCCACGTGGGACTTAGTAGTCGAGTTCGAGCAGTATTACTACTGCTATCATAATTCACATTATCTATATTGTGTTAATCCTTTTTTGCAGGGACCAGTCGACTGAATGGATTCAAGTCGACTGAAGTCCAGTCGACTGAAGATGTATCAGTCGACTGGATACCTATTTGGCAGGATCAGCTTGTGATTGATCGGAGATCGTGCGACACAGATGGAAAGAGCTTGAGTTGACTAAAGATGTTGAGTCGACTGATGAGAGGAATTTCTCGATGCGGAGTTGAGTGACGTGGAGTTGACTGAAGGGGATTCAGTCGATTGGAAGACCACAACTTCCATATCGACGGGCTGATATGGAGTCGACTGGAAGGCATTCCAGTCGATTGAAAAGAGTTTATAAAAGTTGTGCTCGATCAGATCCATTTATCAAAATTGAATCAACGTCGAAGTGCTGCAAAAATACTTGCTCATCCACTACACTTTGACTCCACAACAAGACATTCCTTCGACACTCTGTGACTATCTCTACGATTATTAAGTGTCGGTATAAAGTCTTGTAATCTCTTTACTTTATTATTTCGCTTGTATACTTAATTCTCCGAGTGGGTGGTTTGTCACCTAACTCTATCATTTGTAAAAGCGAAACCCTCCGAAGTCGAGAGCACTCGAGTCAGAGGGTATTTAGTGAATTGCCCATCGAGGTAGTTCGTGGTAGAGCTACGGGCCTTGGAGTAGCAACCTAGTCCGGGTTGTTAATTGTCTTTATATTCCACTGTGTACGTTTATTAGTTTAAAATTATTAAATACCGAGATTCACCCCCCTCTCTCGGTTCACTCGATCATACAATTGGTATCAGAGTGGGGGCGCTCCGAGCTGGTGAAACCACCATCGTGAGCATTTTTATTGCTTTAGTATAATTTTTATTGCTTTAGAATAATTTTTATTGCATTAGAATAATTTTTATTGCTTTAGTATAATTTTTATTGCTTTAGTATAATTTTTATTGCTTTATAATAATTTTTATTGCTTTAGTATAATTTTTATTGTATTAGAATAATTTTTATTGCATTAGAATAATTTTTGTTGCTTTAAAATAATTTTTGGTATTTAAAAATAATTTTATATATTTTAAATCATTTTCTGCATTTAAAAATAATTTTCTACATTTTAAATCATTTTCTGTATTTAAAATAATTTTCTGCATTTTAAATCATTTTCTGCATTTAAAATAATTTTCTGTATTTAAAAACAGTTTCTGCATTTAAAAATAATTTTCTGTATTTAAAATAATTTTATGTATTTAAAAATAATTTTCTGAATTTAAAAATTTTTTTTTGCATTTAAAATAATTTTCTGTATTTAAAAATCATTTTCTGCATTTAAAAAGAATTTTCTTTATTTAAAAAATAATTTTCTGTATTTAAAAATAATTTTCTGCATTTAAATTAATTTTTTGTATTTAAAAAATAATTTTCTGGATTTAAAAATAATTTTTTGTATTTAAAATAATTTTTTGTATTAAAAAATCATTTTCTACATTTAAAAGTAATTTTCTTCATTTAAAATAATTTTCTGTATTTAAAAAATAATTTTCTGTATTTAAAAATAATTTTCTACATTTAAAATAATTTTCTATATTTAAAAATCATTTTCTGCATTTAAAAATAATTTTCTACATTTAAAATAATTTTCTGCATTTAAAATTATTTTCTGCATATTAAAATAGTTTTCTGCATGTTAAATTCATTTCCAACATATAAAATTTTATTAAATTAATTGTCTGCACATTAAATTAATTTTCAGCATATTAAATTTCATTAAATTTATTTTCTACATATTAGGATTATTTTTTGCATATTAGATTTATTTAATTTAATTTAATTTTTGTCTTTAGAAAATATTCTATTGATAATGTCACACTTAGAGGGATACAACACCGTTCACCCTCTTCTCTTTAACGGAGAAGACTTTTCCTACTGGAAAAGGCGAATGGAGTGTTATCTGAAGACCGACCTAGAGGTCTGGTTTTCAGTTAGGAAAGGGTTCACAACTCTGGTAGACGACTCGGGGGAGTTAGAATCGGAAAAATAGACCTTGGATATTAGGAAGAGAGCTCAAGTCGATTACAAGACACTTAACACCTTGCAATGCGGACTTACTAAAGAAGAACTAAATAGGGTAGGTCCATTTAAAAATTCTAAAGAATTATGGGAGAAATTAATTGAGTTGTATGAGGGTACAAATAACACTAGGATAGCCAAACGGGACATACTTTTAAATAAATTATTTAATTATAAAATGAACGAAAACGAAAATGCTAGTCAACTCCATACTAGGATTAAAGATATATTAAATGGATTACATTTAATAGGACACCAAATAGAGAATAGAGACTTAATTAGGTATACCCTTAAGGCATTTCCGATAAATGCCTTATGGACATCGATTGGTGATGCCTATAAGGTATCTAGGGATCTCTCCACAATTAGGTTAGATGAACTATTTTGTGAACTTGAACTACACGAACAAGCTAACTCGGGTCAAACCGAGAATGATATAGCTTTGATGGTAGGTTCAACTAAAAAGGAGAGAAAAGTGAAGATTGAGTCCAAAGACGAGTCTGAGTCAGAAACAAACGGAGAAGAGGAGATTGTAAATATGGTAAGTGTTGGGGATTGATTGGCCGGCTAGAGGGGGGTGAATAGCCCTCGTTCGTTGGATGTCGTATTTTGCTCGTCTACAATTCTTGTTAGCACAGCGGAATAACAATAATAATACTAACAAGATGCACAAATACACACAAGCACATGCAATACACAAGCGATATACGTGGTTCGGAACCGAATGGTTCCTACTCCACGGGCGAGCTCCTCGAGCTCTAGTTGTGCACACGACACTAACTAAACTCCTTCTCGACTACACGTCGGAGGTGGAGAAACCTCTCACAAGCTATTACAACAAGTAATATGAAATACAAAAACAATACAAAAGAGAACTTTTACACAATTGCTTTGATCGCTTTCTTGTTGCTTGCTTTTGCTTGCTCTTGAAGGTCTGGAATGCAACAGCAATTCCCCTCCAAAGTCACCCCAAAAGCCTTGGCGAAATCCTCCCTCTTGAGCTCCTTTTATAACCTGCATCAAGCTGATTTCGCGCCCATCGATCGGTCGATCGCGACCATTAGTCGGTGGTCCGTGAGCCGTTGTCTCACAACGGCCAGATCCACGTTGGTTAAGTTCCAACAGATCACACATCAGTCGACTGATGGCACCCATCAGTCGACTGATTATCCATCAGTCGAGTGCTGGCGAGCTCGACTCCATTTTATGCCCGTGCCGCGATGTCATCGATGGACGCCATCCCTCGGCGGTCGGATGTCCTCCCATCGATCATTGCCCTCCCTCGGCGGTCGGTGATCAACTTCACTTGGTTCAATCGAACCAGTCGAACCCATACGACCTAGAGCGATCGCACCTATGCCGATCGTGATGTCGGCTAAAACCTCAAACATAACGATGTTTGAGCCTCCGACACTCAGTCTTAGCCACTTGGCCAAGTCCACCTTATCCCTCATGGAGTTCCCCACCGAAGCTCTCTTCCCTCGGCCTACGTCCCTCGGATGCGCCAAGCGCACGGCTTCGCAACGCCATCCTTCGCATCTCATACCCTAGAAGTATGCTTCCCTTGGGCTCACTCCATTTGATCCCCGTCCGGCGGTCCCTCGGATGCACCAAGCGCACGGCTTCGCAATGCCATCCTTCACCGACTCAAGGACCCGAGCCTAGTGAACTTGCCAAGTTCTCCAGACTTCCCAAATGCACCAAGCGCACGGCTTTGCAATGCATTTCTCACCAAGCACCAAGCGCACGACTTCACAATGCTTTGGATTTCCCATGCCAAGGCTTCCCCCTTGGACTTCCACACCAAGCTCCATGCTTGGACTTTCCCATGACAATCCCATGTCATGAGTTTTGTCTATCATCAAAATACTATCAAGGTACTGCTCGAGTCAAACTCGAGTCAACCTGGGCCGATTGCACCAACAATCTCCCCCTTTTTGATGATTGACAAAACTACCATCTCAAGTCTACCAATTCTCCCATATTGGCAATTCTCATATCCCAATGAGAATTCCAACGAACCCTAATTGGTAACTTGGTAACTTCTCCCCCTTTTTGACATTACATCAAAAAGGTCCTCCCCAAGGGTATGAATGTCTCATATCCCAATGAGATCTTACAATCTCTCCCTTGGAGGAACACATGCCTTCAATCTTTCTAGTGATCCCATATCACTTAAAGAGAGGCAACCCAATTTTCCTCCCATGAGGAAATACACATCCATCTTCCCATGATGGATACCTCCCCCTAGAGGCTTGCTCCCCCTTGACCATTGCACCAACAATGTCCTTGGAGAGTCCCTAAGCCAATAGGAACATTAACCAAATCAAAATTAAGGCAAAGTTCAACAATGAACTCTCTTCCACCTTAAAATTGATACTCACCCTCAACCCAACTCCTAATCCATATCCAATGGATTTCCACCCTCTCTAATGCTCTCCCAAGCATATCCTAGGGCTAGGAGTGGTTAGGGGACCAAAACATGGCTAAACATGGGCCTAACTATCAAGTTTACCCGAAATCAGCCTGTGCCAGTCGACTCCGTCAGATACCAGTCGACTGGACTTACCATCAGTCGACTGCCATTACAGGCAGAAAATGGATTTTCGAAATCCATAAGTAAATATACGTAATTTTAAAAATCTTGAAAATACATACGTATAATACTTATCCTAAACACTATGGGTGAAAAATATTGGAAATTTATTTTACCCATTAAATTAGGAGATTGATACAAAGTTCAAAATTTAAGAAAAGCTTCAATAAAGAGCCATCTTTGTATCATCCCATTCAATGGTGATAGCTATCAAAAGATAGACTTCACCAAGGTTTTTCAAAATGTTTTCAAAATGTTTTCAAAACCTTTATTTTCTTTTTCCTAAACATCTCACCAATATCTAGATGTGTAAAACACATACAAGTCAAATTTTTGTGAGATGTGGGTTTTGTTTTGTTTATGTTCTCATGCATATTTCTAAGGCAATATTCTTTGATTCCCATCAAATCATGTCATAGTCCATAATTTCATTTTATTTATATGCATGATATGATTATGGCATAGATATGATATAAGTAAAAGCATATGCCAATATCATGATGTCATGGAATGTAAATGAGATCTAGGCATTCATGACATCTAAACATAATTCTAAACATGATCATGACATTTTATAGATAAAAATGAAAATGATGTCATGACATGGTAAGGCAAACAAATCATGGCAAGTAAAATATACTAAGGTATAGAATACCTAAGTGTGAAAATCAATTTGCCATTTTTAGGGATTAAATACATTTTGCCTTAATGCTATCATTCCCCCTAGTGTGCCAAAAACCCAAAATGACACACCAATACCTCTAAGACCTAATTGTGCCAATTTAAATCATTCTAAACTTCCCAAACCATATTGGCACACCCTAATGTGTCAACTCATCATGGCTAGGTTAACTACCCATCCACTTAGGGTTGACACACCCTAACCCATCTAGCGTGAATCGATCACGCTTCTAGGAACCCAATACCTATTGGAGCTCCTTGGGTTAACAAGGTATTCCCTAGGGATAACTTCCCTAGATACCTTCCTAATGACCCTTTTTGGCTTTGAAGCCTTAGTCAAATGAGTCTTACTTGGTTCAACTCTAGAGGTGACTCCTCCATTGACCTTCTTAGTGTCTATAATTGATTTCTTTGAGGTGTTAGCCACTAAACACATACCATGGCTAGACTTAGGGATGACTTCCCTATTAGCCTTGGTTTTCCTAGACCTAGATGTGGTTCCATAATTAAATGGAACATTATGGTAGGACATAGGTTTGTGACCCAACCCTTCCTTGCCCTCAGATCGTTTTTGAACCTTAGGTCTTGACTTTTGGGCATTTGACCCCTGAACCGAATTTTTGATTATTGCTAGGGTCTTCTCCAATTTTTTTAGCCTTGACCTCAAGGCTTGGTTTTCTAACTCTAATTTTCCCAATTTTGAATTTTCATTTATCTTTTGGGAAGGACTCTTTCTAGACATATGCCTAGATTTCTTGGGGTTAACACCTAGGTGATTCTCAATTCTCCTAATGGACTCTTTAGGTAAGATAGGTCTAGAATTATGAGTCCTAGGTTTGTCCCTAGTTAAATTAACATGCCTTGCACCTAAACAATAAACTTTATTATTTCTCCTAGCATGCTTTTCATTGATAATAGCAAGAGAACTAAAATAATTTTTGGCATGCTTTTTGACTCTAGGAATTAAAGGTGCATTATTTAAATTTACCTTAGGGTTAGCTTTAGGAGCTCTCCCTACATGAATTGCACCTTCTTGCCCTTTCTTCCTCCCCCTAGGGCATTGGCTTCGGTAGTGTCCCTTTTGATTGCATTTGAAGCACACAATGTGCTCTTTGCTCTTGATTTTGGGAACACCGGCATCCTTTGACTTTGGGTTGACTTTTGGTGCGGATGCCTTTTCCTTAGCCAATTTTGGGCATTTGCTCTTGTAATGCCCTTTCTCCCTACACTCAAAGCATATTATGTGATTTTTATTTAAAATAATGACACTTGAGTTACCTAGGGAGGTGGTGGAGGCCTCTTCATGATCTTCACTTCTCCCGGATGTGGATGCTTCTTGTTCTTGCTCCGGGATGGAAGATTGCCTTTCCTCCCCCTCAATACTAGAGGTGGAGGTCTCCACCAAATCATCAACATCTTCAAATGTTGTGGGTGCTTCTTCTTCGGCATTCTCCTCTACTTGTGCCGATTGGGAATTTTCTTGGAATTTCATTATTTTCTCCCATAATTCCTTCGCATCCCTATAGTCACCCAATCTAGACCAAATAGTGTTAGGTAATAAATCACTAAGTAATTTTATTACCTCAAGATTTGTCTTGAAGTCCTTAATTTGGTCTTGGGTCCACCTTGACTTCTCAATTTGCTTGTTGTTTTTATCCCTAGGCATTTCAAAACCGTTTTCTATAATAATCATAAAATCAAAATCGATTTCTAGGTATACCTCCATTCGTTTCCTCCACCAAGCAAAATCTCCATTGTATTTCGGTGGATGGATGAAGCCGGCCATTTGTAGTGCTCTCGCGACAGTTAGTCCTCGAAGAGCAACCTCGGCTCTGATACCACTTGTTGGGGATCGATTGACGGGCTAGAGGGGGGTGAATAACCCTCGTTCGTTGGATGTCGTATTTTACTCGTCTACAATTCTTGTTAGCGCAGCGGAATAACAATAATAATACTAACTGTAATGCCCGTAAAATTCATAGCAATTTTACAAGAATTTTTGGCTTGATGATCATGGGCTTTATGTGGGCCTTTTCAAAAATAAAAGAAAATAAGCCGAAAAGGGGTGCAAGGCCTAGGAATTGAACTCCAAACCTCTAGAGATAGCCAAGCCTTATAGATGCACCCACTAACCAGAAGCCCAATAGGATTATATGATTAAGGAAGAGGGGGAAACTATAGATAAGTGGGACTAGGAGTAAATGAAGAGGCATGGAAAAGAAAAGAGGAACTTCTCTTCCTCCCCCCTTTATAAAGAAGAGGGAAGGTTGAATTTGGTCACTTCCTCTCTTCTTCTTCCTCTTCTCACCGAAAATCTTGAGCTCCCTCTCCATTTCCTCCATTGGCCGAACCTCCTTCAAGCAAGAAGCAAGGGCTAGGGTTGGTTCTTAGGTCATCTTCTCCACCCAAAACAAAGCGAAGGAAGTAAGTATCCCTCACCTGCATACGAGTAGTTGCGATTGAATGTTTGAACAACTTGTATGTTATATTCGGCCAAGCATGTTTTAGTTTACCAATGAAGTTGAAATCTATGTTTAGGAAGGATATGATGATGCTAAGATGGGAAAAGAGGGTTGGTTACAAAGCTAACCCTAGTTGAGCCCTTATGTGTTTCGGCCACCCTAGGAAGTTAGGGTTAGGGTTTCATGAATGCCATGTTTTAATTGCTATATGATGTAGTTAGGGGTTAAAGTGGATTAGGACAAAAGCTAACCCTAATGAACCCTAAGAACCATTCGCCAAGTCATGGACTAGGGTCTAAATGAAGCTCCATGTTATGTTTATGCTATGTTCTATAACTAGATGATGATGTTAGGGGTTAAAGTGGATTAGGACAAAAGCTAACCTAATGAACCCTAAGAACCATTTCAAGTCATGGACTAGGGTCTAAATGAAGCTCCATGTTATGTTTATGCTATGTTCTATAACTAGATGATGATGTTAGGTTAAAGTGGATTAGGACAAAAGCTAACCCTAATGAACCCTAAGAACCATTCGCCAAGTCATGGACTAGGGTCTAAATGAAGCTCCATGTTATGTTTATGCTATGTTCTATAACTAGATGATGATGTTAGGGGTTAAAGTGGATTAGGACAAAAGCTAACCCTAATGAACCCTAAGAACCATTCGGCCAAGTCATGGACTAGGGTCTAAATGAAGCTCCATGTTATGTTTATGCTATGTTCTATAACTAGATGATGATGTTAGGGGTTAAAGTGGATTAGGACAAAAGCTAACCCTAATGAACCCTAAGAACCATTCGGCCAAGTCATGGACTAGGGTCTAAATGAAGCTCCATGTTATGTTTATGCTATGTTCTATAACTAGATGATGATGTTAGGGGTTAAAGTGGATTAGGACAAAAGCTAACCCTAATGAACCCTAAGAACCATTCGGCCAATATGGATCTTGGTGTTTTATTGAAGTTTTATAGCTTGTTTTACTTGTAAGAAATGATGTTAACATGTTAGGGGGTTGAGGATAAAGATCTAAACCCTAAAAAGCCTATAAGGGCCATTCGGCCACCTTTGAGTTTTTAGGTTACAATGAAGTTCATACCATGAATTTTATGGAATTTGTATGCATATGTATGTTACTTGAATTAGGTTAAAGGTCTAAACCCTAAAAGCCTATAAGGGCCATTCGGCCACCTTTGACCTCTTTAGGTTACAATGAAGTTCATACCATGAAGTATGCTATGCTATGTTAATGAAATAAGCTATGTTGTTATGAAATGAAGTATGCTATGCTATGTGAATGAAATGAAGCATGATGTGTATGAAATGAAGTATGCTATGCTATGTTAATGAAATAAGCTAAGATGTTATGAAATGAAGTATGCTATGCTATGTGAATGAAATGAAGCATGATGCGTTATGAAATGAAGTATGCTATGCTATGTTAAAGAAATAAGCTATGTTGTAAAATAAGCATATAAGTATTTTACTTTCTGCATGGCTTGTACCAAGACCTTAACAAGGTCCAAAGAAGGGATGGGCTCCTAAGATGCCCTAGGTCGATGGAATAAGACTCGGGCCTAGGATGGGCTTCTATGTATGATTGCCCCTAGGTCGATGGAATAAGATTCGGGCCTAGTACGGGATGGGCTCCAAGATGCCTTAGGTCGATGGAGTAAGACTCGGGCCTAGGATGGGCTTCTACGCTATGACGATTGCCCCTAGGTCGATGGAATAAGACTCGGGCCTAGGAACCTATTAGGTTCGAGACTTGCTACCTCGGGCCTATTTAGGGATGCGCGCTATGATAATGAAGAAGTGGTACAATGCCGGGCCCAAATATGTTGAGATCTATATTTACGTACCTAACATATATGTTTTCAAAAGCATCTTGCATATGTATGCCATGATTGTTTACGTTACATGTTATGTTAGATGATATGCCATGATTGTTTACGTTACATGTTATGTTAGATGATATGCCATAATGTTAAGTTACATGTTATGTTAGATGATATGCCATAATGTTTAAGTTACCTGTTATGTTAGATGATATGTCATGATGTATAAGTTACATGTTATGTTCGATGGCACGCTATGATGTTAGGTTACTAAGTTACATATGATGCCATGTATGTTATGTTTATGTTACTTAAGCTACAAGTTAAGTTGAAGATGCCATGTATGTTACATGATATATTGACTATATGTTATAAATGCTACAAGTCATGATTAATGATGATGTATGGTTTTTTGTGAGTAGGACAGGATCTTACTAAGCCTATGTGCTTATAGTTTATTTTCCCTCGTACTGCAGATAAGGGTAAGGGATGGATAAACTAAAGGGAGCAGCAGGAGGGGTCAATGTGTGTGGTAGTGGCATGGTGGAGAAGATCCGTTAAGGCTACTTATACATGTATTACCTATAATGATGATGTATATGGATGTCTTTACTTATGTCTCCCTATGACGATGATGTTATGAACCTACTAAGCCTTAAGTATCTATATATATATATGATGCATGCTTTATGTTGATAAGAAGAAGTAAAGAAGAAGTAAGAAGAAGTATCTATGCATGCTATGCTATGAAACATACTCTATGTTAAGAAGAAGTGTTAATGCATATTTATGTTTAAAAGAAAAAAAAAAGTATTTAGGTCTCAAGTCTTCCGCTGTAAGAAATAAGAAGTACATATATATAAAGTCTTCCATTTGTATGAAATGTATGTATGCAGTCCGTCACGCGCCGCCTCTCGGACATTTAGGGTCCGCGGAGGCGGCGTGTGAGTTAATATCAGGCGGTTACGCCTTTCCACTACACACACATCAAGCTCCAAATCCTGCTGCTCCAAGTAAGAATTCTATGTTTATACTCCAAATTTTGTTAATTTTGATCATGCATGATATGAAATATCTTTAGATTATTTAGTTCATGTATAATATGAAATGCCTCTAGCTTAATTATAAAATGCCTTCACCTTATGCTTGTTCATGAATGATAGGAAATGCTTCTAGCTTAAAAATGCATGAATGATAGGAAATGCCTCTAACTTAAAAATGCATGGGAATATGTATGATACCCTTATGATTGTTCATGTATGATATAAAATACCTTAAGCTTAAATTATGCAGGAGAACATGAGTGATGCCTTAAGCTATGATGCCTTAAGCTTAAAACAACCTTATGCTAGCCTTAGTTTAATTACAAAAAAAAAATAATAATAATAAAATATCTATATATATATATATATATATATATATATATATATATATATATATATATATATATATATATATATATATATATAAACAAATAAATAAATAAATAAACAAATTTTGTTACGAAAATTTGATTTTTTCGTAATTAATTGTGTAAGGTCTATGTTCATCTGAATTGAATTAAGCCGGTTTCGTACGGGTTGGTCGGTTTTGTACTGACTTCATTTATTTCAATTTCAGATGGCACGGACGATGACTACCGTGACCCGTCGTGATATGTCACGAAACCGATTAAGGGAAGCTATTGAAGAGATAGTCTATAAACCAGATGGTGGGGTCACCGGACACATGAGAAGGCTCGATGGTCTTTTTAGGAGACTCGAGCGGCAGGAGTTTCCGTTACTGGATAACTATAAGATATGGGCCTTGGTCCGCTCCCTGCCAAATGAGTTCATGGTAGTTGCACACCACGTGTGGGGCCGTTATGAAGGGCGGATAACCTATGCGGAGTTGTCTTTGAATCAGCTGGAGCACAGGTTCAAGAGAAGCTGTGGTAGAGATCCGGTGGTAGGGTCTCGGGAGGAAGGGAGAAGGATCTGCAAACAGTCAACTTATTGGCCAACCAAAGACCACCCTGGTGAGGCCAAGGAAGATGGGACGAAAAATAATTACGATCGCACTAGGGTTTGTCCTAGTGGGAGTTATAATGAACTATCTTCTCAAATAGTTGCTGTGGTTTAATTTGGAAATAAGGAATGTTATCTTAACGCATTTCTCCTTATGATTGGAAAGGATGAATAAGAGATGTGAATAAGAGCGACAAGTCGTTCTCTTTTTGAAATTGATGATGAGTTCATTGCATGGGATGTGTATGATATAGTTGAACAATCTTTGGGTAGGCTGGAACATACAAAAAAAAAAAAAAAAAAGAGATTATGGGTTACGGGGTTGAAAAAATCTCCGGACAGCTCACGACCCTGACGATAGCGCCGAAATTTTTCGATGATATACTGGAAAAGCAACCCCGTGACCCAAGCCTTCAGAGGATCAAACAAGAGGTCCTAGAGGGAAAGGACGATGGGTTCCGGATCTCTGATAGTGGAGTACTCTACCTCAGGGATCGCTTGTGTATTCCCGACAATCCAGAATTGCGGGAGGAGATATTTGAGGAAGCCCACAAAACTCCCTATGCGATGCATCCTGGAACCACCAAGATGTACCAAGACCTTAAGCGAAAGTTACAGTAGTTCGGAATGAAAAGAGATGTGGCTCAAGATGTCGATTACTTGCACGACCGCCAAAGGGTTAAGGCGAGCACCAAAGACCGGAGGAACACCTGCATCGATCCAGATTCAATGGAAATGGGAGGACATTTCTATGGATTTCATCTCAGATTGCCCAAGGCGACAAGCGATTATGATGCTATATGGGTGATTGTAGCAGTTGACTAAGTCCGCCCATTTCTTAGCAATCAAGATGACCTATTCGAGAACAGCTCGCTCGATTATATGCTAGAAATTATCGTACATGGAATTCCTAAGACCATCATTTCAGCGAGATGGTCGCTTTATCTCCCATTTACGAATGCGTTGAGAAGGCCTTAGGCACGGCTATTGTTGATCTTGCCTTCCATCCCCCAGACAGACGGAGCCAGAGAGTAAATCAAATCTTGGAAGGATATGTTAAGAGCACATGCACTGGATTTCAAAGGCACCGGTGTCGATACTTATATGTGCAGATTCACCTACAATAATAGCTACCAAGCTACCATTGGAATGGCACCTCACGAAGCCCTATACGGGAGGAAATGTAGATCTCCCATATATGTGCACGAAGGTGGTGAAAAGAAGAGGATGGGACTCGGATGGATTTCATCGAAGACACCACCAAAGCTATCTGAAATATCCGCCGAGAATTGAAAGCGCCGAGCCGACAAAGAGCTATGCGGATAAGAGGCGTGAACCGTTAGAATTCGAGGTTGGGGACCTAGTATTCCTCAAAGTAGCTCCCATGAAGGAGTAATGAGGTTCGGAAGGAAGGGTAAAGCGAGTCCACGTTCACGTGGGACCGTATCCGATATCGCGAGAGGATTGGCAAGCTTACAAGCTAGCGCCTCAAGAGATGTCGGCTATTCACAGCGTGTTTCATGTCTCTGTGCTCAGAAATGCATTTCGATGCGGACCAAGTGATCGAGCCACAAAGCGATTACAAGTTCAAAAGGACACGAGTATTGAAAGTCGGCTATCCAAATATTAGGCCGAGAAGTCAAGAGGCTAAGGAACAAAGAGGTGCCCTTAGTAAAGGTCTGTGGCGAGAATCAGCAGTGCGAGGAAGTTACAGGAGCCTTGAGGAGGACATGAAGCGAAGTACCCAATTGTTCTAAGTTTGAGGATGAAACTTTTAAAGGTATGAAGGATTATACTTGTAGTAAAATTCCTAGCAATTTTACAAGAATTTTTTTGATGATCATGGGCTTTATGTGGGCCTTTTCAAAAATAAAAGAAAATAAGCCGGGGTGCAAGGCCTAGGAATTGAACTCAAACCTCTAGAGATAGCCAAGCCTTATAGATGCACCCACTAACGAGAAGCCCAATAGGATTATATGATTAAGGAAGGGGAAACTATAGATAAGTGGGACTAGGAGTAAATGAAGAGGCATGGAAAAGAAAAGAGGAACTTCTCTTCCTCCCCCTTTATAAAGAAGAGGAAGGTTGAATTTGGTCACTTCCTCTCTTCTTCTTCCTCTTCTCTCAAAAATCTTGAGCTCCCTCTCCATTTCCTCCATTGGCGAACCTCCTTCAAGCAAGAAGCAAGGGCTAGGGTTGGTTCTTAGGTCATCTTCTCCACCCAAAACAAAGCGAAGGAAGTAAGTATCCCTCACCGCATACAGTAGTTGCGATTGAATGTTTGAACAACTTGTATGTTATATTCGCATGTTTTAGTTTACCAATGAAGTTGAAATCTATGTTTAGGAAGGATATGATGATGCTAAGATGGGAAAAGAGGGTTGGTTACAAAGCTAACCCTAGTTGAGCCCTTATGTGTTTCGGCCACCCTAGGAAGTTAGGGTTAGGGTTTCATGAATGCCATGTTTTAATTGCTATATGATGTAGTTAGGGTTTAAAGTGGATTAGGACAAAAGCTAACCCTAATGAACCCTAAGAACCATTCGGCCAAGTCATGGACTAGGGTCTAAATGAAGCTCCATGTTATGTTTATGCTATGTTCTATAACTAGATGATGATGTTAGGGGTTAAAGTGGATTAGGACAAAAGCTAACCCTAATGAACCCTAAGAACCATTCGGCCAAGTCATGGACTAGGGTCTAAATGAAGCTCCATGTTATGTTTATGCTATGTTCTATAACTAGATGATGATGTTAGGGGTTAAAGTGGATTAGGACAAAAGCTAACCCTAATGAACCCTAAGAACCATTCGGCCAAGTCATGGACTAGGGTCTAAATGAAGCTCCATGTTATGTTTATGCTATGTTCTATAACTAGATGATGATGTTAGGGGTTAAAGTGGATTAGGACAAAAGCTAACCTAATGAACCCTAAGAACCATTCGCCAAGTCATGGACTAGGGTCTAAATGAAGCTCCATGTTATGTTTATGCTATGTTCTATAACTAGATGATGATGTTAGGGTTAAAGTGGATTAGGACAAAAGCTAACCCTAATGAACCCTAAGAACCATTCGGCCAAGTCATGGACTAGGGTCTAAATGAAGCTCCATGTTATGTTTATGCTATGTTCTATAACTAGATGATGATGTTAGGGGTTAAAGTGGATTAGGACAAAAGCTAACCTAATGAACCCTAAGAACCATTCGGCCAATATGGATCTTGGTGTTTTATTGAAGTTTTATAGCTTGTTTTACTTGTAAGAAATGATGTTAACATGTTAGGGGGTTGAGGATAAAGATCTAAACCCTAAAAAGCCTATAAGGGCCATTCGGCCACCTTTGAGTTTTTAGGTTACAATGAAGTTCATACCATGAATTTTATGGAATTTGTATGCATATGTATGTTACTTGAATTAGGTTAAAGGTCTAAACACTAAAAAGCCTATAAGGGCCATTCGGCCACCTTTGACCTCTTTAGGTTACAATGAAGTTCATACCATGAAGTATGCTATGCTATGTTAATGAAATAAGCTATGTTGTTATGAAATGAAGTATGCTATGCTATGTGAATGAAATGAAGCATGATGTGTATGAAATGAAGTATGCTATGCTATGTTAATGAAATAAGCTAAGATGTTATGAAATGAAGTATGCTATGCTATGTTAATTAAATGAAGCATGATGTGTATGAAATGAAGTATGCTATGAAATGTTAATTAAATAAACTATGTTGTAAAATAAGCATATAAGTATTTTACCTTCTGCATGGCTTGTACCAAGACCTTAACAAGGTCCAAAGAAGGGATGGGCTCCTAAGATGCCCTAGGTCGATGGAATAAGACTCGGGCCTAGGATGGGCTTCTATGTATGATTGCCCCTAGGTCGATGGAATAAGATTAGGGCCTAGTACGGGATGGGCTCCAAGATGCCTTAGGTCGATGGAGTAAGACTCGGGCCTAGGATGGGCTTCTACGCTATGACGATTGCCCCTAGGTCGATGGAATAAGACTCGGGCCTAGGAACCTATTAGGTTCGAGACTTGCTACCTCGGGCCTATTTAGGGATGCGCGCTATGATAATGAAGAAGTGGTACAATGCCGGGCCCAAATATGTTGAGATCTATATTTACGTACCTAACATATATGTTTTCAAAAGCATCTTGCATATGTATGCCATGATTGTTTACGTTACATGTTATGTTAGATGATATGCCATGATTGTTTACGTTACATGTTATGTTAGATGATATGCCATAATGTTAAGTTACATGTTATGTTAGATGATATGCCATAATGTTTAAGTTACCTGTTATGTTAGATGATATGTCATGATGTATAAGTTACATGTTATGTTCGATGGCACGCTATGATGTTAGGTTACTAAGTTACATATGATGCCATGTATGTTATGTTTATGTTACTTAAGCTACAAGTTAAGTTGAAGATGCCATGTATGTTACATGATATATTGACTATATGTTATAAATGCTACAAGTCATGATTAATGATGATGTATGTTTTTTTTTTGTGAGTAGGACAGGATCTTACTAAGCCTATGTGCTTATAGTTTATTTTCCCTCATACTGTAGATAAGGGTAAGGGATGGATAAACTAAAGGGAGCAGCAGGAGGGGTCAATGTGTGTGGTAGTGGCATGGTGGAGAAGATCCGTTAAGGCTACTTATACATGTATTACCTATAATGATGATGTATATGGATGTCTTTACTTATGTCTCCCTATGACGATGATGTTATGAACCTACTAAGCCTTAAGTATCTATATATATATATATGATGCATGCTTTATGTTGATAAGAAGAAGTAAAGAAGAAGTAAGAAGAAGTATCTATGCATGCTATGCTATGAAACATACTCTATGTTAAGAAGAAGTGTTAATGCATATTTATGTTTAAAAGAAAAAGAAAAGTATTTAGGTCTCAAGTCTTCCGCTGTAAGAAATAAGAAGTACATATATATAAAGTCTTCCGCTGTATGAAATGTATGTACGGTCGCGTCACGCACCGCCTCTCCGGACATTTAGGGTCCGCGGAAGGGCGGGCGTGACACTAACAAGATGCACAAATACACACAAGCACATGCAATACATAAGCGATATACGTGGTTCGGAACCGAATGGTTCCTACTCCACGGGCGAGCTCCTCGAGCTCTAGTTGTATGAAATACAACAAGAAATACAAAAACAATACAAAAGAGAACTTTTACACAATTGCTTTGATCGCTTTCTTGTTGCTTGCTTTTGTTTGCTCTTGAAGGTCTGGAATGCAACAGCAATTCCCCTCCAAAGTCACCCCAAAAGCCTTGGCGAAATCCTCCCTCTTGAGCTCCAAGGTGATTTCCATCGATCGTGACCATCAGTCGACTGGTCCCGTAGCCGTTGTCTCACAATGGCCAGATCCACGTTGGTTAAGTTCCAACGGATCACACATCAGTCGACTGATGGCACCCATCAGTCGACTGATCATCCATCAGTTGAGTGCTGGCGAGCTCGACTCCATTCTCGCGTCCCGTGCGGTCATCGATCGACCGCCATCCCTAGCCGATCGTAGTCTCCCATCACCGATCCCTCCTAAATGACTGATCAGCCAGACTTGGTTCAGTCAAACACTGGTCGAACCCATACGACCTAGAGCAGTCGACTGACACCTATGCCAGTCGACTGATGTCGGCTAAAACCTCAAACATAACGATGTTTGAGCCTCCGACACTCAGTCTTAGTCACTTGGCCAAGTCCACCTTATCCCTCATGGAGTTCCCCACCGAAGCTCTCTTCCCTCGGCCTACGTCCCTCGGATGCGCCAAGTGCACGGCTTCGCAACGCCATCCTTCGCGTCTCATACCCTAGAAGTATGCTTTCCTTTGGGCTCACTCCATTTGCTCCCCGTCCGGTGGTCCCTCGGATGCACCAAGCGCATGGCTTCGCAATGCCATCCTTCACCGACTCAAGGACCCGAGCCTAGTGAACTTGCCAAGTTCTCAAGACTTCCCAAATGCGCCAAGCGCATGACTTCGCAATGCATTTCTCACCAAGCACCAAGCGCATGGCTTCGCAATGCTTTGGATTTCCCATGCCAAGGCTTCCCCCTTGGACTTCCACACCAAGCTCCATGCTTGGACTTTTCCATGACAATCCCATGTCATGAGTTTTGTCTATCATCAAAATACTATCAAGGTACTGCTCGAGTCAAACTCGAGTCAACCTGGGCCGATTGCACCAACAGTAAGAAAAATGTTCAACCGAAAGAAGAGGTTTACAAAGAAAGACGCCAGAAAGGTGGCCGACAACAAGCCGAGACCTCGATCGGAAGTGACTTGCTACGAATGCAACGGAAAAGGACATTACAAGTCGAAGTGCGCAAACTTAAAAAAGGAAGAAAAACCGAAAAAGGAAAAGAAGAAGAAGGCTCTTAAGGCAACATGGGATGAGTCATCATCGGAGGAGTCGGACGCGGAAGAGATGAAGAGAAGCTTCGTCATGTTTATGGTCGAATCAAGATTCGGAGCCGAGTCAAGTTCCGAATATGAGTCCGATTCTGAGTCCGAGAGAAGCCACGGATCCGTATCCATTTTCGAAAGTTCTAATGAGGTAACTTCTCCATTAAAAGATAAGTTATATAACATCATTGCATGTTTAGGTAGGAAATTAGCTAAGTCCGAGAATCGGGTTGACTCGCTACTTAAGGAAGTCCAAGTACTTAAGGAGCAAGTCAACTCGAAGACTTCGACTTGCCAACTTAAGGATATAGACTCAACTCAAGTTGCAAAGCTTGAGGAAGAGAACTCAGTCCTAAAAAGGCAAGTAGAAGAACTAACTGGATCATTGGAAAAGTTCACTTTGGGTTCCAAGTATCTCAACATGATGCTTGGATCTCAGCGAGCTGTTTACAACAGATCCGGATTGGGTATAAGGCTAAGTCCACCTATAAATCTTACATATCATTACTTAGCCGAAATGCTAAGAATCGAGTCCAAGCATGGGTTCCTAAGTCTAGCTTAGTCAACCAAGTTGGACCAAATCAATTTTGGGTTCCCAAAAGTCAAGTTCACTTAGTGAACAAAACTCAAACTAGCTACCATTTAGGGGGAGCTAACACTTTGCTTGTTTCCTTGCCTACTTAAACACTTGCATGTTTTAGTTAACTTTCCTTGTTTTAGTTAAACACTTGAATGTCTTAGTTTACTTTACTTGCTTAATGTAGAATGGACTAGATAGGAAACAAAATAGTTTAAACTTGAACAACCTAGTACTAAGACAAGTGAACTGATAGTAAGTTGAGGAAGCTCTTCGAAGTGCATGTCTAGGAAGTGGTCGTTGCTCTGATAATTTAGAAGGCCTCGTGCCTCGCCACAACCTGGTGCACTAAGTCGAGTGGAACTGACCGAAGCTAACTCACTAAGTCTTTAACTAGTTAGACCAAGGCTTAATCTAAAGTGAATCAAGTACTTGATTCCTTTATTGACTTTGTCTAGGAAGTGATCGTTGCTTCGATAATCAAGAAGGCCATGTGCCTCACCACGACCTGGAAGTCAATACTGGAAAAATTTACTTGACTAGCTCAAATCAAGCTTAAATCTAACACAAGTTTAAACACTTTGAAATTGCTCATTAAATTTAATTAAGATAAAAGAAATTCCCATCTCACAATACTCATAGGAAAAAGTGTTTTGAAAACCTAGCTTGGGTGAGATGATTTAGATCTTAATTAAGCTTAATTAGTTTTATGTAACTACTCTAAACCTAATATACTTAAACCAAGATTAATAAATCTTAATAATATACCTTAATTAAACGTAACTTAAGTCTACTCAACTTAATTAAACAAATTTATTTAAACTCAAGAAAGTAACATGATCTAAACAAACCTAATTTAGCAAGATTAAAACAAATTTAATCATTTGAAAAGCAATATAACTAGCTTAAACGTATAAGAATTTATGTTTAACTTAATAAAAATAAGTAAATCAAATTAAATAATAATAAAATTTAAAAATAATCGGATTCAGTCGAAATATTTTGATGACTAAAAGAGTTAGTGAAAAGAAACTCAGTTGCCTCGTATCGGGAAGGTAAAATCGACTTGATCATTTAATTTAATGATCATTGGAATGAACCGGTAGATAAAGTTTAGTGGCGAAGTAAATGGTAACATTTATTACGGTCGACTGAAACGTCTTCAGTCGACTAAAATTAAGGCGACTAGAATATTTTCAGTCGACTGAATCATGTCTATAAGATCAGCGCCAAGCCACGCCAAATTTATTCATAACAGTCACCAATCCACCTCTAAAACCCTAATTCCGGACTTTCAGAGGGCTTAGGTCATCATATTCTCTTAATATCATATGAAATGCCAAGGTAATAACTCTAAAATCTTAGTTTTTATTATGTTCAATAAATATTGAAAATTTTGAAATTTAAGGGGTAAAAGAAGAGCTGTCGAGGTTGAGTCGTCGACTCCATGCATGGATATTAGGTTTCCCACTGAGGGACATAGGATTAGGTTTGAGAGCATTACTTACATTCCTATGCCCACTAGATACATTAGTAGAACATACTTTAGTAATGCATGCATACTAAGTATGGAGGTCATCACACACTATGGATTAGAAAAACTAGTGTATTGTAAAAACCCCATTAACATAGACATATGTGCAAAGTTTTTCAATAACTTTATTAAGATTGATGACCTTTCATACTCGACTAGGGTACAGGATAAGGACTTTGTTTTTACCCCTGCCATGTTGAGAGAGCATTTAGGACTATTGCATTCGACATGCCCTATTGCACGTTTTCCATCCACGGAGTTACCGTACGGTGACCCCTACTCTCATATTACATTAGATAGGATTCACATGCATCTTTTTGGTGAGGAAAGAACTCCTTCTGTGAGTATCTTTAGTTCTACTAGACTCTGAGTACAGGACTATGCCCTGTACCAAGTTATAGTGAACTGTATTTTGCCACTCACTACTAGGGACATCGCTATGATGCACCCCTTTCATTCATTTTTACTTTATGCACTTAGGCATAGGTTAGATTTAGATATTTGCCTACAGATGTTTCATTCTATCATTTATCATTCCAGGTCAGTCACTAGCAGGAAGGCACATTTGCCTTACTGCCATATCATTACATCTCTCTTAGCCGCATTAGGATTTGATGTTACCACAGGTAACATCAAACAACTTACTGAATATGACATGATAGGTTCTAGGCAGTTTGGTTTAGCAAAAGTAGGTTTAGATGACAATAATATCCTTGTATGGAAGAGAGATGGACCTTAGCCTCAGCCCCAACCTGATCCGGAGCAGGAGCCTGAGCCAGATATGGACCCCGACCACCACTTCGATACCGAGCATCAGGAAGCCCCAGGATTTGATAGCCTATCACCATTTCTTGTAATTCCAGCAGCTCCGACCGTAGCAGAGAGACTATCTAGGTTGGAGGATACGATGCAGCATCAGCATCTTGAGATGATGCAGATTATGCGAGAGCAGAGAGAGGATCATCGACAGATGATGGATCTTCTTAGGTCTTGGGGCATGGGTCCTTCTCATCCCCCATCCGCTGATTAGGATTGTAATAATACTGAATCTTAATAATTTTTTTATATATAATCTTGTGTGGTTTATGCTTGGTAGAATAGGATTATTATTCTTATCATTTCAAATTATTTTGAAATATAATATTATATTAAAAAAAATTGAATCTAGATTAGGTCAATCTAGAATTCATGCAACCCTAGCCCTAAAAACCATTGCTTGGTCATAGAGGGACGAGGATCTATATTTACGCAATCTAATCAAGCAATACGTAACTGAACGAAGTATTAACTCAGTTCCAGATGTAGATTCAGTGTATCGACATGAACCAACATGGGGTTTACACGAGCAAATTGATCACTTCGGTGACTAACTCTAAAACAAAGCTTAATGATTTATTCTATATCATTTGAGCTAATAAAGAGTTGGACATTTGCTTTAAGGGCAATTTTTAGATGTGTATTTTCAAAATATAATTTTAATTTTTTTTAGAACTCATGCTTGGACTCAGTCCCTATCATTTTTGCAATCATTCAGGGGGAGGTCTTAAAAATTTTGAATTTTTTTTTATCAAAAACTTTTGAAACTTGTGAATTATTTAAGGAAAGTTTCTGAAAACTTTTGCAAATATTTAATCATTTAAATATCCCTAAAAATATTAAGTTAGTCAGGGGGAGTTTTGAAAATGTTTAAAATTTTGTTTTTTTTCTGAATTGTTCAAGGGGACTTTCTGAAAACTTTTGTAAATATTTAAATATTCCCAAAAATATTAAATTAGTCAGGGGGAGTTTTGAAAATATTTCAATTTTTTTTTTGAAAATTTCTAAATTGTTCAAGGGGAGTTTCTGAAGATTCTTGCAAATTGTTAAATACTCTCGAATATATTGAGTTTGTCAGGGGGAGTTTTGAAAATGTTTTGAAAATCTTGAAAATTTTATTTTTTCAAATGATTCTTGATAAAGTATGATAATAACTCTCCAATATCATTAAATTAACTCTTATTTTGATGTATGCCAAAGGGGGAGAGAAGTGATATAAATTATAAACTTAAAAAGAGATATAAACTTTAGAGGATTCAAAAATTTGATAAGGACCTATGCATTTCATATATGGTTAAATTTATGCATGACAAAAGCTGTTAGTTTATTTCTTATACATTTCAATATATGGAGATTAGTAGTTAATTCTCCTAACTTTAACTGATGTGTTATCATACATCAAAAAGGGGGAGATTGTTGATGCAGTGAGCATCACTCCATAGTTTTGATGTATGAACCTCAGTTAAAAGTTAGGATTCACTTGTAGCCTAATATAAGTGTTAAGTGTGCAGGCTTAATAAGAAGTCCTAGTAGGTCGAGTTGACCAGATACTAGGCATGAATCTTGATAGATCAGGAGGATCGGACACCAGACATGAAGTCCAGATGGGTCGCGTGGATCGAACATTTGGCTGGTCAGTGACACGGACCGGTGGAATCCCCGTGGGTCAGATCGGATGTCAAGAATGGTAAGTCCGACAGGTAGTCGACAGGTAATCCTCGAGTGAAGAGGTGAGGCCGAGTCCTCGGTAGGGGGACAAAGCTAGGCGTCGATCCGACGAAAAGTCCTCATGGGACTTAGTAGTCGAGTTCGAGCAGTATTACTATTGCTATCATAATTCACATGATCTATATTGTGCTAATCCTATTTTGCAAGGACCAGTCGACTGAATGGATTCAAGTCGACTGAAGTCCAGTTGACTGAAGATGTATCAGTCGATTGGATACCTATTTGGTAGGATCATCTTGTGATCGATCGGAGATCGTGCAATGCAGATGGAAAGAGCTTGAGTCGACTGAAGAGAGGAATTTTCCGATGCGGAGCCGAGTGACATGGAGTCGACTGAAGGGGATTCAGTCGACTGGAAGACCACGACTTCCATATCGACGGGCTGATGTGGAGTCGACTGGAAGGCATTCCAATCGATTGGAAAGAGTTTATAAAAGTTATGCTCAATTAGATCCATTTATCAAAATTGAATCAACGTCGAAGTGCTGCCAAAATCCTTGCTCGTCCACTACACTTTGACTCCATGACAAGATGTTCCTCCGACACTCTGTGACTACCTCTACGATTATTAAGTGTCGGTATAAAGTCTTGTAATCTCTTTACTTTATTGTTTCGCTTGTATACTTAATTCTCTGAGTGGGTGGTTTGTCACCTAACTCTATCATTTGTAAAAGCGAAACCCTCTGAAGTCGAGAGCACTTGAGTCGAAGCGTATTTAGTGAATTGCCCATCGAGGTAGCTCGTGGTAGAGCTACGGGCCTTAGAGTAGCAACCCAGTCTAGGTTATGAACCATGTAAAATTGCTTGTGTTGTTAATTGTCTTTATATTTCACTGCATACGTTTATTAGTTTAAAATTATTAAATACCGAGATTCACCCCCTCTCTCGGTTCACTCGATCCTATAGTATAGTAACTGTGTTTGCGGAGCAATTTGTGTGCTGGCAGAGTAGTTTATATCTTTCCCGAGCAGTCTATGTATTTCCCAAGCAGTATATGTAATTTATGAGCCAAGTAAGGGTGAGTAGCGTAGTGTTGCTCAAAGCTAAGTATAATGTTGACAGAGCAGTCTATGTGTTTCCCGAGCAGTATATGTAATTTCTGAGCCAAGTAGGGATGAGTAGTGTAGTGTTGACAGAGCAGTCTTTGTGTTTCCCGAGCAGTATATGTAAATTTCGAGCCAAGTAAGGATGAGCAGTGCAGTGGTGTTCAGAGTTAAGTGTAGTGTTGATAGATCAGTTTATGTGCTTTTCAGAGAGTATGTGTAATTCTTGAGCTGTGTATGTAATTTCCGAGATGTATGTGTGATTTCCGAGCCAAGTAGGAGTGAACATAATAGTTGTGATCCGAGCTTAGGGTTTTGTTTGTAGAGCAATCCGTGTACTTCCTGATCGATATATGCATTTCTCAAGTTGTATGTGTGATTTCTGAGCCAAGCAGGGATGAGCAAGATAGTTGTGCTCAGATTTGAGTGTTGTCTTTATAGAGCAGTCTATGCAATTCTCGAGCAGTTTATGTAATTCCTGAGCAATGTGTATATTTCTTGAGCAGTCAATATATTTCCCGAGCGATATGTTGATTTCCCGAGTGATGTATCAATTTTTGGGGCTCTTTCTGAAGAAGGTAAAAGAAGGGGATAGGGGTATTTTTGGGTACATGAAATGAAAGGGGATGTATTAAATAAGAAGTGTTGTTAATATGAAATATTGTCATTTGTTTGCCTATTTCCTTTAATTAATAATTTATAGGAAGATAAGAAGCATATGAAGGGCTTGAGAAGAGATATTTTGAAAAGGAGCGGGAAAAGTGGTTACAGATTGACAGGTTGGCAAGGGTATTGGAGTAAATTTAATTTGCTCCAAGAAGAGGCGGGATGAATCATCTATAAAAGGGACAGAGGTGGAAGGAAGCAGGGGATATTTTTTCTCTTCACTATTCGATACCTTAAATATCTCTTCTCTCTTCTTCTTCTTATACATTCTATAGTCTACTTGTTTCCATGACTGACTTGAGCTTCGGAGGGGCCGCATCGGGAAACCGACCCATCTTTAACTCTTTATTTTGAAGTGATAGATCTAGATCGAAGTTCCCGGATCTAAGACGATCAGCAAGGATTTGCAAGAAGGGAGAGGGGGATATGAATAGGCCAAAGAAGAGGACACCATCAAATTGATGCCGTCTGTGGGAATCTGAACAAAAAGCTATGGTGGTGAACACCAGGAGGACACTGAAGGAGCCGATGGAGGAAGAGAGATCTGTATCCAGCACTTCTAAGGTGTGCACTAGTAGAAGACATCGCAAACCCTTGTGCAAGGAGGATCTTATGCAAGTGGTGGCCGCTGTGATGGATCAGATGTCGTAGAGAGCCACCCCGAAGGAGATAAAGGAGGATGATACCTCTGGTGATGATTCTGAAGAAAAGTTAATCAGAATTTCTTGTCCGAAGAACGATTCTTCTTGTGTCTGTAAGCAATCCAGGGGGAAGAAAAAGAAGTATGTAGCTCCTCTTGGGGGAGAACAATTTGAGGGGGATTTTCCTTTTGTAAGTAATATTTTAAAAGTAGAAGAGCTAAATCCCTTTACGGAGGATATCTTGAATGAAAAGTTACCTCGGCATTTCCGAGTTCCACATATGCCTGAGTATACTGGCTCTTTTGACCCTAAAGATCATTTGAGTAGATTTGAGAATACCACCTTACTATACTGCTATACAAAGGGGGTTAAGTGTCGAGTATTTCTTACTATATTAGTAGGACCTGCTTAACAATGGTTTAATACTTTAAAATCGCAAAGCATCTCTTCATTTAAATATTTTTCAGTATTACTTTTTAAGGAATTTTTCTAGTTATAAGAAATATCTTCCTCAACCATTGAGTCTTTTCAATCTTAAGCAGAGAGAGCAGGAAACTCTTTGACAATATGTGCAGAGATTTACTTAGTCGGCACGGGAAGTCCCTACTGTAAAGATTGGTATGATAGTAGGAGCATTCACTCAAGGGCTTCGAGAAGGAGATTTCTTCAAATCTCTAGCTAAAAATCCTCCTGCAGATTTTGAGGCCTTATTATCCCGAGCCAAGAAGTTTATTAATCTAGAAGATGCTCAAAAGTCTCGGCAAGATTCTAGAGAGTATTGAATGACAGAAATGCCAGAAAGGCGAGCTGAGTGGGTAAGACCCACTCGGTCTTCAGGAGAAAGAGCCATATATGTTTCTCAACTATGGGTTTTAAGGAAAGAGCTATGTGTTGGATCGAGATACTCCAAGAGAGGGGGGTGAATCTTTGAAGTTATAATTTTCTTCTGAAATTTAAAGCTTATTTTTATATTTTTGAAATATTTAAATAGTATGCAGCGGAAATGAAATGAAATAGAGATAACTTCTTTTACTTGGTTCACAACCCTAACTGGGTTGTTACTCTAAGGCTGTAGCTCTTCTTAGAGCTACCTTGATGGACAATCACTATATACCCTCTGACTCGAGAACTCTCAACTTCAGAGGGGTTCACTCTTTACAAAAATATGAGATGGGTAATACTCTACCCTCTCTTTGAAGTTAAGTACATACAAGCGAAAATAAATACAAGAAATTAAGAGCTACGTTATACTGACACTAATGGAAGTTTTGAAATAGGCACGGAGTGTCAGAAAAGCATTTTTGTGAGGAACTAAAGCTCTTGTAGACGAGGACAAATTTTAGCATCACTTCAATGTAGTAGTTGTGTTCTCCTCGGAGCTAGTCAAACACTTGTTTTATAAAACTTTTCTAGTTCACTGGAATGCCCTCCAGTCGACTCCACATCAACCCATTGATATGAAACTTCTGGTCTTCCAGTCGACTGAAAACTCCCCAGTCGACTCCAGGTCACCTGACTCTGCATCGGGAAGTTTGGCTCTCCAGTCGACTGAACCTCCCCCAGTCGACTAAAACTCTTTTCATCTATAATGCCAGATCTTCGATCGATCACCAGTTAATTCTGCCAAGTGTGCATCTAGTTGACTGAACTAAACCGAGTCGACTGAACTTCAGTTGACTGATCCTTGCAAAATGAAATTAGCACAAATAGATAATACAACACAGGATAGCAGTAGTAATACTGCTCGATCTCGATTTCTAAGTCCCACACGGACTATCCGTCGGATCGACACCTAGCTTTGTCCCCCTACAGAGGACTCGACCTCACCTCTCCATTCGAGGCTTAGTTGCCGGCTACCTGCCGGACTTACCGTTCTTGACATCTGATCTGACCCACCAGGGCTTCCACCAGCTGTCTGATCTACTTGACCCAACTAGACTTTTTGTCGATTGTCTGGTCTTCTGACCCAACTGGTCTTCATGATAAATTTCTGGTCCACATGACCCATCTGGACTTCATGCCTGGTGTCCGATCCTCCTGATCTGTCAAGTCATCTACCTAGTATCTGGTCAACACGACCTACTAGGACTTCTTGTTAAGTATGCACACTTAACACTGATATTAGAACACAAGTAAGTCCTAACTTTAACTATGATTCATACATCAAAACCAAGGAGTGATGCTCTCTGCATCACACTATGAATATCTATGAAGAGCAGCAGTTGTTGAAAAGACCTTTCGGAGCTGTTAGAGGGCCTAGAAGATTACCATCTTCTACTTTCTATTCTTATCATCATGACTATAGGCATAATACTCAGGATTGGCAACAGTTAGATTCTGAGTTGCAGAGAATTATGGGGGCTCACCCCCGAATCAGAAGTATGGTCATGAATCTAGCTCCCTATCAACAAAAGCCTTGGGCCAACAATTATGGCAGGGGAAATTAATTAAGTCCCCTTATTAATCGACTTTTACAGTCTGCTCAACCCAGGGTGGTAGTTTTTGATAGAATAATGATTGCAGGTCAGCCTCCTGTGAGGGGTGCTATTAACATGATTTCTGGGGGTTCCATTAATGGGGATTCAAATAGAGCTCGAAAAAGACATAGCCGGGACGAATGTGTAGCTTTGATAGCTCTACCTCGGGCAAGAGGATGTGCCTTGGGTTTTGGTTCTAGTGACTTAGAGGGAGTAATAACCCCTGATGCTAATGGTTTAGTCATTCGGGCTCTCATTACCAACTTTGATGTGGAAAGAGTTTTTGTAGACCCAGGCAGTTCAATGGATATCTTATATTGGTCAGCCTTGGAACAAATGAGAGTCAGTATAAATGACTTACAATCGGTCGACACTTCTTTATTTGGGTCAAACTTGACCTTTCATCTTCCCTCTCAAGTCAAGTCAAACTTGACCTCTAATCTCCCATGGTTGATCAAATCTAACCACTGACTCAAGTCAATTTAATTTAATGAATCTCTATTCATTAATTTAAATTGATTTGATGAATCAAATCTAAATTAGACTCATTCAACACTTGAATCAACTTGAGTCTAACTCAATTAGTCTAATTTAGATTACTCTTAATCCAATTTGGTTCATCCCATGAACCTAATCCTCATGGTTCATCATATGAACCTAATCTCCATCTAATTGCTCTTATGTGTGTGACCCTATAGGTTCTTGTAACATTGGCAATGTCCCTAAACCGATTTAGGAACATAAGTAATGAGCAGTATCTAGCAACACATCATTGCTACCCAAGTTACAAGAATGTTGAGCTCCAACATCACCTTTGTGACTACTAATTGTGACTCTCACAATATGTGACAATATCCCTCTATCCTTGACATCTAGATTGACCAATCGAGGCATAGACCGTGTCATCCTCGGTACAATCTAAATCTTGAACTCCAAGTAGACTCACTCTAATCAAATGAGCTCAATATCTCATATTGACTCATTTGGGCATGGCCATGCACTTCGTGGTCTCACTCTATCAAGAATATCGATGTCACTCCCGTCATATAGGAGGGATAGATCCCATCTACATCACTCACATCCCTCCGCACAATTTATTACATACCCAGTAATCGCCTTTATAGTCCACCCATTTACGGGTGACGTTTGACGAAGCCAAAGTATGCAACTCCTTATGTAGGGAACCATGGTGACTTCAGGTCTAAGGACTAATAGTCATACTAATAGCCACATGAGAAAGTATATGACACTCATATAACGATCCATGATACTTTCTCATGGCGGGTCATTCAGTATACATTCTCCAATGCATACCCATGTGTCAACTTGATATCTCATATTCATGACTTGTGAGATCAAGTCATCATGTTGACCTACATGCTAATCTCTACGCATTAACATTGCCCCTGAATGTTAATACTCGACTAGGAATGATTAAGAGTAGTGTTTTCTATATCATCTCATTATCGATTCAACCAATCGATTGATATAGATAAGAACCTACTACTCAAGGACATTATTATATTTAGTTATTTGGCACCAATACAAGTAAATATAATAACCATGCCTTTATAAATAGGAATATGATACAATAAAGTCCATACAACAATCATCACATGATTGGCTCTAGGGCTTTCACTAACAACTATAACTCGTCAATACTCGTAGTTTCTAATACCCAATGACCTAGCGTGACCATCATGCTTTTTCTGTGCCAAAGCCTTGGTCAAGGGATCTGCGATGTTAGCCTCTGTGGGTACTCTGCAAATCTTCACATCTCCTCTATCGATAATCTCTCGAATGAGATGGAAGTGCCGTAGTATGTGTTTGGTCCGCTGGTGTGAGCGAGGTTCCTTAGCCTGTGCAATCGCTCCATTGTTGTCACAATAGAGCTCTATAGGATCTGCAATGCTAGGAACCACCCCAAGCTCAGTAATGAACTTGCGGATCCAAACTGCCTCCTTTTCTTCCTCAGATGCAGCGATATACTCGACTTATGTTGTAGAATCAACAATTGTGTCCTGCTTCGAACTCTTCCAGCTCACAATGCCACCATTCAAGCAAAACACGAACCCTGACTGTGATCTATAATCATCCTGGTCAGTTTGAAAGCTGGCATCACTGTAACCCTTTACAGCTAGCTCCTCATCGCCTCCAAATATCAAGAAATATTCTTTAGTCCTTCTCAAGTACTTAAGAATATTCTTGACTGCTATCCAGTGACGCTCACCTAGATCTGACTGGTATCTACTCATCATGCTCAAAGCATACGAGACATCAGGACGAGTACACAACATGACGTACATGATAGATCCTATAGCAGATGCATAAGGGATCTTATCCATGCGGTCTCTCTCCTCTCTAGAAGAGGGACTTTGAGTCTTCGAAAGACTCACACCATGTGATATCGGTAGAAGTCCCTTCTTGGAATTCTGCATGGTAAACCGTAGTAATACCGTGTCAATGTATGTACTCTGACTTAGGCCAAGCAATCTCTTAGATCTATCTCTATAGATCTTGATGCCTAGAATACAGGCTGCTTCACCTAAGTCCTTCATTGAGAAGTACGTCCCGAGCCAAGTCTTCACAGACTGTAGCGAAGGAATGTCATTCCCAATGAGCAGTATGTCATCCACATACAATACAAGGAAGACTACTGTGTTCCCATTAACCCTCTTGTAGACACAGGGTTCATCTTCATTCTTGATGAAACCAAACTGTTTGATCGCATCATCGAATCGAAGATTCCAGCTCCGAGAGGCTTGCTTTAGCTCATAAATGGACCTTTGCAGCTTGCATACTTTCCCAGTATGCTGTGGATCTTCAAAACCCTCAGGTTGTGTCATGTACACATCCTCGAGTAAGTTTCCATTCAGAAATGCAGTTTTGACATCCATCTGCCAGATCTCATAATCGTGGTATGCTGTAATAGCAAGCAAGATCCGAATGGACTTAAACATCGCCACTGGAGAAAAGGTTTCATCATAGTCAATACCATGAATTTGCTTGAAACCTTTAGCTACCAATCGGCCCTTATAGGTATGCGTAAGTCCATCCATGTCAGTCTTTCTCCTAAAGACCCACTTACACCCAATGGGTTTGACCCCTTCAGGTGGATCAACCAAAGTCCATACTTGGTTGGTGTACATGGATTCCATCTCGGATCTCATGGCCTCTAGCCATTTCTCAGAATCTGGGCTCATCACAGCTTTCTGATAGGAGGTAGGCTCATTCTCAATGAGCATAACGTCATCATGGTCAGACAAGAGAAATGAGTATCTCTCAGGCTGACGACGTACCCTATCAGACTTACGAAGAGGTAGGTCTACCTGAACAGGTGGTTGTTCCACAACTTCTTGTGCAACAACCTCATCACCCACAACACTTTGTGGTTCCTGTTCAACCTCCATCAAGGCCTCAGTGCTATGGTCATTATCTTGAATTTCTTCAAGATCGAACGTACTCCCACTAGTTTTTCTAGAAACAAAATCTCTTTCTAGAAAAACTCCAGTCTTTGCCACAAACACTTTGTGCTGACTGGAAATGTAGAAGTAATATCCCTTTGTATCCTTGGGATATCCAACAAAATAGCACCTATCAGATTTGGGTCCCAATTTGTCTGAGACTTGACGTCGAACGTAAGCCTCACAACCCCAAATCCTCATGAAAGACATCTTGGGATTTCTCCCTATCCATATCGTATATGGTGTCTTTATGACAGCATTGGATGATACACGGTTAAGGGTAAAGGCTGTTGTGTCTAGAGCATATCCCCAAAAGGATATAGGAAGATCTGTGTGACTCATCATAGATCATACCATATCTAATAGGGTACGATTCCTCCTTTCGGATACATCATTCCACTGTGGTGTTCCAGGAGGAGTGAGTTGGGATAGAATCCCACACTCAGCTAGATAGTCACGAAACTCATGGCTAAGGTATTCACCACCTCGATCTGATCGAAGTATCTTAATACTCTTGCCAAGCTGGTTTTGTACTTCATTCTTGAATTCTTTGAACTTTTCAAAGGATTCTGATTTATGTGTCATAATATACACATAACCATATCTACTGAAGTCATCAGTAAATGTAATGAAGTACCTGTAACCATCTCTAGCAGCAACATTTAAAGGACCACATACATCACTATGTATAAGTCCTAACAAATCTGTTGCTCTTTCGCTGTGTCCACTAAAGGGAGTCTTGGTCATCTTGCCTAAAAGGCAAGACTCGCATATCTCATATGATTCAAAATCAAATGAGTCTAGCAGCCCATCCTTATGGAGCTGAGATAAGCGACTCTCATTTATGTGACCTAAGCGACAATGCCAGAGATAGGTTTGGTTCAACTCATTTGACTTGAACCTCTTGGTACTTATGTTATAGATAGGGCTCTCTAAGTCTAGAAAGTAGAGTCCGTTCATTAAAGGTACACTATAATAGAACATATCATTTAAATAATCTGAACAACATTTGTTCTTTATTATAAATGAAAAACCTTTCTTGTCCAAACAAGAAACTGAAATGATGTTCTTAGTTAAGGCAGACACATAACAACATTCATCTAATTCTAGTACAAGCCCAGAGGGCAGAGATAGATCATAAGTTCCTACAGCAACAACAACAACCCTTGCTCCATTGCCTACTCGTAGGTCCACCTCGCCCTTTTCAATGCCCTGCTATTTCTCAGCGCCTGCACATTGGTACAAATGTGAGATGCACATCTGGTATCTAATACCCATGATGAAGAAATAGATAGATTGACTTCTATAACATTTATACCTGAAGTAGAAGTTTCACTTCTTTTCTTCTTAAGATCTTCCAGGTAAGCTTTGCAGTTACGCTTTCAGTGTCCAGCTTCCTTGCAGTGGAAGCAAGCCCCTTCCTTGGCTACCCCTCCTTTGGGTTTAAGTTCTTTACCTTTGCCCTTGGCTTGGGACTTTCCCTTACCTTTAGGCTTGCCCTTGCCTTTCGTTTTGTACACCATCAAAATGGTGTCAGATTTTCCGTTCTTAAGGTTAAGCTCAGCAGTTCTCAACATGTTGAGCATCTCAGGCAGTGGCTTATCAATTTCATTCATGTTATAATTCATGACAAATTGATTGTAGGCTTGTGGCAAAGATTACAAGATTAGGTCAGTGGCCAGCTCTTGGCCAAGTGGGAATCCCAGCCTTTGTAGGTTTTCTATGTACCCAATCATCTTGAGTACATATGGACCTACGGGAGTCCCATCTTGCATTTTGGACCCAAATAATGCCTTAGAGACTTCATATCTCTCATGCCTTGCTTGTCCTTGATATAGTTGACGAAGATGTCCAACCATATCATAAGCATTAATGAACTCGTGTTGCTTCTGAAGCTCAGAGTTTATGGTCGCGAGCATTAGACATGACACATCTAATGCATCATCTTGATGCTTCTTGTAAGCATCTTTGTCAGCTCGCGAGGTAGTGGAAGGAGGTGCCTCCAGGACGTACAACTTCCTTTCTTGGGTGAGAACAATTCTCAGGTTCCTGCACCAGTCCAGGAAATTTGCTCCATTGAGCTTGTCCTTCTCAAGGACAGAACGCAGAGAGAGAGAGTGTTCGTGTTTGTCAACATAGTTATCTACAACATACAATGCAGAGAATTAATATCATATTCCTTTTATCATTTAATTAGGCCTTTAATCAAATGATGCTCCCACTGAAATATAGGAATTTTGTAGAATCGAGTTATGGATGTGGTCAAACCACATTACTAGATTCATACAAACTAGCTATAATTCTTGTGGGACAAGATCCACATCATACTAAGCCTTGAGTTAGCTTTGGCTAAATCGCCCAAGACTTAGTACGATCGGTGGGTAACACATTACCGATTACATCTCTATGCAACTCTTGTTTATAGGATCAAGACCCACATTTACAAAAGACCTTGAGTTAGCTTTGGCTGAATCGCCCAAGATTTAGTGTAAATGCGATCTTAACCTATCTTTCCAATGATTGGAATATGCATATAGTTCTACTTGATCTAATTGAGTTAACTAGTTTTGCTCAATCTAATTGAGCTTACTCTAACCCAAGCGTGATAGGCGGGACCAAGATTGTCCCTCCGCACCCTACCAAGATAATATGCGTTGCTCTGCTTTGGCAGATTCAACAACAACAAATGATCGAGGTAGTGATGGGTATCAAGGCTCGGTAGGCATTTTCGAGTTGATTCGATTATGATCTAATCTAATCGTAATGTGTATCTTATACGCATTTAGGCCTTTATTATCCTATATTAGCATGCATCACATATATACAATCATTATTCTAGCATGCATCATATACATACAAGAAAATTATCCTAGCATGCATCATATACATACAAGCAAAATCAAATATATATATATATATATATATATATATATATATATATATATATATGTTTAACTGTGATGTAGTCATGGCCCTACTACGATCTTCTCAAGCCAATGAGAAGATCGGACGGTCAACCTAAGGCTAGCGGCTTCTCCAAGCGCTTCCTTTGACCGCCATGTATTGTCGGCACCCTTCTCGTAACCTCGTCTTCAAGTGGACTTTCCACCGCTCCATTTTGTACATTACAAATATGAAACTCGAGTTACATTCGAGTCTAAAACTATTTACAACTAGAATATCATAAGAATAGGTACGACGCGCAAGTCGCATACACTATACACCACGCACAATCACAAAAATGGCATGCAGGCCGTATTATGAATTACAACACATAATCCAATCAAATTGGGGTCATTGGGCCATGAAAATCACAAAATTATACATAATTCTAAATTATGTATTTTTACAGAAAATTTCTATAATTTTTCCTATTTTTTTTTTCAAATTTATGGGTCACCTCTCCATAACGGTCCCGCTAAGCGATTTCCGGGCGCGATCGCGGGACAAGACCCCTTTCGGGTATAGGGGCAGCGCCCCTACTCGCAAAATAAACTTTGAGAGTGTCCCTAAAATGATCTTACAATAACTTAAGTCGCTGTCCCAAAAACCTAAAGCGAGAACTTGCCGTTTCGGAGAGTTTTTCTCAACGGTTGAAGCCTACAAGTGTCCCAACACTCGTTGCTTCGATTCTTCGAGAAAAATACCCAAAAATTCTATAAAAATAGGAAATTTACAGAAACATATAAATCTGTAATTTTTATATCTAATACAAAAATTATAAAATCAAAACACATACATGCTTCGCACGTGGCTCTGATACCACTGTTGGGTTTTTCCGAGCCGCAAAAACTACTTTTTGCATTGCGGAAACCTCGGAAGCCCCGACCACGGATCCGTGCGAAGATGTATTAAAACAAAAACATGTATGTGTTTATATAAAACCCTAGATCTACCTTAGATTTACATGATAAGGACGTTACCCTCGATGTGATGCCCTTCGCAAATCCCGCTCGCCCAAAAGGTTCGCCGGAACACAAGAGTGTCAAGTGCACACTCCTCTATTGGTATCCACACAAGCAATAGGTGGAGAAAACACACCCTTGAGTGTGCTAGCACTCTATGGATGGTTCGGCCAAGAGGTTGGGAGAGGGAGAGAGCTTGAGGGAAGTTGATCCAAGGTTGAAGATGAAGTTGTGTAACCCACCAAAATGAATTCCCACATCTAATGGGGTTGGTCGGCCACATTATGGCTTGGGAGGTTACATGCATGCATGTAACTCCAATGCCTCTTGGTATCCCTCATGATGTGGCACCAATTGACAAAGTCAATGATGATGTGGAGCATCATCATTGGCCGGCCATGCCAAGTCATCATCATGACATGGCATTTGGTCAAGTCAAACTTGACCTTTCATCTTCCCTCTCAAGTCAAGTCAAACTTGACCTCTAATCTCCCATGGTTGATCAAATCTAACCACTTGACTCAAGTCAATTTAATTTAATGAATCTCTATTCATTAATTTAAATTGATTTGATGAATAAAATCTAAATTAGACTCATTCAACACTTGAATCAACTTGAGTCTAACTCAATTAGTCTAATTTAGATTACTCTTAATCAAATTTGGTTCATCCCATGAACCTAATCCTCATGGTTCATCATATGAACCTAATCTCCATCTAATTGCTCTTATGTGTGTGACCCTATAGGTTCTTGTAATGTTGGCAATGTCCCTAAACTGATTTAGGAACATAAGCAATGAGCGGTATCTAGCAACACATCATTGCTACCCAAGTTACAAGAATGTTGAGCTCCAACATCACCTTTGTGACTACTAATTGTGACTCTCACAATATGTGACAATGTCCCTCTATCCTTGAAATCTAGATTGACCAATCGAGGCATAGACCGTGTCATCCTCGGTACAATCTAAATCTTGAACTCCAAGTAGACTCACTCTAATCAAATGAGCTCAATATCTCATATTGACTCATTTGGGCATGGCCATGCACTTCGTGGTCTCACTCTATCAAGAATATCGATGTCACTCCCGTCATATAGGAGGGATAGATCCCATCTACATCACTCACATCCCTCCGCATAATTTTTTACATACCCAGTAATCGCCTTTATAGTCCACCCATTTATGGGTGACGTTTGACGAAGCCAAAGTATGCAACTCCTTATGTAGGGAACCATGGTGACTTCAGGTCTAAGGACTAATCGTCATACTAATAGCCACATGAGAAAGTATATGACACTCATATAACGATCCATGATACTTTCTCATGGCGGGTCATTCAGTATACATTCTCCAATGCATACCCATGTGTCAACTTGATATCTCATATCCATGACTTGTGAGATCAAGTCATCATGTTGACCTACATGCTAGTCTCTATGCATTAACATTGTCCCTGAATGTTAATACTCGACTAGGAATGATTAAGAGTAGTGTTCTCTATATCATCTCATTATCGATTCAACCAATCGATTGATATAGATAAGAACCTACTACTCAAGGACATTATTATATTTAGTTATTTGGCACCAATACAAGTAAATATAATAACCATGCCTTTATAAATAGGAATATGATACATTAAAGTCCATACAACAATCATCACATGATTGACTCTAGGGCTTTCACTAACACTTTGTGTATATTGAGCAGGACCGATTTAGAGGTGATTCGATTTATTGCTGACTACATAATCGAATCGGACCTCAGATATTATATTGTACATACTCTTAATCCCGATATAATAACGGGCACATATACTTAGTACTCATCTCTTTGATTTACCAATAGGCGAGATTTATAGATTAAATCCATAGGCTCGGTAAGTTGGGAGATGATATTATTTATATGGTGTACCGTTGATTATAGGAGGAAACCGTATCCTATATATTAGGATGATGATGTCCCCTTGAGGAGCTCATAAGGTTCATCATGTAAACCCTGCAGGTGGACTTGGTCCGGCATGATGAAAAGGTTGAGTGATACTACTCATGGAGTTAGATGTTGATTAATTAATGATCAGTAAATTAATTAATCGACAGACATTCGAGATCTTAAACACGGGGAGAAAATGTACAAATAATATATGGAGCCCATATTATCATATGGGGGTTGGTGAGGTAGATCAATGATGATCCTTTAGTGGATTGTATCATCATTAGTGGATCGGACTTTATGTGGGCTTGATCCATGGGTGGCCAAGATCCAACTCCTCCTCATGGTCCCTAATGTAGCCTATTAACACCTCATGAAGCTTAGATCCAATGGATAGAAACAAAATTCTAAGATCCATAGGTAGAGATTAAATCTCTAAGATCCGACGGTTGAGATTAAATCTCTAGATCCGATGGTTGAGATTACATCCCTAGAACCAATGGAGGAGATTAAATCATGACTTATCCCTAACTCTATAAAAGGAGGGCAAGGGAGTTGGCGTGAAGATCATCCATGAGAGCTAGGGTTTTGGGCGGCAAGAGAGCAATCCTAGTTGAGATAGAATTAGGGTTAGGGTTTGGAGGCTTGGGCGGCACCTAATAAGGAAGGTTTTTCTTTCTTCTTCTTCCTTCATTGGCCGGCATCCAGCACCTTTCCAGCCCCTTTCTAGCCCTTGGACGGCGCCCAAAAGGCTCTATTCTCTTCTCCTTAGGTGGTCGAAACAAGATATAGGGCTTTCCCTTGGTGTCTTGGCCGGATTCCACCACAAAGTCCTCCTCCTAGTTGGCCGACGGCAAGGTTTCTAATTGTTCCTTGTTGGTTGGTTTTAGGGAGGAGAAGAACTTTGTTTCTACTCTTCCTCTTTCTTTGGAAGAGCAAGGAAGAAAGATTTGCGATCTAGGAGCTTCGACTTTTGGTAGATCGTCGCCCACACGACGTCCAAAAGGAGGAAGGTCATACATTAGAAGATCGAGAGGTATACCTATTCTTCTTTCTCTTTTTGTTACTTGCTTGGTTTTGTTTTTCAACTATGAGCTTGATATAAATATGTATATGGCTAAATAATACTTGGACCCCGAACATAAACACAAAAACCGGCGATCCGGACATCATCTATTCTGCGGCTACTCGTAGAATAGAGGATGGTCGCTTGAACAATGAGTTTGTTTAAGCGATCTCTCTAAACGAATAACACTACGATGACTTGGTTGTTTGGGCAATCCCTTTTGTCTAGGATTAAATTTTTAATCCGGGGACATCGAAGGGATCGCCATGATCAAGCAACTGAGGTGAAGTGGGAAGAGAAGTTTCCCCTCACGGATCAATGAAACCAAACCTTCATTACAGAGGGCTAATGGAAGAAGAATCTATAGAGGATTCTCCTTCTAGGTAGGGTGGTGGAACTATCAGAGGAGGAGGAGCGACAGTCGGTGGAGGAGGGGGAGCTATCTGGGGTTGCCGCTGGAGAGTCAGAGGATTGAATAGATGATTGCCGAAGGAGGGGAAAGGAGATCAGAAGGGTCCCCTTTGGCTTGGAACCACTGCATCGATAGGACCTCTAAGGGGTAGAGGTCAGTATGCTGAGGTTGCCATTGAACGAGTATCTGAATCAGAAGTCTGAGTTGTATCAGTACTTATATGGATAAGATGTGGAGGGGATGCCATGGAAGGATAAAGAGTAAAGATAAGGGGAGAAGAAGGGTAGAGCTCAGTTTGTAGGATCGAGAAAAAGCTAAGGTGGGGGGGGGGTGAATAGCGTTCTAAAAACTTCTTTTTTAAAACAAAGTTAAACATAGTGGAAACACAAAAAAATAATAGACATAATGAATTTTACTTGGTTCACAGCCCACCGGCTGCTAATCCAAGGCCCTTGCGATCCTAGATCGCTTCTGAAGGGCAAAGCACTAAATGCGTCTCTTCCTCATATTGGTGCAGTAGGCACCTAAGTCGAACCTGAGTTTTGATTATAGCAAACGATACAAAGTTAAGCTCATGTCGTTATCTCACGAGCTGAATCGAGTGTGTAGAAAATTGCTATAGCTGGAGCTGAAGGCTAGTGACACCCGGAGGAAGCCGCGGTGGTTGGGCGACACTCGAGTGACTTCGGAGGGAGCCGAAGGAATCGAGTGGAAGGCCGGAAGCAAAAGCAACACAGTAAGTATCGAGGTAAGCTCGTGTGTACGAGCGTAAGTGAGGTCGTATCCTCTTTACGGGGATGATCTTAAGCGTAGATCCGACCAAAGACATTCTGTAGGTGGTCTAGGTCGAGATCGGATGGTCGGAGGCAGTCAAAATAATGTTTTTGCTAAGCTAACTTTGACTTGCAGCAAACATCAGTCGACTGCCAGCTTGGAGGACTCGACTGCCATCAATCGATCATTGCGGAGGTTAGCACTTTCGTGATCGCCATCATCGATCGATGATGGCCATCAGTCGATTGATGGTCAAAGGATCATTATCACCAAATTTCAAGGGGAGTGGTGCTCAAATATGATTGGCTAGGGTTCCTCTCGAAAAGGGGCTCAAAGGCTATAAAAGGAGGTCCTAACCTAGGGTTTCTTCATCAATTCTAAGTGCTCAAAAGCCTCCGCAACGCTGTGACTCTCCGACGAATCTACAACAACGAAGTGCTGCCAACACACCTAGCTTAAGTTCTTTTTTTTTAGTTGTTGGTATAATCTTACTTTGTTATTGCTTTCAATATTGCAATTCTTTTTAATCAAGGTTTTCTATCGTTGCATTTTACTTAAATAGAAGAGAGGGTTTGTCTCTCTATCTTTTTGCTTCGAAGGTTTTTGTAATCGTCAAACTCCTACCTCCAACGAGGAGGAGTGTTTTAGTGAATTGCCCTCCGTACACGGTCTAGGACCGTTAGGGCCTTGGAGTAGTAGCCGAAGGCTACGAACCAAGTAAAAAAATATCTTGTCTCTTTTTGTTTCATTTATCTTTCCGCTGCACTTAATTGTTTTGATACGAACTCGAAAAGAAAAAAAAGGTTTTTCGCTATTCACCCCCCCTCTAGCGAACCGCTTCGATCCAACAATTGGTATCAGAGCCGGGGGCGCTTAGATTTGGTGAAACCACCAATCTAGCATTTTTTACAGATTTATTTTTCGTTCATTTAAATTTTTCTCCCGCACTACTAATCCAAGACGAAGTCTTGGTACTATTCGTTTGGTTTTGTTTTGCAAGTATTCGCTTTTGGAGTAGCCGACGGTAAAACGGGTATAACTTTTCATACAAGTTGACCCACGAAATGGTCTACCTACCAAAATGATGCTCTCGGAAAGATATACACTTCTTATGAGGGTAAACTCTCGTAACAAGCTGTATTCATCCCAAAAAACCATCGTTTAGTACCATTTCTGGGACATCAAAGGTTGTAAGTGCTCATCTTTTATTTTAGTTGGTTATTTCTCGTTTATTCCTTTTGTTTATTTTCATTTCCTACATTACTAATCTAAGGCGAAGTCTTGGAACCTTTTTCGTGTTTTTTTGGTATTTTTTGTGCAAGGTTTCCCTTCCAAATGGCCCATCTCGAGGGTTTTAGCACCGTCCGACCTCCGTTTTACAACGGAGATGATTTCCGTTATTGGAAAGGTCGGATGGAATGCTTTCTCAAAACCCAAATCGAGATGTGGATCATAATCCAAACGGGTTTCACACTTCTGACTAACGAAGTGGGTGAATCCTTGGGTTATGACCAATGGACCATTGCGACAAAACGACAAGTCGAAGCCGACGCCAAGGCAACACAAATTCTCCAATGCGGCTTGTCCAAGGAGGAGTTAAATCACGTCGGCCCCTTCATCAGCACAACGGACCTTTGGACAAAGCTAGTGGAGCTACACGAAGGGACCGATGAAGCCAAGGTATGTAAGCGTGACCTTTTATTTAATAAATTATATAATCTAAAAATGCAGAAACATGAAACGGCGACGCAACTCCACGCCCGCGTCTAGGACATAGTCAACAATCTACACGCAATCGGGCAAAAGATCGAAAACCGTGACCTTATAAGGTATGTCCTAAACTCCTTTCCGAGGACTACCTTGTGGGCATCCATGGTCGATGCCTACAAGGTCTCCAAGGATCTTTCTAAACTTAGGTTAGATGAACTTTTTTCTGATTTCGAACTTCATGAGCAGTCTAACTCGGAACCCGAGAAAGGTATAACACTATTTGTAGGTTCAAAGAAGAAAACCGCTAGCAAGCCACCCCCGAAGGAAGAAGAGGATGAGTCAGACTCGGAGGTCGACTTGGAAATGGAGGCCGAACTAGTCAACCTAGTTCGGAGGATAGTCAAGGGCCGAAAATGAACTGTCACTCGACCCAATGAAGGTAAGCCTAAAAGTTCAAATATTAGATGTTATGAATGCAACAGGTTTGGACATATCTAGTCCGAATGCCCAAAACTCAAGAGCAAGGCACCGGAACACAAAAAGGCACTCAACGCTACTTGGGAAGAAGCTTCCGAGGAAGAAGGCGATGATCGAGTCCTCATGGCTAAACCGGTGGAATCGGAGATGGAGTCGGAACTGAAACTTGAATCGAAAACCGAAGACGAGTCGGACTGCGAAGCACTATTCAAGACAAGCCACGGATACGCATCCGGTTCAAAAGATACACTCAAGGTAAGTCGGTCTCTCATTACTACACTTTATAGTGCAATTAAGTTTTTAAATAGAAAGTTAGATAAGTCCGAGTCCAAGGTCGAGACCCTGGTTGAGGAAGTTAAACTCCTCAAACACGAGGTCTCCCTAACCTCTTCGACTAGTCGAGTTCAAGAGAAGGACTCAACTCGGGTTGAAAAACTCGAAGTTGAGAACTCACTCTTGAAGAGTCAAGTCGAAGATCTTAGGAATACATTGGAAAGGTTTACTTTGGGATCCAAAGGACTTGACCTCCTACTTGGATCGCAAAGGGCCGTGTACAACAAGGCCGGGCTAGGGTTTAGCTCAAACACGACCAATAAGTCGTATATGTCGATTGTAAGTCGACATAAAAAATGTGTCCAAGCATGGGTCCCTAAGACCACCATGATTTCAAACTTAGGATCAAACCAGTACTGGGTTCCCAAGGACCAAATCCACTATGTGGAGAGACCGAATCGATTCAACGGTCCAGGGAGAGCTAGTACGAAATTTGTTTGTGTTTTAACTTAGAAATTGTATGCTTAGGTTTTTCTTTTTAGAATGGTTAGATAGGACTATAACTCATCAACACTTGATAACATAGTACCAGGACGTGGCGAGATGATAGTACGCTAGGAAAATGGAGTCTCGTGTATTCGAGCTATATAAGGCATATCTAGTTCGGTTCACTTGACCGAGTGGAACTAGCTGAAGCTACCTCACCGTATCCTAGACTAGTTAGACCAGGAAGTGGTCTTAGGTGAGTCAAGTTACTATTTTCTTGAAAATGGCTTTGTCTAAGGAAGTGGTCGTTGTTCCGATCAAAGATGGCCTCTGTGCCTCGCCACGACCTAGAAGCCATGATCTTGAAAAAGTGACTTGATAAGCCTAAGGTCAAATCCGAATCTAACGCAAGGTTGACAAGTGTTTAAGTAATTAAATTTAAATCAAGTAAAATTGGAAGTCATCTCACAAGAACATATAGGGTTAACGTGTTTGATCATGTAGACATGGGTGAGATGATTTAGGTTAATAATTTTCAACTAATCTTTAATAAATCCAATATCCGATCCAACTACCTTGCGTGTAGGATCAATGGATGTTGGACAGTGGTTGATCCCGACACATGATCGGGGATCAACTCAAGTTTTTGAAGCTTCGATTCAAATGACAAGGATCGATAGCCTTCGGAAATAACGACAAGCTCAAAATCATCGGATCAGGTGATATTGAGCTTAACTCAAATTTTGTTTTTCAAAATGTTTTATTAGTAGAAAATTTTCAATATAATCTACTTAGTGTAAGCCAATTGTGTGATAATAACTATAAGGTCATATTTCTAGAAAATGAATGCGTAATTAATACAAACGAAACCTCTAAAACAATTCTTAAGGGAACTAGAAATAACAACATTTACACTATTAACTTAACCAACTCCTCAACTAAGTGTCTTATGACACGGCAAGAGGAATCATGGTTGTGGCACCGACGACTCGGTCACTCACACCCAAGACTCATCCACAAGATGAGTCAGAGTGACTTAGTCAGAGGTTTGCCTAACCTCAATAACTTGGATAATAAAATATGTAATGCTTGTCAACAAGGTAAACAATCTAGGACACAACATCAACTAACTAATCAAGAATGAACCAAAAGTGTGCTTGAGCTCCTACACATGGATCTATTTGATTCACACGGAGCTAAGTCACTTAATAGAAGTAAATTCTGTTTAGTCATTATTGATGACTACTCTAGATTTACTTGGGTTAGGTTCATCAAACACAAAAGTGATACCCTAGATCAATTAATCAACCTATTTAAGTTAATAGAAAATCAACAAAACATTAAAATCGAAAGACTTAGGACTGATCATGGTGGTGAATTCGAAAACCATAGGTTTACAAAATTCTGTAACCTAAATGGATACCACCATGAGTTCTCTTGCCCTAGAACTCCACAACAAAATGGCCTAGTAGAACGCAAAAATAGAACTCTACAAGAAGCCGCTAGGACAATGTTAAATGAGTATAACCTACCCGATAGGTTTTGGGCGGAAGCCGTGAGTACGACATGCTATGTCCAAAATAGGATCCTTATGGTAAAGAGGCACCTTATGACCTAATACGAGATTTATCACGATAAAATACCTAACATCAAGTACTTTAGGGTATTTGGGTGTAAGGTACATATCCTAAACACTAAGGATTACCTAGGGAAATTTACATCCAAAACCACGACCAGAATCTTTCTAGGATACTCGACTACAAGCAGAGCTTATAGAGTATATAACCACGACACCCTTAGAGTCGAGGAGACTATCAATGTAGTATTTGATGAAGGACACGAACCTACAAAACCCTCGGCAACCCCAATTAGTGAGCCGACTCATACTAGACCTAACTCGATCCGAGATCAGTCTAGTGTTAATCCTAACCTAAGTCAACCAAGTCACTCTATCGACCAAGTGATAGATGACTCCAACCAAACTAGAACTCAAACGAGTCATCCTATGGATCAAGTTGTAGACTCAAACCCAAATCCAACTAGGACTCAAACGAATCATCCTATCGACCAAGTGATAGGTGATCCAAGTCAAGGAGTTCGAACTAGAGCCTCATACAGAAACCTTAGTCAAATATCTTTGATTTCTAAAATTGAACCCAAAACTATTGACCAAGCTCTTCTTGATCCCGATTGGATTATTGCAATGCAAGAAGAGTTGGCTCAATTCACTAGGAATGAAGTATGGGAATTAGTACCACCACCTAAAGATAAAACAATAATTGGAACAAGGTGGGTGTTTAGAAATAAACTTGATGATAAAGGTGAAGTGGTTAGAAATAAAGCTAGACTAGTCGCTAAAGGGTTTAGTCAAGTCGAAGGTTTAGATTAGGACGAGACCTATGCCCCAGTAGCTAGATTAGAGTCCATTCGAATGCTATTAGCATATGCAGCACATCGAGGATTTAAGTTGTTTCAAATGGATGTGAAATCTGCATTCTTAAATGGATACATTAAAGAAGAAGTTTATGTTAGTCAACCCCCCGGTTTCGAAAGTTTAGACAAACCCGATCATGTCCTTAGGTTAAAGAAAGCTCTTTTTGTACTTAAACAAGCTCCTCGAGCTTGGTACGAAAGACTTTTGATTTATCTTAAGTCCAAAGGCTTTAACCAAGGTGTAGTTGACCCAATCCTTTTCGTAAAATCCTTAGGTAAAGACATATTCATAGCCCAAATCTACGTAGATGATATTGTTTTCGGAACCACCAACTCAATCTTACTAAATGAGTTCATTTCACTTATGGAAAGTGAATTTGAAATGAATTTAGTAGGCGAGTTAAGTTTCTTCTTAGGTCTACAAATTAAACAAACTAAAGATGGAATATACCTACATCAACGCAAATATACTAGGGAATTAATTAAACGCTTTGGAATGCAAGACGCTAAAATTATTAATACCCCAATGGCAACTAATGTTAATATAGAAGAAGATGTAATTGGAAACCCAATTGATTTAAAATACTATAGGAGCGTAATAGGGAGTCTCCTTTACTTAGCTATGACACGATATCTTATTTGCGATGTAAGTATGTGCATGAGTTCCAAACTGTGCCAAGGAGTCTCACCTAACTCTAGTCAAGCGTATCCTTAGATATCTAAAGGGTACACTTAATGTCGGTATTTGGTACCCTAGATCTGGAGTTGAACTAGCAGGCTACTGGAGTCGGACTATCTTTTAGGTAGTAAGCTCGATAGAAAGAGTACGAGTGGTTGTTGTCAACTTCTCGGCTCGAGTCTAGTGAGTTGGTGCAGTAGGAAGCAACACTGTGTTGCCTTATCTACCACCGAAGTCGAATACATTGCGATGGGTGAGTGTGTCACTCAGCTTCTTTGGATGAAGCACACTCTCCGCGACTTTAAGTTAGACTTTACAAATACTAAACTTCACATAGATAACATTAGTTCAATTAATCTTACTAAGAATCTGATATGTCACTCTAGGACCAAACATATAGAGGTCAAACACCATTTCATTCAAGAACATGTGGCCAACGGAGACATACAACTCGAATACGTCGAATCAAAGTCTAACTTGGCAAACCTATTTACTAAACCCCTACCCGAAGTCGAATTTAGTCTATTAAGATGAAAATTGGGCATGTGCGTAGTAGAATAGAAACTTGCAAATTATATTTTCTTACTACTATTTCTTAATTTTCATTTTTATGGAACTAGCATAGGACATACCTTAGATATCATGCACCTATAGATTTAAGGAGCCAGTACATCTCACAACACATAGGACTAATGTGTTTGTGTACTTAGCTACGTAGATGGGCGTGAGATGTTAGGACCTTACTCCTGGTTCCAGATGTAGAGCTAGTGCATCGCCATGAACCACGGAGTATAATCATACATACTAACCGACTCTGACCAGGACTGGTTGATCTTTCATATCAATCAAGCCAAATATGAGTCGAACATTTTATAGATGAGCTTATTTTCAGTATATTTTTTTCAAAATAATGTGGAACATGCTTGGACTTTAAATTTAATACTTATTTTCCACACACCCTTCCACTTTTCGATATATGGCAAAAGGGGGAGAAACAGGCCAAAGTTAAGGGATAAATTTTTTTTCAATTTTCATGGCCAAAAGTTCAGTAAATGTTTACTTAACTTTAAATTTTAAAAATTTACTTAAAAGGAAGTAAAGGCCAAGTTAAGAGAATTCTTAACTTAAACTTATTATTTTTTAAACACTATGGCCAAGTGCTAATGCTTTACTTAAGAAAGAGGGAGAAAGGGCCAAGTTAAGAAATCTTCTTAACTTAAATGTTTTACTAAGGCCAACTTTAAGTAATGTTAATTACTTAAACTCTTCCTAAATAGCAATCCTCAAGGGGGAGGACTAAGGTCTTCTTTCAAGACTCACCCTCGGTCAAGGGGGAGGTTTCCTCAAGGGGGAGTACTTGAAGAAAATTCTTACTACTCCAACTTAATCTTTATTTTTGTTTTTCATGCACATTACTATTTTTCATGCATGATATTTTATGCGCATTATTATTCTTCATGCATGCTATTTTTATTCTTCATGCCTGCTATGTTCTTAACTTTGTATGTGGGTTTGCCATAAATCAAAAAGGGGGAGATTATTGGTGCAGTAGGCACCTAAGTCGAACCTGAGTTTTGATTATAGCAAACGATACAAAGTTAAGCTCATGTCGTTATCTCACGAGCTGAATCGAGTGTGCAAAAAATTGCTATAGCTGGAGCTGAAGGCTAGCGACACCCGAAGGAAGCCACGGTGGTCGGGCGACACTCGAGTGACTTCGGAGGGAGCCGAAGGAATCGAGTGGAAGGCCGGAAGCAAAAGCAACACAGTAAGTATCGAGGTAAGCTCGTGTGTACGAGCGTAAGTGAGGTCGTATCCTCTTTACGGGGATGATCTTAAGCGTAGATCCGACCAAAGACATCCTATAGGTGGTCTAGGTCGAGATCGGATGGTTAGAGGCCGTCAAAATAATGTTTTTGTTAAGCTAAGCATCCGATCACACTTGGAGGACTCAACGCCATTAATCGATCCATCTCGGAGGTTAGCACTCGATCGATGTCGCCATCCCGATCGATGATGGCCATATCATCGATCGATGATGGCCATCAGTCGACTGATTGTCAAAGGATCAACTTCGAGGAGTCAAGGCTTATCACCAAATTTCAAGAGGAGTGGTGCTCAAATATGATTGGCTAGGGTTCCTCTCGAAAAGGGGCTCAAAGGCTATAAAAGGAGGTCCTAACCTAGGGTTTCTTCATCAATTCTAAGTGCTCAAAAGCCTCCGTAACGCTGCGACTCTCCGACGACTCTACAACAACGAAGTGCTGCCAACAACCCTAGCTTAAGTTATTTTTTTTAGTTGTTGGTATAATCTTACTTTGTTATTGCTTTCAATATTGCAATTCTTTTTAATCAAGGTTTTCTATCGTTGCATTTTACTTAAATAGAAGAGAGGGGTTGTCTCTCTATCTTTTTGCTTCGAAGGTTTTTGTAATCGTCAAACTCCTACCTCCAACGAGGAGGAGTGTTTTAGTGAATTGCCCTCCGTACACGGTCTAGGACCGTTAGGGCCTTGGAGTAGTAGCCGAAGGCTACGAACCAAGTAAAAAAATATCTTGTCTATTTTTGTTTCATTTATCTTTCCGCTGCACTTAATTGTTTTGATACGAACTAGAAAAGAAAAAAAAGGTTTTTCGCTATTCACCCCCCCTCTAGCGAACCGCTTCGATCCAACATTCCTCATTACAGGTAAGAGACCAAACAATTACAAATAATGTGGAGGACAAGGTAACAAGCCTACCTTTACTCCTAGCAATTAGAAAGTAAGGAATAATAAAAAGAATACCAACTACATGAAGTTGAAGTTGGAAACTTTGTCAGCATTACGACGTTGATGTGCGGAGATGAGAGCTTCGAATTGATAGAGCACTTTGGGAGCCTTGTTGTAAGTTGAAGAAGGGTGATTTACCTCTCCTTTTATAGCCTTTCAAACCCTATCTCGTTGAGCTTTAGATCTGAGTCAAACATCATCATCCACTGCTCCTTTTGTGGCTCTTATCTTGACTTTCCTTGAAGTGACCAAATTCATTAGCAGTCGATTGATGCTCTGCCTGCTCAGGAATTCCACTAGTTGCTCAGGAATTCTACTAGTTGCTTGGGAGCAGTCAACTGCTTGTTCATCCCAATCGACTGATGCAGGGTGCTCAATATCTGAATTGTCTACTCGGGAATTACACTAGTTGCTCAGGAATTCCACTAGTTGCTCGGGAGCAGTCGACTGATAAAAACTATAATACAAAGTTAGCACAGTATATAATAACAGTATTAATAGTGACAATCTGTAATTGTCCGATCTCAACTTTGACATTCCTCTGGAAGCCTCAGTCGGATTGATGCCTAAGGTTGTCCCCGTATGGAGGACATGTCCTCACCATCGCTCCACACTTGGAGCTTACCTTTGGTCCTTTTGACTTGTCTCTTAGCTATCGATCATTCAACCACCGAGGTTTCTCCTACCTAGATTCTCTTGGTGTCATCTGACCACCGAGGTTTCTCCTCCCGAGATTCTCTTGGAGTCTCTGACCTTAGCAAAGCCTTAATACAATACTTGCACACTCAACATAACATATGAGATAACAAGATAGATTCTCTTAACTTTGAATCTTTTCCATTATCAAAACCTTGGTTCAATTATTTGGTGTCACTGCACTAATAATCTTCCCTTTTTGATCTATGGCAAACCCATTCAAAGTTAAGAGAATAGTAAGTACTAACATTTTTCAAAGCCTCCCCCTCAAGGTTATCTCCCCCTTAACCCTAGGTGAGTTTTGAAAAACAAAAACTAAGTTCTTGACTTTTCAAAAAAAAGTTAACCTCTTAACTTTAACCTTTCTTTCCCTATGCCATATATCAAAAATAACTTTATGAAAGGTGGTTTTATAATATTAATGTTAACCACATATGTAAAGTAAAAGAATCATGTGAAATATCAAATTCTAATAAACTTTTCGAGAAAGCACTATAAGTTCAAAAGATAAGGGAAATAATTACAAGTCTTTATGAATCCAAGTCTGTACCCTTTTTATAAAATAATATTTTCAACATAACTCATCTAATAAATTGCCCTTATAGAAATGTTCAATTTTATCCTGACTCAATTGATATTAGATAATCAATACGTCTTGATTAGAGTTGGTTATTTTGAAAAATTATACTCCATGATTCATATTGATACACTTGTTCAATATCTGGAGTCAGGAGTGAGGTCCTAACATCTCACACCCATCTACGTGGCTCAGTACACAATCACATTAAACCTATGTGTTGTGAGATGTGTTGGATCCTTAAAACTATAAACTCATGCTTTCTAAGGTAAGGTACTGAGCCACTTTGACTTATACTCAATCATCCCGGGTCCATATCTCCTTGGAGATGCTTGCTTAAGATGTAAAAGCATAAGTCTCCATGACCAAGATGACTTGAATACCGCAAGTCAAAGGAACATCGCACTTAAGCTGCAGTAAGAACTTCAATACTGCAAGATACATCATGTGTTGGGTTTCTCCGGTACCGCGGCGGGTGTGTGTTAGAACATGTTTTATAAACATGTGAATAGTGGAAGAAATAAAAGCAATAAATCTAATTTATTACAATACACACACCACACGCATGCAAGATACATCATGTGTAGACATAATCGCAGTTTCAAATTTTTGCATTAAAAGGAAATTACGCTAGTTATACCTGACGTATCACGTGCAGCGGGAATGACATCAACCGGAGCAACTCACGCTAGAATTGCCTCTATTCGTATCCACACCGAGTACCATCGGGATAGCTTCGCCAAGCTATGAGCCTCATCTTCGTAGGAGTCACTAGCCTCGTGTCGAAGACGATGTGATCGAGAGAAGATCACAATCTGAATCAAAATTCGGATGTAAAAAAGAGTCCCCAAAACTCGCTTCTCCGAAGAGGTATTCGTCAACCGATTGACGAATCCTTGGTCCTCCACCTATGAGGATTGCCGGAGATCCAATCCCCAACAAGAAAGTTGCTGTCGAAGCTCCAAACGCCGTCCAAACGATGCTCCGACAAGAAGGAAGCAAGCTGTCCAAAAACTGGACATCTTGGTGGAGGATTTGGCGCCAGCCAAAAGAAAAGGGCCTGATGGTTCTATCACTGGAGCCAAGGAGGGTCACCGGAGGATCGCCGACAGCAGCAGGAGGTCGACGGCAGCAGGTGGCGTCGGCGGCAAGATCCCCTTGGGTAGCGGCGGTAAGGAGAAGAGAGGAAAAGAGGCTAGGGTTTCCAAAAACCCTTGAACCAATTAATTCTCCTCAAAAAACCCTCAAGCCATGTTTTTAGAGAGAACACATTCTCCCAACGGTTATTGGTTCATAACCAAAACCCGTTAACCCGCTCCAATAACTTAAGTTAAAAAAAACAAACCACGTTTGTCTATTTTAAGTTAAAATGAACCGAACAAACTTTGGTTCATTCGTTTAAAACAAACCAAACCCCTTTGGTTTATTTTCCACCATTGGATTAGAACCAAACCAATTTGGTTTATCCATCATGTCTTCAAAAGACATGGCCCATCCATGCTTCAGTTGCGACTGAAATGATTTTATGCTTGCTACTTGTTTGGTCCAACCAAATCTAGTTTCTCTCATTCTGAGAATCTTATTCTCAAGCTCGTTTTAAATTCTTCGGATTACGCTCATTGTGCATGTGACCAAATAGATTCTCGATTTATGTTGTCCATCTATAATTAACCATTAATTATAGAATGATCATGAGTGACACCTAGTAGTACATCATGATCCCCAATTAATCAAAAAATCAACGACTGACTCCAGAACGACTTCTGAAACCTTTAAGCAGCCACAGTGAATCGTGCCTCGTTCCCTTCACGCATCTTATACCCACTTGGTTAAGGACATAGTCTATTGTGTCAGTCCCCACCAAGCTGACTACGTCACACCTAGCCCAAGTATGATTTCCTCGTCCTTCAGATTCTAATTACTGCACATGTATCCAAGAGTACATTACTCAAAACATGTAATGCTTTGGCCAAAGACTTTAGTAAGAATCCAACGAGAGGCCCTGGGTATATATCTTCCCACAAGGAGTGGTGAATCCTTTATAGGATATTCAAACACCTTCGGGCACTTCGACTTATACCCATCATCCCGGGTCCATATCTCCTTGTAGATGCTTGCTTAAGATGTCAAAGCATAAGTCTCCATGACCAAGATGACTTGAATACTGCAAGTCAAAGGAATATCACGCTTAAGCTGCAGTAAGAACTTCATTACTGCAAGATACATCATGTGTTCGAACATGATGTATCTTGCAAGATACATCATGTGTAATTGTGATGTATTAGAATTATCCCTAGTCGATGAATTGACGCATTCAGACGCCATCGATTCTATTGAGATTAGCACGAGGTATACTCTTTGGTTTATCCAAGCAGCTGTTTCTCACTGGATGGAGACATTGGGGTGCCCGGAGTTAATTGTGGATGCTAGTTATGGTAACTAGTTCATTGAAGTGACCAGCTGTAAGACTTCATAAGATTCTCTGCATATATGAATATGTCAAATGAAGTTCTTACAGCAACTTAAGTGCGATGTTCCTTCAACTTGCGATATTCAAGTCATCTTGGTCATGAAGACTTATTCTTTAACATCTTAAGCAAGCATCTCCAAGGAGACGTGGACCGGGATGATTGGGTATAAGTCGAAGTGGATGAAGGTATTTGAATAGCCTACAGAGGATTCACCGCTCCTTGTGAGGAGATGTATACCCTATGGTCTCTTGTCGGATTGTTACTAAAGTCTTTGGCCAAAGCATTACATGTTTAGAGTATGGTACTCTTAGATGCATATGCAGTAACTAGAATCCAGAGGACGAGGAAGTAATACTTGGGCTAGGTGTGACGTAGTCAGCCTAGTGGGAATTAACACAATAGACGATGTCCTGAACTAAGTGGGTATAAGATGAGTGAAAGGAATGAGGCACGATTCATTGTAGCTGCTGAAGGGTTTCAGAAATGGTTCTGGGATCAACCGTTGATTTTTCGGTTAATTGAGGATCATGATGTACTACTAGGTGCCACTCATAATCATTCTATAATTAATGGTTAATTATAGACGGCCAACATAAACCGGGAACCTATTTGGTCACAGGCACAACGAGCATAATCCAAAGGATTTAAAATGAGTTTGAGAATAGGATTTTCAGATCGAGAGAGATTATGTTTGGTTGGACCAAACAAAGAGCGAGTATGAAATGGTTTCAGTCACATCGAAAGCATGGATGAGCCGTGTCTTTTGAAGACATGATGGATGAACCAAATTGGTTTGGTTCTAATCTAATGGTGGAAAATAAACCAAAGTGGTTTGGTTTGTTTTAAACGAATGAACTAAAGTTGGTTCGGTTCATTTTAACTTAAAATAGACCAACGTGGTTTGGTTTATTTTAACTTAAGTTATTAGAGTAGGTTAACGGGTTTTGGTTATGAACCAATAACCGTTAGGAGAATGTATTTTCTATAAAAACACGGCTTAAGGGTTTTTCGTGGAGAATGAATTGGTTCATGGGTTTTGGAAACCCTAGCCACCCAAGCCCTCCTCCTTGCTCTTGCCGCCCAAGAGGAGATGCCGCCCAGGTTTTGCTGCTGCCCAAGTCACTGTCGGCCACTCACCAGCCACCGACGACTCCTCCAGCCATCCTCCCTTGGCCGCCGGTGACCAAGGAGTAGCTGACCATTGATTGGCCGACCATATCTTCCACCAAACAAGCTGTCCAGATTCTGGACAGCTTGTTCTCCTCTTTGTGGAGAGGTCATTTGGTCGGCGTTTTGCGCTCCGACAGTGACCTATTTTCCGGGGATTGGTTCTCCGGTAATCCTCATAGGTGGAGGGTTGAGTTTTCGTCAATCGGTTGATGAAAATCGCTTCCGAGAAGCAAGTTTGCGAAACTCGATTTTTGGATCTGAATTTTATTCGGATTGTGATCTTCTCTCGGATCACATCGTCTTTGACATGAGGCTAGTAATTCCTACGAAGACGAGACTCATAGCTTGGTGAATCTATCCCGATGATACTCGGCGTGGATACAGATAGAGGCAATTCTAGCGAGAGTTGCTTCGGTTGATGTCATTCCTGCTACACGTGAAATGTCAGGTATAACTAGAGTAATTTCCTTTTATTGCAAAATTTTAAATAGCGATTATGTCTACACATGTTGTATCCTACATGCGTGTGATGTGTGTGTTGTAATAAATTAGATTTATTACTTTTATTGCTTCCGTTGTGTGCATGTTTATGAAATGTGTTCAAACAAACACTTGCCGTGGTGCCGGGGAAACCTAACAGTGGTATCAGAGCCACGCTGTGTTCCGACATAATCGTAATATTATTTTTCGATAGTCATAATTATATTTATGGAAATTTTCTACTTTTGGAAAGTTTAGAAGTATTTATGGAAATTAACACTTTCCATAAATAAAATATGTGATTAGATTTGAAAATTTGTTTCCTAATTTAATCATGATTTGATTTGGGAAATCAAATCTCAAACATATTTTATTTCCATAAATAGTTATGACAAATAAGGAAATTTAAATTGGAAATTTCCTAATATAATTAGGAAATTACAATTTAGGAAATTTGTTTCATAAATTAAATTTGACTTTCCTTAATTAATACTTTCCATAAATAAAATATATGATTAGATTTAAAAATTTATTTCCTAATTTAACCATGATTTGATTTGGGAAATCAAATCTAAAACATATTTTATTTCCAAAATAATTATGACAAATAAGAAAACTATTTGTACATGTCATAATTGTATGTCATGTAATTGCATTAGATGCATATCATTATGCTATGCGTGTCGTGACATGTAGATGTATGCCATGTGTGTCATACCATGTAAATAATAGTTATTTGCATGCAAAGAGGATGATACATTAAATCCCTTACACAACATTAAAGCCTACACCTTCAATTAATATGGTTAGAACCAGAGTTCCGTTTCTTGTTTGGGTTGTTGGACTCTCTCCAAGCCCAGCTCGAACCTGAACATGTTCAAACCATTGGAATAGTTTATTACTAATATGGTAAGAGTCAGAGGTCAATCGTTAGTTTGGGTTGTTGGACTCTCTCCAAGCCTGGCTAATTGGTTGAATGCGCTTTGATCATATTAAAACTATTTCTCGATTAATGTGTTGACTTTAATCTGGAGCATTGGCTTGTTGGACTCTCTCCAAGGTCGATGTGAAGGAGGTGAAGTTGGGTGTTACGCATATGATGCATACATGTTAATGAGTTAACAACCCGATGTATGTGTAAACATTCAATTAGTTGATAGCACATTGTGATAGTTGCATATATGTGATATGCAATTGGTATACTTGATACCTACCATCGTAGCTAAGAATGGCTTGTTGGACTCTCTCCAAGGTTGTTCTTATCTATGTTGGATATCAACCCATTCGGAGATGGACCTACGATCTCCCGAATTAATTTTGAGGGTTTTTGAAATGCAAAAAATGAATGAGATTTTGTAAATGCATATTGATGCATTTTAAAATCATTTTCTCATATATGCTTGATTTGTATTTCTAGGTTAATCGCTTGATCATGATGTCTTTGAATTTGCACTCTATTTTGAATTCGAATAAATTGACTGTGCCGAACTTCTTGGACTGGCTTAGAAATTTGAGAATTGTTCTCAAGGTGGAAAAGCTTACGTATATCCTCAAAGAGCCTCTTCCCGCCCGTCCTAGTGATGACACAACTCTGGATCAATTGTTGGCCTATCAGAAATATGTGAGTGATTCTAAAGTAGTGAGTTGCATCATGATAGATGCGATGATACCCGAGCTACGAAAGGAGCATGAGCATATGGATGCTCATACCATAGTCTTTCATCTTTATGAGTTGTTTGATGAGCAAGTGAGATCCGAAAGGTTCGAAGTCTCCAAGCTCCTCTTCACCTCTGAGATGAAAGAAGGTTCATCTGTGGTACTGCTCAATATGCTAAACACTGTGGAGCCTTCTGTGAAGCATGAGCAGGGGACAATGCTGTTAGTTGATTCCTCGAAGAAAGGTTCTAAGATGAAGTCAAAGGAATAGCAGAAGGGGAAGAAGAAAAAGGCTAAAGAGGCAGAACTAGCTCAAAAAAGCACTTGCCATCATTGTGGCAAGGAGGGCCATTGGCGAAGAAACTGCAAGATTTATCTTGAGTCCGTGAAGAAGAATAAGGCATCAGATGCCTCATCTTTTTCAGATATTTTCCTTATTGATTATTATTCTATTTCCTCAAACATTTGGATATTGGATACTGGGTGTGGCTCACATATATGTAATGACATACATGGGCTAAGGAATAGAAGAAGACTCATCAAGGGAGAGTCAAGTTTACGTGTTGGGAATGGAGCAAAGGTTGTTGCACTCGCCATCGGAACGTATTTATTGAGACTCCCTACATGACTTGTCTTAGAACTGGAAAATTGCTTTTATGTTCCTTCGTTGATAAATAACATCATTTCTATTTCTTGTTTAAATAGAAATGAGTACCATTTGACTTTTAGTAACAATTGTTGTTACATAACTTTGAATGGTGTGCTTTATGGGACTGGAACATTGTGTAATGGTATATATACATTAGACATATCCAGTGACATTCTCAATATCGAAGCGAGCAACAAGCATGCTCTAAAAGATAATCAATTAGACTCTTACATGTGGCATTGTCGTCTTGGCCATGTGAGCAAGAAAAGCATGTCCGAATTGCACCGATGTAGAATTCTGGAATCGTTTGAATTAGATTCATACGATACATACGAATCATGCTTAAAAGGCAAGATGACTAAGTTACCTTTTACAGGAAAAGGTGAACCGGTGGGAGAGTTCCTTGCTCTAATACATACTGATGTATGCGGACCTATGTCAACTCAAGCTCTAGGAGGCTATAGCTACTTCATTACCTTCTCCGATGATCACTCATGGTTTGGGTATGTGTTCTTGATGAAACACAATTCTGAAGCCTTTGAAAGGTTCAAAGAATTCATAAATGAAGTAGAGAAACAACTTGGCAAGAGTATTAAAATACTTCGATCGGATTGAGGTGGTGAATACTTGAGTCAAGAGTTTCTGGATTATCTAAGGGACAATGGTATATTGTCTCAATGGACTTTGTCGTATACACCACAGCATAATGATGTATCTTAGAGGCGAAACTGAACCTTGTTGGACATGGTTAGGTCGATGATGAATCACGTGAATCTTTCCAAGTCCTTCTGGGGCTATGCACTTCAAACTGCTGTTTACTTGTTAAACAGAGTCCCGACCAAGGTAGTCTCTACTACTCCATATGAGATATGGAATAGTAAGAATCCTCATTTATCTTACTTGAAGATATGAGGTTGTCCTGCTTATGTGAAGCAAACTGTATCATACAAAATGGATGCTAAGTCTGATAAATATCTATTTATTTGATACCCTAAGGAAACGAGGGGTTACCAATTCTATCATCATGTGGAACAAAAGATGTTCGTTTCAAGGTATGCTGTGTTTCTAGAGAAAGAGTTTCTCTTGCAAGAAAATAGTGGGAGCGCCGTTGAACTTGAGGAGGTTCAAGAGACTCCAGTAGACATTGAGAAGATACCTAGTCAAGCACCTCGACCGATGACTCATAGTGACGAGACATCGATTGAACCTATTATGACACCACATCTTCATAGATCTGGTAGGACACGTAATATTCCTGAGAGATATGGATTTCTCGTAAGTGAATCGAATGGTGTGTTACTCATTGACGATGAGGAGTCTACCAATTATGAAGACGTTCTGAAAAGTTCAGAAAGGGACAAATGGCTTGAAGCCATGAAGTCGGAAATGGATTCTATGTATAAAAATCAAGTTTGGAACTTGGTGGACCCTCTTGAAGGCACTAAGCCTATAGGGTGCAAGTGGGTTTTCAAGAAGAAAATCGACATGGATGGTAATGTGATTACCAATAAGGCTAGATTAGCGGTGAAAGACTATCGTCAAAAGCAAGGTGTTGATTATGACGAGACCTATTTACCAGTAGCTATGCTTAAATCCATTCGGATGCTCCTAGCCATAGCGGCTCATTATGATTATGAGATATGACAAAGGGATGTGAAAACGACTTTCCTTAATTGAAACCTACTCGAGGACGTGTATATGATATAACCCGAGAGTTTCACATCGGTTGAAAAAACCAAGGTATGCAAACTTCGATGATCCATTTATGAACTGAAGCAAGCATCTACGAGCTGTAATATCCATTTTGATGAGACAATCAAAATGTTTGATTTCTCACAAAATTCGGACGAACCTTGTGTGCACAAGAAGGTTTGTGGGAGTGCAGTCGTGTTCTTAGTGTTGTATGTCGATGACATATTACTTATAGGAAACGATATATCTATCTTACAGTCGGTTAAAATTTGGTTATCCAAAACATTCTCCATGAAAGACTTGGGAGAAGCGATCTACATCCTTGGGATCAAGATCTATAGAGATAGATCAAAACGATTGCTTGGTCTTACACAGTCTACAAATATAGACTGAGTGCTAAAGAGGTTTAGCATGTCAGAATCCAAGAAAGGTTTCCTTCCCATCAAGCATGGGATACGCCTTTCGAAGTCTATGTGTTCGCGCACAGAAGAAGAGAGGATTTGCATGAGTAAGATTCTCTATGCATCCGCAATAGGATCTATCACGTATGCTATGTTATGTACGAGGCCCGATGTATCATGTGCTCTAAGTGTCACGAGCAGATACCAGTCTGATCCAGGCATGGATCATTGGGTGGCTATTAAGACAATCCTTAAGTACTTAATAAGAACTAAGGATGTGTTTCTAATATATGGAGAGGGTGATATGGTAATACGCGGGTATACAGATGCCAGCTTCTAGATAGACAAGGATGATTTTAGGTCTTAGTCTGGGTACATATTCACCTTAAATGGAGGCACAATAAGTTAGAAAAGTTTCAAGCAAGATAGTGTGGCGGATTCTTCCACTGAGGCAGAATATATTGCAGCTTCAGAAGTAGCAAAGGAAGCAGTTTGGATCAATAAGTTCATCTCGGAACTTGATGTGGTCTCATCAACGATCCAAACATGTGCTTCGCCGCTATCATCTAATCAGGGAGATCATCAGTAAGAAGAAAATACAAATTGAGAAGATTCCCACTGAAAGGAACTTAGCGGACCCTTTAACTAAGGCCTTACCTCAAAGTAAGTTTGAGGGTCATGTTAGAGCTTATGGTATTGGATACCGTGGCGATTGACATTAGGCTAAGTGGGAGTTTGTTAGTTATATATGAGAGGTGTCCTAAGGCAATCGCCTTATGGTTGTACCATTTATTTGATAAATGAAGATTCACTATTTGGGTATACATGTTTTCATTATTTTATTGGATCTTAAACTCATTTACTGAATGTCCGCAATACGATTCACAGCATGAGAGAATTTGTGAATGGATCACAACTAGTGAGTATCTCTACATGTGTAATTGTGATGTATTGGAATTATCCCTAGTCGATGAATTGATGAATTCGGACGCCATCGATTCTGTTGAGACTAGCACGAGGTATACTCTTTGGTTTATCCAAGTAGCTATTTCTCGTTGGCTGGAGACATTGGGATGTCTGAAGTTAATTGTGAATGCTAGTTATGGTAACTAGTTCATTGGAGTGACCAGCAGTAAGACTTCATATGGTTCTCTGCATATATGGATATGTCAATGAAGTTTCTTACAACAGCTTAAGTGGGATGTTCCTTCGACTTGCGGTATTCAAGTCATCTTGGTCATGAAGACTTATGCTTTGACATCTTAAGAAAGCATCTCCGAGGAGATGTGGATCTGGGATGATTGGGTATAAGTCGAAGTGGTCGAAAGTGTTTAAATAGCCTACAGAGGATTCACCGCTCCTTGCGTGGAGATGTATACCCTATGACCTCTCGTCGGATTGTTACTAAAGTCTTTGGCCAAAACATTACATATTTAGAGTATGATACTCTTGGATGCATGTGCAGTAACTAGAATTCGGAGGACGAGGAAGTAATACTCGAGCTAGGCATGACGTAGTCAGCCTAGTGGGGACTGACACAATGGACCATGTCCTAAACTAAGTGGGTAAAAGATGAGTGAAAGGAATGGGGCACGATTCATTGTAGCTGTTGAAGGGTTTCAGAAATGGTTATGGGATCAACCATTGATTTTCCTATTAATTGGGGATCATGATGTACTACTAGGTACCACTTATGATCGTTCTATAATTAATGGTTAATTATAGATGGCCAACATAAACTGGGAACCTATTTGGTCACACGCACAATGAGCATAATCCGAAGGATTTAAAACGAGTTTGAGAATATGATTCTCAGATTGAGAGAGACTAGGTTTGGTTGGACCAAACATAGAGCGAGTATGAAATGGTTTCAGTCGCATCGAAAGGATGGATGGGCCGTGTCTTTTGAAGACATAATGGATGAACCAAATTGATTTGGTTCTAATCTAATGGTGGAAAATAAACCAAAGTGGTTTGGTTTATTTTAAACGAATGAACCAAAGTTGGTTCGTTTCGTTTTAACTTAAAATAGACCAATGCAGTTTGGTTTATTTTAACTTAAGTTATTGGAGCGGGTTAACGGGTTTTGGTTATGAACCAATAACCATTAGGAGAATGTGTTCTCTATAAAAACACGGCTTAAGGGTTTTTCGTGGAGAATGAATTGGTTCAAGGGTTTTGGAAACCCTAGCCACCCAAGCCCTCCTCCTTGCTCTTGCCGCCCAAGAGCTTTAGCCACCTAAGAGGAGCTGTCACCCACATTTTGTTGCTGCCCAAGTCACTGTCGGCCACCTACGAGCCGCCGCCGACTCCTCTGGCCATCCTCCCTTGGCCGCCGACGACCAAGGAGCAGTCGACCATTGATTGGCCAGCCATATCTTCCACCAAACATTCTGGACAGCTTGTTCTCCTCTTTGTGGAGAGGTCATTTGGTAGGCGTTTTGCACTCCGATAGTGACCTATTTGATGGGGATTGGTTCTCCGGAAATCCTCATAGATGGAGGGTTGAGTTTTCGTCAATCGGTTGACGAAAACCGCTTCCGAGAAGCGAGTTTGCGAAACTTGATTTTTGGATCCGAATTTTATTTGGATTGTGATCTTCTCTCGGATCACATTGTCTTCCACACGAGGCTAGTAACTCTGACGATGAGGCTTGTAGCTTGGTAAAGCTATCAGGACGATACTTAGCACAGATACAGATAGAGGCAATTCTAGCGAGAGTTGCCTCGGTTGATGTCATTCCCGCTACACGTGATACGTCAGGTATAACTAGAGTAATTTCCTTTTATTGCAAAATTTTAAATAGAAATTATGTCTACACATGTTGTATCCTGCATACGTGTGATGTGTGTGTTGTAATAAATTAGATTTATTGCTTTTATTGATTCCTCTGTGTGCATATTTATGAAACGTGTTCGAACACACTCGCCGCGGTGCCGGGGAAACCCAACAAGTCATATACTAGTTCCATGTAGTATAAAAGAAAATAATAAATAATAAGTAAAGATAAGTCCTACTCTACTACACACATTCCTAGTTTTCGTCTAAGCAAACTGAACTCTTCTTCAGGTAATGGTTTAGTAAAAATGTTAGCTAGGTTCGATTTTGATTCTACGAATTCAAGTTTTACATCTCCATTAGCTACATGTTCTCTTATAAAATGGTGTTTTACTTATATGTGTTTAGTTCTAGAATGATATATAGGATTTTTAGTTAAATTAATTGAGCTAATGTTATCAATACTGGCTTTAGTATTACTAAAGTCTAGTTGGTAGTCTTTTAGAGTGTGCTTCATCCAAAGAAGTTGAGCTACACACTCATCCATGGCTATGTATTCTTCTTTGGTAGTAGACAAAGCAACACAATATTATTTTCTACTACACCAACTAACTAGACTTGATCCTAGGAGTTGGTAGCAGCCACTTGTACTTTTCCTATCGAGTTTACTACCGACATAATCTGAGTCAGAGTAGCCGATTAATTCGAACTCAATTGACCTAGGATACCAGATTCTAACATTTTGTGTTCCTTTTATATATCTAAAATTTTTTTTTACTAAGGTTAGGTGCAATTCTTTGGCATAAGACTGAAATCCTGTACACATACTTACTGTAAAAAGTATATCATGTCAGCTTGCAATTAAGTGTTGGGTTTCCCCGGCACCGACGTGGGTGTATGTTCGAACATGTTTCGTAAATAAGCACACAACGGAAGCAAAAACAAGTAATAAACTAATTTATTACAACACACACACCACACACATGCAAGGATACATCAAGTGTAGACATAATCGCCATTCCAAATTTTGCAATAGAAGAAACTTATTCTAGGTATACCTGACAGATTATGTGAAGTGGAAATGACATCAACCTTAGTGACCCTCATATGTTTCGCCTCTATCCGTATCCACACCGAGTATCGTCGGGATAACTTCACCAAGCTATGAGCCCCCTCTTTGCGAGAGTTACTAGCCTCACATCAAAGACGTTGTGATCTGAGAGACGATCACAATTCGAATCCAATTCGAATCTGAAACGAGTTTCGTAAACTCGCTTCTCGAAAGCGATTTTCCCCAACCGATTGATGGAACTTCTATCCTCCACCAAAGAGGATTGCCAGAGATCCAATCCTCGGCAAGGAGGTCGCTGCCAGAGTTCCAAATGCCAAATAAACGACTCCCTCATTGCAAAGGACACAAACTATCCAAGAGGGCAGCTTGGTGGAGGAAGGTTGTCGGCCAAGCAAGGATGGTCGGCGGCAACCAAGGGGACTGGCGACTGGTGGCAGTCCGGCGATGGAGCTACTGGCTGACGGCTAGGGCTGTTGGCCAGCGGCGGTGGTTTGCCGACAATTGGAGGAGGTGGCAGCCAAACGGTTTTGGGTGGCGCACAAGGGAGAAGAGGAGAAGAGAAACGAGGGTTTTCCAAAAACCTAAGTCGTTCAATCCGGGTTATCTCTCAACCCCGTTATTTATAGAGAACGTATCTCTTATCCAATAAGAGACCTTTTCTCAAGACCTTTTCTCAAGACCTCTTCTCTAAAACCTTTTTCTCAAAGAGTTATTGGTTCACAACTAAAAACCGTTAACCCGCTCCATTAATGTAAGTTAAAATAAACTAAACGGCGTTGGTATATTTTAAGTTAAAACGAACCGAATCAACTTTGGTTCATTTGTTTAAAACAAACCAAACCCCTTTGATTTATTTTCCACCATTGGATTAGAACCAAATCGATTTGGTTCATCCATCATGTATTCATAAGACTCGGCACATTCATGCTTCCGATGCGATTGGAACAATTTCATGCTCGCTCCATGTTTGGTCCAACCAAACCAAGTCTCTCTCGATCTGAGAATCCTATTCTCAAGCTCATTTTAAATCCTTCGGATAACACTCATAGTGCGTGTGACCAAATAGGTTCCCGGTTTATGTTGGCCATCTATAATTAACCATTAATTATAGAACGATTATGAGTGGCACCTAGTAGTACATCATGATCCTCAATTAATCAGAAAATCAACGGTTGACCTAAGAACAACTTCTGAAACCTTTCAATAGCTACAGTGAGTCGTGCACCATTCCCTTCACTCATCTTATACCCACTTGATTTAGGACATGGTCTATTGTGTTAATCCCCATTAGGTTGACCATGTCACACCTAGCCCAAGTATTACTTCCTCGTCCTTCGAATTCTAATTACTGCACATGTATCCAAGAGTACCATACTTTAAACATGTAATGCTTTGGCCAAAGACTTTAGCAACAATCTGACGAGAGGTTATAGGATATACATCTCCTCGCAAGGAGTGGTGAATCCTCTGTAGGCTATTCAAACACCTTCGGTTACTTCGACTTATACCCAATCATCCCGGGTCCACATCTCCTCGGAGATGCTTGCTTAATATGTCAAAGCATAAGTCTACATAACCAAGATGACTTGAATATCGCAAGTCGAAGGAACATCGCACTTAAGCTGCAGTAAGAACTTCATTGACATATCCATATATGCTATGAACCATATGAAGTCTTACATCTAGTCACTCAAATGAACTAGTTACCATAACTAGCATCCACAGTTAACTTTGGACATCCCAATGTCTCCAACAAGTGAGAAACAGCTGCTTGGATAAACCAAAGAGTATAACTCGTGCTAGTCTCAACAGAATTGATGGTGTCCGAATGCATCAATTAATTGACTAGGGATAATTCCAATACATCACAATTACACATGTAAAGATACTCACTAGTTGTGATCTAATCACAAATTCTCTCATGTTGTGAATCGTATTGTGGATATTCAGTAAATGAGTTTAAGATTCAATCAAATACATGATAGCATGTGCACTCAAATAGGGAATCTTCATTTATCAAATAAATGGTACAACCATAAGGCGATTGCCTTAGGACATCTCTCATATATAACTAACAAACTCCCACTTGGCCTAATGCCAATCGCCATGGTATCCAATACCATAAGCCCTAACATGGCCCTCAAATTTACTTGGAGGTAAGGCCTTAGTTAAAGGATCTGCTAATTTCCTTTCAGTGGGAATCTTCTCGATTTGTATTTCCTTCCTACTTTTGATCTCTCTAATCAAATGATAGCGGCGAAGCACATGTTTGGATCGTTGATGAGACTTTGGTTCTTTTTCTTGTGCAATCGCTCCATTGTTGTCGCAATAGACTAGTATTACTTCAACAATGGTTGGAACCACACCAAGTTCAGAGACGAACTTATTGATCCAAACCACTTCTTTTGCTGCTTCTGAAGCTGCAATGTATTCTGCCTCAGTGGTAGAATCTGCCACAGTGTCTTGCTTGGAGCTTTTCTAGCTTATTATACCTCCATTTAAGGTGAATATGTACCCTGATTGAGACCTGAAATCATCTTTGTTTGTCTAGAAGCTGACATCCGTATACCCGCATATTACCATATCACCCTCTCCATATATTAGAAACACATCCTTAGTTCTTCTTAAGTACTTAAGGATTGTCTTAACAGCCGCCCAATGATCCATTCCTGGATCAGACTGGTATCTGCTCGTGACACTCAGAGCATACGATACATCGAACCTTGTACATAACATAACATACATGATAGATCCTACTGCAGATGCATAGGGGATCTTACTCATTTAAATCCTCTCGTCTTTTGTGCGTGGACACATAGACTTCGAAAGGTGTATCCCATGCATGATGGGAAGGAAACCTTTCTTGGATTCCAACATGCTAAACTTCTTTAGCACTCGGTCTATATATGTAGACTGTGAAAGACCAAGCAACTGTTTCGATCTATCTCTATAGATCTTGATCCCGACGATGTAGGTCGCTTCTCCCAGGTCTTTCATGGAGAATGTTTTAGATAACTAAATTTTAACCGACTGTAAGATAGATATATCGTTTCCTATAAGTAATATGTCATCGACATACAACACTAAGAACATGACTGCACTCCCACTAACCTTCTTGTACACACAAGGTTCGTCCGAATTTTGTGAGAAATCAAACATTTTGATTGTCTCATCAAAACATATATTCCAGCTCCTGGATGCTTGCTCAGTCCATATATGGACCGCTGAAGCTTGCATACCTTGGTTTTATCAATCGATGTGAAACCCTCAGGCTGTATCATATACATGTCCTCAAGTAGGTTTCCATTAAGGAAAGTAATTTTCACATCCATCTGCCATATCTCATAGTCATAATGAGCCGCTATGGTCAGGAGCATCCGAATGGATTTAAGCATAGATATGGTTGAATAGGTCTCGTCATAATCAACACCTTGCTTTTGACAATAGCCTTTCGTCACTAATCTAGTCTTAAAGGTAATCACATTACCATCCATGTCGGTCTTCTTCTTGAAAACCCACTTGCACCCTATAGGCGTAATACATTCAAGTGGGTCCACCAAGTTCCAAACTTGATTTTGATACATGGAATCCATTTTCGACTTCATGGCTTCAAGCCACTTGTCTCTTTCTGAACTTTTCAGAACTTCTTCATAACTGGTAGGCTCCTCATCATCAATGAGTAATACGTCGTTCGATTCGCTTATGAGAAATCTATATCTCTCAGGAATGTTGCGTGTCCTACCAGATCTACCAAGATGTGGTGTCACAATAGGTTCAACCGATGTCTCATTACTATGAGTTATCGGCTGAGGTGTTTGACCAAGTATCTCATCAATGTCTATTGGAGTCTCATGAACCTCCTCAAGTTCAACGACACTCCCACTGTTTTCTTGCAAGAGAAACTTTTTCTCTAGAAAAACAGCATGCCTTGAAACAAACACCTTTTGTTTCACAGGGTGATAGAATTGGTAACCCCTTGTTTCCTTAGGGTATCCAATAAATAGACATTTATCAGACTTAGTATCTAATTTGTCTGATACAGCCCGCTTCACATAAGCAGGACAACCCCATATCTTCAAGTAAGATAAATGAGGTTTTTTACTATTCCATATCTCATATGGAGTAGTGGAGACTACCTTAGTCGGGACTCTGTTTAACAAGTAAACAGTTATCTGAAGTGCATAGCCCCAAAAGGACTTGGGAAGATTCATCATTGACCTAACCATGTCCAACAAGGTTCGGTTTCGCCTCTCAGACACACCATTAAGCTGTGATGTATACGGCGGAGTCCATTGAGACAATATACCATTGTCCCTTAGATAATTCAGAAACTCTTGACTCACGTATTCACCACCTCGATCAGATTGAAATATTTTAATACTTTTTCCAAGTTGTTTCTCTACTTCATTTCTAAATTCTTTGAACCTTTCAAAGGCTTCAAACTTGTGTTTTATCAAGAACACATACCCATACCGTGAGTGATCATTGGTAAAGGTGATGAAGTAGCTATAGCATCCTAGAGCATGAGTTGACATAGGTTCACATACATCAGTATGTATTAGACCAAGCAACTCTCCCATTGGTTCACCTTTTTCAATAAAAGGTAACTTAGTCATCATGCCTTTCAAGCATGATTCACATGTATTGAATGAATCAAATTCAAATGATTCCAGAATTCCACATCGGTGTAATTCGGACATGCATTTCTTGCTTAGATGGCCAAGATGACAATGCCACATGTAGGAGTCTAATTGATTATCTTTCCGAGCACACTTATTGCTCGCTTCGATATTGAAAATGTCACCGGATACGTCTAATGTATATATTCCATTGCACAAAGTTTCAGTCCCATAAAGAATGTCATTCAAAATTATGTAACAAAAATTGTTACTAAAAGTCAAATGGTACCCATTTCTATTTAAGCAAGAAATAGAAACAATGTTATTTATTAACGAAGGTACATAATAGCAATAGTCCAGTTCTAAGACAAGTCCTGTAGGGAGCTTCAACAAATATGTTCTGATGGCGACCGCAGCAACCTTTGCTCCATTGTTAACTCGCAAATTTGATTCTACTTTGACGAGTCTTCTTCTATTCCTTAGCCCCTGTATGTCATTACATATATGTGAGCTATACCCAATATCCAATACCCAAGTATCTGAGGAAATAGAATGACAATCAATAACAAAGATACCTGAAGAGGATGGGGCATTGGATGCCTTCTTCTTTTTCACAGACTCAAGATAAATCTTGCAGTTTCTTTGCCAATGGCCCTCCTTGCCACAGTGATAGCAAGAGCCCTTTTGAGCTGGTTCTGTCTTCTTTGCCTTTTTCTTCTTTCCCTTCCGCTGTTCCTTTGACTTCCTCTTAGAACCTTTCTTAGAGGAATCAACTAACAACGTTGTCTTCTCCTCATGCTTCATAGAAGGCTCCACAGTCTTCAGCATGTTGAGGAGCTCAGGAATTATGGTTTTAATTTTGTTCATCCGGTAGTTCATCACAAATTGTGAGAAACTCTTGGGCAACCAATGTAGAATTAAGTCAATACTTAATTCATATCCATCACAAAATCGAGTGTTGCTAAACGCTCAATGTACCCATTCATCTTTAGCACAAATTGCACTACAGATGAACCTTCTTGCATCTTAGAGGTGAAGAAGAGCTTGGAGACATCGAACCTTTCGGATCTCTCTTGTTCATCAAACAACTTTTGGAGATGAAAGACTATAGTATTCGCATCCATATGCTCATGCTGCTTTTGAAGCCCGGGTACCATCACAGCTAGCATGATGCAACTCGCCAGTTTAGAATCATTCACATATTTTTGATAGACCAACAATTGGTCAGGAGTTGCATCATCCTTAGGACAGGCGGGAAGAGGCTCTTCGAGGACATACGCAAGCTTTTCCGCCTTGAGAACAATTCTCAGGTTTCTAAGCTAGTTCAAAAAGTTCGACCCAGTCAATTTATTTGAATCCAAAATCAATCGCAAATTCAAAGACATCATGGTTAAGCGATTGACTTAGAAATACAAATCAAGCATATATGAGAAAGATGATTTAAAATGCATCAACATACATTTATAAGTCCCATTCATTTTTCGAAATAAAAAATCCTCAAAATCAATTTGGGAGATCATAGGTCCATCTCCGAATGGGTTGATATCCAACATAGATAAGAACAACCTTGGAGAGAGTCCAACAAGTCATTCTTAGCTACGATAGTAGGTATCAAGTATACCAATTACATATCACGTATATGTAACTATCACAATGTGCTATCAACTAATTGAATGTTCACACATACATTGGGTTGTTAACACATTAACAAGTATGCATCATATGCATAGCACCCAACTTCACCTCCCTTCACATCGACCTTGGAGAGAGTCCAACAAACCGATGCTCCAAGTTAAAGCCGACCCATTAATCGTGAAATAATTTTAATATGGTTAGAGTGCATTCAACCAATTAGACAGGCTTAGAGAGAGTCCAACAACCCAAACTAACGATTGACCTCTGACTCTTACCATATTAGTAATAAAATATTTCAATGGTTTGAACATGTTCAGGTTCGAGCCGGGCTTGGAGAGAGTCCAACAATCCAAACAAGAAATGAAACTTTGGTTCTAACCATATTAATGGAAGGAGTAGGCTTTAATATTGTGTAAGAGTTTTAATGTCTCATCCTCTTTGCATGCAAATAACTATTATCTACATGACATGACATACATCTGCATGTCATGACACACATGGCATAATGATATGCATCTAATACAATTACATGGTATACAATTATGACATGTACAAATAGTTTTCTTGTTTGCCATAACTAATTTTGGAAATAAAATATGTTTGAGATTTGATTTCTCAAATCAAATCTTGATTAAATTAGAAAATAAATTTCTAAATCTAATCACATATTTTATTTATGGAAAATATTAATTAAGAAAATTCAAATTTGATTTAGGAAACAAATTTCCTAAATTGTAATTTCCTAATCACATTAGAAAATTTCCAATTCGAATTTATTTACTAATTAAAATTTCCATAATTATTTCTAAACTTTCCAAAAGTAAAAATTTCCAAAAATACAATTATGACTATAACAAAACAATTTTACAATTATGTCGGAACATAGTTGGCTCTGATACCACTGGTGGGTTTCTCCGGCACCAACATGGGTGTGTGTTCGAACATATTTTGTAAACATGCACACAACGGAAGAAAAAATAAGTAATAAACTAATTTATTACAACACACACCACATGCTTGCAATGATACATCAAGTGTAGACATAATCACCATTTCAAATTTTGCAATAAAAGAAACTTATTCTAGGTATACCTGATGGATTATGTGAAGCTGAAATAACATCAACCTTAGCAACCCTCGTAAGTTTTGCCTCTATCCGTATCCACGCTGAGTATCATCAGGATAGCTTCACCAAGCTATTAGCCCCGTCTTCGTGAGAGTTACTAGCCTCGCGTTGAAGACGTTGTGATCCGAGAGACGATCACAATTCTAATCCAGTTTGAATTCGAATCGAGTTTCGTAAACTCGCTTCTCGAAAGCGGTTTTCGTCAACCGATTGACGAAACTTCGATCCTCCACCAAAAAAGATTGTCATAGATCCAATCCTCGGCAAGGAGGTCGCTACCGGAGTTCCAAATGCCGGCCGAACGATGCCCTCTTCGCAAAGGACACAAGCTGTCCAAGAGGGCAGCTTGGTGGAGGAAGGTTGCCATCCAAGCAAGGATGGTGCGCGCGAGGATCGGGATCAGGCTGAGCGTTGGTCGTGGAGGAGGTGGTGGCCAAACGGTTTTAGGCGGCACCAAGGTCTTGGGCGGCGCACAAGGGAGAAGAGGAGAAGAGAAACTAGGGTTTTCCAAAAACCTAAGTCGTTCAATCCGGGTTATCTCTCAACCCCATTATTTATAGAGAACGTATCTCTTATCCAATACGAGACCTTTTCTCAAGACCTCTTCTCTAAAACCTTTTTCTCAAAGGGTTATTGGTTCACAACCAAAACCCGCTAACCCGCTCCATTAACTTAAGTTAAAATAAACCAAACCGCATTGGTCTATTTTAAGTTAAAACGAACCGAACCATCTTTGGTTCATTCGTTTAAAAAAACCCAAACCCCTTTGGTTTATTTTCCACCATTGGATTAGAACCAAACCGATTTGGTTCATCCATCATGTCTTCATAAGACTCAGCCTATTCATGCTTCCGATGCGACTGAAATAATTTCTTGCTCGCTCCATGTTTGGTCCAACCAAACTAAGTCTCTCTCGATCTGAGAATCCTATTCTCAAGCTCGTTTTAAATCCTTCGGATAACACTCGTAGTGCGTGCGACCAAATAGGTTCTCGATTTATGTTGGTCGTTTATAATTAACCATTACTTATATAACGATCATGAGTGACACCTAGTAGTACATCATGATCTTCAATTAACCGAAAAATCAACGGTTGACCCCATAATAACTTCTGAAACCTTTCAGCAGCTACAGTGTGTCGTGTCCCATTCCCTTCACTCATCTTATACCCACTTGATTTAGGACATGGTCTAATGTGTCAGTCCCCACTAGGTTGACTATGTCACACCTAGCCTAAGTGTTACTTCCTCGTCCTCCGGATTCTAGTTACTGCACAGGTATCCAAGAGTACCATACTCTAAACATGTAATGCTTTAGCCAAAGACTTTAGTAACAATCCGACGAGAGGCCATAGGGTATACATCTCCTCGCAAAGAGTGGTGAATCGTCTCTAGGCTATTCAAACACCTTCGACCACTTCGACTTATACCCAATCATCGCGGGTCCACATCTCCTCGGAGATGCTTGCTTAAGATGTTAAAGCATAAGTCTACATGACCAAGATGACTTGAATACTGCAAGTCGAAGGAACATCACACTTAAGCTGCAGTAAGAACTTTATTAACATATCCATATATGCTATGAACCATATGAAGTCTTACAGGTAGTCACTCTAATGAACTAGTTACCATAACTATCATCCACGGTTAACTCCGGACATCCCAATGTCTCCGGCCAGTGAGAAATAGTTGCTTGGATAAACCAAAGAGTATAACTTGTGCTAGTCTCAACAAAATTGATTAGGTACGAATGCATCAATTCATCGACTAGGGATAATTCCAATACATCACAATTACACATGTAGAGATACTCACTAATTGTGATCCAATCACAAATTCTCTCATGCTGTGAATCATATTGCAGATATTTAGTAAATGAGTTTAAGATCCAATCAAATACATGATAACATGTACACTCAAATAGGGAATATTCATTTATCAAATAAATGGTACAACCATAAGGCGAATGCCTTAGGACATCTCTCATATATAACTAACATTAAGTACAGAAGGCTACCTATTGTACTCCTATAATATTTTAAATATATAGTTTTTCCTTCTAAATATTCTCCAATGTTTACATTAGTCGCCATAGGTGTATAAATTTTTTAGTATTTTGCATACTAAATTTACTAATTAACTCCTTAGCGTATTTATGTCGATGCATGTAGATTCCTTCTCTTGTTTGTTTTATTTGTAAGCCTGAAAGGTGAGTTCACCTACTAAACTCATTTCAAACTCACTTTCCATTAGTGAAATAAATTCGTTTAGAAGTATTATGTTTGTTTTCCCTAATATTATATCATCTACATGTAGGAACTTCGATGAGCACTAGAGGGGGGGGGTGAATAGCGTTGTGATACGTTCACTTGATGGAATTCGATCTTCTCTTGATTTCTTGTGTGCTTGTCTACACAAACTTGTTAATGCACAGTGGTAATAATAATAAAACAAAACAAATAAATATAAACATGCAACACACATGCACAAACGATGTAACGTGGTTCGAAACCCTAGTTCCTACTCCACGGGGTGAGCTCAATATCAAGCTCTAGTGATGCACACCACCACTAATAAAAAAACACTCCTTCTCAGTGATACACCGGAGTTAGAGAAACCTCTTACAAGTGATTACAAAATTAATACAACAAAATACAAGCAATTACAAAGTAAATACAACACAAGATGTAAAGAACACTTTACAAAATATTCTTTGAATGCTTGTTTAGTTGATCGCTTGAGCCGCACTTGAAGACCCTGACTTGCACTAGCAAATTACCTCAAATCACCCAAGAAATCGCTGTAGAAATCCTCCCTGTCGAGCTACTTTTATGCCTCCGTGTGATCTGGATTTCCGTCTGGCAGTTGACTGCCAAAAGGCTCCAGTCGACTACTAACAGTGTCGTTGTCTCACAACGGACTTGATCCACATTGCCTTTCAAGCCAACGAATACACCGGCTGATCGCCATTACGAGTCGATTGCTCGGCTAATAGCCGATCACGACTACCAAGAATGCCGGCGATCAAGGCCACTTGCCACAGTCAAATGCCAGTCGACTCATGGCAGTCGATTGGTCATGATCCCAGTCGACTACTACACCTCAACCATGAGGTTTACCTCAAGTATGATGCCCTCATACTTGCTAGACCACCCCTAGCCTAGACCTTAGCCTTCTAGCCACCTCTATCAGCCTCACGCCTATTAGATCCCTCCAAGTCATCCATGACTTGTTCATCCATATGCTAGCCTTCAGGTGCTTCCATCGGCTATTGTGATGCTAAGCTAGTCTATACTGCCAAGGTACATTTGGGCTTACGCTGCCAAGACACACGCTTGGACTTTACGTCGCCAACCATTGGACTTATGCTGCCAAGACTCCACCCTTGAACTTTATGTCGCCAATATAACCCTTGGACTTTCCAAATGCCAAGTACCCATGACTTGGACTTTCACCTCCAAGACTACACACTTGGACTTACGTGGACAAGACTACACCCTTGGACTTTCCATGCTAACTACATGTTGGACTTTCCAAATCCCAAGGCCCATGCTTGGACTTTCCATGCCAAGTACCCATGACTTGGACTTTCAATGCCAAGTACTCATGACTTGGACTTTCCCATTAGCAAGACCCATGCTTGGACTTTCCATGCCAAGTGTCCCACTTGGACTTCTCCATCATATGGTCAATCCCATGTCAACCATATAGTCAACCCATTGTCAAACAATGGTTAACTCATCGTCAAATATCAAAATACTACTCGAGTCAAACTCGAGTCTGATCAATCGTGATCTGGGCTGATTGCACCAACAATCTCCCCCTTTTTGATGTTTAACAAAAACCAAACACCTTTGAGTTAGAACACTAACTCAAATATCTCAATTCTCCCAATTGGGCAATTCTCAAATTCTCCCATCAATTCTCCTCCTTTTTGACATATATCAAAAAGGCTCTCCCCAAGGGTGTCAATGTCTCATATCCCAATGAGATATTACAATCTTCCCCTTAGTCCAAAAACATCTAGGATGTCTTCACTCTTCCTAGTGATAAATCTCATATCACTAAAGAGAGACAATCCTTCAAACTCTTCAAATCTCCAAATTCTCCCTCTTATGAGGAAGAACACATCCATCATCCCATGATGGATAACCTCCCCCTAAAGGCTTGCTCCCCCTTGACCATTGCACCAACCATGTCCTTGGAGAGTCCCTAAGCCTATAGGAACACTAAACCATCAAAATTAAGGTTAAAAGTTCAAACTTGAACTTTCACACACCTTAAAATTGATTCACACCCTAAACAATTCTCCTAATCCATATCCAATGGATTTCACCCTTTACAATGCTTTCCAAAGCATATCCTAGGGTTAGGAGCAATTAGAATAGCTTAATATAGTCGAAACATGCACTAAACATCCTTATTTATCCGAAATCAGCATTGGCAGTAGACTATGTCAGTCAATAGTCGACTGCCCTTAAGGCCAGTCGACTGCCATCCATGGCAATCGACTAATTTTTGCAAATGCAGAATTCAGAAATCAGAAATCAGAAATCAAATTTCAGAAATACATAAGTAATTATACGTAATTTGAAAAATAGTGAAACTTCATACATATAATACTTATAACAATCATAATGGGTGAAAAATATTTGAAAAATAAAATACCCATTAAATATTGAGATTGATACAAAATTCAAAATCTTTGATAACTTCAATGGTTTTTGACCTATTTTGTATCAACTTATTCAATGGTGACTTCTATCAAAAGATAGACTACACCAAGGTTTTTCAAAATGATTTTGAAATGATTTTAAAATATTATATTGAACCATGGTCTATGGGCTTAATGCACATGATTTGTACATAAGCTTTCCTCATGATTCATCCATGGTATAAGATGAGTTTGAGTTCATCTAGATGCAAGAACTATGCACCTTGTGTTAGTAATAAATGAGAGGTGTCCTAAGGCAATCGCCTTATGTTTGAATCATTTATATGAAAAATGAAGATACACTATTTGAGTATATATATTTTCATGTATTTGATTAGATCTTAAACTCATTTACTGGAAGTCCACAATACGATTCATAGCATGAGAGAATTTATGATTGGATCACAACTAGTGAGTATCTCTACATGTGTAATTGTGATGTATTGGAATTATCCCTAGTCGATGAATTGATGGATTTGCACGCCATAAATTTTGTCGAGACTAGCACGAGGTATACTCCTTGGTGTATCCAAGCAGTCAATTCTCACTGGTTGGAGATATTGTGATGTCCGGAGTTAATCATGGATGCTAGTTATGGTAACTAGTTCATTAGAGTGACTAACTGTAAGACTTCATATGGTTCTCTGCATATATGGATATGTCAATAAAGTTCTTATTGCAGCTTAAGTGCGATATTCCTTTGACTTGCGATATTCAAGTCATCTTGGTCATGAAAACTTATGCTTTGACATCTCAAGTAAGCATCTCCAAGGAGATGTGGACACGGAATGATTGGGTATAAGTCTAAGTGACCAAAGGTGTTTGAATAGCCTATAAAGGATTCACCACTCCTTGCGAAGAGATGTATACCCATGGCCTCTCATCAGATTGTTACTAAAGTCTTTGGCCAAAGCATTACATCTTTAGAGTAAGGTACTCTTGGATACATGTGCAGTAAATAGAATCCGTAGGATGAGGAAATAATACTTGGGCTAGGTGTGACGTAGTCAGCCTAGTGAGGACTGACACTATAGACCATGTTCTGAACCAAGTTGTTCTGAACCAAGTGGGTATAAGATGCGTGAAGGGAACGGGGCACGATTCATTGTAGCTGCTGAAGGATTTCAGAAATAGTTCTGGATCAACCGTTGATCTTTTGGTTAATTGGGGATCATGATGTACTACTAGGTGTCACTCATGATCATTCTATAATTAATGGTTAATTATAGACGACCAACATAAACCGAGAACCTATTTGGTCACACGCACAATGAGCGTAGTCCGAAGGATTTAAAACAAGATTGAGAATGAGATTCTCAGACCGAGAGAAATTAGGTTTGGTTGGACCAAACATGAAGCGAGCATGATATTGTTTCAGTCGCAATGGAAGCATAGATGGGCCGAGTCTTATGAAGACATGATGGATGAACCAAATTGGTTTGGTTCTAATCCATTGGTGGAGAATAAACCGAAGGGGTTTGGTTTGTTTTAAACGAATGAACCAAAGTTGGTTCGGTTCGTTTTAACTTAAAATAGACCAACTCGGTTCGGTTTATTTTAACTTAAGTTATTGGAGTGGGTTAACGGGTTTTGGTTATGAACCAATAACTCTAAGGAGAAGTTTTCTTAATGGTTAAGAAGCACGGGCTCTATAAAAACAAGGTTAGGTTTTTGGAGAGCCCTAAGTTTTATTTTGGGAAAAAACTTCTCCTCGCCTCTCCCTCTCTTCTCCTTGCCGCCGCCCAAGCTCTCCACGCCGCCAGCCCTTGTGCCACCATCCTGTTGGGTTTCCGGCACCGCGGCGTGTGTGTGTTCGATCATGTTTCGTAAACATGAGCACAGCGGAAGCAATAAAAATAATAAATACTCCTATTTATTACAACACACACAACACACGCATGCTATTACAACAAGTGTAGACATAACCGTAAATTAAAATTGCAATAAAAAGAAATTAAACTACGTTATACCTTCCGTATGACGTGTAGCGGGAACGACATCAACCGGAACGATCCTCGTAAGAATCGTCTCTATCCGTATCCACGCCGAGCTCCTCGGGATGACTTCGCCAAGCCACGAGCTTCGTCTTCGTACGGGTTACTAGCCTCGTGTTGAAGACGACGTGATCGAGAGATGATCACGATCCGAATCCAAATTCGGACCTAAAACAAGTCCTCAAGACTTGCTTCTCCGGAGAGGTATTCGTCAACCGATTGACGAATCCTTCGTCCTCCACCTCAGAGGATTATCGGAGATCAAATCCCCGGTATGTTAGCCGCTGTCGGAGCACTAACCGTCGTCCAAACGACGCCCCGAGAGGAGAAGAAGCTGTCCGAAAACTGGACCGGTGGAGGAGATAGGCACCGCCAAAACAAGGAGACAAAAGCTCACCTTGATGCCGAACCTTTAGGGGATCACGGAGGGTCGCCGGAGGTTCACCGGCTGAGCTTGACGCCGGCAAGGGTCTTGACGGCACAATCAACTGGGTGGCAAGGAGCTTGGGCGGCACAAACAGGTTGGGCGTCAACTCCTTGGAGGCTAGGGTTTTGATTTTGGATTAGGGTTTAACAATCCCTTAAGCCCACTTTTATAGAGAACTAATTCTCTTAATGGTTAATGGATCATATCCATAAAGCCCGTTAACCCGCTCCATTAAGATAAGTTAAAATAAACCAAACCATAATGGTTTATTTTAAGTTAAAACGAACCGAACCAACTTTTGGTTCATTCGTTTAAAATAAACCAAACCCTTTGGTTTATTCTTATCCATTGGATTAGAAACAAACAATTTTGGTCCATCCATTATGTCTTCATAAGACACGGCCCATCCACGCTTCCATTGCGACTGAAACAATTTCATGCTCGCTTTATGTTTGGTCCAACCAAACATAGTTTCTCTCGGTCTGAGAATCTCATTCTCAAGCTCTTTTTAAATCCTTTGGATTACACTCGTTGTGCGTGTGACCAAATAGGTTCTCGGTTTATGTTGGCCGTCTATAATTAACCATTAATTATAGAACGATCATGAGTGGCACCTAGTAGTACATCATGATCCCCAATTAACCGAAAAGATCAACGGTTGATCCAGAACTATTTCTGAACCCTTCAGCAACTCAAATGATTCGTGCCCCATTCCCTTCACTCATCTTATACCCACTTGGTTCAGGACATGGTCTATTGTGTCTCACCTCACTAGGTCGACTCACGCCACACCTAGCCCAAGTATTATTTCCTCGCCTCTACTGATTCTAGTTACTCCACATGTATCAAGAGTACCTTACTCTAAACATGTAATGCTTTGGCCAAAGACTTTAGTAACCGACGAGAGGCCATGGGTATACATCTCCTCGCAAGGAGTGGTGAATCCTTTATAGGCTATTCAAACACCTTCGATCACTTCGACTTATACCCAATCATCCCGGGTCCACATCTCCTTAGAGATGTTTGCTTAAGATGTCAAAGCATAAGTCTCCATGATCAAGATGACTTGAATACCGCAAGTCAAAGGAACATCGCACTTAAGCCACAGTAAGAACTTCATTGACATATCTATATATGCAGAGAACCATATGAAGTCTTACGGCTGGTCACTCCAATGAACTAGTTAACATAACTAGCATCCACGATTAACTCCGGACATCACTATGTCTCCAGCCAGTGAGAATCAGCTGCTTGGATACACCAAGGAGTATACCTCGTGCTAGTCTCAACAGAATTGATGGTGTCCAGATTCATCAATTCATCGACTAGGGATAATTCCGATACATCACAATTACACATGTAGAGATACTCACTAGTTGTGATCCAATCACAAATTCTCTCATGCTGTGAATCGTATCGTGGACATTCAGTAAATGAGTTTAAGATCCAATCAAATACATAAAACATGTATACTCAAATAGTGAATCTTCATTTATCATATAAATGGTTCATACATAAGGCGATTGCCTTAGGACATCTCTCATATATTACTAACACATCCACCTTACCCATCCTTTGGCAACCCTAGCCGACCATCCTCCTCTCCTCCACCTTTATGGACAACTTCTTTCTTTCGTGTCGGAGCGTCGTTTGGACGACGTTTAGAGCTCCGACAGTGACTACTTTACCGGGTATTTGATCTCTGGTAATCCTCATAGGTGGAGGATGAAGGATTCGTCAATCGGTTGATGAATACCTCTCAGGAGAAGTGAGTTTTGGGGACTCGATTTCTAATCCGAATTTTGATTCGGATTATGATCTTCTCTCGATCACATCGTCTTTGACACGAGGCAGTGACTCCTAAGAAGACGAGGCTTGTGGCTTTGTGAAGCCATCCTGATGATACTCAACATGGATACGGATAGAGGCGATTCTCGAGAAAGTCGCTTCGGTTTATGTCATTCCCGCTGCACGTGATACATCAGGTATAACTAGAGTAATTTTCTTTTATTACAAAATTTGAAACTACGATTATGTCTACACATGTTGTACTATGCATACGTGTGATGTGTGCATTGTAATAAATTATATTTATTACTTTTCAATTCTTCCGCTGTGCACATGTTTACGAAACATGTTCGAACACACACTCGCCGTGGTGCCGAAAACCCAACAGTGTTATCAGAGCCCAGGTTGTGTTTCGACATGTAAAATTGTTTAGCGATAGTCGTAATTGTATGGGAATTTTGGGGTTTTTGAAATTCAAAAAATGAATGGGATTTATGAATGTATGTTGATGCATTTTAAATCATCTTTCTCATATATGCTCGATTTGTATTTCTAAGTTAATCACTTGATCATGATGTCTTAGAATTTGTGCTCTATTTTGAATTTGAATAAATTGATTGAGCCTAACTTCTTGGACTGACTTAGAAACTTGAGAATTGTTCTTAAGGTTGAAAAGCTCGTGTATGTCCTCGAAGAGCCTCTTCCCAACCGTCCTAAGGACGATGCAACTCCGGACCAATTGTTAGCCCATCAGAAACATGTGAATAATTCTGAGCAAGTGAGTTGCATCATGCTAGCTGCGATGGTACCCGAGCTGTGGAAGCAGCATGAGCATATGGAAGCTCATACCATAGTCCTTCATCTTTATGAGTTGTTTGATGAGCAAGTGAGATTCGAAAGGTTCGAAGTCTCCAAGCTCCTCTTCACCTCTCAGATGCAAGAAGGTTCATCTGTTGTACTGCTCAACATGCTAAAGACTGTGGAACCTTCTGAGAAGCATGAGCAGGGGATGGTGCTATTAGTTGATTCCTCGAAGAATGGTTCTAAGAGGAAGTCAAGGGAACAGCAAAAGGGGAAGAAGAAAAAGGCTAAAAAGGCAAAACCAGCTCAAAAGGACACTTGCCATCATTGTGCCAAGGAGGACCATTGGCGAAGAAACTGCAAAATTTATCTTGAGTCCGTGAAGAAGAATAAGGCATCAGATGCCCCATCTTCTTCAGATATCTTCGTTATTGATTATTATTCTATTTCCTCAAACAATTGGGTATTGGATACTGGATGTGACTCACATATATGTAATGACATACATGGGCTAAGGAATAGAAGAAGACTCGTCAAGGGAGAGTCAAATTTATGTGTTGGGAATGGAGCAAAGGTTGTTGTACTCGCCATCGGAACGTATTTGTTGAAACTTCCTACGGGACTTGTCTTAGAACTGGAAAATTTCTTTTATGTTCCTTCGTTGATAAAGAACATCATTTCTATTTCTTGTTTAAATAATAATGGGTACCATTTGACTTTTAGTAACAATTGTTGTTACATAATTTTGAATGGAGTTCTTTATGAGACTGAAACTTTAAGCAATGATATTTATACGTTGGACGTATCCAGTGACGTTTTTAATATCGAGGCGAGCAACAAGCGTGCTCAAAAAGATAATCAATTAGACTCCTACATGTGGCATTGTCGTCTTGGGCATGCAAGCAAGAAACGCATGCCCGAATTACACCGATGTGGAATTCTGAAATCATTTGAATTGGATTCATACGATACATGCGAATCATGCTTAAAAGGTAAGATGACCATGTTACCTTTTATGGGAAAAGGTTAACGGGTGGGAGAGTTTCTAGGTCTAATACATACTGATCTATGTAGACCTATGTCAACTCAAGCTCTAGGAGGTTATAGCTACTTCATTACCTTCACCGATGATCACTCACGGTTTGAGTATGTGTTCTTGATGAAACATAAGTCTGAAGCCTTTGAAAGGTTCAAAGAATTCAGAAATGAAGTAGAGAAACAACATGACAAGAGTATTAAAATACTTCAATCGGATCGAGGTGGTGAATACTTAAGTCAAGAGTTTCTAAATTATCTAAGAGACAATGGTATATTGTCTCAATGGACTCCGCCATATACATCGCAACATAATGGTATATTTGAGAGGCGTAACCGAACCTTGTTGGACATGGTCAGGTCAATGATGAATCATGCGAATCTTCCTAAGTCCTTTTGGGGCTATGCACTTCAGACAGCTGTTTACTTACTAAACAGAATGTCAACCAAGGTAGTCTCCACTACTCCATATGAGATATGGAATAGTAAGAAACCTCATGTATCTTACTTGAAGATATAGGGTTGTCTTGCTTATGTGAAGCGGACTGTATCAGACAAACTAGATGCTAGTCTGATAAATGTCTATTTATTGGATACCCTAAGGAAACAAGGGGTTACCAATTCTATCATCCTGTGGAACAAAAGATGTTTGTTTCAAGACATGCTGTGTTTCTAGAGAAAGAGTTTCTCTTGCAAGAAAATAGTGGGAGTGTCGTTGAGCTTGAGGAGTCTCGAGAGACTCAAATATACATTAATGAGATACCTGGTGAAGCACCACAACTGATAACTCATAGTGATGAGCCATCGGCTGGACCTATTGAGACACCACATATTCGTAAATCTGGTAGAATACGCAACATTCCTGAGAGATATGGATTTCTCGTAAGTGAATCGAATGACGTGTTACTCATTGATGATGAGGAGCCTACCAATTATGAAGAAGTTCTGAAAAGTTCAGAAAGGGATAAATGGCTTAATGCCATGAAGTCAGAAATAGATTCCATGTATGAAAATCAAGTTTGGAACTTGGTTGACCCACCCGAAGGCATAAAGCCTATAGGGTGAAAGTGGGTTTTCAAGAAGAAAATCGACATGGATGGTAATGTGATTACCTGTAAGGCTAGATTAGTGGAGAAAGGGTCTCATCAAAAGCAAGGTGTTGATTATGACGAAACCTATTCACTTGTTGCTATGCTTAAATCCATTCGGATGCTCCTGGCCATAGCGGCTCATTATGATTATGAGATATGATAGATGGATGTTAAAACAACTTTCCTTAATGGAAACCTACTCGAGGACGTGTATATGATATAGCCTGAGGGTTTCACATCGGTTGATAAAACCAAAGTATGCAAATTGCGACGGTCCATATATGGATTGAAGCAAGCATCCAGGAGCTGGAATATCCATTTTGATGAGACAATCAAAAAGTTTGATTTCTCATAAAATCCGGATACACCTTTCGAAGTCTATGTGTCCACGCACAGAAGACGAGAGGATTTACATGAGTAAGATTGCCTATGCATCCGCAATAGAATCTATCATGTATGTTATGTTATGTACGAGGCCTGATGTATCGTATGCTCTGAGTGTCACGAGTAGATATCAGTTTGATCCAGGAATGGATCATTGGGCGACTGTTAAGACCATCCTTAAGTACTTGAGAAGAACTAAGGATGTGTTCCTAATATATGGAGAAGGAGATATGGTGATATGCGGGTATACAGATGCCAGCTTCCAGACAGACATGGATGATTACAAGTCTTAGTCTGGGTACGTGTTCACCTTGAATGAAGACGCAATAAGTTGGAAAGGTTCCAAGCAAGACACTATAGCGGATTCTACCACTGAGGCAGAATACATTGCAGCTTTGGAAGCAGCAAAGGAAGCGATTTGGATCAAGAAGTTCATCTCTGAACTTGATGTGGTCTCATCAATGATCCAAACATGTGCTTCGCCCTTATCATTTGATCAGAGAGATCATAAGTAGGAAGGAAATACAAATTTAGAAGATTCCCACTGAAAGGAACTAGCGGATCCTTTAACTAAGGCATTACCTAAAAGTAAGTTTGAGGGTCATGTTAGAGCTTATGGTATTGGATACTGTGGCGATTGACAATATGCCAAGTGGGAGTTTGTTAGTAATATATAAGAGGTGTCCTAAGGCAATCGCCTTATGTTTGAATCATTTATATGATAAATGAAGATTCACTATTTGAGTATACATGTTTTCATGTATTTGATTATATCTTAAACTCATTTACTGAAAGTCCACGATACGATTCACAGCATGAGATAATTTATGATTGGATCACAACTAGTGAGTATCTCTACATGTGTAATTGTGATGTATTGGAATTATCCCTAGTCGATGAATTAATGGATTTGAACACCATCAATTCTGTCGAGACTAGCACGAGGTATACTCCTTGGTGTATCCAAGCAGTCGATTCTCACTGGCTGGAGACATTGTGATGTCCGGAGTTAATTGTGGATGCTAGTTATGGTAACTAGTTCATTAGAGTGACCAACTGTAAGACTTCATATGGTTCTCTGCATATATGGATATGTCAATGAAGTTCTTACTGTAGCTTAAGTGCGATGTTCCTTTGACTTGCGATATTCAAGTCATCTTGGTCATGGAGACTTATGCTTTGACATCTCAAGCAAGCATTTCCAAGGAGATGTGGATCCGGGATGATTGTGTTGGTGCAGTGAGGCACCGAAATCGAACCTGTGTTTTGATTATAGCAAAGACACAAAAGTTAAGTCTATTTTGTTTTCTCACGAGCTAAATCGAGTGTGCAGAAGATTGATATAGCTGGAGCTGAAGGCTAGCGACACCCGGAGGAAGCCGTGGTGGTCGGGCGATACTCGAGTTACTTCGGAGGGAGCCGAAGGAATCGAGTGGAAGGCCGGAAGCAAAAGCGACACGTAAGTATCGAGGTAAGCTCGTGTGTGCGAGAGTAAGTAAGGTCGTATCCTCTTTACGGGGATGATCTTAAGCGTAGATCCGACCAAAGACATCTTATAGATGGTCTAGGTCGAGATCGGATGGTCGACGACCATCGAAATTATGTTTTTATTGAGCTAACTAGCATCACGATCGCTACTTGAGGACTCGATCGCTGGTATCGATCGATCGCTGAGGTCATCAATCGATCGATGTCGCCATCACGATCGATGATGGCCATCACCGATCGATGGTCAATGATCGATTCGAAGAGTCAAGGCTTATCACTCCACCTCAAAGCGATTTGGTGTCCATTTGTGATTGGTTGAAGACCCACTAAAAGGGGCTCAAAGGCTATAAAGGAGGGCCAAACCTAGGGTTTTAACAACAATTCTAAGCTTCCAAAAGTCTCGCAAAGCTACCGACAACAACGTGCTTCTTCTCCGACGTCTAGGTTTCATTTCCTTTATTTTTGTACGTCGGTTTTAATTTTAGTGTCGTTGCTCATTTAAATTCTTCGAAGCTATTTTTCTATCGTAACGAGGAGAGGGGGAGTGTCCCTCTACCTCAAGTTTTTTTGTATCGATTAACTCCTACCTCCAACGAGGAGGAGTTTGTTTAGTGATTTGCCCTCCGTGCGTGGTCAAGGACCACTAGGGCCTTGGAGTAGTAGCCTTCGGCTACGAACCAAGTAAATATCTTGTTTCTATTGTCTCCTTTACTTTTTGTTTTGCTTATCTTTCCGCTGCGTATATTTGTCTTGAAACGAATTCGACAAAGTTTTTTTCGTTCGCTATTCACCCCCCCCTCTAGCGAACCGCATTGATCCAACAATTGGTATCAGAGCCGGGGGCGCTTAGATTTGGTGAAACCACCAATCTAACATTTTTTTTTCAGATTTGTTTTTCGTTTAAATTTTTCTCCCGCACTACTAATCCAAGACGAAGTCTTGGTACTCTTCGTTTGATTTTGTTTTGCAAGTATTCGCTTTTGGAGTAGCCGACGGTCAAACGGGCATAACTTTTCGTACAAGTTGACCCACGACACGGTCTACCTACCAAATCGAAGCTCTCACAGAGATCTACACTTCTTACGAGGGTTTACCCCCGTAACAAGCTGTTTTCATCCTCAAAAAATGACGTTTAGTATCCTTTCGGGGACATCGAAGGTTGTGAGTACTTACTTTTTATTTAGTTTCTTATTTCTTTGCTTAACTTTCTATTTTTCGTTTATTTCTTTTATTTCAAGACTACTAATCCAAGACACAAGTCTTGGTACTTTCGTGTGTTTTTGTTGTTGCTAGGTTTTCATTTTAGTCTCCTTGTCTTTTTGTTCTAATGGCCCATCTCGAGGGTTTTAGCACCGTCCGACCTCCGTTTTACAACGGAGATGATTTCCGCATCGGAAAGGTCGGATGGAATGCTTTCTCAAAACCCAAATTGAGATGTGGATCATAATTCAAACGGGTTTCACACTTCCGACCAATGAAGTGGGCGACTCCTTGGATTATGATCAATGGACCGTTGCAACAAAACGACAAGTCAAAGCCGACGCCAAAGCGACACAAATCCTCCAATGTGGCCTATCCAAGGAGGAGCTAAATCGCGTCGGCCCCTTCATAAGCGCAAAGGATCTTTGGACAAAACTAATTGAGTTACACGAAGGATCGGATCAAGCTAAGGTTTGCAAACGTGATTTGTTATTCAATAAATTGTACACACTAAAAATGCAGGAACACGAGTCCGCGACGCAACTCCACGCCCGTGTCCAAGACATAGTCAACAACCTACATGCAATCGGGCAAAAGGTCGAAAATCGCGACCTTATAAGGTATGTCCTAAACTCTTTTCCGAGGACTACCTTATGGGCATCCATGGTCGATGCCTATAAGGTCTCCAAGGACCTTTCTAAAATTAGGTTAGATGAACTCTTTTCGGATTTTGAACTTCATGAGCAATCCAACTCGAACCCGAGAGGGTATAGCCTTGTTTGCAGTGTTCAAAGAAGAAGAAAATCGCAAGCAAGCCACCACCAACCGAGGAGGAAGACGAGTCCAAGAAGAAGTTGACCCGGAGTTGATCAGAACTAATGAACCTAGCTCGAAGGATAGCCAAGGGACGAAAGCGAACCACAACTCGACCCAACCAAGGTAAGCCTAAAAGTTCTAACATTAGGTGTTATGAGTGCAACAGGTTTGGACATATCAAGTCCGAGTGCCCCAAGCTCAACCACCAAGCACCTAAGCATAAGAAGGCTCTCAACGCAACATGGGAAGAAGCGTCATCCGAAGAAGACGAAGATCACGTCTTCATGGCGAAATCAATTGAGTCGACACGAGACCGAACTCAACTTGAGTCAACTCGAGGATGACTCTGACTACGGTTACCTTCAAGTCAAGCCACTGACACGCATCCGGTTCAAAAGATACCCTTAAGGTGAGTCGAGCTTTATTTAATACTTTACATAATACGGTTAGGTTTTTGTCTAGGAAGTTAGCTAAGTCCGAGTCCAAGGTCGAGACCCTGGTTGAGGAAGTTAAACTCCTCAAACACGAGGTCTCCTAACCTCTTCGACTAGTCGAAGTTCAAGAGAAGGACTCAACTAGGGTTGAAAAACTCGAAGTTGAGAACTCACTCTTGAAAAGTCAAGTCGAAGATCTTAGGAATACGTTGGAAAGGTTTACTTTGGGATCCAAAGGACTTGACCTCCTACTTGGATCGCAAAGGGCCGTGTACAACAAGGCCGGACTAGGGTTTAACTCAAACACGACTAATAGGTCGTATATGTCGATTGTAAGTCGACATAAGAAACATGTCCAAGCATGGGTCCCTAAGAACTTTTTGATTTCAACTCTAGGATCCAACCCGTACTGGGTTCCCAAGGACCAAATCCACTATGTGGATAGACTGAACCGATTCAACGGTCTAGGGGGAGCCAGTACAAAACATGTTTGTGCTTTAACTTAGAAATTGCATGTTTTAACTTAGAATGTTTATGCTTTAACTTAGAAATTGCATGCTTTAACTTAGAAAGTTTGTACTTTAAAACTTGTGAACTCACTTAGAACAAAAACATAACCAACTAAAATTCTTCGAAAAGATTGAGCCTCGGGGAGCCTCTTTTCAAAAATAACTAGTTAGACGAGGAAATAATTTTAGGTAAGTCAAGTCATCATTTTCTTGAAAATGGCTTTGTCTAAGGAAGTGGTCGATGATCCGATAAAAGAAGGCCCCTGTGCCTCGCCACGACCTGGAAGTCATGATCTTGAAAAGGTAAACTTGACAAGCCTAGGGTTAAATCCAAATCTAACATAAAATTACTTGAACCTAAATCCACTTAATCAACTTAATTAGAAGTCATCTCAAAATAAACACATAAGTATAACATGCTTGATCATATAGACTCCGGTGAGATGACCTAGGGTTAACAACTTACAACCAATTTTCTTAACAAAATCTAACATCCAATCCAACCACCTTGTGTGTAGGATCAATGGATGTTGGACACGTGATTACTCGAGCACATGGCCAGGGATCAACTCAAATTCAAAGCTTGATTCAAGCGACAAGGATCGGTAGCCTTTGGGAATAACGGCAAGCTCAAAATCATCGGATCGGTGATATCGGCTTAACACAATTTTGTTATTAAAAATGTATTACTTGTAGAGAATTTTGAATATAACTTACTTAGTGAAAGCCAATTGTGTGATAATAACTATAAGGTTATATTTCTAGAAAATGAATGCATAATTAATACCAACGAAACCTCTAAAACAATTCTTAAAGGAACTAGAAATAACAACATTTATACGATCAATTTAACCAACTCCTCAACTAAGTGTCTTATGACACGGCAAGAGGAATCATGGTTTTGGCACCGACGACTCGGTCACTCACACCCAAGACTCGGTCCACAAGATGAGTCGAGTGGCTTAGTCGAGGCTTACCCAACCTCAACAACTGGTTAATAAAATCAGTAATGCTTGTCAACAAGGAAAACAACCTAGGACACAACACAAGTTAACTAACCAGAGCAGACCTCAAGTGTACTTGAGCTCCTGCATATGGATCTATTCGATTCACATGGAGCCAAGTCACTCAATAGAAGTCAATATTGCTTAGTCATAATTGGCGACTACTCGAGTTTACAGGTTAGGTTCATCAAACATAAAAATGATACCCTAGATCAATTAATCAATCTATTCAAATTAATCGAGAATCAAAAGACCTTAAGGTTAAAAGACTTAGAAGCGATCATGGTGGTGAATTCGAAAATCAAAGGTTCACCAACTTATGCAACTTAAACGGATACCACCATGAATTCTCTTGCCCTAGGACCCCTCAACAAAATGGCCTAGTGGAGCGGAAAAACCGAACTCTACAAGAAGCCGCTAGGACCATGTTGAAGCGAATATATGACCTACGATAGGTTTTGGCGAAGCGTTAGCACCTTGCTATGTCCAAAATAGGATCCTTATGGTAAAGAGGCACCTTAAGACCTCGTCACGAGATTTATCACGATAAAATACCTAACATCAAGTACTTTAGGGTATTTGGGTGTAAGGTACATATCCTAAACACTAAGGATTACCTAGGAAATTTACATCCAAAACCACGACGGAATCTTTCTAGGATACTCGACTACAAGTAGAGCTTATAGAGTATATAACCACGACACCCTTAGAGTCGAGGAGACTATCAATGTAGTATTCGATGAAGGACATGAACCTACAAAACCCCCGGCAACCCCAATTAGCGAGCCGATTCATACTAGACCTTACTCTGATCCAGAGATCAGGTCTAGTGTTAATCCTAACCTAAGTCAACCTAGTCACTCTATTGATCAAGTGATAGATGACTCCAACCAAACTAGTGTTCAACCAAGTCACCCCATTGATCAAGCATTAGGTGACACAAACCCAACCCAATCTAGGATTCAGACTAACCACCCTATCAATCAAGTGATAGGAGATCCTAATCTAGGAGTTCGAACTAGAGCATCCTATAGGAACCTTAGTCAAATTTCCTTAATTTCAAAGATAGAACCCAAATCAATTGAACAAGCTCTTCTTGATCCCGATTGGATTATTGCAATGCAAGAAGAGCTAGCTCAATTTACTAGGAATGAAGTGTGAGAATTAGTACCACCACCTAAAGACAAAACGATAATTGGAACAAGGTGGGTGTTTCGAAATAAGCTTGATGATAAAGGTGAAGTAGTTAGAAACAAGGCTAGGTTAGTCGCCAAAGGTTTTAGCCAAGTCGAAGGCTTAGATTACGACGAAACCTATGCCCCAGTAGCTAGACTCGAATCCATTCGAATGTTGCTAGCTTATGCCGCACATCGAGGATTTAAGCTATTTCAAATGGATGTTAAGTCGGCATTCCTAAATGGATACATTAAAGAAGAAGTTTATGTTAGCCAACCCCCCGGATTCGAAAATCTAGATAAACCCGACCATGTTCTAAAACTTAAGAAAGCTCTCTATGGACTTAAACAAGCTCCTCGAGCTTGGTACGAGAGACTTTCAATCCATCTTAAGTCAAAAGGGTTTAACCAAGGCTTAGTTGACCCAACTCTCTTCGTAAAAACCTTAGGTAAAGAAATATTCATAGCTCAAATTTACGTAGATGATATAATTTTTGGAACCTCTAACTCAGCCTTACTAAACGAGTTCGTTTCACTCATGGAAAGTGAGTTCGAAATGAACTTGGTAGGCGAGTTAAGTTTCTTTTTAGGTCTACAAATTAAACAAACTAAGGATGGTATATACCTATATCAACAAAAATACACTAAGGAGTTAATTAAAAGATTTGGAATGCAAGACGCTAAGATAATAAACACCCCAATGGCGATTAATGTTAACATAGGAGAAGACCTAGAAAGTAAGTCCATTGACTTAAAATACTATAGGAGTGTAATAGGGAGTCTCTATACTTAAGCTGAGCGACGACATCTTATTTGCAGTAAGTATGTGCGAGTTTCAAACTGTGCTAAGAGTCTCACCTAACCCTAGTTAAGCGTATCCTTAGATATCTAAAGGGTACACTTAATGTCGGTATTTGGTATCCTAGATCTCAGGTTAGAACTCTAATCGGCTACTCCGATTCGGATTATGCCGTAGTAAACTCGAAGCGCAAAGAGCACGAGTGGTTGTTGTCAACTACTTGGCTCGAGTCTAGTGAGTTGGTGCAGTAGGAAGCAACATTGTGTTGCCTTATCTACCACCGAAGCCGAATACATCGCGATGGGTGAGTGTGTCACTCAGCTTCTTTGGATGAAGCACACTCTCCGCGACTTTAAGTTAGACTTTAATACTAAACTTCACGTAGATAACATTAGTTCAATTAATCTTGCAAAGAATCCAATATGTCACTCTAGGACCAAACATATAGAAGTCAAACACCATTTCATTCGAGAACATGTGGCCAACGGAGCCATACAACTCGAGTACGTCGAATCAAAATCTAACCTAGCAGACCTATTTACTAAACCCCTACCCGAAGCCGAATTTAGTCTATTAAGATGAAAATTGGGCATGTGCGTAATAGAATAAGAACTTGCAAACTATATTTTCTTACTACTATTTCTTATCTTTTCTTACTACTATTTCTTATCTTTCATTTTGATGGAACTAGCATAGGACATACCTTAGATATCATGCACCTATAGATTTAAGGAGCCAATACATCTCACAACACATAGGACTAATGTGTTTGTGTACTTAGCCACGTAGATGGGCGTGAGATGTTAGGACCCTACTCCAGGTTCCAAGATGTAGATCAAGTGCGTCAATATGAACCTCGGAGTATAAATATGCAACTAATATTAACCAACTCTAATCAGGACTTGTTGATAATATCATTTCAATCAAGTCAAACTAGAGTTGAACATTTAGATGAATTATTTTCACATACTATTTTTAAAATCATCATTCTTGGACTTAGGGTTTTCTTAAAACCCACTTTTTCCTTGATTTATGTCAAAGGGGAGAAAAGGCCAAAGTTAAGGTTCAAAAGGAGTTCAATTTCAAATTTTTGAAATTGATAACTTAACAAAACTTTGATTCTGGCCTAAGTTAAGGGAGTAAGGTTCAGGTTTCAGCTCTTCGGAATTGAAAACTTTAAAGGCCCAAGTTAAGAAATCAAAAGTTAAACCTTTTTAATAATTAACCTTTTGACTTAACTTTTGATTACTTAACTTGCACTTATTTTTGACTCTAAGAAGCCTAAGTTAAGTAATGCCATTTACGTAACTCATTATCTTTGTGTTTGGAGAACTAAAAGTCTTTTCAAGTACTCACCCTCGGTCAAGGGAGGTTCCTCTAAGGAGAACTTGAGAAATATTTTACTACTCCTACTTTTGCTTCTTGTCTTTCTGTTTCATGCACTTAATTTCCTTAACTTTGTGTGTTTTTGCCATATATCAAAGGGGAGATTGTTGGTGCGATGAGGCACCGAAATCGAACACTTGTTTTGATTATAGCAAAGACACAAAAGTTAAGTCTATTTTTATTTTCTCACGAGCTAAATCGAGTGTGCGGAAGATTGATATAGCTGGGTGAAGGCTAGCGACACCGGAGGAAGCCCGCGGTGGTCGGGCGATACTCGAGTTACGGAGCCGAAGGAATCGAGTGGAAGGCCGGAAGCAAAAGCGACACGTAAGTATCGAGGTAAGCTCGTGTGTGCGAGAGTAAGTAAGGTCGTATCCTCTTTACGGGGACGATCTTAAGCGTAGATCCGACCAAAGACATCTTATAGATGGTCTAGGTCGAGATCGGATGGTCGACGACCATCGAAATTATGTTTTTATTGAGCTAACTTTGACTTGCAGCAAGCATCGACGATGCCCGACTTGGAGGACTCGGCTGCAGTGTATCGATCGCCTGAAGGTCATCAATCGATCCGATCGCCATCGATCGATGATGGCCATCGATCGGTGATGGTCAATGATCGATTCAAGAGTCAAGGCTTATCACTCCACCTCAAAGCGGTTTGGTGTCCATTTGTGATTGGTTGAAGACCCACTCAAAAAGGGGCTCAAAGGCTATAAAAGGAGGGCCAAACCTAGGGTTTTAACAACAATTCTAAGCTTCCAAAAAGTCTCCGCAAAGCTACCGACAACAACGTGCTTCTTCTTCTCCGACGTCTAGGTTTCATTTCCTTTATTTTTGTACGTCGTTTTTAATTTTAGTGTCGTTGCTCATTTACATTCTTCGAAGCTATTTTTCTATCGTAACGAGGAGAGGGGGAGTGTCCCTCTACCTCAAGTTTTTTTGTATCGATTAACTCCTACCTCCAACGAGGAGGAGTTTGTTTAGTGATTTGCCCTCCGTGCGTGGTCAAGGACCACTAGGGCCTTGGAGTAGTAGCCTTCGGCTACGAACCAAGTAAATATCTTGTTTCTATTGTCTCCTTTACTTTTTGTTTTGCTTATCTTTCCGCTGCATATATTTGTCTTGAAACGAATTCGAAAAAGTTTTTTCTTTCGCTATTCACCCCCCCTCTAGCGAACCGCATTGATCCAACAGATTGGGTATAAGTCAAAGTGACCGAAGTTGTTTGAATAGCCTATAAAGGATTCACCACTCCTTGCGAGGAGATGTATACCCATGGTCTCTCGTCGAATTGTTACTAAAGTCTTTGGCCAAAACATTACATATTTAGAGTAAGGTACTCTTGGATACATGTGCAGTAACTAGAATCCGTAGGACGAGGAAATAATACTTGGGCTAGGTGTGACGTAGTCAGCCTAGTGGGGACTGACACTATAGACCATGTCCTGAACCAAGTTGGTATAAGATGCGTGAAGGGAACGGGGTACGATTCATTATAGTTGCTGAAGGGTTTTAGAAATAGTTCTGGATCAACCGTTGATCTTTCAGTTAATTGGGGATCATGATGTACTACTAGGTGCCACTCATGATCATTCTATATTTAATGGTTAATTATAGACAACCAACATAAACCGAGAACCTATTTGGTCACACGCACAACGAGCGTAATTCAAAAGATTTAAACGAGCTTAAGAATGAGATTCTCAGACCAAGAGAAATTAGGTTTGATTAGACCAAACATGAAGCGAGCATGATATTATTTCAGTCGCAATGGAAGCATAGATGGGCCGAGTCTTATGAAGACATGATGGATGAACCAAATTGGTTTGGTTCTAATCCATTGGTGGAGAATAAACCGAAGGGGTTTGGTTTGTTTTAAACGAATGAACCAAAGTTGGTTCGGTTCGTTTTAACTTAAAATAGACTAACTCGGTTCGGTTTATTTTAACTTAAGTTATTGGAGCGGGTTAACGGGTTTTGGTTATGAACCAATAACTCTAAGGAGAAGTTTTCTTAATGGTTAAGAAATATGGGCTCTATAAAAACGCGGTTAGGTTTTTGGAGAGCCCTAAGTTTTATCTTGGGAAAAAACTTCTCCTCTCCTCTCCCTCTCTTCTCCTTGCCGCCGCCCAAGCTCTCCACGTAGCCAGCCCTTGTGCCACCGTCCACCTTGCTGCCGGCATCCAAGCTTCTGCCGACCATCCTTTTGCGACCCTCCTGTGACTTCCCTTGGCTCCGGTGACCAAGGTGCAGCCGACCATCTTCCTTTGGGCCGGCACAACTCCTCCACCAAGCTGTCCAGTTTTTTGGACAGCTTCTTCCTTTCGTGTCGGAGCATCGTTTGGACGATGTTTGGAGCTCTGACAGTGGCTACTTTACCGGGGATTCGATCTCTGGTAATCCTCATAGGTGGAGGATGAAGGATTCGTCAATCGATTGATGAATACCTCTCCGGAGAAGCGAGTTTTGGGGACTCAATTTCTAATCTGAATTTTGATTCGGATTGTGATCTTCTCTCGATCACATCGTCTTCGACACGAGGCTAGTGACTCCTACGAAGACTAGGCTTGTGGCTTTGTGAAGCCATCCCGATGATACTCGGCGTGAATACGGATAGAGGCGATTCTAGTGAGAGTTGCTCCGGTTGATGTCATTCCTGCTGCACGTGATACGTCATGTATAACTAGAGTAATTTCCTTTTATTACAAAATTTGAAACTATGATTATGTTTACACATGTTGTACTATGCACACGTGTGATGTGTGTGTTATAATAAAATATATTTATTGCTTTTCAATTCTTCCGCTGTGCACATGTTTACGAAACATGTTCGAACACACACTCTCCGCGGTGTTGGAAACCCAACACCTTGAACTTAACTTATTTCCTAGCATCTCACATGTGTCTAGGGTTTATCAATATACACACATATCAATTTGATTTGAGATGTGGGTTTTGTTCATCCTAATATAGGGTCTCATGCATTTTTCTAGGCAACTATATTTGATTCCCTTATACATGATACTTCAAATCATGCCATAGTCCTTAAATCAATTTTATTAATGCATGAATGATGATTATGGCATAAATGATAGCATAAATAAGCATGTATCAAAAATCATGATGTCATGACATTATATATGATCTAAATATACATGACATAAAAAAAATTAACCCTAAACATGATCATGACATTTTATATGATTAAAATGAAATATGATGTCATGACATGACAATGACAAACAAGGTATGGCAAATAAAAGGTAAAGGTATAAGAATACCTAAGTTCTAGTATTAATTGCTATTTGTTATGATTAAATTCATTTTTTCCATATTACTACTTATCCCAAGTGTGCCAAAAACCCAAAAATGGCACACCAAAACCTCTAAACCTAATTTGTGCCAATTTGATTGATTTTTTAACTTCCATGAATTATATTAGCACATCCTAAAATCTTTTAGGATATAAATTCAACCTTATTTCTAAGGTATCCCATTACCTTGGAAGTGACCTAAAGTGTCCACACTACTATGGTTAGGCTAACTACCTATCCACTTAGGGTTGATACACCCTAACCCATTTAGCGTGAATCGATCATGCTCCTAGGAACCCAATACCTATTGGAGCTCCTTGGCTTTACAAGGTATTCACTAAGGATAACTTCCCTAGATACCTTCCTAATGACCCTCCTAGGCTTAGAAGCCTTGGTCATTGTGGTTTTGCCTAGGTTAACTCTAGGGGTAACTCCCCTTGTAACCTTCTTAGTGGCTTCCTTAGGTTTTCTTGAAACCTTAGCCACTAGGCACACACCATGGTTACCCTTAGGATAACTTCCCTAGTAACCTTGGCTTTCCTAGACTTAGATTGAGTTCCATAATCAAATGGAACATGGTGATAGGTAGGTTTTTCTACCATGGACTTAGGCTTGTGGCTCAAGCCTTTCTTGCCCATAGATGAGCCTTGCCTCCTTGACCCTAGGTTTTGACTCCTTGATCTTAAATTTTGACCATTTGACCATTGCATTTGATTTTGCATCTTTCTAAGGGTCTTTTCCAATTTCTCAAGCCTTGATCTCAAGGCTTGGTTCTCTAACTCCAATTGCCCAATTTTTGATTTTTCATCTATTCTTTGGGCATTATTTTTCTTCTTAGGCATATGCCTACCCATTGTAGAGTTAATGCCTAAGTGATTCTCTACCCTCCTAATAGTTTCCCTAGGTAGAATCATTTTAGGGGCATTTGATCTAGATTTGTCCTTAGCCCCAGAATTACAAAATTTTGCACCTAAGCAATAAAATCTATTATTTCTAGCATGCTCCTTATGATTATGCACAATTGCAAGAGTATTAAAAGCATGCTTTTTAACATAAGGATTTGAAGGTACATTACTAAAATATACCTTAGGGTTTGCTTTAGAAGCTCCCTTATATTTGATGCTCCTTCTTGGTTTTTCTTTCTCCCCTTAGGGCATTGGCTCCTATAATGTCCCTTTTGATGGCATTTGAAGCACACCACGTGCTTCTTGCTTTTCCTAGTGGGGACACCGGCATCCTTGACCTTTGGTGTCGGTTGAGCCTTCTTGACCTTTTTAGGGCACTTGCTTTTATAGTTCCATATTCCCTACACTCAAAACACATAATATGATTTTTATTATTTATTAAGGTGCTTGAGTTACCTAGGTCAATGGTGGTGGAAGCCTCATGATCTTTTTCATCACTTCTTCCGGAGGTGGAGGCTACTTCTTGATTTTGCTCCGGGATAGAAGATTGCTTCTCCTCCCCCTCAATCCAAGAGGTGGAGGCTTCCTCTACTTCTTCCACCTCTTCCGATTTGGATGTTGATTCTGTAGGGGTGTTCGCTTTGGAGGCTCATTGGCTCCCCCCGGATTAAAATTTTCACTAATGAAAGGATTAATCCGGATGGGATGAGCTTCCTTAACGACACCATTTCGTCGTCGTGCTAACAACTCGAGTGGTCGCTTGAACAAACTAGTTGTTCAAGCAACACAACTCTTCTAGTTGGTTAGTCGCGGAAGAGACGACGGACGGATCGCCGGTTTTTGTGTTTGTCTTCGGGGTCCATGATTATACAATATATATTCATACACACACATGCATAATCATCATATATAAGAACATGCTCAGATCTAAAATTAAAGTTATAAAACTTTATACCTTACGATCTTCTACCGTATGTCCTATCCTTCTCGTGGACGATGTGTGGACGAAGATCCTCCACGAGTAGAAGCCTTCTAGATCACGTTCTTCTCTTCCTTGTCCGCTGCGAACAAAGAGAAGAACCAACGAAACCTTTCCTTTCTAGAACCGACCACCAAACAAGAGAGTTTGATGCAACCGCCGGCCAAGGAACGATTGGATGAGCGCCGGCCAACTAGTTGTATTGTTGCCGCCGGCCACCTAGATGTTGGAGAAGCACCGGCCACCAATTGTTGGAGAGCCGCCGGCCACCACGGAGTAAGGGAGGAGGAAGAAGAGAACCGGCCAAGAGAGGAGGAGAAGAAGAGGGGCGCCGGCCAAAAACTAGGGAGAACAATAACCTTGCCGCCACCTTCTTAGCCGCCCAAAACACTAGCTCCTCTAGGGTTTGTTGCCGCCCAGCACTTGGATGAGCCAAACCCTAATTCTCTAATCCAAAAATCATATTTCCGCCCAATGCCTAAGCCCTTATTTATAGAATTTAGGAGAAAGTTGGTTAGCCTAAAATATAGGAACTAATCCCTATTTTCTTACCGCCCAAATAACCCTATCTCCTCTAGGATTTGTTGCCGCCCAACACATGGATGAGCCAAACCCTAACTATAGAATTAGGCTTAGGCCTCCTTTAATCTCCACCGTCGGATCTAGGGATTTAATCTCCACCGTCGGATCTAGGGATTTAATCTCCACCGTCGGATCTAGGGTTTTATTCCAACCGTCGGATCTAGGATTTCATCCCAACCGTAGGATCTAGGATTTCATCGCAACCATCGGATCAAGGATTTCATCCCAACCGTTGGATCTAGGGATTTAATCCCAACTGTCGATTCTAGGGTTTCATCCTAACCATCGGATCTATGGATTTAATCCAACCGTTGGTTCTAGGGTTTCATCCCAACCATCGGATCTATGGATTTAATCCAACCGTTGGTTCTAGGTTTTGTTTTACATTCTTGGATCTAGACTTCACAAGGATTATGTTAGGCTACATAGGGACCATAAGGAGGAGTTGGATCTTGGCCACCCGATGGATCGGAACCACACAAACTTGATCCATCAATGATGTTCCATTCCACTAGAGGATCATCATTGAACTACCTCACCAACCCCCATAAATTAATATGGGCTCCATATATTATTTGTACATTTATCTCCCCGTGTTTAAGATATCGAATGTCCGTCAATTAATTGATTTACTGACCATCAATTAATTAACATCTAACTCCTCGAGTAGTACCACTCAGCCTTATCATCATGTTGACTAAGTCAACCAGCTGGGTTTACATGATGAACCTTATGAGCTCCTCAAGGGGACATCATCAACCTAATATATAGGACACGGTTTCCTCCTATAATCAACGGCACACCATGTAAATAATATTATTTCCCAACTTACCGGGCTTATTGATTTAATCCATTTAAATCTCACCTTTGTAAATCAAAGAAATAAATACTAAGTACATGTGCCCGTTATTATATCGGGATTAAGAGTATGTACAACATAATATCCGAGGTCCGATTCAATTATGTAGTCAGCACTAAATTGAATCACCTCTATGTCGGTCCTGCTCAATACACCTAAGTGTACTAGTGTAACTCTATGTTCAAGATAAAACAATACCAAGCTACACTACAACCATGCCAATGGTTTGTCCAAAACCATCTTGGTTGTGAGCCTTTACTTATATTTTACAAGGGACTGATAACATGATCTTCTGTGCCACACCAAGCACCATGTTATCTACAATGTAAAATATTAGACAATATGCACACATATATAATGAATATATAAAATGCAAGCAATGATCATGTGATTCTTATTTCAAAATAAAATGTTCATACAAAAAGAGCTAGGCTTTCAGTATACATTCCAACAATCTCCCACGTATACTAAAGACTATGCCACATCTCTCCGCCATACATCGATCCCCATGTCCTCCACATGCCTATCAAACGCTTTATTTGGAAGGGCCTTAGTGAATGGATCCGCCGGGTTATCCTCTCGATGCAATCTTGGCGCAACTTCCCTCGCTTACGATCTCTCGTATAAGGTGGTACTTGCGCTATGTGTTTACTCGCCTTATGGGCTCGTGGTTCCTTCGAGTTTGCAATGCACCACTATTATCACAATAAATTGTGATAGTTACGGGCAAACCAGAATCACATCCAAGTCCATCAAGAGTTCTGAGCCATCTGACTTCCTTCGCCTCGGAGGTGCCACATACTCGGCTTCCATGGTAGAGTCCATACGCATTTACCTTGACACTCCTCCATACTATGGCTCCACCTCCAAAAGTAAACACAAACCCGAGGTAGACTTACTCTTGTCCCTATCGATTGGAAATCAATCCATGTAACCCACGAGGACTAATTGATCTGCCCGTAAACCAAAGATATAATCCCTAGTCCTTCTCAGGTACTTCAATATATGCTTTACCGCAGTCCAATGTCCCTGTCCAGGATTACTCTGATATCTGCTAACCATGCCCACGGCAAAGCAGATATCCGGTCTCGTACATAGCATAGCGTACATAAGGCTTCCTACTGCCAAAGCATAAGGAACCACCTTCATGTCCTCTATCTCCTTTGATGTTTTGGGACACATCTCTTTAGATAAAGGAACTCCATGCCTAAAAGGTAGAAAACCTTTCTTGGAGTTCTGCATGCTAAAACGAGCAAGGATAGTGTCAATATATGAAGCTTGAGACAAGCACAACATCCTTTTCTTATGATCCCTTATAACTTTGATCCCAAGGATGTGTCCCACTTCTCCCAAGTCCTTCATGTCAAACTGTTTTGATAACCATACCCTTACGTCCGATAACACTTTGATATTGTTATCAACTAACAAAATGTCATCTACGTATAGTACAAGAAACACCACTACGTTTCCGTCACATCTCTTGTATACACAAGGCTCATCCAGACTTTGAATAAATCCATATGACTGGATTACCTCATCAAAGCGGATGTTCCAAGATCTTGAAGCTTGCTTCAATCCATAAATGGACCGATTAAGCTTACATACAAGATGCTCTTTGCCTTTAGCAATGAATCCCTCTGGTTGTCGCATATAGATGTTCTCATCAAGACTTCCGTTAAGGAAAACTGTCTTGACATCCATCTGCCAAATCTCATAATCCATATGAGCAGCTACAGATAAGAGAATCCGGATAGACTTAAGCATAGCTACCGGCGAAAAAGTCTCCTCATAATCGATACCCTCTTTCTGAGTATACCCTTTCGCAACAAGCCTAGCTTTGAAGGTCTCAACCTTCCCGTCTACTCCTCTCTTTCTCTTGTAGATCCACTTGCATCCAATGGTTTTTACACCATCGGGTGGGTCTACTAGCTCCGGACTGATTAGAATCCATAGATTCTATCTCGATTCATCGCTCTTTGCCAAGAATCTGCATCTCTATCTTGGATTGCCTCATCATATGTCCAGGATCGGGTTCATGTTCACGGGGACTAAGTCCAAGACTCTCCCAAAAACATGAATCATCGGGTTGTCTAACAACCCTCCCACTACGATGAGGTGCCTCCTGTATGCTCTGTGACACGCGGTGCGATGACTTGTGGTGTCTCCTCTTGTACCGGGTGAAGTCGAGACTTCGCCATCTCCTCAAGAACAATCCTACTGTGGGCTTGTGGTTCATCACATAGTCCTCCTCTAGAAATCGGCATTCGTGACTCACGATCACCTTCGATCTCTAGGACTATAGAATAAACCACCCTTCGTTCCCTTAGGGTAGCCAACAAACAAGCGCGCATACATGCGAGATTCCAACTTACCGATCTCCCTTCACATGTCTTTGGACTACCCCTAAATCGAATATGTCTTAGACTAGGCTTTCGCTCGACCCACAACTCTGGGAGTAGAGGGCATCTTAGATGGAACTAAGTTGAATGTGTCTTCTTTGTTTCCAGAGCAAACCCCCAGAACGAATCGGGTAACTCTAAATAACTCATCATAGATCTGACCATCTCCATAAGAGTCCTATTCCTTCGCTCTGCTACAACATTCTGCTGGGGTGTGCCAGGTGCAGACAATTGGGATTGAATCCCAGCCTCTGATAAGTAACTCCTAAACTCTCCCAAGAGGTACTCGCCACCACGATCAGATCGTAATGTCTTGATACTTTTACCTTGACGGTTCTCCACATCAGCCTTGAATTCTTTGAACCTGTCAAAGCATTCAGACTTGCGGCGCATCAAGTAAATGTATCCATACCTTGAATAATCATCTATAAACGAGACGAAGTATTCAAAGCCACCTCTTGCCTGGATAGACATAGGACCGCACAAATCAGAATGAACCAATTCTAACACATCTTTGGCTCTATACCCCTTGGCCTTGAAAGGCCTCTTGGTCATTTTACCTTCCAAGCAAGATTCGCAGGTTGGGAGATCCTCCACCACTAATGAACCCAAAGGTCCATCAGCTATCAACCTTTGAATTCTGCTTAGGTTAATATGACCAAGCCTTAGATGCCAAAGATACGTTTGGTTCATTTGCGAAGGTTCTTTTCTCTTATTAGACTTAGAAGATGAGTTATTCACTTCTATATGCATCGTGGGAGCTTTTGGTTCAAGAGTATACAAATTGCCAACCAATGTACCTGAACAGATAATCTCTCTATTTCTTTTTATAACAACTCTGTCATTAAAAGAAACAGAATATCCATCCATAAACAATTTAGAAACCGAAATCAAATTCTTTCTAAATGTAGGTACATAAAGACAATTTCTCAAAACCAAAACTTTATTTCTATCAAACGATAAATAAACGTCTCCCACTGCAATAGCCGCTACCTTTGTAGCATTGCCCATGTAGATGGTAATTTCTCCTTCAGCTAGTCGTCGGGTTTCCTGGAACCCCTGCAAAGAATTGTAGACATGATCAGTGGCTCCCGTATCTACACACCAGGTACCGGTAGATAACACCACTAAACATGTTTCAATGACTAAGGCAGAAGATATACCCTTGTTCTGCTTCAGGAAGGGGAAGTCTTTCTTCCCATGTCCAGTCTGTCTACAAGTGAAGCACTTGCCTTTCGACCTCTTCACTCCATGAGATCCTCCCACCACCTTTGCTCTACCTTGTTTCTTCTTCTTCTTGCCTTTCGGCTTAGAAGTAGAAACCTTCTGAGCAACCATGGCTTCCTGCCTAAGAGCTCGATTCTGGTATCCGAAAAGTTCCTTTTCCCCAGAATCATCTGCAGGCCTAGGAGGACACTCATCGACAGTTAAGACACTATCCATATTTCTTTTCCAATCACTATTGTTTGGGGACAGTAAGTTTGTTTCCTTTAGTACCAAAGTAAGTGGATTGAAAGCCATTTGAAAATCCTAAGAATCACAATGATCAAAATATTAGATTTCAAATATTATTGATTCCTCAAAACAATAAAATTCCGAAATCAACCAACACCTCAAAACACCGAGAATATCGCATGCCACGATAGTGTGGGACGATATCTGAATTCTACATTTGTAAGAGGAGGTTTTACCCATTAATTTTATTATCTTGTCAACCTTACTTTTTGACAAATAAAATTAATAGTTGGTTCCTCTTTAGCCCTACAAATAAAAGCAGTGACTCCGATGGGGAGGATACTTTTTATTTGCATCTAAGTGTGCACCATTACACGGTACTAAGGGAATTATTTCGGATTATGTGCCTTACCGATGGGGAAGTACACACGCTCCTAGATAATTTCCCATAACCATTATTTGACCTAGTGATCCGCAAACAAACCCATCCGATGGGGAGGAAGGCACTCAGAGCCAATGCGCAAGTTTGTTGCATCACACGTCAAATTGTAATGGAGGCCGCGGGAATTATTTAAAATGTCCCTCTCCCACTTAGTAAATTGCAAATGAGGAATTTTAAAACCAACACAACATGCATATAAAACAAATAAGCAATAAATATGGAAAAAAACAGAATTTTTCCAACTATTATGGCATTGTCCTCCAATATGCATCCCGTCGTGTCGCCACCTCGTCCACTCCATCTTTTCCCGTGCGCAAGTCACCAAAGAGATCCGAGCCGAGATAAATCATTTTAATTACATCCATCGATCCTATACTCCACGAAGGAGTGTACAAATAATCTAGATCGAAAGTAAACTAAAATGATCGGCTAAACAATGCCGTATTTAATTACAAAAATTAAATACTAATCTAGCCTCGTCAACCCCGAGGATTCAAATAATAAATTTTTACACACATCCATTCACATACACACACATGGCCAAAATAGTCGGATCTTATGCCTGCAACCAAAGAGTTAAACTACGCATATCCTACTATTATCCGGCACATATAATATATGAAAAATGCATAAAAAAAATTAACCGAATCCAAAACACACAAAACCGGAAACCGTGGCTCTGATACCACTTGTAGGGGTGTTCGCTTTGGAGGCTCATTGGCTCCCATATCCCCGGATTAAAATTTTTACTAATGAAAGGATTAATCTGGATGGGATGAGCTTCCTTAACGACACCATTTCGTCGTCATGCTAACAACTCGAGTGGTCGCTTGAACAGACTAGTTGTTCAAGCAACACAACTCTTCTAGTTGGTTAGTCGCGGAAGAGACGACGGACGGATCACCGGTTTTTGTGTTTGTCTTCGGGGTCCATGATTATACAATATATATTCATACACACACATGCATAATCATCATATATAAGAACATGCTCAGATCTGAAATTAAAGTTATAAAACTTTATACCTTACAATCTTCTACCGTATGTCCTATCCTTCTCGTGGACGACGTGTGGACGAAGATCCTCCACGAGTAGAAGCCTTCTAGATCACGTTCTTCTCTTCCTTGTCCGCTGCGAACAAAGAGAAGAACCAACGAAACCTTTCCTTTCTAGAACCGACCACCAAACAAGAGAGTTTGATGCAACCGCCGGCCAAGGAACGATTGGATGAGCGCCGACCAACTAGTTGTATTGTTGCCGTCGGCCACCTAGATGTTGGAGAAGCACCGGCCACCAATTGTTGGAGAGCCGCCGGCCACCACGGAGCAAGGGAGGAGGAAGAAGAGAACCGGCCAAGAGAGGAGGAGAAGAAGAGGGGCGCCGGCCAAAAACTAGGGAGAACAATAACCTTGCCGCCCACTTCTTAGCCGCCCAAAACACTAGCTCCTCTAGGGTTTGTTGCCGCCCAACACTTGGATGAGCCAAACCCTAATTCTCTAATCCAAAAATCATATTTCCGCCCAATGCCTAAGCCCTTATTTATAGAATTTAGGAGAAAGTTGGTTAGCCTAAAATATAGGAACTAATCCCTATTTTCTTGCCGCCCAAATAACCCTATCTCCTCTAGGATTTGTTGCCGCCCAACACATGGATGAGCCAAACCCTAACTATAGAATTAGGCTTAGGCCTCCTTTAATCTCCACCGTCGGATCTAGGGATTTAATCTCCACCGTCGGATCTAGGGATTTAATCTCCACCGTCGGATCTAGGGTTTTATCCCAACCGTCGGATCTAGGATTTCATCCCAACCGTAGGATCTAGGATTTCATCGCAACCATCGGATCAAGGATTTCATCCCAACCGTTGGATCTAGGGATTTAATCCCAACTGTCGATTCTAGGGTTTCATCCTAACCATCGGATCTATGGATTTAATCCAACCGTTGGTTCTAGGGTTTCATCCCAACCATCGGATCTATGGATTTAATCCAACCGTTGGTTCTAGGTTTTGTTTTACATTCTTGGATCTAGACTTCACAAGGATTATGTTAGGCTACGATAGGGACCATAAGGAGGAGTTGGATCTTGGCCACCCGATGGATCGGAACCACACAAACTTGATCCATCAATGATGTTCCATTCCACTAGAGGATCATCATTGAACTACCTCACCAACCCCCATAAATTAATATGGGCTCCATATATTATTTGTACATTTATCTCCCCGTGTTTAAGATATCGAATGTCCGTCAATTAATTGATTTACTGACCATCAATTAATTAACATCTAACTCCTCGAGTAGTACCACTCAACCTTATCATCATGTTGACTAAGTCAACCCGGTTTGGGTTTACATGATGAACCTTATGAGCTCCTCGAGGACATCATCAACCTAATATATAGGACACGGTTTCCTCCTATAATCAACGTCACACCATGTAAATAATATTATTTCCCAACTTACCGGGCTTATTGATTTAATCCATTTAAATCTCACCCACTGGTAAATCAAAGAAATAAATACTAAGTACATGTGCCCGTTATTATATCGGGATTAAGAGTATGTACAACATAATATCCGAGGTCCGATTCAATTATGTAGTCAGCACTAAATTGAATCACCTCTATGTCGGTCCTGCTCAATACACCTAAGTGTACTAGTGTAACTCTATGTTCAAGATAAAATAATACCAAGCTACACTACAACCATGCCAATGGTTTGTCCAAAACCATCTTGGTTGTGAGCCTTTACTTATATTTTACAAGGGACTGATAACATGATCTTCTGTGCCACACCAAGCACCATGTTATCTACAATGTAAAATATTAGACAATATGCACACATATATAATGAATATATAAAATGCAAACAATGATCATGTGATTCTTATTTCAAAATAAAATGTTCATACAAAAAGAGCTAGGCTTTCAGTATACATTCCAACAGATTCCCTTTCAACCTCCAAATCCTCAAGCTCTTGGGATGATTTTTGGTGCAATTGGCCCAGGTCACAATTGACCAGACTCGAGTTTGACTTGAGTAGTATTTTGATGTTCGACAAAATGTATGACAACATGGGTTGGCATGGAAGTCCAAGTGGGACACTTGGCATGGAAAGTCCAAGCATGGGTCTTAGCAATGGTAAACTCCAAGCCTTGAGTACTTGGCATGGAAAGTCCAAGCTTGATTCTTGGCAATTGGAAAGTCCAACATGGGTTGGCAAGGAAAAGTCCAAGCTTGAGTCTTGGCAATTGGAAAGTCTAACATGGGTTGGCAAGGAAAGTCCAAGGGTTGATATTGGCAGCATAAAGTCCAAGGGTGGAGTCTTGGCAGCATAAGTTCAATGGTTGGCGGTGTAAAGTCCAAGCGAGTGTCTTGGCAGCATAAGCCTAATGTGCCTTGGTAGTGTAGACCAGCTTAGCATGACAATAGCTGATGGAAGCACTTGAAGGCTAGCATATAGATGAACAAGTCATGGATGACTTGGAGGGATCCGATAGGCATGAGGCTGATGGAGGTAGCTAAAAGGCTTAGGTCTAGGCGAAGGGTGGTCTAGCAAGTATGAGTGAATCATACTTGGGTTAAACCTCATGGTTGAGGTGTATCAGTCAACTGGGGTCATAGACTAGTCGACTGGTCAAGTGTTTTGCCACTTGGCAATCGAGTTGACACTGATCAGTCGACTTATGGGAGTCGACTGGCGATCGACTGCGGCCGAATTGCGGCCACAGATGCAAGGTGGCTCGATTGGAGTCCTAGTCGAGGTGGCACCTCGACTGGACTGGACTGGACTTGATTACGACTGAATAGACGCAAGGTGCCTCGATTGGAGCCCTAGTCAAGGTGACACCGTGACTGCCCTTGAGCAGTCGACTGATGTTATGAAAACACCATAGATGCGAGGTAGGTTCGACCAGTGGCTCGACTGCCTGTGCATTAGTTGACTGGTAGGGTTTGGCAGTCGACTAATGGTCTATCCGTTGGAACTTATCCAGTGTGGATCGAGTCATTGTGAGACAATGACTACAGGAGTCATCGACTACTAGGCAGAAATCAACCCGAGTTGTAGTTTTAAAGAGAACTCAAAGGGAAACTTTTTAGCAACGATTTCTTAGGCAATTTGGAGCGATTTGCTGGTGCAAATCAGGGTCTTCAAGTGTGGTTCAAGCAATAAAAAAAGCAAGCATCCAAAGTAATTGTTGTAAAGTTTTCTTTACGTTGTTTTGTATATTTTATTTGTAATTGCTTGTATTTCCTTGTATTACTTGTGTAATCATTGTAAGAGGTTTCTTCACCTCCGGTGTGTCACCGAGAAGGAGTGTTTTTGATTAGTGGTGGTGTATGCATCACTAGAGCTCACTCGAGCTCAATCCGTAGAGTAGGAACCCTAAGATTCCGAACCATGTTATATCAATTGTGTAATTGTGTGGTTGTGTTTTTGTTATTGCTTTAGTATCTTTATTTTCGCTGCGCATAACAAGTGTTGTAGATGATCAAGCATGAACGAATTCCGTCAAATGACGAGGTCACGCCATTCACCCCCTCTAGCGCTCATAGAAGATCCTACAATTGGTATTAGAGTTAGGATCTCTTCACCGGCTTCACATCCGAGGGAGCATGCTAGAGGAAGAAGATGGTGATGTAAGAAAGATTGGGGGATGATATCAACGTGTCGCCACCATACAAACTCTATGGAGCAAAGGATTTTGAGCTATGGGTGGTAAGGATGAAATATTTCCTTATGTGTGATTATGATAATTAGATTAGTGTGATGGTAGGGTTCAATGCTCCAAAGGACGAAGAAGAAAAAAGACATAAGAAGAAGAAGTGGAGCAAAGAACAACTCCGATACTACAACATTAATAACAAGGTAATGGGTATATTACTTAGTGTAATCCCTAATGATGTTTTGTGTAGATTAGGAGATTTTAAGGATGCCAAGGAGCTTTTAGAGCAAGCTTGCTAAGCTCCATGAAGAACCCTCAATGGCTCAAGAGATAGAGGAGCCTAAGGAACAAGAATGCTCTTCGGCTCAATTGGACAAGGAGACCGAAGAAACAAGCTCTTCCTCACAAGAAAGTGAGGATTCGAAAGTTGAGAAGAAGTCAACATCCGGATCGGTGGAAGAGGAAGAATTGGAGGAAGCCTCCACCTCTAGGATTGAGGGGGAGGATATTAGATCACCAGAGCCGGAGCAAAATCAAGAAGTAGCTTCAACCTCTAGGAGAGATGAAGAACCGATTTCGGCCACCATTGACCTAGGTAACTCAAGAAATTTAGTTAAAAATAAAAATCATATAATTTTCTTTGAGTGTAGGGAAGCTGAGCATTATAAGAGTAAGTTCCCGAAAAGAGTCAAGAAACCTCAATCGGCGCCAAAGGTCAAAGATGTCGGTGTCCCAACACATAAGAGCAAGGAGCACGTGGTGTGCTTCAAGTGCAATCAAAGGGGGCATTATAGGAGTCAATGCCCTAGGGGGAGGAAGAAGACTCAAGAAGGAGCATCACATGTAGGGGGAGCCTCTAAGGCAAACCCTAAGGTATATTTTAGTAATGCACCTTCTATTTTTAATGTCAAAAAGCATGCTAGAAATAATTTAAATACTCTTTCTATTGTTCATGAAAAAAATGCTAGGAATAACAAATATTTTTGCTTAGGTGCTAAGAGTTGTAACTATAGGTCTAAGGATCATACTGGGTCTATTTTACTTAAGAACAAATCTAGAAATGGCAACTCTAGACCCATTCTACCTAAAGAGTCAATTAGGAAGGTAGAAAACCATTTAGGCATTAACCCTAAAAAGGGTAGGCATATGCCTAGAAGAAATGGTAATGCTCAAAGTCAAAATGAAAATTTAAAGATTGGGCAATTAGAATTAGAAAATCAAGTTTTGAGGGCAAAACTTGAAAAATTAGAGAAGACCCTTAGGAAAATGCAAAATCAAATATAAGGGTCAAATAGTCAAAATTTAGGATCAAGGAGTCAAAGTCTAGGGTTTAGGAAGCAAGGTCCACCTAAGGGCAAGAGAGGTTTGAGTCACAAACCTAAGCTTAAGGAGACCTATCATAGAGTTCCATTCGATTATGAAATGCAACCTAGGTATAGTAAAGCCAAGGTTACTAGAGAAGTCATCCCTAAGGGTAACCAAGTTAAGTGCCTAGTGGCCAAGATTTCCATGAAACTTAGGGAAGCCACTAAGAAGGTTACAAGGGGAGTCACCTCTAGAGTTAATCTAGGCAAGACCACAATGACCAAGGCTACCAAGTCTAGGAGGGTCATTAGGAGGGTATCTAGGGAAGTCATCCCTAAGGAACACCTAGTAAACCCAAGGAGCTCCAATAGGTATTGGGTTCCTAGGAGCGTGATCGATTCACGCTAAATGGGTTAGGATGTGTCAACCTTAATTGGATGGTTAGTTAACTCAACTATAGCAAAGTTGACACTTTAAGACATTTCCAAGGTAATGGGATACTTTGGAAATAAGTATGAATTTTTATCCTTGGAAGGTTTTAGGATGTGCCAATATATTTTGAGAATTATGAAAATTGATCAAATTGACACAATTAGGTTAGAAGTCATGGGGTGCCATTTTGGGTTTCGGCACACTTGGGGGGTAAGTGTTATTAAGGCAAAATGGATCTAAATTCTAATAATGGCAATTTGGGCTCAACACTTAAGTATTTTATACCTTAGTATTTTATATTTGTCACACTTTATTTGCCTTGCCGTGCCATGACATCATATTTCATCTTTATCATATAAATGTCATGATTATGTTTAAGTTTTATTTTTAGTGTCATGTAATACTTAAATTAGAATCACATGCTTATTAATGTTATCAATTCTTCCATAATCATCATTCATGCATTTAAGATTTATGAAAATTGATTTAAGGACAATTGGCATGACTTGAAGTCCCAAGTATAAGGGAATCAAGTAGTGTTGCCTTAGAAAAATGCATAAGACCTTAGATTAGGATGAACAAAACCCACATCTCACATCACATTGACTTGTGTGTGTTTTCATAAACCTAGACACATGTGAGATGCTAGGAAATGAGTTAAGTTCAAGGTCCATAGATGTTGCATCTAGATGAACTCAAACTCATCTTATACCATGGATGAATCATGAGGAAAGCTTATGTACAAGTCATGTGCATTATGTTGGGATGTATACTGAAAAGTCTATCTTTTGTATGAACATCTTTATTTTTGAAATAAGAATCACAAGATCATTGTTTGCATATTTATGGTTATGCATATTTGTCTAATACATTACATTATAGATAACATGGTGTGTAGTATCACACAGGAGATCATGTTATCAGTTCCTTGTAGAGTATAAGTAAAGGCTCACAACCGAGATGGTTTTAGACAAACCATTGGTATGGTTGTAGTGTAATTTGGTATTGGTTTGTCTTGACCATAGAATTACACTAGTACACTTTGTGTGTATTGAGCAGGACCGACTTAGAGTTGATTCGATTTATTACTGACTACATAATTGAATCGGACCTCGGATATTATGGTGTACATGCTCTTAATCCCGATATAATAACGGGCACATGTACTTAGTTTTATTTCTTTGATTTACCAATGGGCGAGATTTATAGAATAAATCGATAGGCTCGGTAAGTTGGGAAATAATATTATTTACATGGTGTGCCATTGATTATAGGAGGAAACCGTGCCCTATATATTAGGATGATGATGTCTCCTTGAGGAGCTCATAAGGTTCATCATGTAAACCCTGCAGGTGGACTTGGTCCGGCATGATGATAAAGTTGAGTGGTACTACTCATGGAGTTAGATGTTGATTAATTAATTGACGGACATTCAATATCTTAAACACGGGGAGATATTTGTATAATTAATATATGGAGCCCATATTTATTTATGGGGGTTGGTGAGGTAGATCAATGATAATCCTCTAGTGGAATGGATTATCATTAATGGATCGAACTTTATGTGGGCTTGATCCATTGGGTGGCCAAGATCAATTCCTTCTCATGGTCCCTATTGTATCCTATTAAAACCCTCATGAAGCCTAGATCCGATGGTGGAAAATGGAACTCTAGATCCGATGGTGGAGATTAAATCTCTAGATCCGACGGTTGAGATTAAATCTCTAGATCCGACGGTTGAGATTAAATCTCTAGATCCGACGGTGGAGATTAAAAGAAGGCTTAAGCCTAACTCTATAAATAAGGCTTAAGGGGTGGGCGACAAGGAGAACTCAAGGAGATTAGGTTTTGCTTCAAGGATTGGGCGGCTAGGGTTTGGAGAAGTCTTGGGCGGCAACAAGTGGAGGGTTTTCCTATCTTTCTAGGGTTTGGCCGGTGCCCCTCTTCTCCTTTCTCTTCTTGGCCGGTGCCCCAATCTTCTTCCTATATTCCTCCTTGGCCGACAACAACAAGGGTAAAAGGTTATTCCTTTGTAGCTCTTGGCCGGCGCCCATACCATCTCCTTTATCCTCTCCTTGGCCGGCGGCAACATCAAGCTCCTTGGCTTGGTGGTCGGTTCTAGATAGGAGAAGAAGTTTTGTTCTATTCTTCCCTTTGTTCGGAGCGAGCAAGGAAGGGAAGAATGTGATCTAGGAGGCTTCAACTCTTGGAAGATCATTTCCCACACAACGTCCAAGAGGAGGATAGGACATACAATAGAAGACCTTGAGGTAAACAAGAGGTATAATTCTTGTTTTGCTTTCCTTTTGTTTCTTTGTATATTATATGTATTGTATGTGGCTAATTTACTTGGACCCCGAAGACAAACACAAAAACCGGCGATCCGTACATCATCTATTCTGTGGCTAATCGAAGAAAAAAGGTAGGTTGCTTGAACAACAAGTTTGTTCAAGTGACCACTCTAATCGAATAGCACGACGATGGATCGGTTGCTTGGGTAATCCCTCTTCGTCAAGGATTAAATTTTTTAATCTGGGGATGAAGATGGTATCGCAATGCACTAGCAACCAAGTTGAAGTGGGAAGCGAAGTTTCTCCCTTTAAGTGGTATCAAAGCCACGGTTTCCGATTTTGTGTGTTTAGGATTTGGTTACTTTTATGCACTTTTCATATATTATATGTGCCGGATAATAGTAGGATGTGCATAGGTTAACTTTTTGGTTGCAGGCATAGGATCCAACTATTATGGCCATATGTGTGTATGTGATTGTATGTGTGTAATTGTATATTATTTGAATCCTCGGGGTTGACGAGGCTAGAATTTAATTTTTGTAATTAAGTACGATATTGTTTAGCCACTCTTTTATTTTAGTTTACTTTCGATCTAGATTTCATGTACACTCCTTCATGGAGTATAGGATCGATGGATGTAAATTAAAATAATTTTTTTCAGCTCGGATTTTCAGATGGCTTGTACATGGCGTAGGGAGGAGCGGACGAGATGGCGATACGACGGGAAGCATATTAGAGAACAAAATCCATAATAGTTGGAAAATATTTTTTTCATATTTATTGCTTCTTGTTTGATATGCATGTCATGTGCTAGGAAAATTCCTCAATTTTAAATTACTAAGTGGGAGAGGGATATTTTTTATAAATTCCCACGGCCTCCATTACGATTTGACATGTGATGCAAACAAACTTGCGCGTCGACTTTGAGTGCCTTCCTCCCCATCGGATGAGTTTGTTTTGCAGATTACAGGGTTGGATATGGTTATAGGAAATTATTTAGGGGCGTGTGTACTTCCCCATAGGAAGGCACATAATCTGAGATAATTGCCTTGGTATTAAGTAATGGTGAATACTTAGATGCAAATAGGAGTATCCTCCCCATCGGAGTCACTGCTTTTATTTGTAGGGCCGAAGAGGAACCAACTATTAATTTTATTTGTCAAAAAGTTAGGTTGATAAGATAGTAAAATTAATGGGTAAAACCTCCTCTTACAAATATAGAATTCGTATACGTCCACACGATCGTGGCATACGATATTCTCGGTGTTTTGAGATGTTGGTTGATTTAAAATTTTATTGTTTAAGGAATCAATAATTTTTTGAAATCTAATATTTTGATCTATGTGATTCTTAGGTTTTTCAAAAATGACTTTCAACTTGCTTGCTGTGATACTAAAAGAGAATAAACTTACTAGACCCAATTAAGTTGATTGGAAGAGGAGTCTTGATATTGTCTTAACTGCTGAGGAGTACAGATATGTACTCTTCGAAGAATGTCCTATTAAGTCTGTGAATGAGCTGGAAGTCCTTGGAGCTGAGATCGATGGGAAAACCCAGGTCGATATCATTCTCCAGTCTCTACCTAGGAGTTTTGAGTAGTTTTGCTTGAATTACAACATGAATAAGAGGTTGTATTCATTGGCGGAGCTTCTGACAGAACTCCAGGCGGCAGAAGGGCTTGCTCAGGCTTAGGCCATGGTTGCTCAGAAGGTTTCTACTTCTAAGCCGAAAGGCAAGAAGAAGAAGAAACAAGGTGGAGCAAAGGTGGTGGGAGGATCTTAGGGAGGAGTGAAGAAGCCAAAAGGCAAGTGCTTCACTTGCAAGCAGACTGGACATTGGAAGAAGGACTGTCCCAACTGGAAGCAGAACAAAGGTATATCCTTTGGTTTAGTCATTGAAACATGTTTAGCGGTGTTATCTACCGACACCTCGTTTGTAGATACGGGAGCCACTTATCATGTCTGCAATACTTTGCAGGGGTTCCAGGAAACCAGACGACTAGCTGAGGGAGAGATTACCGTTTGCTTGAGCGATGCCACGAAAGTGGCGGCTGTTGTAGTGGGAGATGTTTATTTGTCTTTTGATAGAAATAAAACTTTGGTTCTGAGAAATTGCCTTTATGTATACCTTTATTTAGAAAGAATTTGATTTCGGTTTCTAAATTGTTTTTTGATGGATATTCTATTTCTTTGAATGACAGAGTTGTTATAAAAAGGAATAGGGAGATTATCTGTTCTGGTGCATTGGTAGGCAATTTATATACACTTGAACCAAAAGCTCCACCGATGCAAATAAAAGTAAATAACTCATCTTCTAAATCTAATAAGAGAAAAGAACCTTTGAAAATGAACTAAACATATCTTTGGCATCTAAGGTTAGGTTATATTAACCTAAGTAGAATTCAAAGGTTGATAGCTGATGGACCTCTGGGTTCATTAGTGGTGGAAGATTTCCCAACCTGCGAATCTTGCTTGGAAGGTAAAATGACCAAGATGCCTTTTAAGGACAAGGGGTATAGAGCCAAAGATGTGTTGGAATTGGTTCATTCTGATTTGTGTGGTCCTATGTCTATCCAGGCTAGAGGTGGTTTTGAATATTTTGTCACTTCTATAGACAATTATTCAAGATATAGATACATTTACTTGATGCGCCGCAAGTTTGAATGCTTTGACAGGTTCAAAGAATTCAAGGATGATGTGGAGAAACATCAAGGTAAAAGTATCAAGACACTACGATCTGATCGTGGTGGTGAGTACCTCTTGGGAGAGTTTAAGAATTACTTATCAGAGGTTGGGATTCAATCCCAATTGTCTGCACCTGGCACACCCCAGTAGAATGGTGTAGCGGAGCAAAGGAATATGACTCTTATGGAGATGGTTAGATTGATGATGAGTTATTCTGAGTTGCCAGATTCATTCTGGGGGTATGCTCTGGATACGACAATTTATATTCTGAACTTGGTACCATCTAAATCAGTGCCTTTTACTCCCACAGAATTGTGGACTGGACAAAAGTCTAGTCTGAGACATATTTGAATTTGGGGGAGTCCATCACATGTGCTGAAGGCAGATACTGGTAAGTTGGAACCTTGTACAAAAGTGTGCATGTTCGTTGGCTATCCTAGAGGAACGAATGGTGGTTTGTTTTATAGTCCTAGAGATCAGAGGGTGATCGTTAGTATGAACGCTAGATTTCTAGAGGAAGACTACGTGATGAACCACAAGCCCATGAGTAAGATTGTTCTGAAGGAATTGAGAGGGGAAGTCACTACTTCAGTACCACCGGTACAAGAGGATATACCATAAGTGACTGCACCGCGTGTCGCAGAGGATACACAGGTGATACCTCATCGTAGTGGGAGGGTTGTTAGACAGCCTGACAGATTTATGTTCTTGGGAGAATCTTTTGATTTGGTCCCTGGCGAACATGAGCCTGATCCCTGGACATATGACGAGGCAATCCAAGATAAAGATGCGGTATCTTGGCAAAATGCAATGAATTCTGAGATAGAATCTATGGATTCAAATCAGGTCTAGGAGTTAGTAGAACCACCCAATGGTGTAAAAACCATTGGATACAAGTGGATCTACAAAAGAAAGAGAGGAATAGATGGGAAGGTTGATACCTTCAAAGCAAGGCTTGTTGCGAAAGGATATACTCAGAAAGAGGGTATCGATTATGAGGAGACCTTTTTGCCGGTAGCCATGCTTAAGTCTATCTAGATTCTCTTATGTATTGCTGCTCATATGGATTATGAGGTATGACAGATGGATGTCAAGATAGCTTTCCTTAATGGAAGTCTTGAGGAAAAACTCTATATGAAGCAACCAGAGGGATTCATTGCAAAGGGCAAAGAGCATCTTGTGTGCAAGCTTAATCGATCCATTTATGGATTGAAGCAAGCTTCGAGATCTTGGAACATCCACTTTGATGAGGTAATTTAGTCTTATGGATTTATTCAAAGTCCGGATGAGTCTTGTGTATACAAGAGATGTGACGGAAATGTAGTGGTATTTCTTGTACTATACGTAGATGACATTTTGTTTATTGGAAACAATGTCAAGGTGTTATCGGATGTAAGGGTATGGTTGTCCAAACAGTTTGATATGAAGGACTTGGGAGAAGTGGGGCACATCCTTGGGATCAAGGTTATAAGGGATCGTAGGAAAAGGATGTTGTGCTTATCTCAAGCTTCATACATAGACACCATTTTGGCTCGTTTTAGCATGTAGAACTCCAAGAAAGGTTTTCTACCTTTTAGGCATGGAGTTCCTTTATCTAAAGAGATGTGTCCTAGAACATCAAAGGAGATAGAGGAGATGAAGGCGGTTTCTTATGCTTCGACAGTAGGAAGCCTCATGTATGCTATGCTATGTACGAGACCAGATATCTACTTTGTCGTTGGCATGGTTAGTAGATATCAGAGTAATCCAGGACAGGGACATTGGACTACGGTAAAGCATATATTGAAGTACCTGAGAAGGACTAAGGATTATATGCTAGTATACCAGGAAGATCAATTACTCCCTGTGGGTTACACAGATTTTGACTTCCAATCAGATAGGGATAATGATGCGCATGTACGCATCCTCAAATCTCGCGATGGATACCGTCGTGGACTCAAAGTGCGTGCTTGCGCTCAACACCCGCAAGTGCACGAATGTCGTCAAGTAATAAAGATTATCGATCCCACAGGGACTGAGATTCGAGTACCAATACACTAAGTGGTTGTGATTGTTCGGACGTGATCTCTGAGAGAGAGTCGGTTGGTGAGAACTATCGGTGGACACTACTCTATGCGGTGTCACACGGAGGAGGAAAAGAGTGTGCCGGGGTCTTAAAAGGTGATCCTAGGATTTCGGTTTCACTTGTGTACCACAGAACAATGTTGTCAATTGACGTTGTCTAAATGTCTACCTATGGTTTTGGGGAAGGGACATCATACACTCTCCCGCAGAGCCACCGCATTCACCGGGAGATATCCTCGCCCAAAAGGACGGGATAGAGGGTACGAGGATGCCAAATCAATCTTTGCGGTGGACCGTTTCCGATTCCACCGCTCCCTTCTCCCCGCAGTTACGGGAGGTTAGGTTTACCCCCAGGTTCCTTGATCAAACCTCCTAAATCTAGATTGCGAGGGTTGTCACCACCTCGTATCGCCTAAGCACAGCAGAAAGAAAGCCAAATACACGTAGATATAATAAAGAGCAACTACCAATTGTCAAATTAAACTTATGGCCAGAATTTAATATGAATCAACATTGTCTATGTACACAAGCTACTCTCTAATCCTAGAATCAAAAGTACTACTCCATAAATATGAAAGAAGAATCACAAAACATGTTTAAGTTCGAATACAATAGAGATAAAGCACATAAATAGAGATATACAATGCTTCGTGATCTTCTCTCCGACATTGTATTGCAAGTTGTGGACCTCCGGCGACATTCCTTTTCCCCACTGCGAGTTACCGAAGTTTTTTAAGGTTTCGGCATGTCATCCTAGCCGTCGTGCCTCCCCCCTAGGTTTTGGGCAGAGCCATCCTTATATAGACATCACCTCGGACCACTGCAAAATCCGAAAAAAGCCCTAGTCGCACAAATCTATCGGGCCACCACACGGCCGTGTGTTTCCATACGGCCAGACCGTGTGCGACCTTGGGGTGCTGTTCTTTTCCCATCGGACACAACTGTGTGAATCCACATGCCCTGGCTGTGTCCCACTCTGCGTCTAGCTGTGAAAGTCCTTCTTTTGCTTCGAAAATGCATCTTTATTACTAGAAAAGCTAACTTGCACACAAAAGTACAACGAGCAAACCTTCGAACCAGAAAATAGGCAATGCGTGCAAGAATAGAGTAACATATACATGAAACTAATGCAAAATGTAACAAGATGTGAGCGAAAACTACTCCTAAAACCCTATATGTTTTGCTCACATCACTTCCCTCAGACTTAAATCTTTGCTTGTCCTCAAGCAAACCTCAGTACCATAATTTTTTTTTAAAAAGATATTGTTCCATAATTAGCATGCTAACTAAATTTATCAGGTGGTATTTGCAATCAAAGCAAATCAGATATGTTCTAAAAATTTACTAAGTTAGCTCCTCGTGCTCGTGCTAGGTGAATCATTCTTAGGGGATGCCCGTTCCATGGTGAGTTAAGTCGTCACCCCATAGCTTTCCTAAGGTTTCCAGCTCTTAGGCACTTACCTGCCCAAAGAGAGGGTTGTTCCCTAGATCTAGCATAAAGTCTCAAAGGCATGCTCGGTATTGAGAGAAATTGGGAGGTATTTCCCCAGTAACCTAACTCGGTCTCAAAGGGGCACCTAGCCATTTCCACCCACGACAACTATTTTTTTATCCCTCTCAATCTTTTTTTTCTTTTTTGTCATTTCTTTTTCTCTCTCTCTTTTTTTTTTCAGCTCACAGGGATTTTGATTTTTCTGAATGGGCTTACACAATCCGAGCATCTCCAGTAACTAAAATGTTAAACCTAGAGTCACCTATGGATTCCAAAGTACTAGACTATTGAAGTGAATCATAACTAGGTATGTACTAGATTCTCCCTTTCAGAATGTTCAACATGTGTGAGTGCAAAAACAGAGCTAACCAGTGCAAGTCTAGAACATTCAATAGAGCACATAGAATAAAATACCACAAGATAAATGGAGTTAAGCTACTTATGGGAACAACTCATGCAAGCAACTTTCAAAAATACTACTGAGGTAACTTTACAGACACCAAAAATTAAGTACTGAAAGGACATAAAAAACTTATGCATGCATGAACAAATGAAAATACTAGAAAAGAAACTTCTACTAAGAAAACAAAACAAAATATATTTTGGGCCCCCCCAGACTTAAACAAAAATATACCTCTAATATGGTGGATGAAGTGGAAAGTCTGGGAGCCTCGGCATCTCTGGATCTTGGGAGAACTTACTGCTGAGCCGCTGATGCCACATATACATGTGGTTAATCTGAGAGCTGGTGGATGCAGCGGCTGCTCGGTGCTCCTCCTGTAGGGATGTATACTGAAAAGTCTATCTTTTGTATGAACATCTTTATTTTGAAATAAGAATCACATGATCATTGTTTGCATATTTTTATGGTTATGCAATATTGTCTAATACTTTACATTGTAGATAACATGGTGTGTGGTGTCACACAGGAGATCATGTTATCGGCCCCTTGAAAAGTATAAGTAAAGGCTCACAACTGAGATGACTTTGGACAAACCATTGGAATGGTTGTAGTGTGATTTAGTATTGGTTTGTCTTGACCATAGAATCACACTAGTGCACTTTGTGTGTATTGAGCAGGATCGACTTAGAGGTGATTCGATTTATTGCTGACTACATAATCGAATCGGACCTCAGATATTATATTGTACATACTCTTAATCCCGATATAATAACGGGCACAAATACTTAGTACTCATCTCATTGATTTACCAATGGGCGAGATTTATAGATTAAATCGATAGGCTCGGTAAGTTGGGAGATGATATTATTTATATGGTGTGCCATTGATTATAGGAGGAAACCGTGTCCTATATATTAGGATGATGATGTTCCCTTGAGGAGCTCATAAGGTTCATCATGTAAACCCTGCAGGTGGACTTGGTCCGGCATGATGAAAAGGTTGAGTGGTACTACTGATGGAGTTAGATGTTGATTAATTAATGGTCAGTAAATTAATTAATCGACGGATATTCGAGATCTTAAACACGGAGAGAAAATGTACAAATAATATATGGAGCCAATATTATCATATGGGGGTTGGTGAGGTAGATCAATGATGATCCTTTAGTGGATTGGATCATCATTAGTGGATCGGACTTTATGTGGGCTTGATCCATGGGTGGTCAAGATCCAACTCCTCCTCATGGTCTCTAATGTAGCCTATTAACACCTCATGAAGCTTAGATCCAATGGATAGAAACAAAATTCTAAGATCCATAGGTAGAGATTAAATCTCTAAGATCCGACGATTGAGATTAAATCTCTAGATCCGACGGTTGAGATTAAATCCCTAGAACCAATGGAGGAGATTAAATCATGACTTATCCCTAACTCTATAAAAGGAGGGCAAGGGAGTTGGCATGAAAACATCCAAGAGAGCTAGGGTTTTTGGGCGGCAAGAGAAGGAATCCTAGTTGAGATAGGATTAGGGTTAGGGTTTGGAGGCTAGGGCGGCACCAAATAAGGAAGGTTTTCTCTTCTTCTTCTTCCTTCATTGGCCGGCGTCCAACATCTTTCCAGCCCCTTTACAGCTCTTGGCAGGCACCCAAAAGGCTCTATTCCCTTTTCCTTAGGTGGTGGAAACAAGATATAGGGCTTCTCTTGGTGTCTTGGCCGGATTCCACCACAAACTCCTCCTCCTAGTTGGCCGGCGGCAAGGATCTCTTTTGTTCCTTGTTGGTTGGTTTTAGGGAGGAGAAGAACTTTGTTTCTACTCTTCCTCTTGCTTTGGAAGAGCAAGGAAGGAATATTTGCGATCTAGGAGCTTCGACTTACGGTAGATCATCACCCACACGACGTCCAAAAGGAGGAAGGTCATACATTAGAAGATCGAGAGGTATATCGATTCTATAATCTTTATATGTTACATGTTTGTATTTGTTTTTAAATTATGAGCATGATATAAATCTGTATATGGCTAAATAATACTTGGATCCCGAGCATAAACACAAAAACCGGCGATCCGGACATCGTCTATTCCGCGGCTACTCGTAGAATAGAGGATGGTCGCTTGAACAACTAGTTTGTTCAAGTGACCTCTCTAAATGAATAGCACGATGATAACTTGGTTGTTTGGGCAATCCTTTTTGTCTAGGATTAAATTTTTTAATCCGGGGACATCGAGGGGATCGCCATGAACAAACGACCAAGGTGAAGTGGGAAGCGATGTTTCCCCTCACGGACTCGATAAGCAAAACCCTTCAACTGGTATCAGTGCCAAGGTTTTCGGTTTTGTGTGTTTAGGATTCGGTTAATTTTTATGTACTTTCATATATTATCTGTGCCGGATAATAGTAGGATATGCGTAGTTTAACTCTTTGGTTGTAGGCATAAGATCTGACTATTATGGCCATATGTGTGTATGTGATTGTATGTGTGTAAATGTTTATTTTATTGAATCCACGGGGTTGACGAGGCTAGTATTTGATTTTTTGTAAATTAGATACGACATTGTTTAGCCACTCTTTATTTTATTTTACTTTCGATGTAGATTTCATGTACACTCCCTCGTGGAGTATAGGATCGATGGATGTAAATTAAAATAGGTTTTAGTATCGGCTCGGATCTCCGGATGGCTCGTACATGGCGTAGGAGGAGCGGACGAGATGGCGATGCGACGGGAGACATATTGAAGACAAAAGCCATAATAGTTGGAAAATAATTTATTTTTTAAATTTATTGCCTTTTGTTTGATATGCATGTCGTAGGCTAAGAAAATTCCTCAATTTCAAATTACTAAGTGGGAGAGGGAAATTTTTTTAAAAATTCCCACGACCTCCATTACGATTTGATAAGTGATGCAAACAAACTTGCGCGTCGGCTCTGAGTGCCTTCCTCCATATCGGATGGGTTTGTTTGCGGATCACAAGGTCAAATATGGTTATAGGGAATTATCAAGGAGCGTGTGTACTTCTCCATTGGAAGGCACATAACCCGAGATAATTACCTTGGTATTGAGTAATGGTGAACACTTAGATACAAATATAAGTATCCTCCCCATCGGAGTCACTGCTTTTATTTGTAGGGCCAAAGAGGAACCAACTATTAATTTTACTTGTCAAAAAGTTAGGTTGACAAGATAATAAAATTAATTGGTAAAACCTCCTCTTACAAATGTAGAATTCGTATACGTCCACACTATCGTGGCATATGATATTCTCGGTGTTTTGAGGTGTTGGTTGATTTAAAATTTTATTGTTTGAGGAATCAATAATTTTTTGAAATCTAATGTTTTGATTTATGTGATTCTTAGGTTTTCTTTCAAAATGACTTTCAACCCACTTGCTGTGATACTGAAAGAGAACAAACTTACTGGATCCAACTATGTAAATTGGAAGAGGAATCTAGACATTGTCTTAACTGTTGAGGAATACAAATATGTACTCCTCGAAGAGTGCCCTCCCAAGCCTGTAGATGATTCTGGGGAAAAGGACAGAGAGAGCTATAAGAAGTGGGTTAAGGCCGATGAGATGACGTGATGTTACATTTTGGCATCTATGTCAAATGTACTGCAATATCAGCATCAAGCCATGCCCACTGCTTATGATATGATGCTCAATCTCAAGGAACTTTTCGGACACCATAATCGGCCTGCGAGGCAAGAAGCCATGAGAAACTTGATGACGACCTCTTTGATCGAGGGAACACCCGTAAGGGATAATGTTCTCAAGATGATGGCTCATTTGAATGAGCTGGAGGTCCTAGGAGCTGAGATCGATGGGGAAACCCAGGTCGATATCATACTCCAGTCTTTACCTAGGAGTTTTGAGCAGTTTCGCCTGAACTACAACATGAACAAGAGGTTGTATTCGTTGGCGGAACTTCTGACATAACTCTAGGCGGCAGAGGGACTATTTCGTCAGAGTGCTCAGGCGCATGCTGTGGTGACCCAGAAGGTTTCTACTTCTAAGACGAAAGGTAAAAAGAAGAAGAAACAAACCAGGGCGAAGGCGGTGGGAGGTACTCAGGGAGGAGTGAAGAAGCCGAAAGGCAAGTGCTTCACTTGTAAGCAGACTGGACACTGGAAGAATGACTGCCCCAACCGCAAGAACAAAGGTATATCTTTTGGTCTAGTCGTTTAAATATGTTTAGCGGTGTTATCTACCGGCACGTGGTGTGTAGATACGAGAGCCACTGATCATGTCTGCAATACTTTACAGGGGTTCCAGGAAACCAGACGACTGGCTGAGGGGGAGATTACCATGTACTTGGGCGATGCCACGAAGGTGGCGGCTATTGCAGTGGGAGACGTTCATTTATCTTTTGAGAAAAATAAACTTTTGGTTCTTAAGAATTGCCTTTATGTACCCTTGTTTAGAAAGAATTTAATTTCAGTTTCTAAATTGTTTATGGATGGATATTCTTTTTCTTTTAATGACAGAGTTGTTATAAGAAGGAATAGGGACATTATCTGTTCGGGTGCATTGATAAGAAATTTGTACACACTTGAACCAAAACTTCCCACGATGTAAATTGAAGTTAATAACTCATCTTCTAATTCCAATAAGAGAAAAGAACCTTCGAAGACGAACCAAACATATCTTTGGCATCTTAGGCTTAGTCACATTAACCTAAGCAGAATTCAAAGGTTGATAGCTGATAGACCTTTGGGTTCATTAGTGGTGGAGGATCTCCCAACCTGTGAATCTTGCTTGGAGGGTAAGATGACCAAGAGGCCTTTTAAGGCCAAGAAGTATAGAGCCAAAGATGTGTTAGAATTGGTTTATTCTGATTTGTGTGGTCCTATGTCTATCCATGCTAGAGGTTGTTTTTAGTATTTTGTCTCTTTTATAGACGATTACTCAAGATATGGATACATTTACCTGATGCGCCGCAAGCCTGAATGCATTGACAAGTTCAAAGAATTCAAGGCTGATGTGGAGAAACGTCAAGGTAAAAGAATCAAGACACTATGATCTGATCGTGGCGATGAGTACCTCTTGGGAGAGTTTAGGAACTACTTATCAGAGGCTGGGATTCAATTCCAATTGACTGCACCTGGCACACCCCAGCAGAACGGTGTAGCAGAGCGAAGGAATAGGACTCTTATGGAGATGGTTAGATCGATGATGAGTTATTCTGACTTGCCAGATTCGTTCTGGGGATATGCTTTAGATACGGTGGTGTACATTCTGAACTTAGATCCATCTAAATCAATGCCTTCTACTCCCACAGAATTGTGGACTGGGCGAAAGCCTAGTCTAAGACATATTCAGATATGGGAGAGTCCAACACATGTGCTGAAGGCAGATGCTGGTAAGTTGGAACCACATACAGAAGTACGCTTGTTCGTTGGCTATCCTAGAGGAATGAAGGGTGGCTTGTTTTATAGTCCTAGAGATCAGAGGGTGATCGTTAGCACGAACGCCAGATTTCTAGAGGAAGACTATGTGATGAGCCACAAGCCAAAGAATAAAATTGTTCTAGAGGAGTTAAAAGGGGAAGTCACTTCTTTAGTACAGTCGGTACAAGAGGATATACCACATGTCACTGCACCGCGTGTCACAGAGGATACACAGGTGATAACTCGTCGTAGTGGGAGGGTTGTGAGACAACCTGATAGATTCATGTTCTTGGGAGAATCTTCTGATTTGGTCCCTGGCGAACATGAACCTGATCCCTGGACATATGACGAGGCAATCCAAGATAAAGATGCAGTATCTTGGCTAAGTGCAATGAATGTTGAGATTGAATCTATGGATTCAAATCAGGTCTGGGAGCTAGTAGAACCACCCGATGGTGTAAAAACCATTGGATGCAAGTGGATCTACAAGAGAAAGAGAGGAATAGATGAGAAGGTTGAGAACTTCAAAGCGAGGCTTGTTGCGAAGGGGTATACTCAGAAAGAGGGTATCGATTATGAGGAGACCTTTTCGTCGGTAGCCATGCTTAAGTCTATCCGGATTCTCTTATGCATAGCAGCTCATATGGATTATGAGATGTGGCAGATGGATGTCAAGATAGCTTTCCTTAATGGAAGTCTTGAGAAAAACAACTACATGAAGCAACCAGAGGGATTCATTGCTAAGGGCAAAGAGCATCTTGTATGTAAGCTTAATCGGTCCATTTATGGATTGAAACAAGCTTCGAGGTCTTGGAACATCCGCTTTGATGAAGTGATCTAGTCTTATGGATTTATTCAAAGTCCGGATGAGTCTTGTGTATACAAGAGATGTGACGGAAACGTAGTGGTATTTCTTGTACTATACGTAGATGACATTTTGTTGATTGACAATAATATCAAGGTGTTATCGGACGTAAGGGTATGGTTGTCCAAACAGTTTGATATGAAGGACTTGGGGGAGGTGAGACACATCCTTGGGATCAAGGTTATAAGGGATCACAGGAAAAGGATGTTGTGCTTATCCCAAGCTTCATATATAGACACGATTATGGAGCGTTTTAGCATGCAGAACTCCAAGAAGGGTTTTCTACCTTTCAGGCATGGAGTTCCTTTATCTAAGGAGATGTGTCCTAGATCATCTGAGGAGATAGAGAAGATGAAGGCGGTTCCTTATGCTTCGGCAGTAGGAAGCCTCATGTATGCGATGCTCTATACAAGACCAGATATCTGCTTTGTCATGGGCATGGTCAGCAGATATCAGAGTAATCCAAGACAGGGACATTGGACTGCAGTAAAGCATATATTGAAGTACCTGAGAAGGACTAGGGATTATATGCTGGTTTACCAGGCAGACCAATTACTCCCTGTGGTTTACACGGATTCCGACTTCCAATCTGATAAGGATAACAGTAAGTCTACCTCAGGTTTTGTGTTTACTTTGGGAGGTGTAGCCATTGTCTGGAGGAGTGTCAAGCAGAAATGCATGGCGGACTCCACCATGGAAGATGAGTATGTGGCAGCCTCTGAGGCGGCCAAAGAAGTTGTGTGGCTTAGGAACTTCCTGATGGACTTGGATGTGATTCCTGGTTTGCCCAGAACTATCACAATTTATTGTGATAATAGTGGTGCAGTTGCAAACTCGAAGGAACCACGAGCCCATAAGGCTAGTAAACACATAGAGCGCAAGTACCACCTGATACGAGAAATCGTAAAAAGAGGAGAAGTTTCTGTGGCCAAGATTGCATTAGAGGATAACCTGACAGATACTTTCACTATGGCCCTTCCGGTGAGAGCTTTTGATAGGCATGTGGAGGGAATGGGGATCAGATATATGGCAGTTTGAGGACAGCATAGTCTTTTAGTATAAGTTGGAGATTGTAGGGATGTATACTGAAAAATTTATCTTTTGTATGAACATCTTTATTTTGAAATAAGAATCACATGATCATTGTTTGCATATATTTATGGTTATGCAATATTGTCTAATACTTTACATTGTAGATAACATGGTGTGTGGTGTCACACAGGAGATCATGTTATCGACCCCTTGAAAAGTATAAGTAAAGGCTCACAACTGAGATGACTTTGGACAAACCATCGGAATGGTTGTAGTGTGATTTGGTATTGGTTTATCTTGACCATAGAATCACACTAGTGCACTTTGTGTGTATTAAGCAGGACCGACTTAGAGGTTATTCGATTTATTGCTGACTACATAATCCAATCGGACCTCAGATATTATATTGTATATACTCTTAATCCCGATATAATAACGGGCACATATACTTAGTACTCATCTCTTTGATTTACCAATGGGCGAGATTTATAGATTAAATCGATAGGCTCGGTAAGTTGGGAGATGATATTATTTATATGGTGTGCCATTGATTATAGGAGGAAACCGTGTCCTATATATTAGGATGATGATGTCCCCTTGAGGAGCTCATAAGGTTCATCATGTAAACCCTGTAGGTGGACTTGGTCCGGCATGATGAAAAGGTTGAGTGGTATTACTCATGGAGTTAGATGTTGATTAATTAATGGTCAGTAAATTAATTAATTGACGGACATTCGAGATCTTAAATACGGGGAGAAAATCTACAAATAATATATGGAGCCCATATTATCATATGAGGGTTGGTGAGGTAGATCAATGATGATCCTTTAGTGGATTGGATCATCATTAGTGGATCGGACTTTATGTGGGCTTGATCCATGGGTGGCCAAGATCCAACTCCTCCTCATGGTCTCTAATGTAGCCTATTAACACCTCATGAAGCTTAGATCCAATGGATAGAAACAAAATTCTAAGATCCATTGGTAGAGATTAAATCTCTAAGATCCGACGGTTGAGATTAAATCTCTAGATCCGACGGTTGAGATTAAATCCCTAGAACCAATGGAGGAGATTAAATCATGACTTATCCCTAACTCTATAAAAGGAGGGCAAGGGAGTTGGCGTGAAAACATCCAAGAGAGCTAGGGTTTTTGGGCGGCAAGAGAAGGAATCCTAGTTGAGATAGGATTAGGGTTAGGGTTTGGAGGCTAGGGCGGCACCAAATAAGGAAGGTTTTCTCTTTTTCTTCTTCCTTCATTGGCTGGCGTCCAACATCTTTCCAGCTCTTGGACAGCGCCCAAAAGGCTCTATTCCCTTCTCCTTTGGTGGTGGAAACAAGATATAGGGCTTCCCTTGGTGTCTTGGCCGGATTCCACCACAAACTCCTCCTCCTAGTTGGCCGGCGACAAGGATCTCTTTTGTTCCTTGTTGGTTGGTTTTAGGGAGGAGAAGAACTTTGTTTCTACTCTTCCTCTTGCTTTGGAAGAGCAAGGAAGGAAGATTTGTGATCTAGGAGCTTCGACTTACGGTAGATCATCGCCCACACGACGTCCGAAAGGAGGAAGGTCATACATTAGAAGATCGAGAGGTATATCAATTCTCTAATCTTTATATGTTACATGTTTGTATTTGTTTTTCAATTATGAGCATGATATAAATCTGTATATGGCTAAATAATACTTGGATCCCGAGCATAAACACAAAAACCGGCGATCCGGACATCGTCTATTCCGCGGCTACTCGTAGAATAGAGTATGGTCGCTTGAACAACTAGTTTGTTCAAGTGACCTCTCTAAACGAATAGCATGACGATAACTTGGTTGTTTGGGCAATCCTTTTTGTCTAGGATTAAATTTTTTAATCCAGGGACATCAAGGGGATCGCCATGAACAAACGACCAAGGTGAAGTGGGAAGCGAAGTTTCCCCTCACGGACTCGATAAGCAAAACCCTTCAACTCCTCCCTAGCCCACTGTGCCTGCTGGGAGTGCATATGTTGTCGCATCTCCCTACGGTAGGCGGCCTCATCCTGGCGATGAACAACCTCCTCCTGGAAGTATATGCGGGCCTCATCGTAGAAGTCCTCTGCCCATTGGAAATGCTCCTGGAATCCCTGAAACTCTATCTGCTGGTAGGCGCTCTGCTCCTCCCATCGCTGCCTCTTCATCTGCTGCTCAGTGTAAATGTTGTCGAGGCACGATCGGAACTTCGAGAAATCATATGCCGATGTACCTGCATCCTGCTCAAAAGTAGAAAAAGATGGTGGTGCAGGTGTAGGATCATGTCAGCGTGGACTAGGTGGGCTCCTATTCATGTGTGGACTGGAGGGAGAGTGATACAAAGGTGGAGAGATGGGCGCTGATGTGGATGGTCCCTCATGTGGAGGGGACTCCAATATCAGGTCCAAGTGCCAATTGGCGCATATAGCGATGGTGGTACGATCCGGGTTGGGAAGCCTAAGGGCCGTAAGATTTTTCCTTACAAAGCATAAGGAGTCTCCTTCTCTTACAATCATCTTCATGGCCATGCATACTCCTAGGTCGATCCTAGGGCTCCCCTCTATACTCTCCAATGCTGTGTAATCATACCCCATCCTATAGCAAATGTGGGTAAGTAGGCCTCCCACATTGATCTCTTCACGTGCTGCTTTGCCCATCTTCACTAAGTGTCTGATGAAGTGGGACCCTACATTGATGCTACTGTTTTCGTGTAGCATATCCCATAAGAAAAGCAACTCGCTGGCTCTTACTACACCGTCACTCTCCCCACGACCAAATATAGTACTGGCCATGACGCGGTGAAGGTATCGAAAGACGGGGTTTTGGATGCGTGACGCTTTGGCCCTAGAAGGGTCATAAGCGTGCTCCCCCATCAACTCGGTCCAACATTCCCGAGAGTTGAACCTAATAGGGGTTCTTCTCTCTCCCCCACTTGGTAAGCCAAAGCATGAGTTCCATTGGTGAAGGGTCCACTCATGCTCAATATTAAAAAGTCTAAAGGTTATCCTACCCTTCTCGCTCTCTCTACTCGTTAAAACTTCCGCCTCTACAGAACTCAAAAATTCCAAAACTATCCTAGGGTAGGTTAGGTGTTTTATTCCCATAATCTCTTCCCACCCCATTTTTGCAAATAGGATTTGCATATCACCCAACAACCCTAAAGATTCTAGAAAATCCTCATCTAAGTATCTAGTAGCAGTAAGTTTATGAGTAGAGAGCATATTGTACCTATCTCTATGTTCATTTTTGTGGAAAAGCAAAGGGGGGTAGGGCATTACGCTCTTCCGGAGCTTGAGGAGCGTCGGCTCTTCTTGTTTGTCACTTTGAGGCGCCGGATCGGGATGCTACGGTCTTGGTCTTCCTCATCCTTGCTCCTTTTGGCTTCTTAAGAGGTTGAAACTGCTTCTAGAGGAAGGGGAAAGCAAAATCACATGGCTAGGGCAAGAACTTTTAAAGCACATGGCGCAAATGGGGTGAAAACACACGGCTCGCCCCTTTTAACCTCGCGCGCCATGACCATGTGAAAACACATGGCCAGGCTGTGTGCGCCTCTGGTCAAGCGGGCACAGCCGTGGGAAAACACACGGCTAGGCCGTGTGCCCCCATTTTTCGCCCCTTTTATGCACCATGGCCTGAATTTGTTCATACACTTCGCCGTATAGACTAATATGGGTTTTATTTTTGCCTAGTAAAGTTCTTTTTTATTCCTAACTCTAAATGTGATGGAAATCAAAACTAAAATTCAAACAAATGTATGCAATGCAATAGAATAAGGGAAATCTACAACTAAACTTGGGTTGCCTCCCAAGAAGCGCTTTGTTTAAGGTCGTTTAGCTTGACCACACTCTTCTATCAACTCGGCTCTGGTGGTTCAGTGAACCTCCATTCATCCATCTCGGGATCTGCATCTGGAGGTTCTGGCTTCAATCTACTAATCGTGAAGCCGTCAAAGTAGGGAGCTCTGTGCTCCGAAAGACTGAAAAGGATTATCTCCCCGTCTACCTCCAGGGAGATCCGGTGTGCCTTCACATCTATGCACGCCCCTGCGGTTGCTAGAAAAGGCCTTCCTAGAATGATAGGATTTTGGGGATTCGGTCCTGTGTCCAGTATGATGAAGTCCGTGGGTATCACGAAATCCTCAATCATCACAGGAACATGTGGTAGCAGGACAATGGGCTCCTTCATTGAATCATCCCCCATATGAATACCAAGAATCGCTGGTTGGAGCCCGCTTAGTCCCATCTTCAGAAAATATGCATAGGGCATCACACCGACCGATGACCCCAAGTCGCATAGTGCTTCATCGAAGCTCTCCCCATAAATCGAGCAGGGAATAGCGAATTCACCAGGGTCCTCAAGCTATATTGGAATTTTCTCTTAAAACTCAACTTGGTCAGGTAGGGTGGTAATCATGGCTACACACCCCTTGGCGAATTGGCTACTTGGCCCTACTCCTTCCTCTTTTCTTTGGCTCGCCGGAGAGTTCTTCACAGGTTGTGATACGGATTGGGCTATTTGGGCCACTTGTGTCTCCAACATCCTGGTATGACTTAAAGGTAAATCCAGCGGTGGCCTTGAGTCTCTCGATGACTCTTGGACTTTTGATGTTGGAGACGGAATTCCTCATTGGCCTTAGTTTGGGTAGCGATGAAGTCCTCCATCATCTGTTCCAGTCTGGACTTCTGTGGTCGCTGCCCATTGCCCTGCTATTTCCAGTACCCTCCGGATGGTTGGGGGTATCCTGAGTTATTTTTAGGAGAAATTTGGGTGACTCCTCCATCCGGGATTGTAGGTATTAGAGTACGGGTTGTGGGGCCTTTGATCATAGTCCTCAATCGCGTCACAATGCTCAATCTGCTCGTCTATGGTCCCCTGCCCTACATAGTGGTCCTCACGATACGCTGCTACTCCTTCTCCAAAGTCGATGGCCGCGCATGCAGACGAAGGATTCAAAGATTCAAATCGTCTGTTGAGCGTGTCCATCCTTGCCGAAAGGTTGTCCATAGAGTTGACAGTGTATCGTCCTGCCGCAGGTGTGGGTTGACCACGTTCGGAGGCCCATTGATGGTGGTTTTGTGCCACCTCTTCAATAAGCTCCTCTGCCTCCTCTATGGTCTTGTTCATTAGAGCTCCTCCTGTGGCAGAATCTAGGGACATCTTTGTGGCATAAGCGATCCCATTATAGAAAATGTGGATCACCAACCACCTCTCCAGTCCGTGGTGTGGGCATTGGTAAAGTAGCCCCTTGTAGCGATCCCATGCTTCGAATAAGGACTCCCCCTCCTTCTGGCGAAAGCTCATGATAAGGTGGCGCATGTGAGTAGTCTTACTTGGTGGGAAGTATTTATTCAGAAATTGCTGCTCACATTGCTCCCATGTGGTGATGCTGCCAGAGGGTAAGGAGTGAAGCCATGCCTTAGCCTTATCCTGTAGTGAAAATGGGAACAGGCTCAGGCGGATCGCATTAGAAGGGACTCTTTTCAGTTTCATGGTTGAGCAGATTTCGAGAAAAGCCTCAAGATGCCGGTTCGGGTCTTCAGTCATAGCTCCCCCGAATTGGCTCTACTAGACCATATGTATAAGTGCCGGTTTCAGCTCAAAGTTATTTGCCGAAATTGATGGTCCAGCTATGCTCGCCCTGAATCCTCTAGCACTAGGAGCTGTGTAGTCCCGCAGAGGTCCGCTGCCTATGTTCACCTCGGATGCAGCTTGATCTTCCATCTTTCATTGTTCTACTCTTCGACAGTGAAAGGTTCGCTCAATCTCTAAATTGATCGGAATTAGACCTTCCGATCCTAGTCTTCTAAGCATACGACGAACCAACACACAAAAGTAAGAGTACTAACCTAATGCTAAAAGCAGAAAATAAATAAATCTAGCGAATAAAAACCTAAGATGCAATAAGTAAATAGGAAACTACTACTGAAAAATAAAAACTAAATCTAAATATGGAAAATAGAACTAAGCAGATAAGATAAACTAAAAAGAAAATAAAGTAAGAAAATAATCTAATCCTAAGTCCGATCCAATCTACCACCATTCGATTTGATATCGAATCGATAGTCCCCGACAATGGCGCCAAAAACTTGATGTGCACGTACGCATCCTCAAATATCGTGATGGATATCATAGTGGACTCAAAATGCGCGCTCGTGCTCAACGCCCGCAAGTGCACGGATGTCGTCAAGTAATAAAGATTATCGATCCCACAGGGACTGGGATTCGAGTACCAATACACTAAGTGGTTGCGATTGTTCGGACGTGATCTCTGAGAGAGAGTCGGTTGGTGAGGACTATCGGTGGACACTACTCTATGCGGTGTCACACGGAGGAGGAAAAGAGTGTGCCGGGGTATTAAAAGGCGATCCTAGGATTTTGGTTTCACTTGTGTACCACAAAACAATGTTGTCAATTGACGTTGTCTAAATGTCTACCTATGGTTTTGGGGAAGGGACATCATACACTCTCCCACAGAGCCGCCGCATTCACTGGGAGCTATCCTCGCCCAAAAGGACGGGATAGAGGGTACGAGGATGCCAAATCAATCCTTACGGTGGACCGTTTCCGATTCCACCGCTCCCTTCTCTCCACAGTTACGGGAGGTTAGGTTTACCCCCAGGTTCCTTGATCAAACCTCCTAAATCTAGATTGCGAGGGTTGTCACCACCTCGTATCGCCTAAGCACAGCGGAAAGAAAGCCAAATACACGTAGATATAATAAATAACAACTATCAATTGTAAAATTAAACTTATGGCCAGAATTTAATATGAACCAACATTGTCTATGTACACAAGCTACTCCCTAATCCTAGAATCAAAAGTATTACTCCATAAATATGAAGGAAGAATCACAAAACATGTTTAGGTTCGAATACAATAGAGATAAAGCGTAGAAATAGAGATATACAATGCTTCGTGATCTTCTCTCCGACGTTGTATTGCAAGTTGTGGACATCCGGCGGTGTTCCTCCTCTCCGCTGTGAGTTACCAAAGCTTTTTAGGGCTTCGATGTGCCGTCCTAGCCGTCGTGCCTCCCCCCTAGGGTTTGGGCGGAGCCATCCTTATATAGACATCGCCTCGGACCGCTGTAAAATCCAAAAAAATCCCTAGTCGTGCAAATCCATCGGGCCACCACATGGTCGTGTGTTTCCACACGGCCAGGCCGTGTGTGACCCTGGGGTGTTGTTCTTCGCCCATCAGACATGTCCATGTGAATCCACACGTCCTAGCCATGTCCCACTCTGCGTCTAGTTGTGAAAGTCCATCTTTTGCTCAAAAAATGCATCTTTATCCCCAGAAAAGCAAACCTGCACACAAAAGTACAACGAGCAGACCTCCGAACCAGAAAATAGGCGATGTATGCAAGAATAGAGTAACATATGCATGAAACTAATGCAAAATGCAACAAGATGTGAGCGAAAACTACTCCTAAAATACTATATGTTTTGATCACATCAGATAACAGTAAGTCTACCTTAGGTTTTGTGTTTACTTTGGGAGGTGGTGCTATTGTATAGAGGAGTGTCAAGAAGAAATGCCTGGCGGACTCTACCATGGAAGTTGAGTATATGGCAGCCTCTGAGGCGGCCAAAGAAGCTGTATGACTCAGGAACTTCTTGATGGACATAGATGTGTTTTCTGGTTTGCCTAGAACTATCACAATTTATTGTGATAACAGTGGTGCAGTTGTAAACTCGAAGGAACCACGAGCCCATAAGGCAAGTAAACATATAGAGCGCAAGTACCACATGATACGAGAAATCGTAAAGCGAGGAGAAGTTGTTGTATCCAAGATTGCATCAGAGGATAACCTGGTAGATCCTTTCAATAAGGCCCTTCTAGCGAGAGCTTTGATAGGCATGTGGAGGGAATGAGAATCAGATGTATGACAGTATGAGGACAACATAGTCTTTTAGTATAAGTGTGAGATTGTTGGGATGTGTACTGAAAAGTCTATCTTTTGTATGAATATCTTTATTTTTGAAATAAGAATCACATGATCATTGTTTGCATATTTATGATTATGCATATTTGTCTGATACATTACATTGTAGATAACATAATGTGTAGTGTCACATAGGAGATCATGTTATAAGTTCCTTGTAGAGTATAAGTAAAGGCTCACAATCGAGATGGTTTTGGACAAACCATTGGTATGGTTGTAGTGTAATTTGGTATTGGTTTGTCTTGACCATAGAATTATACTAGTACACTTTGTGTGTATTGAGCAGGACCGACTTAGAGGTTATTCGATTTATTGCTGACTACATAATTGAATCGGACCTCGGATATTATAGTGTACATGCTCTTAATCCCAATATAATAACGGACACATGTACTTAGTATTTATTTCTTTGATTTACCAATGGGCAAGATTTATAGATTAAATCGATAGGCTCGGTAAGTTGGGAAATAATATTATTTACATGGTGTGTCATTGATTATAGGAGGAAACCATGTCCTATATATTAGGATGATGATGTCCCCTTGAGAAGTTTATAAGGTCCATCATGTAAACCCTGCAGGTGGACTTGGTCCGGTATGATGATAAGATTGAGTGGTACTACTCATGGAGTTAGATGTTGATTAATTAATTGATGGACATTCGATATCTTAAACACGGGGAGATATTTGTACAATTAATATATGGAGCCCATATTTATTTATGGGGGTTGGTGAGGTAGATCAATGATAATCCTCTAGTGGAATGGATTATCATTAATGGATCGGACTTTATGTGGGCTTGATCCATTGGGTGGTCAAGATCCAACTCCTCCCCATGGTCCCTATTGTAGCCTATTAAAACCCTCATGAAGCCTAGATCCGATGGTGGAAAATGGAACTCTAGATCCGACAGTGGAGATTAAATCTTTAGATCTGATGGTGAAGATTAAATCTCTAGATCCGACGGTGGAGATTAAATCCCTAGATTTGACGGTTGAGATTAAATCTCTAGATCCGACGATTGAGATTAAATCTCTAGATCTGACAGTGGAGATTAAAATAAGGCTTAAGCCTAACTCTATAAATAAGGCTTAAGGGGTGGGCGACAAGGAGAACTCAAGGAGATTAGGTTTTGCTTCAAGGATTGGGCGACTAGGGTTTGGAGAAGTCTTGGGCGGCAACAAGTGGAGGGTTTTCCTATCTTCCTAGGGTTTGGTCGGCGCCCCTCTTCTCCTTTCTCTTCTTGGCCGGTGCCCCAATCTTCTTCCTATATTCCTCGGTCAGCGGCAACAAGGGTAAAAGGTTATTCCTTTGTAGCTCTTGGACGACGCCCATACCATCTCCTTCATCCTCTCCTTGGCCGGCGGCAACATCAAGCTCCTTGGCTTGGTGGTCGGTTCTAGATAGGAGAAGAAGTTTTGTTCATTCTTCCCTTTATTCGAAGTGAGAAAGGAAGGGAAGAACGTGATCTAGGAGGCTTCAACTCTTGGAAGATCGTTGCCCGCACAACATCCAAGAGGAGGATAGGACATACGATAGAAGACCTTGAGGTAAACAAGAGGTATAATTCTTGTTTTGCTTTCCTTTTGTTTCTTTGTATATTGTATGTATTGTATGTGGCTAATTTACTTGGATCCCAAAGACAAACACAAAAACCGGCGATCCGTACATCGTCTATTCCGCAGCTAATCGAAGAAAAGAGGTAGGTTGCTTGAACAACAAGTTTGTTCAAGTGACCACTCTAATCGAATAGCACGACGATGGATCGGTTGCTTGGGTAATCCCTCTTTGTCAAGGATTAATTTTTTTAATCTGGGGACGAAGATGGGATCGTAATGCACTAGCAACCAAGTTGAAGTGGGAAGCGAAATTTCTCCCTTCACATTAAGCCCATAGACCATGGTTCAATATAAGGTTTTGAAAACATTATAAAATCATTTTGAAAAACTTTAGTGAAGCCTATCTTTTGATAGCAATCACCATTGAGAAGATTGAAACAAAGTTGGCTAAAAACATTGAAAGTTTCAATCCTTTTGAACTTTGTATCATTCTTTGATTTTAAAAGTTATTTTCATAGAAAACTATTTTCCCCCTATAGTGTTTGACGTAAATAATGTGTGGTCAAAATTTCATATTTTTTTGAATTTTCTAGAATTATTTATGCATTTCTAAAGATGATATGAAAATGAAGTTTCAACAAAGTCAGAAACCAGTTGAGGCGCCGCCTCGACTGGAGCTGCTATCATTCGACTGGAAGCTTTCTTAGTCGACTGATTTGTAGGGCAGTCAACTGTTAACTGAAATAGTTGACTGTCAATGTTGATTTCGGGTAAACAAGGTCTGTTTAGCCTACCCTAACTGCTCCTAACCCTAGGATATGTTTTGGAAAGCATTATAAAGGGTGAAAATTCATTGGATATGGATTTGGAGAGTTGTTTAGAGTGTGTATCAATTTTAAGGTGTGTGAAATTTCAAGTTTGAACTTTAACCCTTAATTTTTATGGTTAAGTGTTCCTATAGGCTTAGGGACTCTTCAAGGACAATGTTGGTGCAATGGTCAAGGGGGAGCAAGCCTTTAGGGGGGAGGTTATCTATCATGGGATGATGGTTGTATTCTTCCTCATGAGGGAGAGAATTTGGAGAAGTAAATATTGCCTCTTTTTAGTGATATGAGACTTATCACTAGGAAGAATGAAGACATCCAAGATGTTTTTGGACCAAGGGGGAGATTGTAAGATCTCATTGGGATATGAGACATTGATACCCTTGGGGAGAGCCTTTTTGATGTATGTCAAAAAGAGGGAGAATTTGGGAACTTCCAATTTGGAAAATTAGGATGATTGGATTGAGTTAGTGTTCTAACTCACATGTTTTAGTTTTTGTCAAACATAAAAAAGGGGGAGATTGTTGGAGCAATCGACCCAGGTCACGATTGACCAGACTCGAGTTTGACTCGAGTGATATTTTAATGTTCGACAAAATGTATGATAACATGGGTTGGCATGGAAAGTCCAAGTGGGACACTTTTGGAAAGTCCAAGCATGGGTCTTGGCAATGGTAAAGTCCAAGTCTTGAGTACTTAGCATGAAAAGTCCAAGCTTGAGTCTTGGCAATTGGAAAGTCCAACATGGGTTGGCAAGGGAAAGTCCAAGCTTGAGTCTTGGAAATTGGAAAGTCCAACATGGGTTGGCAAGGGAAGTCCAAGGGTTGATATTGGCAGCGTAAAGTATAAGGGTGGAGTCTTGGCAGCATAAGTTCAATGGTTGGCGGCGTAAAGTCCAAGCATGTGTCTTGGCAGCGTAAGCCCAATGTGCCTTGGTGGTGTAGACCAGCTTAGCATGAAAATAGCCAATGGAAGCACTTGAAGGCTAGCGTATGGATGAACAAGTCATGGATGACTTGGAGGGATCCGATAGGCGTGAAGCTGATGGAGGTGGCTAGAAGGCTTAGGTCTAGGCTAAGGGTGGTCTAGCAAGTATGAGGGCATCATATCATGGTTGAGGTGTATCAGTCGACTGAGGTCATTGATGCACGCAAACGTGAACTCAAATCTCGCGATGGAGACCGTCGAGGACTTGAAGCGCATGTTCGCGCTCAACACCCGCAAGTGCATGGATGTTGTCAAGTAATAAATAGATTTATCGATCCCACAGGGACTGAGATTCGAGTGCTGATATATTTGGTGGACATTATTGTTCGAAAGTCAAATCTAATGGTTATGATTGTGAGGGTTGTCAGTGGTCCTAACTCAATACGGTGTTACACGGAAGAAGAAAAGGCTTGCCGCGAGTCTTTAGAAGGGATTCTAGGATTTCGATTTTGCTTGTGTGTCGCAAAACATGTTATCAATTGGTCGTTGTCTAAATGTCTAACTATGGCCTTGTGGAAGGGACATCATACACTCTCTCGATGAGCTTTTGCATCTATCGGGAGCTATCTCTGCCTTATAAGGACAGGATAGGCGGTATGAGGATGCCGAATCAATCCCTGCGACGAATCGTTTCCAATTCTATCGCATCCTTCTATCCATAGTTATAGGAGATGAGGCTAACCCCTAGGTTCCTCTTTAATTCCCCTAAATCATAGATACGAGGGCTTTCACCCCTCGTATCGGCTAAGCACAGTAGATAGAAAATAAAAAACACATAGATATCGATCTAGGCTAATACCAATTGCAAATATAAACTCAAGTACAGAATTTAATTTGAAATAACATATTCTACGCACACAAACTACTCCCTAATCTTAGAATCGAAAAAAAAAGAATAGAAATTTACAATGCAATATGGGCTTCTCTTCGGCGTTGAAGTGCAGAACTTGGATCTCCAACGACCTTCTTCTTCTTCATTGCGAGTTCCCGAAGCTTTTTAGGGATTTAGAGTGTCGTCCCAGCCGTCGTGCCTCCCCCTAGGGTTTGGGCATGACTTTCCTTATATAGACATCATGCTAGATTGCTGTGAAATATGGAAAAAACCCTAGTCGCGTCAAATCGCCTGGCCGCCACATGGCCGTGTAAAAACACATAGCCTGGCCGTGTGTCAGACCGTGGTGGCCGTTTTTTCCCCCGAACATGATCGTGTGTAGGCACACGCCCTGGTCATGTTCCCTTCTACGTCTAGCTGCCAAATGTCTTCTTTTTGCTCTGAAAGTGCACTGTTTTTCCCACAAAATGCTATCCTACACACAAAAGTATACAGAGCAGATCTCTGAACTAGAAAATAGGAAATGCATGGAAAATAAAGTAAAATATGCATGAAGCAAACATAAAATGAAATGAGATGTGAGCGAAAACTATTCCTAAAACCCTATATGTTTTGCTCACATCAATTCCCCCAGACTTAGATCTTTGCTTGTCCTCAAGCAAACCTCAGTGCCATGAAATTTAAAAATGTATTGTTCCATACTTAGCATGTTAACTAAATTTATCAAGTGGTATTTGCAATCAAAGAAAAATAGGTATGTTTTAGAAATTCACTAAGTTAGCTCCTTGTGCTCGTGCTAAGCGAATCTTCTTAGGGGATACTCATTCCATGATAAGTTAAGTCGTCATCCTATAGCTTTCCTAAGGTCTCCGGCTCTTAGGCACTTACTTGCCCAAAGCGAGGGTCATTCCCTAGATCTAGCATAAAGTCTCAAAGGCGTGCTCGGTATTGAGAGAAATTGGTAGGTGTTTCTGTTGGGTTTTCCGAGCCGAAAAAATCGCTTTTTGCGTTGCGAAAATCTCGGAAGCCCGCCCATGGATCCGTGCGAAGTATAACAAATAAAACTAACATGTATATGTTTAATACCTTTAGATCTACTCTAGATCTACATGATAAGAAATTACCCTTGAAACGATGCCCTTCGCTTTTCCCGCTCGTCCAAATGGATTGCCGGAACTCGAGAGTGTCAAATGCACACTCCTCTATTGGTATCCACACAAGCAATAGGTGGAGAAAAGACAATCTTGAGTGTGCTAGCACTCCTTGAAGGTCTCGGTAAAGTGAAGGATTGGGAGAGAACTTGAGTGGAGCAAGGAAGAAGATGAAGTTGGAGTTACCACACAAATGAATTTCAACCATAAAGCCTCCTAAAGTGGCCGACCACTTATTTGGGAGTTACATGCATGCATGTAACTCCAAGAGCCAATAGCTCTTGGTCTCCCTCATGAGGTGGCACCCCATGATAAGTCCATGATGATGTGGAACACCATCATTGGCCGGCCCACATGCCATGTCACCATGACATGGCAATTGGTCAAGTCAAAATTGACTATTCATCTTCCCTCTCAAGTCAAGTCAAACTTGACCTCTTATCTCCCATGGTTGATCAAATCTAACCACTTGATTCAAGTCAATTTGATTTAATGAATCTCTATTCATTAATTTAAATTGACTCAATGAATCAAATCTAAATTAGACTCATTCAACACTTGAATCAACTTGAGTCTAACTCAATTAGTCTAATTTGGATTACTCTTAATCCAATTTGGTTAATCCCATGAACCTAATCCTCATGGTTCATCATATGAACCTAATCTCCATCTAATTGCCCTTTGTGTGTGACCCTATAGGTTCTTGTAACGTTGGCAATGTCCCTAAACCGATTTAGGAACATAAGCAATGAGCGGTATCTAGCAACACATCATTGCTACCCAAGTTACAAGAATGTTGAGCTCCAACATCACCTTTGTGACTGCTAATCATGACTCTCACAATATGTGACAATGTCCCTCTATCCTTGACATCTAGATTGACCAATTAAGGCATAGACCGTGTCATCCTCGGTATAATCTATATCTTGAACTCCAAGTAGACTCACTCTAATCAAATGAGCTCAATATCTCATATTGACTCATTTGGGCATGGCCATGCACTTCATGGTCTCACTCTATCAAGAATAAAGATGTCACTCCCATCATATAGGAGGGATAGATCCCATCTACATCACTCATATCCCTCCGCATAATTTGTTACATACCCAGTAATCGCCTTTATAGTCCACCTATTTACGGGTGAATTTTGACGAAGCCAAAGTATGCAACTCCTTATGTAGGGAACCATGGTGACTTCAGGTCTAAGGACTAATAGTCATACTAATAGCCACATGAGAAAGTATATGACACTCATATAACGATCCATGATACTTTCTCATGGCGGGTCATTCAGTATACATTCTCTAATGCATACCCATGTGTCAACTTGATATCTCATATCCATGACTTGTGAGATCAAGTCATCGTGTTGACCTACATGCTAGTCTCTACGCATTAACATTGTCCCTGAATGTTAATACTTGACTAAGAATGATTAAGAGTAGTGTTCTCTATATCATCTCATTATTGATTCAACCAATTGATTAATATAGATAAGAACCTACTACTCAAGGACGTTATTATATTTAGTTATTTGGCACCAATACAAGTAAATATAATAACCATGCCTTTATAAATAGCAATATGATACAATAAAGTCCATACAACAATCATCACATGATTGGCTCTAGGGCTTTCACTAACAATCTCCCACTAGCACTAGTGCCAATCACCGTAGTATCTAATACCCAATGACCTAGTGTGACCATCATGCTTTTTCTGTGCCAAAGCCTTGGTCAAGGGATCTGCGATGTTAGCCTCTGTGGGTACTCTGCAAATCTTCACATCTCCTCTATCGATAATCTCTCGAATGAGATGGAAGCACCGTAGTATGTGTTTGGTCCGCTGGTGTGAGCGAGGTTCCTTAGCCTGTGCAATTGCTCCATTGTTGTCACAATAGAGCTCTATGGGATCTGCTATGCTAGGAACCACCCCAAGCTCAGTAATGAACTTGCGGATCCAAACTGCCTCCTTTGCTGCCTCAGATGCAGCGATATACTCGACTTCTGTTGTAGAATCAGCAACTGTGTCCTGCTTCGAACTCTTCCAGCTCACAACGCCACCATTCAAGCAAAACACGAACCCTGACTGTGATCTATAATCATCCTGGTCAGTTTGGAAGCTGGCATCGCTGTAACCCTTTACAGCTAGCTCCTCATCGCCTCCAAATATCAAGAAATATTCTTTAGTCCTTCTCAAGTACTTAAGAATATTCTTGACTGCTATCCAGTGACGCTCACCTGGATCTGACTGGTATCTACTCGTCATGCTCAAAGTGTTGGGATGTATAATGAAAAATCTATCTTTTGTATGAACTTCTTTATTTTGAAATAAGAATCATATGATCATTGTTTGCATATTTTTATGACTATGCATATTGTCTAATACATTACATTGTAGATAACATGGTGTGTGGTGTCACATGGGAGATCATGTTATCGGTTCCTTGTGAAGTATAAGTAAAGGCTCACAACCGAGATGACTTTGGACAAACCATTGGAATGATTGTAGTGTGATTTGGGATTGGTTTGTCTTGACCATAGAATCACACTAATGCACTTCGTGTGTATTGAGCAGGACCGAACAAGAGGTGATTCGATTTATTGCTGACTACATGATCGAATCAGACCTCAGATATTATATTGTACATACTCTTAATCCCGATATAATAACGGGCACATATACTTAGTATTCATCTCTTTGATTTACCAATGGGCGAGATTTATAGATTAAATCGATAGGCTCGGTAAGTTAGGAGATGATATTATTTATATGGTGTGTCGTTGATTATAGGAGGAAATCGTGTCCTATATATTAGGATGATGATGTCCCCTTGAGGAGCTCATAAGGTTCATCATGTAAACCCTACAGGTGGACTTGGTCCGGCATGATGAGAAGGTTGAGTGGTACTACTCATGGAGTTAGATGTTGATTAATTAATGGTCAGTAAATTAATTAATCGACGGACATTCGAGATCTTAAACACGGAGAGAAAATGTACAAATAATATATGGAGCCCATATTAACTTATGGGGGTTGATGAGGTAGATCAATGATAATCCTTTAGTGGATTAGATTATCATTAATGGATCGGACTTTATGTGGGCTTGATCCATGGGTGGCCAAGATCCAACTCCTCCTCATGGTCCCTATTATAGCATATTAACACCTCATGAAGCTTAGATCCAATGGATAGAAACAAAACTCTAGAACCAAAGGTAGAGATTAAATCTCTAGATCCGACGGTTGAGATTAAATCTCTAGATCCGACGGTTGAGATTAAATCCCTAGAACCAATGGTGGAGATTAAAACAAGGCTTATCCCTAACTCTATAAAAGGAGGGCAAGGGGTGGGCGGCAACTTGAATCCAACTAGAGATAGGATTAGGGTTTTGGGCGGCAAGGCTTGGAGGCTAGGGTTTAGGGGTTGGCGACACCAAATAAGGAAGGTGTTTCCTTTCTTCTTCTTCCCTCAAGGTGGCCGGCGACCTAGCTCCCTTTTCCAGCCCTTGGCCAGCATCCAAAGCATCCCCTCTCTCTCTCTTTGGCCGGTAAAACCTAGGCTTATGGTTCTCCCTTGGAGTTTTGGTAGGCATTCACCTATTCTCCTCTTCCTCCTTAGCCGGCGGCAAGCTCCAACCTTGGAGTTTGGTGGTTGGTTGAAAGAAGGAGAAGAGGCTTGTTTCTATTTTTCCTCTTGCTCGGAACGAGCAAGGAAGGAATATTGGCGATCTAGGAGCTTCAACTTTTGGTAGATCGTCGCCCACACGACGTCCAAATGGAGGAATATCATACAATAGAAGATCGAGAGGTATATCGATTCTCTATTTTCTCTTGTATCATGTTTATATTTGTTTTTCAATAATGTGCATGATATATTCTATTTTGTGGCTAAATAATACTCGGATCCCAAACATAAGCACAAAAGTCGGTGATCCGTACATCATCTATTCCGCGGCTACTCGTAGAATAGAAGTAGGTCGCTTGAACAACAAGTTTGTTCAAGTGACCACTCTAAACGAATAGCACGACGATGACAAGGTTGCTTGGGTGTTCCCTTTTGTCTAGGATTAAATTTTTAATCCGGGGACATCGATGGGATCGCCATGAACAAGCGACCGAGTTGAAGTGGGAAGCGAAGTTTCCCCTCACGGATCAACCCAACAATTGGTATCAGAGCCAAGGTTTCCGATTTTGTGTGTTTAGGATTCGGTTACTCTTATGCATTTTTCATATATTATATGTGCCAGATAATAGTAGGATATTCGTAGGTTAACTCTTTGGTTGCAGGCATAAGATCCGACTATTATGGTCATATGTGTGTATGTGATTGTATGTGTATATTTTGTTGAATCCTCGGGGTTGACGAGACTAGTATTTAATTTTTTATAAAATTAGATACGACATTGTTTAGACACTCTTTTTATTTTAGTTTACTTTTGATCTAGATTTCATGTACACTCCCTCGTAGAGTATTGGATCGATGGATGTAAATTAAAATAGATTTTAGTCTCGGCTCGGATCTCCGGATGGCTCGTACATGGCGTAGGAGGAGCAGACGAGAAGGCGATGCGACGGGAGACATATTGATGACAAAAGCCATAATAGTTGGAAAATAATTTATTTTTCATATTAATTACTTATTGTTTGATATGCATGTCGTAGGCTAGAAAATTTTTCATTTTCAAATTACTAAGTGGGAGAGGGATATTTTTATAAATTCCCACGACCTCCATTACGATTTGACAAGTGATGCAAACAAACTTGCGCGTCGGCTCTGAGTGCCTTCCTCCCCATCGGATGAGTTTGTTTGCAGATCACAAGGTCGAATAAGGTTATAGGGAATTATTAAGGAGCGTGTGTACTTCCCCATCGGAAGGCACATAACCCGAGATAATTACCTTGGTACCGAGTAATGGTGAACACTTAGATGCAAATATAAGTATCCTTCCCATCGGAGTCACAACTTTTATTTGTAGGGCCAAAGAGGAACCAACTATTAATTTTACTTGTCAAAAAGTTAGGTTGACAAGATAGTAAAATTAATGGGTAAAACCTCCTCTTACAAATGTAGAATTCGTATACGTCCACACTATCGTGGCATACGATATTCTCGGTATTTTGAGGTGTTGGTTGATTTTAAAATTTTATTATTTGAGGAATCCATAATTTTTTGAAATCTAATGTTTTGATCTATGTGATTCTTAGGTTTTCTTTCAAAATGACTTTCAACCCGCTTGCTATGATACTGAAAGAGAATAAACTTACTGGACCCAACTATGTTGATTGGAAGAGGAATCTTGACATTGTCTTGACTGCTGAGGAATACAAATATGTACTCCTCGAAGAGTGCCCTCCTAAGCCTGCAGATGATTCTGGGGAAAAGGAGAGAGAGAGTTATAAGAAGTGGATCAAGGCCGATGAGATGGCGGAGTGTTATATTTTGGCATCTATGTCAAATGTACTGCAACATCAGCATCAAGCCATGCCCATTGCTTTTGACATGATGCTCAATCTCAAAGAATTTTTCGGACACCAGAATCGGGCTGCGAGGCAAGAAGCCATGAGGAACTTGATGACGACCACCATGATCGAGGAAACACCCGTAAGGGATCATGTTCTCAAGATGATGGCTCATTTGAATGAGCTGGAGGTCCTTGGAGCTGAGATCGATGGGGAAACCCAGGTCGATATCATTCTCCAGTCTCTACCTAGGAGTTTTGAGCAGTTTCACCTGAACTACAACATGAACAAGAGGTTGTATTTGTTGGCGGAACTTCTGACAGAACTCCAGGCGACAGAGGGGCTATTTCGTCAGAGTGCTCAGGCACATGCCATGGTGACCCAAAAGGTTTCTACTTCTAAGCCGAAAGGCAAGAACAAGAAGAAACAAACTGGGGCAAAGGCGGTGGGAGGTACTCAGGGAGGAGTGAAGAAGCCGAAAGGCAAGTGCTTCACTTGTAAGTAGATCGACATCGAAGAAGGATCGCCCCAACCGCAAGGTAATTGGTCTAGTCATTGAAACCTGTTTAGCGGTGTTATCTACTGGCACCTGGTGTGTAGATATGGGAGCCACTGATCATGTCTACAATACTTTGCAGGGGTTCTAGGAAATCAGACGACTGGCTGAGGGGGAGATTACCATGTACTTGGGCGATGCCACGAAGGTGGCAGCTATTGCAGTGGGAGACGTTCATTTATCTTTTGAGAAAAATAAAGTTTTGGTTCTTAAGAATTGCCTTTATGTACCTTTATTTAGAAAGAATTTAATTTCGGTTTCTAAATCGTTTATGGATGGATAGTCTATTTCTTTTAATGACAGAGTTGTTATAAAAAGGAATAGAGACATTATCTATTCAGGTGCATTGATAGGAAATCTATACACACTTGAACCAAAACCTCCCATGATGCAAATTGAAGTTAATAACTCATCTTCTAATTCCAATAAGAGAAAAGAACCTTCAAAGATGAACCAAACATATCTTTGGCATCTTAGGCTTGGTCATATTAACCTAAGCAGAATTCAAAGGTTGATAGCTGATGGACCTTTGGGTTCATTAGTGGTGGAGGATTTCCCAACCTGTGAATCTTGCTTGGAGGGTAAAATGACCAAGAGGTCTTTTAAGGCCAAGGGGTATAAAGCCAAAGATGTATTAGAATTGATTAATTCTGATTTGTGTGGTCCTATGTCTATCCATGCTAGAGGTGGTTTTGAGTATTTCGTCTCTTTTATGAACGATTACTCAAGATATGGATACATTTACCTGATGCACTGTAAGTCTGAATGCTTTGACAAGTTCAAAGAATTCAAGGCTGATGTGGAGAAACGTCAAGGTAAAAGTATCAAGACACTACGATCTGATCATGGTGGCGAATACTTCTTAGGAGAGTTTAGGAATTACTTATTATAGGCTGGGATTCAATCCCAATTGTCTGCACCTAGCTCACCCCAGCAGAATGGTGTAGCAGAGCGAATGAATAAGACTCTTATGGAGATGGTTAGATCGATGATGAGTTATTCTGAGTTGCCAAATTCGTTCTGGGGATATGCTCTAGATACGGCCATGTACATTCTGAACTTGGTTCCATCTAAATCAGTGCCTTCTACTCCCACAGAATTGTGGACTGGGCGAAAGCCTAGTCTAAGACATATTCGGATATGGGGGAGTCTAGCACATGTGCTGAAGGCAGATGCTAGTAAGTTGGAACCTCCTACAAAAGTACGCATGTTTGTTGGCTATCCTAGAGGAACGAAGGGTGGTTTGTTTTATAGTCCTAGAGATCAGAGGGTGATCATTAGCACGAACGCCAGATTTCTAGAGGAAGACTATGTGATGAGCCACAAGCCCAAGAGTAAAATTGTCCTGGAGGAATTAAAAGGAGAAGTCACTTCTTCAGTACCACCGGTACAAGAGGATATACCATAAGTCACTGCACAGCGTGTCACAGAGGATACACAGGATGTATACTGAAAAGTCTACTTTTTGTATTAACATCTTTATTTTGAAATAAGAATCACATGATCATTGTTTGCATATTTTTATGGTTATGCATATTGTCTAATACTTTACATTGTAGATAACATGGTGTGTGGTGTCACACGGGAGATCATGTTATCGGCTCCTTGAAAAGTATAAGTAAAGGCTCACAGCCGAGATGACTTTGGACAAACCATCGGAATGGTTGTAGTGTGATTTGGTGTTGGTTTGTCTTGACCATAGAATCACACTAGTGCACTTTGTGTGTATTGAGCAGGACCGACTTAGAGGTGATTCGATTTATTACTGACTACATAATCGAATCAGACCTCAGATATTATATTGTACATACTCTTAATCCCGATATAATAACGGGCACATATACTTAGTACTCATCTCTTTGATTTACCAATGGGCGAGATTTATAGATTAAATTGATAGGCTCGGTAAGTTGGGAGATGATATTATTTATATGGTGTGCCATTGATTATAGGAGGAAACTGTATCCTATATATTAGGATGATGATGTCCCCTTGAGGAGCTCATAAGGTTCATCATGTAAACCCTGCAGGTGGACTTGGTCCGGCATGATGAAAAGGTTGAGTGGTACTACTCATGGAGTTAGATGTTGATTAATTAATGGCCAGTAAATTAATTAATCGACGAACATTTGAGATCTTAAACACGGGGAGAAAATGTATAAATAATATATGGAGCCCATATTATCATATGGGGGTTGGTGAGGTAGATCAATGATAATCCTTTAGTGGATTGGATTATCATTAATGGATCGGACTTTATGTGGGCTTGATCCATGGGTGGCCAAGATCCAACTCCTCCTCATGATACCTAATGTAGCCTATTAACACCTCATGAAGCTTAGATCCAATGGATAGAAACAAAACTCTAGATCCAAAGGTAGAGATTAAATCTCTAGATCCGATGGTTGAGATTAAATCCCTAGAACCAATGGTGGAGATTAAAAGGAGGCTTATCCCTAACTCTATAAAAGGAGGGCAAGGGGTTGGTGTGGAGATTAATCCAAGGAGAGCTAGGGTTTTGGGCAGCAAGAGAGGAATCCTAATTGATATAGGTTTAGGGTTTGGAGGCTTAGGGTTTTAGAGGCTTTGGTGGCACCAAATAAGGAAGTTTTTCCCTTTCTTCTTCTTCCTTCAAAGTGGCTGGCGTCCAGAGCTTTTTCCAACCCTTTTTCCAGCCATTGGACGGCGCCCAAAGGCTCTCTTCTCTTCTCCTTGAGTGGTGGAAACAAGACTTAGGGGTTTCCCTTGGTGTCTTGGTTGGTTTTCATCTTCATCTCCTTCTCCTTGTTGGCCGGCGGCAAGGATTTTCTTTGTTCCTTGTTGGTTGGTTTTAGGAAGGAGAAGAACCTTGTTTCTATTCTTCCTCTTGCTTTGGAAGAGCAAGGAAGGAAGATTTGTGATCTAGGAGCTTCTACTTTTGGTAGATCGTCGCCCACACGACATCCGGAAGGAGGAAGGTCATACATTAGAAGATCGAGAGGTATATCTATCTCTATTCTCTTTTGTTACTTGCTTGTTTTTGTTTTTCAACTATGAGCATGATATAAATTTGTATATGGCTAAATAATACTTGGACCCCGAACATAAATACAAAAACCAGCGATCCGGACATCGTCTATTCCGCGGCTACTCGTAGAATAGAGGATGGTCGCTTGAACAACGAGTTTGTTCAAGTGACCTCTCTAAACGAATAACACGACGATGACTTGGTTGTTTGGGAAATCCCTTTTGCCTAGGATTAATTTTTTTTTAATCTGGGGACATCGAGGGGATTGCCATGAACAAACGACCAAGGTGAAGTAGGAAGCGAAGTTTCCTCTCACGGACTCGATAAGCAAAACCCTTCACAGGAGATACCTCGTCGTAGTGGGAGGGTTGTGAGACAGCCTGATAGATTCATGTTCTTGGGAGAATCTTCTAATTTGGTCCCTGGTGAACATGAACCTGATCCCTGGACATATGATGAGGCAATCCAAGATAAAGATGCAGCATCTTGGCAAAATGCGATGAATACTGAGATTGAATCTATGGATTCAAATCAGGTATGGGAGCTAGTAGAACCACCCGATGGTGTAAAAACCATTGGATGCAAGTGGATCTACAAAAGAAAGAGAGGAATAGATGGGAAGGTTGAGACCTTCAAAGCGAGGCTTGTAGCGAAGGGGTATACTCAGAAAGAGGGTATTGATTATGAGGAGACCTTTTCGCCGGTAGCCATGCTTAAGTCTATCCGGATTCTCTTATGCATAGCAGCTCATATGGATTATGAGGTGTGGAAGATGGATGTCAAGATAGCTTTCCTTAATGGAAGTCTTGAGGAAAACATCTATATGAAGCAACAAGAGGGATTCATTGCGAAGGGCAAAGAGCATCTTGTATGTAAGCTTAATCGGTCCATTTATGGATTGAAACAAGCTTCGAGGTCTTGGAACATCCGCTTTGATGAGGTAATCCAGTCTTATGGATTTATTCAAAGTCTGGATGAGTCTTGTGTATACAAGAGATGTGACGGAAACGTAGTGGTATTTCTTGTACTATATGTTGATGACATTTTATTGATTGGCAATAATATCAAGGTGTTATCGGACGTAAGGGTATGGTTGTCCAAACAGTTTGATATGAAGGACTTGGGAGAGGTGGGACACATCCTTGGGATCAAGGTTATAAGGGATCGCAAGAAAAGGATGTTGTGCTTATCCCAAGCTTCATACATAGACACGATTATGGATCATTTTAGCATGCAGAACTCCAAGAAGGGTTTTCTACCTTTTAGGTATGGAGTTCCTTTATCTAAGGAGATGTGTCCTAGAACATCTGAGGAGATAGAATAGATGATGGCGGTTCCTTATGCTTCGGCGGTAGGTAGCCTCATGTATGCGATGCTATGTACAAGACCAGATATCTGCTATGCCGTGGGCATGGTCAGCAGATATTAGAGTAATCCAGGATAGGGACATTGGACTGCGGTAAAGCATATATTGAAGTACCTGAGAAGGACTAGGGATTATATGCTGGTTTACCAGGCAGACCAATTACTCCCTATGGGTTACACGGATTCCGACTTCCAATCTGATAGGGATAACAATAAGTCTACCTCAGGTTTTGTGTTTACTTTGGGAGGTGGAGCCATTGTATGGAGGAGTGTCAAGTAGAAATGCGTGGCGGACTCCACCATGGAAGCTGAGTATGTGGCAGCCTCTGAGGCGGCCAAAGAAGCTGTGTGGCTCAGGAACTTCTTGATGGACTTGGATGTGATTCCTGGTTTGCCCAGAACTATCACAATTTATTGTGATAATAGTGGTGCAGTTGCAAACTCGAAGGAACCGTGAGCCCATAAGGCTAGTAAACACATAGAGCACAAGTACCACCTGATACGAGAAATCGTAAAGAGAGGAGAAGTTGCTGTGGCCAAGATTGTATCGGAGGATAACCTGGCAGATCCTTTCACTAAGGCCCTTCTGACGAGAGCTTTTGATAGGCATGTGGAGGGAATGGGGATAAGATGTATGGCAGTTAGAGGACAACATAGTCTTTTAATATAAGTGGAAGATTGTTGGGATGTATATTGAAAAGTCTATCTTTTGTATGAATATTTTTATTTTGAAATAAGAATCACATGATCATTGTTTGCATATTTTTATGGCTATGCATATTGTCTAATACATTACATTGTAGATAACATGGTGTGTGGTGTCACACGGGAGATCATGTTATCGGTTCCTTGTGAAGTATAAGTAAAGGCTCACAACCGAGATGACTTTGGACAAACCATTGGAATGGTTGTAGTGTGATTTGGGATTGGTTTGTCTTGACCAAAGAATCACACTAGTGCACTTCGTGTGTATTGAGCAGGACCGAACAAGAGGTGATTCGATTTATTGTTGACTACATGATTGAATCAGACCTCAGATATTATATTGTACATACTCTTAATCCCGATATAATGACGGACACATATACTTAGTATTCATCTCTTTGATTTACCAATGGGAGAGATTTATAGATTAAATCGATAGGCTCGGTAAGTTGGGAGATAATATTATTTATATGGCGTGTCGTTGATTATAGGAGGAAACCATGTCCTATATATTAGGATGATGATGTCCCCTTGAGGAGCTCATAAGGTTCATCATGTAAACCCTGTAGGCGGACTTGGTCCGACATAATGAAAAGGTTGAGTGGTACTACTCATGGAGTTAGATGTTGATTAATTAATGGTCAGTAAATTAATTAATCAACGGACATTCGAGATCTTAAACACGGGGAGAAAATATACAAATAATATATGGAGCCCATATTAACTTATGGGGGTTGGTGAGGTAGATCAATGATAATCCTTTAGTGGATTGTATTATCATTAATTGATCGGACTTTATGTGGGCTTGATCCATGGGTGCCCAAGATCCAACTCCTCATGGTCCCTATTGTAGCCTATTAACACCTCATGAAGCTTAGATCCAATGGATAGAATCAAAACTCTAGAACTAAAGGTAGAGATTAAATCTCTAGATCCGACGGTTGAGATTAAATCTCTAGATCTGACGGTTGAGATTAAATCCCTAGAACCAATAGTGGAGATTAAAACAAGGCTTATCCCTAACTCTATAAAAGGAGGGCAAGGGGTGGCCGGCAACTTGAATCCAACTAGAGATAGGATTAGGGTTTTGGGCGGCAAGGCTTGGAGGCTAGGGTTTAGGGGTTAGCAGCACCAAATAAGGAAGGTGTTTCCTTTCTTCTTCTTCCCTCAAGGTGGCCGGTGACCTAGCTCCCTTTTCCAGCCCTTGGCCAGCGTCCAAAGCAGCCCCTCTCCCTCTCTTTGGCCGGTAAAACCTAGGCTTAGGGTTCTCCCTTGGAGTTTTGGTTGGCATTCACCTATTCTCCTCTTCCTCCTTGGCCAGCGGCAAGCTCCAACCTTGGAGTTTGGTGGTTGGTTGAAAGAAGGAGAAGAGGATTTTTTCTATTTTTCCTCTTGCTCGGAATGAGCAAGGAAGGAAGATTGGCGATCAAGGAGCTTCAACTTTTGGTAGATCGTCGCCCACACGACGTCCGAAAGGAGGAAGGTCATACAATAGAAGATCGAGAGATATATCGATTCTCTATTTTCTCTTGTATCATGTTTATATTTGTTTTTCAATAATGTGCATGATATATTTTGTTTTGTGGCTAAATAATACTCGGATCTCGAACATAAACACAAAAGCCAGCGATCCATACATCGTCTATTCCTTAGCTACTCGTAGAATAGAGGTAGGTCGCTTGAACAACAAGTTTGTTCAAGTGACCACTCTAAACGAATAGCACGATGATGACAAGGTTGCTTGGGTGTTCTCTTTTGTCTAGGATTAAATTTTTAATCCGGGGACATCGATGGGATCGCCATGAACAAGCGACCGAGTTGAAGTGGGAAGCGAAGTTTCCCCTCACGGATCAATTCAATACAAAGCATACGAGACATCAGGACGAGTACACAGCATGGTGTACATGATAGATCCTATAGCAGATGCAAAAGGGATCTTATCCATGCAGTCTCTCTCCTCTCTAGAAGAGGGACTTTGAGTCTTCAAAAAACTCACACCATGTGACATCGGCAGAAGTCCATTCTTTGAATTCTACATGGCAAACCATAGCCTGTACTCTGACTTAGGCCAAGCAATCTCTTAGATATATCTCTATAGATCTTGATGCCTAGAATACAGGCTGCTTCACCTAAGTCCTTCATTGAGAAGCACGTCCCTAGCCAAGTCTTCACAGACTGTAGCGAAGGGATGTCATTCTCAATGAGTAGTATGTCATCCACATATAATACAAGGAAGACAACTGTGTTTCCATTAACTCTCTTGTAGACACAGGGTTTATCTGATGAAACCAAACTGTTTAATCGCATCATCGAATCGAAGATTCCAGCTCCGAGAGGCTTGCTTTATCCCATAAATGGATCTTTGCAGCTTGCATACTTTCCCAGTATGTTGTGGATCTTCAAACCCTCAGGTTGTGTCATGTACACATCCTCGAGTAAGTTTCCATTCAGAAACCCGGTTTTGATATCCATCTGCCAGATCTCATAATCGTGGTATGCTGCAATAGCAAGCAAGATCCGAATGGACTTAAACATCGCCATTGGAGAAAAGGTTTCACCATAGTCAATACCATGAATTTGCTTGAAACTTTTAGCCACCAATCGGCCCTTATAGGTATACGTAAGTCCATCCATGTCAGTCTTTCTTCTAAAGACCCACTTACACCCAATGGGTTTGACCCCTTTAGGTGGATCAACCAAAGTCCATACTTGGTTGGTGTACATGGATTCCATCTCGGATCTAATGACCTCTAGCCATTTCTTAGAATCTAGGCTCATCACATCTTCCTGATAGGAGGTAGGCTCATTCTCAATGATCATAACGTCATCATGGTCCGACAAGAGAAATGACTATCTCTCAGGCTGACGACGTACCCTATCAGACATGCGAAGAGGTAGGTCTACCTGAATAGGTGGTTGTTCCACAATCCTTTGTGCAACAACCTCATCACCCACAACATTTTGTGGTTCCTATTCAACCTCGATCAAGGCCTCAGTGCTATGGTCCTTATCTTAAATTTCTTCAAGATCGAACGTACTCCCACTAGTTTTTCTAGAAACAAAATCCCTTTCTAGAAAAACCCCAGTCTTTGCCACAAACACTTTGTGCTGACTGACAATGTAGAAGTAATATCCCTTTGTGTCTTTGGGATATCCAACAAAATAGCACCTATCGAATTTGGGTCCTAGTTTGTCTGAGACTTGACGTCGAACGTAAGACTCACAACCCCAAATCCTCATGAAAGACATCTTGGGATTTCTCCATGTCCATATCATATATGGTGTCTTTATCACAGCCTTGGATGGTACATGGTTAAGGGTAAAGGCTGCTGTGTCTAGAGCATATCCCCAAAAGGATATAGGAAGATCTGTGTGACTCATCATAGATCGTACCATATCTAATAGGGTACGATTCCTCCTTTCGGATACACCATTCCACTGTGGTGTTCTAGGAGGAGTGAGTTGGGATAAAATCTCACACTCAGCTAGATAGTCACGAAACTCATGGCTAAGGTATTCTCCACCTCGATCTGATCGAAGTATCTTAATACTCTTCCCAAGCTGGTTTTGTACTTCATTCTTGAATTCTTTGAACTTTTCAAAGGATTCTGATTTATGTGTCATGAGATACACATAACCATATCTACTGAAGTCATTAGTAAATATAATGAAGTACTTGTAACCACCTCTAACATCAACATTGAAAGGGCCCCATACATCACTATGTATAAGTCCTAACAAATCTGTTGCTCTTTTGCTGTGTCCACTAAAGGGAGTCTTGGTCATCTTGCCTAAAAGGCAAGAATCGCATGTCTCATATGATTCAAAATCAAATGAGTCTAGCAGCCCATCCTTATGGAGCTGAGATAAGCGACTCTCATTTATGTGACCTAAGCGACAATGCCAGAGATAGGTTTGGTTCAACTCATTTGACTTAAACCTTTTTGTACTTATGTTATAGATAGGGCTCTCTAAGTCTAGAAAGTAGAGTCCGTTCATTAGAGGTGCACTACAATAGAACATATCATTTAAATAAACTGAACAACATTTGTTCTTTATTATAAATGTAAATCCTTTCTTGTCCAAACAAGAAACCGAAATTATGTTCTTAGTTAAGGTAGGCACATAACAACATTCATCTAATTCTAGTACAAGCCCAGAGGGCAGAGATAGATCATAAGTTTCTACAGCAACAGCAGCAACTCTTGCTCTATTGCCTACTCGTAGGTCCACCTCGCCCTTTGTCAATGCCCTGCTATTTCTCAGCGCCTGCACATTGGTACAAATGTGAGATGCACATCCGGTATCTAATACCCATGATGAAGAAATAGATAGATTGACTCTTATAACATTTATACCTGAAGTAGAAGTCTCACTTCTCTTCTTCTTAAGATCTTCCAGGTAAGCTTTTCAGTTACGCTTCCAGTGTCTAACTTCCTTGCAGTGGAAGCAAGCCCCTTCCTTGGCCACCCCTCCTTTGGGTTTCAGTTCCTTGCCTTTTCCCTTGGCTTGGGACTTTCCCTTACCTTTAGGCTTGCCCTTGTCTTTCTTCTTTTGCACCATCAAAATGGAGTCAGATTTTCCCTTCTTAAGGTTGAGCTCAGCAGTTCTCAACATGCTGAACATCTCAGGCAGTGGCTTATCAATTTCGTTCATGTTGTAATTCATGACAAATTGATTGTAGCTTTGTGGCAAAGACTACAAGATCAAGTCAGTGGCCAGCTCTTGGCCAAGGGGAAATCCCAATCTCTATAGGTTTTCTACGTACCCAATCATCTTGAGTACATATGGACCTACGGGAGTCCCATCTTGCATTTTGGACCCAAACAATGTCTTAGAGACTTCATATCTCTCCTGCCTTGCTTGTCCTTGATATAGTTGATGAAGATGTTCAACCATATCATAAGCATTCATGAACTCGTGTTGCTTCTGAAGCTCAGAGTTCATGGTCGCGAGCATTAGACATGACACATCTAATGAATCATCTTGATGCTTCTTGTAAGCATCTTGGTCAGCTCGTGAGGCAGTGACAGAAGGTGCTTCCGGAATGGGCTGCTCCAGGACGTACAGTTTCCTTTCTTGGGTGAGAATGATTCTCAGGTTCCTGTACCAGTCCAGGAAATTTTCTCAATTGAGCTTGTCCTTCTCAAGGATAGAACGCAGAGAGAGAGGGTTCGTGTTTGTCGACATAGTAATCTACAACATACAATGCAGAGAATTAATATCATATTCCTTTTATCATTTAATTAGATTTTTAATCAAATGATGCTCCCACTAAATTTTAGGAATTTTGTAGAATCGAGTTATGGATGTGGTCAAACCACATTACTAGATTCATACAAACTAGCTATAATTCCTGCGGGACAAGATCCACATCATACTAAGCCTTGAGTTAGCTTTGGCTAAATCGCCCAAGACTTAGTACGATCGGTGGGTAACACATTACCGATTACATCTCTATGCAATTCTTGTTTATAGGATCAAGACCCACATTTACAAAAGACCTTGAGTTAGCTTTGGCTAAATCGCCCAAGATTTAGTGTAAATGCGATCTTATCCTATCTTTCCAACGGTTGGAATATGCCTATAGTTCTACTCGATCCAATTGAGTTAACTAGTTTTACTCAATCTAATTGAGCTTACTCTAACCCAATCCATGATAGGCGGAACCAAGATTGTCCCTCCGCACCCTACCAAGATAATATGCGTTGCTCTGCTTTGGCAGATTCAACAACTACAAATGATCGAGGTAGTGATGGGTATCAAGGACTTGGTAGGCATTTACGAGTTGATTCGATTAAGATCTAATCTAATCGTAATGTGTATCATATACACATTAAGACCTTTATTATCCTATATTAGCATGCATCACATACATACAAGCATTATTCTAGCATGCATCATATACATACGAGAAAAATATCCTAGCATGCATCATATACATACAAGCATTATTCTACTAGCATGCATCACATACATATAAGCATAACAAATATATATATATATATATATATATATATATATATATATATATATATTAATTGTGATTAGGTCATGGCCCTACTACGATCTTCTCAAGCCAATGAGAAGATCGGACGGTCAACCTAGGGTTAGTGACTTCTCCAAGCGCCTCCTTTGACCACCATGTGTCGTCTGCACCCTCCTCGTAACTCCGTTCACAAGTGGACCTTCCACCACTCCATTTTGTACATTACAAACATGAAACTCAAGCTATATTCGAGTACAAAACTATTTACAACTAGAATTATAAAAGAAGAGGCACGATGCGCAGGTCACATACACTATACAACATGCACAACCACAAAAACGGCACGCAGGCCGTATTATGAATTACAACACATCATCATTGAATCATATTGGAGTTCTTGGGCCATGACCATCACAGAATTATACATAATACTAAATTATGTATTTTATAGAAAATTTATATAATTTTTCCTTTTTTTTCAATTTTATGAGTCATCTCTCCGTAACGGTCCCGCTAAGCGGTTTCCGGACGCGATCGTGGGACAAGGCCCCTTTCGGGGATAGGGGAAGCGCCCCTACTCGCAAAATCTCGAGAGTGTTAAGTGCACACTCCTCTATTGGTATCCACACAAGCAATATGTGGAGAAAAGACAATCTTGAGTGTGCTAGAACTCCTTGAAGGTCTCGGCAAAGTGGAGGATTGGGAGAGAACTTGAGTGGAGCAAGGAAGAAGATGAAGTTGGAGTTACCACACAAATGAATTTCCACCATAAAGCCTCCTAAAGTGGCCGGCCACTTATTTGGGAGTTACATGCATGCATGTAACTCCAAGAGCCAATGTCTCTTGGTCTCCCTCATGAGGTGACACTCCATGATAAGTCCATGATGATGTGGAACACCATCATTGGCCGGCCCACATGCCATGTCACCATGACATGACAATTGGTCAAGTCAAAATTGACTATTCATCTTCCCTCTCAAGTCAAGTCAAACTTGACCTTTTATCTCCCATGGCTGATCAAATCTAACCACTTCATTCAAGTCAATTTGATTTAATGAATCTCTATTCATTAATTTAAATTGACTCAATGAATCAAATCTAAATTAGACTCATTCAACACTTGAATCAACTTGAGTCTAACTCAATTAGTCTAATTTGGATTACTCTTAATCCAATTTGGTTCATCCCATGAACCTAATCCTCATGGTTTATCATATGAACCTAATCTCTATCTAATTGCCCTTTGTGTGTGACCCTATAGGTTCTTGTAACGTTGGCAATGTCCCTAAACCGATTTAGGAACATAAGCAATGAGTGGTATCTAGCAACACATCATTGCTACCCAAGTTACAAGAATATTGAGCTCCAACATCACCTTTGTCACTACTAATTGTGACTCTCATAATATGTGACAATGTCCCTCTATCCTTGACATCTAGATTGACCAATTAAGGTATAGACTGTGTCATCCTTGGTACAATCTATATCTTGAACTCCAAGTAGACTCACTCTAATCAAATGAGCTCAATATCTCATATTGACTCATTTGGGCATGGCCATGCACTTCGTGGTCTCACTCTATCAAGAATAACGATGTCGCTCCAGTCATATAGGAGGGATAGATCCCATCTACATCACTCACATCCCTCCGCATAATTAGTTACATACCCAGTAATCGCCTTTATAGTCCACCCATTTACGGGTGAAGTTTGACGAAGTCAAAGTATGCAACTCCTTATGTAAGGAACCATGGTGACTTCAGGTCTAAGGACTAATAGTCATACTAATAGCCACATGAGAAAGTATATGACACTCATATAACAATCCATGATACTTTCTCATGGCGGGTCATTCAGTATACATTCTCCAATGAATACCCATGTGTCAACTTGATATCTCATATCCATGACTTGTGAGATCAAGTCATCGTGTTGACCTACATGCTAGTCTCTACGCATTAACATTGTCCCTGAATGTTAATACTTGACTAGGAATAATTAAGAGTAGTGTTCTCTATATCATCTCATTATCGATTCAACCAATCCATTGATATAGATAAGAACCTACTACTCAAGGACGTTATTATATTTAGTTATTTGACACTAATACAAGTAAATATAATAACCATGCCTTTATAAATAGGAATATGATACAATAAAGTCCATACAACAATCATCACATGATTGACTCTAGGGCTTTCACTAACAGTTTCCCCAGTAACCTAACTCAGTCTCAAAGGGGCACCTAACCATTTCCATCCACGACAACTATTTTTTTTATCCCTCATAATTTCTTTTTCCTCTTTCTTTTCTTTTTCATTTCCTTTTCTCTCTCCTTTTCTTTTTCTTTTCTCTCTTTTATTATTTCGGCTCACTGATATTTTGATTTTTCCGAATGGGCTTACACAATCTGAGCATCTCCAGTAACTAAAATGCTAACCTTAGGGTCACCTGTGGATTCCAAAGTACTAGACTACTGAGATGAATCATAACTAGGTATGTACTAGACTCTCCCTTTCAGAAAGTTTATCATGTGTATGTGTAGAATAGAAGCTAACCAGTGTAAGTCTAGAACATTCATTCAGAGCCAATAAAATAAAATACCATGAGGTAAATGAAGTTACATTACTCATGGAAATAACTCATGAAGAAAACTTTTAAAAATACTACTGAGGCAGCTTATAGGTAGCAAAAACTAAGTGCTGAAAGAAACTAAACAACTAATGCATGAATAAATGAATGCTAACTAAAATGCAAACATTAGGAAAGAAACTACTGCTAGAAACAAAACAAAACTTGGGGTCCTCCCCCAGACTTAAGTGAAGCATACCTCTAGTATGGTGGACGAGGTGGAAAGTCTTGTAGCCTCAGCATCTCGAGATCCTGGGAGAACCTGCTGTTGAGCCACTGATGTCACATGTACATGTGGTTGATCTGAGAGCTAGCAGATGCAACGGCTGCTCGGTGCTCCTCCTCCCTAGCCCACTATGCCTGCTGGGCTCTCATATGTTGTCACATCTTCTGGCGGTAGGCGGCCTCTACCTGGAGACGGGTAGCCTCCTTCTGGAAGTAGACGCGGGCCTCACCGTAGAACTCCTCGGCCTGCTGGAAGTGGTCCCGGAGTCCCTGAAACTCTGCCTGCGTGTAGGCATTCTGCTCCTCCCATTGCTGCCTTTGCGTCTGTTGCTCAGCATATATGTCGTTGAGGTGCGATCGGAACTCCAAAAAATTGTAGGAAAATGTACCTACATCCTTCTCAAAAGTAGAAAAAGGTGGTGGTGCAGGTGCAGGCTCATGTCGACGTGGACTAGGTGGGCTCCTATGTATGTATGGACTGGAGGGAGAGTGATGCAAAGGGGGAGAGATGGGTGCCACCGTGGATGGTCCCTCATAGGCAGGGACTCCACTATCAGGTCCAAGCGTCAGTTGGCGCGTGTGGTGATGGTGGTACAATCGGGGTCGGGGAGCCTGAGGGCTATCAGATTTTTCCTTACAAAGCATAAGGAGTGTCTCTCTCTTACAATCATCTTCATGGCCATACACACTCCTAGGTCGATCCTAGAGCTCCCCTCTATGCTATCTAGCGCAGTGTAATCATACCCCATCCTATGGTAAATGTGGGTAAGTAGGCCCCCCACATTAATCTCTCCTCTCGTTGCTTTACTCATTTTCACTAAGTGTCTAATGAAATGGAACCCCACATCGATGCTACTCCTTTCTTGTAGCATGTCCCTTAGGCAAAGCAGCTCGCTAGCTCTCACTAAACTGTCACTCTCCCTACGACCAAAAATAGTACTTGCCATGATCCGATGGAGGTATCGGAAAATGGGATTTTGGAGGCGTGATGCTTTGACCCTAGAAGGGTTGTAAGCATGCTTTCCTGTCAATTCGGTCCAAAAGATCCGAGAGTTAAACCCAATAGGGGTTCTTCTCTCTCCCCCACTCGGCAAGCCAAAGCATGAGTTCCATTAGTGTAGTGTCCATTCATGCTCAATGTTAAATATCCTAAAGGTAATCCTACCCTCTTCGCTCTCTCTACCCGTTAAAACTTCAGCTTCTAAAGAACTTAAAAACTCTAAAACTACCCTAGGGTAGGTTGGGTGTCTTATCCCCATTATCTCTCCCCACTCTATTTTTGCAAATAGGGCTTGAATGTCACCCAACAACCCTAAGGATTCTTGAAAATCTTCATCAAGATACCTAGTTGCAGTGATTTTATGAGTAGAAAGCATGTTATATCTATTCCTATGCTCATTGTTGTGAAAAAGAAGGGTTGGAAGAGTGTTACCCTCATCCGGAGCTTGAGGGGCGTCGGTTCTCCTTGTTCGTCACTCCGAAGCACCGGATCAAGATGTTACTTGCTTGGTCCTCCTCATCCTTACTTCTTTTGGGCTTCCTTGAAGGTTGGAAAGGCTTCTAAGTGGTGGGGACAAAGGATCCACATGGCTAGGGCAAGAAAAAATCAAAACACACGGCACATTTGGGGCGAAAATGCACAGTGTGCCCTACTTAACCTCGCGTGCCACGACCGTGTGAAAATGTAGAGGATCCTTGGAAGCTAGAAGGGGGGGGTGAATAGCTTGTTTTCATTTCTACAAAAATGATTAGCGGAAGCACAACAAAAACAATAGTAATAGAAATGAAAATGCAATGATAACACAAAGCCTTTACGTGGTTCGGAGATAACGCTCCTAATCCACGGCGATCCTTAAGGTGGATCCACCCTAATCAATCTCACTAAAAAGCTTTCTCTTTTTACAACAACCCTCCTCTTCTTACAAAAGTTGAAGATGAAGTTTAGAGAGGAGGGGAATCAAAACACTAGGAAAGCTCAGAAAATTCGTGGAGGCTTGAGAGGATGATCAGAAAGTAAGCATTAACCCTCTCAACCACCACAAGCCCTCTTTTTATAGAGAGAGGGATGTTTTTCCCGTTGGGCCACGATCAGTCGACTGATGTACAACATCAATCGACTGCCACTGCAGTTAACGGCTTATGAACAGTCGGATTCATGGGATTCATAATCATCTTCATCCAATGGCACGCTCATCAGTTGACTGATCCCTCCATCAGTCGACTGATGGAGTGATCAGTTGAGTAATCACGGTGCGCAGTCGAGTGAGACTCCATTCTGTGCCCATGTTTAACTTGATCAGTCGACTGCCACGACTAGGCAGTCGACTATTCATCAACTTTTCAGCCTGACTCAGTTGAGCACCCTAACAGTCGACTGATACATCGTATCAGTCACTGATACTCATCAAGTATGAATAAATCATACTTGAATTGACTCCCTAGACCTAGACTCAACCTTCTAGCTCTTCCTTAAGCCTTGCGTCTTCAGGATCCCTCCGAGTCCGCGACTTGTTCATCCTTTGCGCTTGCTTCCAAGAGCTTCCTTTGGTTTTGTCATGCCTTGGGTTTCCCTTTGCCAAAGTGCGCTTGGACTTTACGCCGCCAAGACTACATGCTTGGACTTACGCTGCCAGGACTTGCCTTTGGGCTCCCTTTGCCAAGGTCCGCTTGGACTTTACACCGCCAAGACTTCATGCTTTGTCTTACACCGCCAAGCCTTTTCCTTGGACTTCTCTTGCCAAGATCACACTTGGACTTTGCCTTTACTAAGTCTTCATATTTGGATTTTCCTGTCACTAAAACATGTTCACAATTAGATCACAAAGTATTGCCTAACTTAGATGATTATCCAAACATCAAAACATATAAATGCTTGGGGCATTGTTGCACCAACAATCTCCCCCTTTTTGATGTTTGACAATCATTTAAGTTAGGTCTTTAACACATGCACATAATCATATTTCCAATATGAACTCTAACTTAAACATTCCTTCTCTCCCTTTGACATACATCAAAAAGAGAAGGATTCATAAATTTCATGAAAGAGTTAAATTTTGTTGTAATCTTGAACTAAGGTATAATATTGACATTAAGCTCCCCCTTAATCCAAGATATGGTTCATGATATGTGAATAACATGTGGAGCAAAGCCTAACAAAAATTTGGAGGTTAAATCCTAACTTTGCACCAACAATATAAGTTTGGGGATGAAAATATATATATTATGAAACTCCCCCTAAAACATTGTATCAAACAATCCTAAAAAATTCTTTATACTGAAGATTATCATACCATAGTTTTAGGACATTAAAAAATACATTTAAATCCAGGAAATAGAGCTTTTTATTAGAAAACACAATGTATCATTCGACTAGTTTCTGATGCAGTCGACTGATACGCCCTAATTCCATTTTTCTGGTTTTTCAGCCCAACTTCAGAAATACACCAAAAATTCTAGAAACATTGAAAATTCACGAAATTTTGTGTACACATTTCTGAAATCATTTTCTATCAAGAAAAAATAATTTAAAAAATATATGTTTTCCAAATTTCAAAAATGATACAATTTTGAAACCTAGCAAAAACTCTAAGTATTTTGCAAACTTTGTATCACTTTTGTATTCCACTTGAAAATTGTTTTTCAAAGTTTGATAAACATAGTTTAAAATATGTTTTATTTGACATTTCCAATCATATTTTTGGAGCTATATGTACATTAGTTGTGCATAAGCCTTCCCAATGATTGGTCTAATGAAGGATTAATGTCTCTAGATGATACTTTGGTTCATAGTAATGCATCATAACAAGTATGATGAACCAAGTGCATCTTCCTAATATCTCACATATTGTATAAGTGGCTCAATACAAAAATCATGGTTTCTTAGGTATTTTGTGAGATGCTTAAAGGTATAAATCCTAGGATTTCTATAGGATCATGCAAACCTATACCTTTACTCAACCAAGCACATCCCAAGTTCTCTTCTAAGTGATGAAAATTATACTTCGGGGAGAGGCTTGGTAAAGATGTCGGCTAGGTTGGACTTGGATTCAATGTAATTGAGCTTAATATCCCCCTTAGCCACATGATCTCTAATGAAGTGATGTTTCACTTCAATGTGCTTGGTCCTAGAGTGATGCACCGGATTTTTGGTCAAATTTATGGTGCTCACATTATCACAAAATACTTTTATGTTGGAGTAAAGTAGCTCATAGTCCTCTAAAGTATGTTTCATCCATAGTAGTTGAGCTACACAACCACCTATAGCCACATACTCGACCTCGGTGTTGGATAGGGCAACACAAGGTTGCTTCCTACTACTCCAACTAACTAGGGAGGACCCAAGGAATTGACATCTGTTGGGTTTCCGGCACCACGGCGAGTGTGTGTTCGAACATGTTTCGTAAACATGTGCACAGCGGAAGAAATAAAAATAATAAATCTAATTTATTACAACACACACACCACACACATGCATAGTACAACATGTGTAGACATAACCGTAAATTCAAATTTTGCAATAAGAGGAAATTTATACTATGTATACCTGACGTATCACGTGTAGCGGGAAAGACATCAACCGGAACGATTCTCGCTAGAATCGTCTCTATCCGTATCCACGCCGAGTATCTTCGGGATGACTTCACAAAGTCACGAGCCTCGTCTTCGTACGGGTTACTAGCCTCGTGTTGAAGATGATGTGATCGAGAGAAGATCACGATCCGAATCAAAATTCGGATCCAAAACGAGTCCTCAAAAACTCGCTTCTCCGGAGAGGTATTTGTCAACCGTTTGACGAATCCTTCGTCCTCCACCTATGAGGATTACCGGAGATTGAATCCCCGACAAGGCTACCGCTGTCGGAGCTCCAAACGTCGTCCAAATGACGCTCCGATAAGAAGGAAACAAGCTGTCCAAAAAACTGGAACGCTTTGGTGGAGGAATAGGGGCCGGCCAAATAAGGAAGGTTGAAGCTCACCTTGTCGCTGGACCCAAAGGAGATCACCGGAGCTCCTCCAGCAGCAGCTCGACATCGGCAAGGGCAGCTGCTGGACGCCGGCAAGGGAGCTTTGGGCGGTGGTGGGCGGCGGCAAGGAATTGGTGCCGACCACTTGGAGAAGAGGGAGAGGGTGGGCGGCAACAACTAGGGTTGCAAGGATTTGGATTAGGGCTTAACAAAACCCTTAAGCCCTATTTTATAGAGAAAAAATTCTCTTAATGGTTATCGGATCATAACCAAAAGCCCGTTAACCCGCTCCATTAATTTAAGTTAAAATAAGCCAAACCATGATGGTTTATTTTAAGTTAAAACGAACAGAACCAACTTTGGTTCATTCGTTTAAAACAAACCAAACCCTTTGGTTTATTCTCCTCCATTGGATTAGAACCAAACCAATTTGGTTCATCCATCATGTCTTCATAAGACACGGCCCATCCACGCTTCCATTGCGACTAAAACGATTTCATGCTCGCTCCATGTTTGGTCCAACCAAACCTAGTTTCTCTCGGTCTGAAAATCTCATTCTCAAGCTCGTTTTAAATCCTTCGGATTACGCTCGTTGTGCGTGTGACCAAATAGGTTCTCGGTTTATGTTGGCCGTCTATAATTAACCATTAATTATAGAACGATCATGAGTGACACCTAGTAGTACATCATGATCCCCAATTAATCGAAAAGATCAACGGTTGATCCAGAACTATTTCTGAAACCCTTCAGCAGCTCGAATGAATCGTGCCCCATTCCCTTCACTCATCTTATACCCACTTGGTTCAGGACATGGTCTATAGTGTCAGTCCCCACTAGGTTGACTACGTCACACCTAGCCCAAGTATCATTTCCTCATCCTACGGATTCTAGTTACTACACATGTATCGAAGAGTACCTTACTCTAAACATGTAATGCTTTGGCCAAAGACTTTAGTAACAATCCGACGAGAGGCTATGGGTATACATCTCCTCGCAAGGAGTGGTGAATCCTTTATAGGCTATTCAAACACCTTCGATCACTTCGACTTATACCCAATCATCCCGGGTCCACATCTCCTTAGAGATGCTTACTTAAGATGTCAAAGCACAAGTCTTTATGATCAAGATGACTTGAATACTGCAAGTCAAAGGAACATCGCACTTAAGCTGCAGTAAGAACTTCATTGACATATCTATATATGTAGAGAACCATATGAAGTCTTACGGCTGGTCACTCCAATGAACTAGTTACCATAACTAGCATCGACGATTAACTCCGGTCATCACAATGTCTCCAGCCAGTGAGAATCAGCTGTTTGGATATACCAAGGAGTATACCTCATGCTACTCTCGACATAATCAATGGTGTCCAAATCCATCAATTCATCGACTAGGGATAATTCTGATACATCACAATTACACATGTAGAGATACTCACTAGTTGTGATCCAATCACAAATTCTCTCATGCTGTGAATCGTATCGTGGGCATTCAGTAAATGAGCTTAAGATCTAATCAAATACATGAAAACATGTATACTCAAATAGTGAATATTCATTTATCATATAAATGGTTTAAACATAAGGCGATTGCCTTAGGACATCTCTCATATATTACTAACAAACTCCCACTTGGCCTAATGCCAATCGCTACGGTATCCAATACCATAGGCTCTAATATGACCCTCAAACTTACTTTGAGGTAATGCTTAGTCAAAGGATCCGCTAAGTTCCTTTCAGTGGGGATTTTCTCGATTTGTATTTCCTTCCTACTAATGATCTCTCTGATCAGATGATAGCGGCGAAGCACATGTTTGGATCATTGATGAGACCACATCAAGTTCAGAGATGAACTTCTTGATCCAAACCACTTCCTTTACTGCTTCCAAAGCTACAATGTATTCTGCTTTAGTGGCAGAATCCGCTATAGTGTCAAGCTTGAAACCTTTCCAACTTATTGCGCCTCCATTCTAGGTGAATACATACCCAGACTGAGATACGGAATCATCCTTGTCTGTCTGGAGATGGTATCCGTATACCCACGTATCACCATGTCCCCTTCTCCATATATTAGGAACACATCCTTAGTTCTTCTTAAGTACTTAAGGATTGTGTTAACAGCCACCCAATGATCCATTCTTGGATCAAACTGGTATCTACTCGTGACACTCAGAGCATACAATATATCGGGCCTCGTACATAACATAGAATACATGATAGATCCTATTGCGGATGCATTGGAAATCTTACTCATGCAAATCCTCTCGTCTTCTGTGCGCGGACACATAGACTTCAAAAGGTGTATCCCATGCCTGATGGGTAGGAAACCTTTCTTGGATTCCGACATGCTAAACCTTTTTAGCACTCGGTCTATATATGTAGACTGCGAAAGACCAAGCAACCATTTCGATCTATCTCTATAGATCTTAATCCCGAGGATGTAGGTTGCTTCTCCCAGGTCTTTCATGGAGAATGTCTTGGATAACCAAACCTTAACTGACTGTAAGACTGAAACATCGTCTCCTATAAGTAATATGTCATCAACATACAATACTAGGAACATGACTGCTCTCCCACTAACCTTCTTGTACACACAAGGTTCGTCTGGATTTTGTGAGAAATCAAACTTTTTGATTGTCTCATCAAAACGGATATTCCAGCTCCTGGATGCTTGCTTCAATCCATATATGGACCGTCGCAATTTGCATACCTTGGTTTTATCAACCGATGTGAAACCCTCAGGCTGTATCATATACACGTCCTCGAGCAGGTTTCCATTAAGGAAAGCTATTTTCACATCCATCTGCCATATCTCATAATCATAATGAGCCGCTATGGCCAGGAGCATCCGAATGGATTTAAGCATAGCTACAGGCGAATAGGTTTCGTCATAATCAACACCTTGTTTTTGACGATATCCTTTCGCCACTAATCTAGCCTTATAGGTAATCACATTACCATCCATGTTGGTTTTCTTCTTGAAAACCCACTTGCACCCTATAGGCTTGATGCCTTCAGGTGGGTCAACCAAGTTCCAAACTTGGTTTTCATACATGGAATCCATTTCCGACTTCATGGCATCAAGCCACTTATCCCTTTCTGAACTTGTCAGCACTTCTTCATAACTGGTAGGCTCCTCATCATCAATGAGTAACACGTCGTTCGATTCACTTACGAGAAATCCATATCTCTCAGGAATGTTGCGTGTTCTACCAGATCTACGAAGATGTGGTGTTTCAATAGGTCCAGCCGATTGCTCATCACTATGAGTTATCGGCTGTTGTGCTTCACCAGGTATCTCATCAATGTCTATTTGAGTCTCTCGAGCCTCCTCAAGCTCGACGACACTCTCACTGTTTTCTTGCAAGAGAAACTCTTTCTCTAGAAACACAGCATGCCTTGAAATAAACACCTTTTGTTCCACAGGATGATAGAATTGGTAACCCCTTGTTTCCTTAGGGTATCCAATAAATAGACATTTATTAGACTTAGCATCCAATTTGTCTGATACAGTCCGCTTCACATAAGCAGGACAACCCCATATCTTCAAGTAAGATACATGAGGTTTCTTACTATTCCATATCTCATATGGAGTAGTAGAGACTACCTTGGTTGACATTCTGTTTAACAAGTAAACAGCTGTCTGAAGTGCATAGCCCCAAAAGGACTTGGGAAGATTTGCATGATTCATCATTGACCTGACCATGTCCAACAAGGTTCGATTACGCCTCTCAGATACACCATTATGCTGTGGTGTATATGGCGGAGTCCATTGAGACAATATATCATTGTCTCTTAGATAATCAAGAAATGCTTGAATTAAGTATTCACCACCTCGATCCGATCGAAGTATTTTAATACTCTTGTCATGTTGTTTCTCTACTTCATTTCTGAATTCTTTGAACCTTTCAAAGGCTTCAGACTTGTGTTTCATCAAGAACACATACCCAAACCGTGAGTGATCATCGGTGAAGGTAATGAAGTAGCTATAGCCTCCTAAAGCTTGAGTTGACATAGGTCCACATACATCAGTATGTATTAGTCCTAGCAACTCTCCCACTCGTTCACCTTTTCCTGTAAAAGGTAACTTAGTCATCTTGCCTTTCAAGCATGATTCGTATGTATCGTATGAATCCAATTCAAACGATTCCAGAATTCCACATCGGTGTAATTCGGACATGCATTTCTTGCTTACATGGCCAATACGACAATGTCACATGTAGGAGTCTAATTGATTATCCTTTCGAGCACGCTTGTTGCTCGCTTCGATATTGAAAACGTCACTGGATACATCCAACGTATAAATACCATTGCTTAAAGTTCCAGTCCCATAAAGAACTCCATTCAAAGTTATGTAACAACAATTGTTACTAAACGTCAAATGGTACCCATTTCTATTTAAACAAGAAATAGAAATGATGTTCTTTATCAATGAAGGAACATAAAAGCAATTGTCCAGTTCTAAGACAAGTCCTGCAGGGAGTTTCAACAAATACGTTCCGATGGCGAGTGCAACAACCTTTGCTCCATTCCCAACACGTAAATTTGACTCTCCCTTAACGAGTCTTCTTCTATTCCTTAGCGCATGTATGTCATTACATATATGTGAGCCACACCCAGTATCCAATACCCAAGTGTCTAAGGAAATAGAATGACAATCAATAACGAAGATATCTGAAGAAGATGGGGCATCCGATGCCTTATTCTTCTTCACGAACTCAAGATAAATCTTGAAATTTCTTCGCCAATGGCCCTCCTTGCCATAATGATGGCAAGTGCCCTTTTAAGATGGTTCTGCCTTTTTAGCCTTTTTCTTCCCCTTCTGCTATTCCTTTGACTTCCTCTTAGAACCTTTCTTCGAGGAGTCAACTTACAGCATCGTCCCCTGCTCATGCTTCATAGAAGACTCCAGAGTCTTCAACATGTTGAGCAGTACCACAGATGAACCTTCTTGCATCTCAGAGGTGAAGAGGAGCTTGGAGACTTCGAACCTTTTGAATCACACTTGCTCATCAACCAACTCATAAAGATGAAAGACTATGGTATGAGCATCCATATGCTCATGCTACTTCAGCAGCTCAGGTACCATCATGGCTAGCATGATGCAACTCACCATTTCAGAATCAGTCATATGTTTCTGATAGGCCAACAATTGGTCCAGAGTTGCATTGTCACTAGGACGGGCGGGAAGAGGCGCTTCGAGGACATTTGCAAGCTTTTCAACCTTGAGAACAATTCTCAAGTTTCTAAGTCAGTCCAAGAAGTTCGGCCCAGTCAATTTATTCGAATCCAAAATGGAACACAAATTCAAAGACATCATGATCAATAGATTAACTTAGAAATACAAAACGAGCATATATGAGAAAGATGATTTAAAATGCATCAATATACATTCATAAATCCCATTCATTTTTCGAATTTCAAAAACCCCAAAATCACTTCGGGAGATCGTAGGTCCATCTCCGAATGGGTTGATATCCATCATAGATATGAATAACCTTGGAGAGAGTCCAACAAGTCATTCATAACTACGATGGTAGGTATCAAATATACCGATTGCATATCACGTATATGCAACTATCACAATGTGCTATCAACTAATTGAATGTTTACACATACATTGGGTTGTTAACATATTAACAAGTATGCATCAAATGCATAACACCCAACTTCACCTCCCTTAACATCGACCTTGGAGAGAGTCCAACAAGCCGATGCTCCAGGTTAAAGCCAACTCATTAATTGAGAAATAGTTTTAATATGGTTAGAGCGCATTCAACCAATTAGCCTGACTTGGAGAGAGTCCAACAACCAAAGCTAACAATTGACCTCTGACTCTTACCATATTAGTATTAAACTATTCCATGGTTTGAACATGTTCGGGTTCAAGCCGGGCTTGGAGAGAGTCCAACAACCCAAACAAGAAACGGAACTCTGGTTCTAACCATATTAATGGAAGGTGTAGGCTTTAATATTGATTAAGGGTTTTTATGTCTCATCCTCTTTGCATGAAAATAACTATTATCTACATGGCATGACATACATAGCATACATCTACATGTCACGACACGCATGGCATAATGATATGCATCTAATGCAATTACATGGCATATAATTATGTCATGTACAAAATTTTCTTATGTGTCATAACTATTTATGGAAATAAAATATGTTTAAGATTTGATTCTCCAAATCAAATCATGATTAAATTAGGAAACAAATTTCCAAATCTAATCACATATTTTATTTGTGGAAATAGTTGATTAAGGAAAGCCAATTTAGGAAACCAATTTCCTAAATCATCAAAACTACTTATGGAAATAAAATATTTAAAGATTTGATTTCTCAAATCAAATCATAATTAAATTAGGAAACAAATTTTCAAAATCTAATCAAATATTTTATTTATGGAAAATATCAATTTCCATAAATACTTCCAACTTTCCAAAAGTAGAAGATTTCCATAAATACTTTTAGACTTTCCAAAATTGAAAAATTTCCATAAATACTTCTAACTTTCCAAAAGTATAAAATTTCCAGAAATATCATTATGACTATCGCAAAACAATTTAACGATTATGTCGAAACACAACCTGGGCTCTGATACCACTGTTGGGTTTTCGGTGTTGGGATGTATACTGAAAGCCTAACTCTTTTGTATGAACATCTTTATTTTGAAATAAGAATCACATGATCATTGTTTGCATATTTTTATGATTATGCAAAATTGTCTAATACTTTATATTGTAGATAATTAAATCAATAGGAAATGATATTTGGTACTTAATATATGGAGCTTAATATAAACCCATGAAGTCTAGATCAAATGATGGAAAAGAGTTCTTCTTCTTCCTAGGTTTAGTCCAGCAACCCTCTCCTTCTATGGATTAGGTTTTCCTTGAAACCCTAGAGTTTTCTATTCTTCCATATTCCTCTCATCCTCTTCTTGCAAACATCATGCTTGGAGCTTGATGGTTGGTCCTAGATAAGAGATGAGTTTTGCTCTCTATTCTTGGGGATTGGTGGTGAAGAGAGTTCTTCTTTCTTTGGATTGAAGAAGATCTAGGATGCTTCAACTTGTGGAGGGGAGGTTAGGACATACGATAGAAGATCAAGAGGTATAAAAGTTTTATAATTTTTATTATCGTTCTTTGCATGTTCTTATTGATATGCTAGCTTATGTTCTTTACGTTAGTATATGTTGATTATACTAGTTTACATTTGTATGTATTTGTATAATCATGGACCCCGAAGATAAACACAAAAACCGGCGATCCGTTCGTCGTCTCTTCCGCGGCTAACCAACTAGAAGAGTTGTGTTGCTTGAACAACTAGTTTGTTCAAGCGATCACTCAAGTTGTTAGCACGACGACGAAATGATTGTGCTAAGGAAGCTCATCCCATCCAGATTAATTCTTTCATTAGTGAAAATTTTAATCTGGGGACATGGGAGCCAATGAGCATTCCGAGGAATAGCACATTGCCAACATCCGGCACCGCGGTGAGTGTGTGTTCGAACATGTTTCGTAAACATGTGCACAACGGAAGAAATAAAAATAATAAAGATAATTTATTACAACACACACACCACACGCATGCATAGTACAACATGTGTAGACATAACCGTAAATTCAAATTTTGCAATAATAGAAAATTTATACTACATATACCTGACGTATCACGTGTAGCGGGAAAGACATCAACCGGAACGATTATCGCTAGAATCGTCTCTATCCGTATCCACGCCGAGTATCTTTGGGATGACTTCACAAAGTCATGAGCCTCGTCTTCATATGGGTTACTAGCCTCGTGTTGAAGACGATGTGATCGAGAGAAGATCATGATTCGAATCAAAATTCGGATCCAAAACGAGTCCTCAAAAACTCGCTTCTCCGGAGAGGTATTCGTCAACCGTTTGACGAATCCTTCATCCTCCACCAATAAGGATTACCGGAGATCGAATCCCCGGCAAAGCTACCACTGTTGGAGCTCCAAACATCGTCCAAACGATGCTCCGACAAGAAGGAAACAAGCTGTCCAGAAAACTGGACAGCTTTGGTGGAGGAATAGGGGCCGGCCAAATAAGGAAGGTAGAAGCTCACCTTGTCGCCGGACCCAATCATCGAGAGCAAATGACACGGCAAGGGCACGGACGCTGAGCTAAGCTTGTCAAACACCACTTGGAGAAGAGGGAGAGGGTGGGCGGCAACAACTAGGGTTGCAAGGATTTGGATTAGGGCTTAACAAAACCCTTAAGCCCTATTTTATAGAGAACAAATTCTCTTAATGGTTATCGGATCATAACCAAAATCCAGTTAACCCGCTCCATTAATTTAAGTTAAAATAAACCAAACCATGATGGTTTATTTTAAGTTAAAATGAACCGAACCAACTTTGGTTCATTCGTTTAAAACAAACCAAACCCTTTGGTTTATTCTCCTCCATTGGATTAGAACCAAACCAATTTGGTTCATCCATCATGTCTTCATAAGACACGGCCCATCCATGCTTCCATTGCGACTGAAATGATTTCATGCTCGCTCCATGTTTGATCCAACCAAACCTAGTTTAATTATAGAACGATCATGAGTGGCACCTAGTAGTATATCATGATCCCCAATTAACCGAAAAGATCAACGGTTGATTCAGAACTATTTCTAAAACCCTTCAGCAGCTCGAATGAATCGTGCCCCATTCCCTTCACTCATCTTATACCCACTTGGTTCAGGACATTGTCTATAGTGTCAATCCCCACTAGGTTGACTACGTCACACCTAGCCCAAGTATCATTTCCTTGTCCTACGGATTCTAATTACTGCACATGTATCGAAGAGTACCTTACTCTAAACATGTAATGCTTTGGCCAAAGACTTTAGTAACAATCCGACGAGAGGCCATGGGTATACATCTCCTCGCAAGGATTGGTGAATCTTTTATAGGCTATTCAAACACCTTCGATCACTTCGACTTATACCCAATCATCCCAGGTCCACATCTCCTTAGAGATGCTTACTTAAGATGTGAAAGCATAAGTCTTTATGATCAAGATGACTTGAATATCGCAAGTCAAAGGAACATCGCACTTAAGTTGCAGTAAGAACTTCATTGACATATCTATATATGCATAGAACCATATTAAGTCTTACGGCTGGTCACTCCAATGAACTAGTTACCATAACTAGCATCCACGATTAACTCCGGACATCACAATGTCTCCAGCCAGTGAGAATCAGCTGCTTGGATATACCAAGGAGTATACCTCGTGCTAGTCTCGACATAATCAATGGTTTCCAAATCCATCAATTCATCGACTAGGGATAATTCTGATACATCACAATTACACATGTAGAGATACTCACTAGTTGTGATCCAATCACAAATTCTCTCATGCTATGAATCGTATCGTGGACATTCAGTAAATGAGTTTAAGATCTAATCAAATACATGAAAACATGTATACTCAAATAATGAATCTTCATTTATCATATAAATGGTTCAAACATAAGGCGATTGCCTTAGGACATCTCTCATATATTACTAACAACATCCACCACTAGTACTCTTCCGATCCAATTTGCAACCGGTATAATCAGAATCGGTGTACCAAACCAAATCAAAAGACCTAGTCCTAGGGTACCATAGTCCTACATTTAGTGTGCCTTTAATATATCTTAAGATTCTCTTCTAACTAAGATTCTTGAGATTTATTGGTCACATTTGAGCACACATACAAACCACAAATAATATATCGGGTCTACTAGCGATTAGATACAAATAATATATAGAGTGTAAGATCAATTTGTTTTCATTCATGATCATTTTCTATTTTTGTATTAGTTGCCATTGGGGTTGACACTACTTTAGCATTTTTCAAACAAAATTTCTTAATCATTTCCTTAGCATATTTGGTTTAGTAAATATAAATTCCTTCTCTTATTTGTTTGACTTGTAATCCTAGGAAGAAATTTAGTTCCCCAACTAGACTCATCTCAAACTCATTTTCCATATTCTTGATAAAGTCTTGAAGGAGTTCATCATTTGTTGACCCAAAGATAATGTCATCAACATATACTTGGGCTACAAAGATGTCCTTTGATGTTGACTTTATAAATAGAGTTTGATCTACACTACCCCTCTTAAAGTCCTTAGAGATTATGAAAGATGATAATCTTTCATACCAAGCCCGGGGAGCTTGTTTCAAATCATACAATGCTTTCCTAAGCTTGTATACATGGTTTAGATAGTCCATATTCTCAAACCCAGGAGGTTGTTCTACATATATCTCTTCCTTAATGAACCCATTTAGGAATGCCGATTTAACATCCATTTGATGGAGTTTGAAACCCATATAAGATGCATACCCTAATAGGATCCTAATAGACTCTAACCTAGCAACCGGGGCACATGTTTCATCATAGTCAAGTCCATCAACTTGACTAAAGCCCCTTGCAACTAACCTTGCCTTATTCCTAGTAATATTTCCTTGGTCATCTAGTTTGTTCCTAAAGACCCGTCTTGTAGTAATGATGGTATTGTCATTAGGTCTAGGAACTAACTCCCATACTTGATTCCTTTCGAATTGAGCCCATTCATCTTGCATTGCTAAGATCCAATCCGGATCAAGTAATGCATCATTTATTGATTTGGGCTCAATTTGGGAGATTAGTGTTATATGACTAGAGGGATCTCTATGAAATAACCTAGTCCTAACTCTTTGAGATAATTCACCTACAATTTGATATAGAGGGTGATTTTGATGAACTCTTATTGTTCTAGGAGGTGTATTAACTTGATTTTGATCATGATTATCCTCAATTCTTCTTTCATCATCGGAATCACCTCTTACTCTCTCTTGATTCAATTCTCCTGATTTACAAAAGTTAAATCTTGAAATTTTTGAGTAATTTCTTGATTTTTGTCATTGATATCATCATCAATGGGGGATTTCCTAGGGTATGTATTAGAGGTTTCATCAAATTGGACATTTGAAGATTCCTCAATCTTTTGAGTTCTTTTATTATAAACTCTATACCCTACACTAGTGGATGAGTATCCAACTAGGATTCCCTCATCCGCTTTGGACTCAAATTTACCTAGGTTGTCTTTGGTGTTTAAAATATAAACTTTGCATCCAAAGACCTTAAAATAGTGAATTGTTGGAATTTTACCATTCCATAATTCAAATGGGGGTTTTCCTAAAAATCTATGAATTAAAACCCTATTTTGGATATAGCAAGTGTGTTGCTCAACACAAGTAGCTAGGTAAAGAATATGCATTAAGCATAGTCCTAGCCGCTTCTTGTAGGGCACGATTTTTTATTTCCACAACCCCATTTTGTTAGGGTGTTCTAGGATAAGAAAATTTGTGCTTGTACCCTTGGTCTAGGCAAAAGGTTGAGAAATTAGAATTCTCAAATTCTCCACCATGATCACTACGGATCCAATTGATTTTGAGGTTTCTTTCATTCTCTACTCTCTTGCTAAATCCTATGATTATTCCGAGGGTTTCATCCTTATTTTTCATGAAAAATACCCAAGTAAATCTAGAAAAATCATCTACTATTACTAAACAATATTTACTACCAATTATGGAAGGAGTACTATGACAATCAAATAAGTCCATATGCAATAGTTCTAGAGGTAAAGCGGTACTAAGTAAAGTTTTACCTTTGTGTGATGTTTTTGATTGCTTCCCTTCTTGGCACGCATCACACATTTTGTCCTTGAGATACTTGACTTTTGGCAACTCTCGATTGAACTTCATATGGCTATTTTGGCAATGTTCTTCATATTGATGTGCCCTAGCCTCCTATGCCAAAGCCAACTTTCTTCTTCTTTTGCAATAAGACACTTAGTAGAAGCATTAGTAGCATAGGATAAATCAACATAATATATATTTGATTTCCTAAAACCTACTAACATGCAATCATTTAAAGTTTTGTGTCTTATGTGTTGGAATGTATACTGAAAGCCTAGCCCTTTCTCTATGAACATTTTATTTTGAAATAAGAATCACATGATCATTGTTTGCATTTTATATATTCATTATATATGTGTGCATATTGTCTAATATTTTACATTGTAGATAACATGGTGCTTGGTGTGGCACAGAAGATCATGTTATCAGTACCTTGTAAAATATAAGTAGAGGCTCACAACCAAGATGGTTTTGGACAAACCATTGGCATGGTTGTAGTGTAGCTTGGTATTGTTTTATCTTGAACATAGAGTTACACTAGTACACTTAGGTGTATTGAGCAGGACCGAAATAGAGGTGATTCAATTTAGTGCTGACTACATAATTGAATCGGACCTCGGATATTATGTTGTACATGCTCTTAATCCGATATAATAACGGGCACATGTACTTAGTATTTATTTCTTTAATTTACCAGTGGGTGAGATTTAGATGGATTAAATCAATATGCCCGGTAAGTTGGGAAATAATATTATTTACATGGTGTGCCGTTGATTATAGGAGGAAATCGTGTCCTATATATTAGGTTGATGATGTCCCCTTGAGGAGCTCATAAGGTTCATCATGTAAACCCAGCTGGTTGACTTAGTCAACATGATGATAAGGTTGAGTGGTACTACTCGAGGAGTTAGATGTTAATTAATTGATGGTCAGAATCAATTAATTGACGGACATTCGATATCTTAAACACGGGAGATTGATGTACAAATAATATATGGAGCCCATATTGATTTATGGGGTTGGTGAGGTAGTTCAATGATGATCCTCTAGTGGAATGGAACATCATTGATGGATCAAGTTTGTGTGGTTCCGATCCATCGGGTGGCCAAGACCCAACTCCTCCTTATGGTCCCTATCATAGCCTAATATAATCCTTATGAAGTCTAGATCCAAGAATGTAAAACAAAACCTAGAACCAACGGTTGGATTAAATCCATAGATCCGATGGTTAGGATGAAATCCTTGATCCGACGGTTGGGATGAAATCCTTGATCCGATGGTTGGGATGAAATCCTAGATCCTACTGGGGATGAAATCCTAGATCCTTGGGATGAAATCCTAGATCCGACGGTGATTAAATCCTAGATCCGACGGTGGAGATTAAATCCTAGATCCGACGGTGAGATTAAATCCCTAGATCCGACGGTTGGGATAATAAGAGGAGGCTTAAGCCTAAATTCTAGAATTAGGGTTTGGCTCAGGATGTTGTGACAAACACTAGAGGAGGGCGGCAAGAATATAGGAGTTAGTTCCTATATTTTAGGCTAACCAACTTTCTCCTAAATTCTATAAATATGGCTTAGGTTGCAAATAAGACATAGGAGTTGGTTCAAATTGAAGTTAGGGTTTGGCTCTTATCAAGGTGGGCTAGGGTTTGGAGATAGAGCTTGGGCGGCAACCTTTCTCCTTCATTGATTGCTGGCGCCCAATCTTCTCCATCAAGGCTTGGCCGGCGCCATCTTATAGACCTCTCCTTCTTCGGCCAGCTCTCATTCTTCTCCTTTAATCCTTGGTGGCGGTGGTTCCAAGCTTCTTGGTGGCGGCTCATCCATTGGTGGCTGCAACTTTGTTTCAAAGTTGGCCGTTCATTCATCTGCTCGCCGGGCGGTTACATCAAACTTCTTACTTGGTGTCCGGTTCTAGAAAGGAAAAGGTTTTGTTCGTTTTTCTCTTTGTTCGCAGCGGACAAGGTAGAGGAAGAACTCGATCTAGAAGGCTTCTACTCGTGGAGGATCTTCGTCCACACGTCGTCCACGAGAAGGATAGGACATACGGTAGAAGATCGTGAGGTATAAAGTTATTTTAACTTTATGTACAGATCTGAGCATGTTCTTATTTGTTTTGATTATGCATGTGTGTGTGTAAATATATTGTATAATCATGGACCCGAAGACAAACACAAAAACCGGCGATCCGTCCGCTGCTCTCCGCGCTAATCAACTAGAAGAGTAGATTTCGAACAACTAGTTTGTTCGAACCACTCAAGTTGTTAGCACACGACGAAATGGTGTTGCTAAGGAAGCTCATCCCATCCGGATTAATCCTTTCATTAGTGAAAATTTTAATCCGGGGACATGGGAGCCAATGAGCCTCGGCACATATACCAACAATTGGTATCGAGCCACGGTTTCCGGTTTTGTGTGTTTTGGATTCGTTAATTTTTATGCATTTTCATATATTATATGTGCCGGATAATAGTAGGATATGCGAGTTTAACTTTTTGGTTGCAGGCATAAGATCCACTATTATGGCTATGTGTGTGTATGTGAATGGTGTGTGTGTAAAATTTATTATTTGAATCCTCGGGTTGACGAGGCTAGATTAGTATTTAATTTTTGTAATTAAATACGACATTGTTTAGCATCATTTTAGTTTACTTTCGATCTAGATTATTTGTACACTCTTCGTGGAGTATAGGATCGATGGATGTAAATTAAAATGATTGATCTCGGCTCGGATCTCTTTGGTGACTTGCGCACGGGAAAAGATGGAGCGGACGAGGTGGCGACACGACGGGATGCGTATTGGAGAACAATGCCATAATAGTTGGAAAAATTCTGATTTTTTTTTCCATATTTATTGCTTATTTGTTTTATATGCATGTTGTGTTTGTTTTAAAATTCCTCATTTCAATTTACTAAGTGGGAGAGGGACATTTTAATTAATTCATGGCCCATTACAATTTGACGGTGATGCAACAAACTTGTGTTGGCTCGAGTGCCTTCCTCCCCATCGGATGGGTTTGTTTATGGATCACTAGGTCAAATAATGGTTATAGGAAATTATCTAGAGCGTGTGTACTTCCCATCGGTAAGGCACATAATCCAAATAATTCCCTTAGTATCGTAATGGTGAACACTTAGATACAAATATAAGTATCCTCCCCATAGGAGTCACCGCTTTTATTTGTAGTGTCAAAGAGGAACCAACTATTAATTTTACTTGTCAAAAAGTAAGGTTGACAAGATAATAAAATTAATGGGTAAAACCTCCTCTTACAAATGTAGAATTCGTATACGTCCACACTATCGTGGCATGCGATATTCTCGGTGTTTTGAGGTGTTGGTTGATTTCGGGATTTTATTGTTTTGAGGAATCAATAATATTTGAAATCTAATATTTTGATCATTGTGATTTTTAGGATTTTCAAATGGCTTTCAATCCACTTGCTGTGATTTTAAAAGAAAACAAACTTACTGGTCCAAACTACATTGATTGGAAAAGAAACCTGGATATTGTCTTAACTGCGGAGGAGTACAAATTTGTACTCTTCGAGGTCTGTCCTCCTAAGCCCACCGATGACTCTAATGAAAAGGAGAAAGAACATTATAAGAAATGGGTTAAGGCGTATGAGATGGCGCGTGTTACATTTTGGCATCTATGTCAAATGTGCTGCAACATCAGCATCAGGCCATAGCCACAGCTTATGACATGATGTTCAATCTCAAGGAACTTTTCGGACATCAGAGTAGGGCGGCTAGGCAGGAGGCAATGAGAAACTTGATGACGACCACCATGATCGAGGGAACACCCGTGAGGGATCATGTTCTCAAGATGATGGCTCATCTTAATGAGATGGAAGTCCTCAGAGCTGAGATCGATGGGGAAACCTGTGTCGATATCATTCTCCGCCTCGCTTAGGAGTTTTGAGCAGCCTACCAACTACAACATGAACAAGAGGTTGTATTCACATGGAGCTTCCGACGTAACTCCAGCGCAGAGGGCTTTTTCACAAAGTGCTCAAGCCATGGTCGCCGTAAGGTTTCTTCCTCTAAACCAAAGGTAAGAAGAAGAAGAAGCAAGGTGGAGCGAAGAAAGTGGCAAAGTGGGACCTCAGCAGAGTGAAGAAGCCGAAAGGCAAGTGCTTCACTTGCAAGCAGATCGACATTGAAGGCGGATCGCCCTCGCGAAAGAACAAAGGTATATCTTCTTGTTTAGTTGTTGAAACATGTTTAGCGGTGTTATCTACCAAAGGCTCGTGTGTAGATACAGGAGCCACCGATCATGTCCGCAATACTTTGCAGGGTTCCAGTGAAACCCGACTAGCCGAGGGAGAGATTACCGCCTTCATGGGCAATTGCTTGAAGGTGGCGGCTATTGCGGTGGGAGACGTTTATTTATCTTTTGATAGGAATAAAGTTTTGGTTTTAAGAAATTGTCTTTATGTACCTACTTTTAGAAAGAATTTAATTTGGTTTCTAAATTGTTTTTGGATGGATATTCTATTTCTTTTAATGACAAAGTTGGTTATAAAAGGAATAGGAGATTATACTGATACAGTACATTGGTTGGCAATTTATATACTCTTGAACCAAAAACTCCCACGATGCATATAGAAATAAATAACTCATCTTCTAAATCTAATAAGAGAAAAGAACCATGAAATAGACCAAACATATCTTTGGCATCTAAGGCTTGGTCATATTAACCTAAGTAGAATTCAAGGTTGATAGGTGATGGACCTTTGGGTTCATTAGTGGTGGAGGATCTCCCAACTGCGAATCTTGCTTGGAAGGTAAAATGACCAAGAGGCCTTTAAGGCCAAGGGTATAGAGCCAAAGATGTGTTAGAATTGGTTCATTACGGATTTGTGCTTGATCCTATGTCTATCCGAGGCAAGAGGTGGCTTTGAATATTTGTCTCTTTTATAGGCGATTATTCAAGGTATGGATACATTTACTTGATCGCCCATAGTCTGAGATGCTTTGACAAGTTGAAGAATTCAAGGCGATGTGGAGAAGCAGTCAAGGTAAAAGTATCAAGACATTCTGATCGATCGTGGTGGCGAGTACCTCTTGGGAGAGTTTAGGAGTTACTTATCGGAGGCAGGATTCAATCCCAATTGTCACTTTGGCACACCCAGTAGAATGGTGTGGCGGAGGCGAAGGAATAGGACTCTTATGGAGATGGTCGGATCGATGATGAGTTATTACAGTTACTGATTCGTTACGGGGTTTGCTCTGGAAAGCAGCACACATTACGAACTTGGTTCCATCTAAGTCGATTACCCTCTACTCCCCTGAGTTGTGGGTGAAAGCCTAGTCTAAGACATGTCGGTTGGGGTAGTCGGCCACATGTCTTTGAAGGAGATCTTTGGTAAGTTGGAATCTAAATGCAGTGCGCTTGTTTGTTGGCTACCCTAAAGGAGCGAAGGGTGGTTTATTCTATAGTCCTAGAGATCGGAAGGTGATCGTAGTCTGAATGCGATTTCTAGAGGAGGACTATGTGATGAACCACAAGCCCACGAGTAGGATTGTTCTTGAGGAGTTGGCGAAGTCCGACTTGATTACCACCGGTACAGAGGAGACACCACAAGTCAGCACCGCGTGTCCGCAGAGCATACGGGAGGCACCTCGTCGTAGTGGGAGGTTGTTAGACAACGAGATTCATGTTTTTGGGAGAGTCTTGGACTTAGTCCACAGTGAACATGAACGATCCTGGACATATAATGAGGCAATCCAAGATAGAATCACGATATCTTAGTGAATTTAGAGATAGAATCTATGGATTCTAATCAGGTCTGGGAGCTAGTAGAGCCACCCGATGGTGTAAAAACCATTGGATGCAAGTGGATCTACAAGAGAAAGAGAGGAGTAGACGGGAAGGTTGAAACCTTCAAAGCTAGGCTTGTTGCGAAAGGGTATACTCAGAAAGAGGGTATCGATTATGAGGAGACCTTTTCGCCGGTAGCTATGCTTAAGTCTATCCGGATTCTCTTATCTATATTGCTCATATGGATTATGAGATTTGGCGGATGGATGTCAAGACTTTCCTTAATGGAAGTCTTGAGGAGAACATCTATATCACGGCAACGAGAGGATTCATTGCTAAAGGCAAAGAGCATCTTGTATGTAAGCTTAATCGGTCCATTTATGGATTGAAGCAAGCTTCTAGATCTTGGAACATCCTCTTTGATGAGGTAATCCAGTCATATGGATTTATTCAAAGTCCGGATGAGCCTTGTGTATACAAGAGATGTGACGGAAACGTAGTGGTGTTTCTTGTACTATACGTAGATGACATTTTGTTAGTTGGCAACAATATCAAAGTGTTATCAGACGTAAGGGTATGGTTGTCCAAACAGTTTGATATGAAGGACTTGGGAGAAGTTGGACACATCCTTGGGATCAAAGTTATAAGGGATCGCAAGAAAAGGATGTTATGCTTATCTCAAGCTTCATATGTTGACACTATCCTTGCTCGTTTTAGCATGCAGAACTCCAAGAAAGGTTTTCTACCTTTTAGGCATGGAGTTCCTTTATCTAAAGAGATGTGTTCCAAAACATCAAAGGAGATAGAGGAGATGAAGGCGGTTCCTTATGCTTCGGCAGTAGGAAGCCTTATGTATGCGATGCTATGTACAAGACCGGATATTTGCTTTGCCGTGGGCATGGTTAGCAGATATCAGAGTAATCCTGGACAGGGACATTGGACTGCGGTAAAGCATATATTAAAGTACCTGAGAAGAACTAGGGATTATATGCTGGTTTACCGGGCAGATCAATTAGTCCCTGTGGGTTACACGGATTCGGATTTCCAATCAGATAGGGACAAGAGTAAGTCAACCTCGGGGTTTGTGTTTACTTTTGGAGGTGGAGCCATAGTATGGAGGAGTGTCAAGCAGAAATGCGTGGCGGACTCTACCATGGAAGCTGAGTATGTGGCAGCCTCTGAGGCAGCCAAGGAAGCTGTATGGCTCAGGAACTTCTTGATGGACTTGGATGTGATTCCTGGTTTGCCCAGAACTATCACAATTTATTGTGATAATAGTGGTGCAGTTGCAAACTCGAAGGAACCACGAGCCCATAAGGCAAGTAAACACATAGAGCGCAAGTACCACCTTATATGAGAGATTGTAAAGCGAGGGGAAGTTGCTGTCGCCAAGATTGCATCAGAGGATAACCTGGCGGATCCATTCACTAAGGCCCTTCCAGCGAAAGCGTTTGATAGGCATGTGGAGGACATGGGGATCAGATGTATGGCAGAATGATGACGGCATAGTCTTTTAGTATAAGTGGGAGATTGTTGGAATGTATACTGAAAGCCTAGCCCTTTCTCTATGAACATTTTATTTTGAAATAAGAATCACATGATCATTGTTTGCATTTTATATATTCATTATATATGTGTGCATATTGTCTAATATTTTACATTGTAGATAACATGGTGCTTGGTGTGGCACAGAAGATCATGTTATCAGTACCTTGTAAAATATAAGTAGAGGCTCACAACCAAGATGGTTTTGGACAAACCATTGACATGGTTGTAATGTAGCTTGGTATTGTTTTATCTTGAACATAGAGTTACACTAGTACACTTAGGTGTATTGAGCAGGACCGAAATAGAGGTGATTCAATTTAGTGCTGACTACATAATTGAATCGGACCTCGGATATTATGTTGTACATGCTCTTAATCCCGATATAATAACGGGCACATGTACTTAGTATTTATTTCTTTAATTTACCAGTGGGTGAGATTTAGATGGATTAAATCAATATGCCCGGTAAGTTGGGAAATAATATTATTTACATGGTATGCCATTGATTATAGGAGGAAACCGTGTCCTATATATTAGGTTGATGATGTCCCCTTGAGGAGCTCATAAGGTTCATCATGTAAACCCAGCTGGTTGACTTAGTCAACATGATGATAAGGTTGAGTGGTACTACTCGAGGAGTTAGATGTTAATTAATTGATGGTCAGTAAATCAATTAATTGACGGACATTCGATATCTTAAACACGGGGAGATTGATGGACAAATAATATATGGAGCCCATATTGATTTATGGGGGTTGGTGAGGTAGTTCAATGATGATCCTCTAGTGGAATGGAACATCATTGATGGATCAAGTTTGTGTGGTTCCGATCCATCGGGTGGCCAAGACCCAACTCCTCCTTATGGTCCCTATCGTAGCCTAATATAATCCTTATGAAGTCTAGATCCAAGAATGTAAAACAAAACCTAGAACCAACGGTTGGATTAAATCCATAGATCCGATGGTTAGGATGAAATCCTTGATCCGACGGTTGGGATGAAATCCTTGATCCGACGGTTGGGATGAAATCCTAGATCCTACGGTTGGGATGAAATCCTAGATCCTACGGTTGGGATGAAATCCTAGATCCGACGGTGGAGATTAAATCCCTAGATCCGACGGTGGAGATTAAATCCCTAGATCCGACGGTGGAGATTAAATCCCTAGATCCGACGGTGGAGATAAGAGGAGGCTTAAGCCTAAATTCTAGAATTAGGGTTTGGCTCAGCCATGGGTTGGGCGGCAACAAACACTAGAGGAGTTAGGGTTGGCGCAAGAATATAGGAGTTAGTTCTATATTTTAGGCTAACCAACTTTCTCCTAAATTCTATAAATATATGGCTTAGGTTGTAAGACATAGGAGTTGGTTGAAGTTAGGGTTTTGGCTCTTATCAAGGTGGGCGGCTAGGGTTTGGAGATAGAGCTTGGGCGGCAACCTTTCTCCTTCATTGATTGTTGCCGGTGCCCATTCTTCTCCATCAAGGCTTGGTCGGCGTCCATCTTATAGACCTCTCCTTTCTTCCTTGGCCAGCTCTCATTCTTCTCCTTTAATCCTTGGTGGCCGGTGGTTCCAAGCTTCTTGGTGGCCGGCGCTCATCCATTGGTGGCCGGCGGCAACTTTGTTTCAAAGTTGGCCGGAGTTCATTCATTCGTTCCTTGGCCGGCGGTTACATCAAACTTCTTTACTTGGTGGCCGGTTCTAGAAAGGAAAAGGTTTTGTTCGTTTTTCTCTTTGTTCGCAGCGGACAAGGTAGAGGAGAACACGATCTAGAAGGCTTCTACTCGTGGAGGATCTTCGTCCACACGTCGTCCACGAGAGAGATAGGACATACGGTAGAAGATCGTGAGCTATAAAGTTATTTTAACTTTATGTACAGATCTGAGCATGTTCTTATTTGTTTTGATTATGCATGTGTGTGTGTGCAAATATATTGTATAATCATGGACCCCGAAGACAAACACAAAAACCGGCGATCCGTCCGTCGTCTCTTCCGCGGCTAATCAACTAGAAGAGTAGAGTTGCTTGAACAACTAGTTTGTTCGAGCGACCACTCAAGTTGTTAGCACGACGACGAAATGGTGTTGCTAAGGAAGCTCATCCCATCCGGATTAATCCTTTCATTAGTGAAAATTTTAATCCGGGGACATGGGAGCCAATGAGCCTCCGAAGCGACATCCCAACAAATTGGTATCAGAGCCACAGTTTCTGGTTTTGTGTGTTTTGGATTCAGTTAATTTTTTATGCATTTTTCATATATTATATGTGCCGGATAATAGTAGGATATGCGTAGTTTAACTCTTTGGTTGCAGGCATAAGATCCAACTATTATGGCCATGTGTGTGTATGTGAATGGATGTGTGTAAAAATTTATTATTTGAATCCTCGGGGTTGACGAGGCTAGATTAGTATTTAATTTTTGTAATTAAATACGGCATTGTTTAGCCGCTCATTTTAGTTTACTTTCGATCTAGATTATTTGTACACTCCTTCGTGGAGTATAGGATCGATGGATGTAAATTAATATGATTTATCTCGGCTCGGAACTCTTTGGTGACTTGCGCACGGGAAAAGATGGAGCGGACGAGGTGGCGACACGACGGGATGCGTATTGGAGAACAATGCCATAATAGTTGGAAAAATTCTGATTTTTCCATATTTATTGCTTATATGTTTTATATGCATGTTGTGTTTGTTTTAAAATTCCTCGATTTCAATTTACTAAGTGGGAGATGGATATATTAATTAATTCCATGACCTCCATTACAATTTGACGTGTGATGCAACAAACTTCTTGCGTTGGCTCGAGTGCCTTCCTCCCATCGGATGGGTTTGTTTGCGGATCACTAGGTCAAATAATGGTTGTAGGAAATTATCTAGGAGCGTGTGTACTTCCCCATCGTAAGGCACATAATCAAATAATTCCCTTAGTACCGTAATGGTGCACACTTAGATGCAAATAAAAGTATCCTCCCCATCAGTCTGCTTTTATTTGTAGGGCTAAAGAGGAACCAACTATTAATTTTATTTGTCAAAAAGTAAGGTTGACAAGATAATAAAATTAATGGGTAAAACCTCCTCTTACAAATGTAGAATTCGTATACGTCCACACTATCGTGGCATGCGATATTCTCGGTGTTTTGAGGTGTTGGTTGATTTCGGGATTTTATTGTTTTGAGGAATCAATATTATTTGAAATCTAATATTTTGATCATTGTGATTTTTAGGATTTTCAAATGGCTTTCAACCCACTTGCTGTGATTTTAAAAGAAAACAAACTTACTGGTCCAAACTACATTGATTGGAAAAGAAACCTGGATATTGTCTTAACTGCGGAGGAGTACAAATTTGTACTCTTGAGGTCTGTCCTCCTAAGCCCAGATGACTCGATGAAAAGGAGAAAGAACATTATAAGAAATGGGTTAAGAGCGGATGAGATGGCGCGGTGTTACATTTTGGCATCTATGTCAAATGTCTTTGCCGCAACATCAAGATCGAGGCCATAGCCACACTTATGACATGATGTTCAATCTCAAGGAACTTTTCGACATCGAGTAGGGGCTGGCTAGGCAGGAGGCAATGAGAAACTTGATGACGACCACCATGGTCGAGGGAACACCCGTTAGGGACCATGTTCTCAAGATGATGGCTCATCTTAATTAGATGGAAGTCCTCGGAGCTGAGATCGATGGGGAAACCTAGGTCGATATCATTCTCCAGTCTCTGCCTAGGAGTTTTGAGCAGTTCCGCCTCAACTACAACATGAACAAGAGGTTGTATTCGTTGGCGGAGCTTCCGTGAACTCAGCGCAGAGGGGCTTTTTCGTCAGAGTTCTCAAGCCATGGTCGCTCAGAAGGTTTCTTCCTCTAAACCGAAAGGTAAGAAGAAGAAGAATCAAGGTAGAGCGAAGAAAGTGGCAGTGGGACCCCAGGCAGGAGTGAAGAAGCCGAAAGGCAAGTGCTTCACTTGCAAGCAGACTGGACATTGGAAGGCGGACTGTCCTCGCCGAAAGAACAAAGGTATATCTTCTTGTTTAGTTGTTGAAACATGTTTAGCGGTGTTATCTACCAGTGCCTGGTGTGTAGATACAGAAGCCACTGATCATGTCTGCAATACTTTACAGGGTTCCAGAAACCCGACTGAGGGAGAGGTTACCGTCTACATGGGCAATGCTTCAAAGGTGGCGGCTATTGCAGTGGGAGACGTTTATTTATCTTTTGATAGGAATAAAGTTTTGGTTTTAAGAAATTGTCTTTATGTACCTACTTTTAGAAAGAATTTAATTTCAGTTTCTAAATTGTTTTTGGATGGGTATTCTGTTTCTTTTAATGACAGAGTTGTTATAAAAAGGAATAGGGAGATTATCTGTTCTGGTACATTGGTTGGCAATTTATATACTCTTGAACCAAAAACTCCCACGATGCAAATAGAAATAAATAGCTCATCTTCTAAATCTAATAAGAGAAAAGAACCTTCGCAAATGAACCAAACATATCTTTGGCATCTAAGGCTTGGTCATATTAACCTAAGTAGAATTCGAAGGTTGATAGCTGATGGACCTTTGGGTTCATTAGTGGTGGAGGATCTCCCAACCTGCGAATCTTGCTTGGAAGGTAAAATGACCAAGAGGCCTTTCAAGGCCAAGGGGTATAGAGCCAAAGATGTGTTAGAATTGGTTCATTCTGATTTGTGCGGTCCTATGTCTATCCAGGCAAGAGGTGGCTTTGAATACTTCGTCTCTTTTATAGACGATTATTCAAGGTATGGATACATTTACTTGATGCGCCGCAAGTCTGAATGCTTTGACAAGTTCAAAGAATTAAAGGCTGATGTGGAGAACCGTCAAGGTAAAAATATCAAGACATTACGATCTGATCGTGGTGGCGAGTACCTCTTGGGAGAGTTTAGGAGTTACTTATCAGAGGCTGGGATTCAATCCCAATTGTCCGCACCTGGCACACCCCAGCAGAATGGTGTGGCGGAGCGAAGGAATAGGACTCTTATGGAGATGGTCAGATCGATGATGAGTTATTCTGAGTTACCTGATTCGTTCTGGGGGTTTGCTATGGAAACAGCAGCACACATTCTGAACTTGGTTCCATCTAAGTCAGTACCCTCTACTCCCACAGAGTTGTGGACTGGGCGAAAGCCTAGTCTAAGACATATTCGGATTTGGGGTAGTCCAGTACATGTGCTGAAGGGAGATGCTGGTAAGTTGGAATCTCGTACAGAAGTGCGCTTGTTTGTTGGCTACCCCAAGGGAACGAAGGGTGGTTTATTCTATAGTCCTAGAGATCAGAAGGTGATCGTGAGTACGAATGCCAGATTTCTAGAGGAGGACTATGTGATGAACCACAGGCCCACGAGTAGGATTGTTCTTGAGGAGATGATGGGGGAAGTCCCAACTTCAGTACCACCGGTACAAGAGGACACACCACAAGTCACTGCACCGCGTGTCACAGAGCATACGCAGGAGGCACCTCGTCGTAGTGGGAGGGTTGTTAGACAACCCGACAGATTCATGTTTTTGGGAGAGTCTTCGGACTTAGTTCCTGGTGAACATGAACCTGATCCCTGGACATATGACGAGGCAATCCAAGATAGAGATGAAGTATCTTGGCAAAAAGCGATGAATTCAGAGAGAGAATCTATGGATTCTAATCAGGTCTGGGAGCTAGTAGAGCCATCCAATGGTGTAAAAACCATTGGATGCAAGTGGATCTACAAGAGAAAGAGAGGAGTAGACGGGAAGGTTGAAACCTTCAAAGCTAGGCTTGTTGCGAAAGGGTATACTCAGAAAGAGGGTATCGATTATGAGGAGACCTTTTCGCCGGTAGCTATGCTTAAGTCTATCCGGATTCTCTTATCTATAGCTGCTCATATGGATTATGAGATTTGGCAGATGGATGTCAAGACAGCTTTCCTTAACGGAAGTCTTGAGGAGAACATCTATATGCGGCAACCAGAGGGATTCATTGCTAAAGGCAAAGAGCATCTTGTATGTAAGCTTAATCGGTCCATTTATGGATTGAAGCAAGCTTCTAGATCTTGGAACATCCTCTTTGATGAGGTAATCCAGTCATATGGATTTATTCAAAGTCCGGATGAGCCTTGTGTATACAAGAGATGTGACGGAAACGTAGTGGTGTTTCTTGTACTATACGTAGATGACATTTTGTTAGTTGGCAACAATATCAAAGTGTTATCAGACGTAAGGGTATGGTTGTCCAAACAGTTTGATATGAAGTACTTGGGAGAAGTTGGACACATCCTTGGGATCAAAGTTATAAGGGATCGCAAGAAAAGGATGTTATTCTTATCTCAAGCTTCATATGTTGACACTATCCTTGCTCGTTTTAGCATGCATAACTCCAAGAAAGGTTTTCTACCTTTTAGGCATGGAGTTCCTTTATCTAAAGAGATGTGTTCCAAAACATCAAAGGAGATAGAGGAGATGAAGGCGGTTCCTTATGCTTCGGCAGTAGGAAGCCTTATGTATGCGATGCTATGTACGAGACCGGATATCTACTTTGTCGTGGGCATGGTTAGCAGATATCAGAGTAATCCTGGACAGGGACATTGGACTGCGGTAAAGCATATATTAAAGTACTTGAGAAGAACTAGGGATTATATGCTGGTTTACCGGGCAGATCAATTAGTCCCTGTGGGTTACACGGATTTGGATTTCCAATCAGATAGGGACAAGAGTAAGTCAACCTCGGGGTTTGTGTTTGCTTTTGGAGGTGGAGCCATAGTATGGAGGAGTGTCAAGCAGAAATGCGTGGCGGACTCTACCATGGAAGCTGAGTATGTGGTAGCCTCTGAGGCAGCCAAGGAAGCTGTATGGCTCAGGAACTTCTTGATGGACTTGGATGTGATTCCTGGTTTGCCCAGAACTATCACAATTTATTGTGATAATAGTGGTGCAGTTGCAAACTCGAAGGAACCACGAGCCCATAAGGCGAGTAAACACATAGAGCGCAAGTACCACCTTATACAAGAGATCGTAAAGCGAGGGGAAGTTGCTGTCGCCAAGATTGCATCAGAGGATAACCTGGCGGATCCATTCACTAAGGCCCTTCCAGCGAAAGCGTTTGATAGGCATGTGGAGGACATGGGGATCAGATGTATGGCAGAATGATGACGGCATAGTCTTTTAGTATAAGTGGGAGATTGTTGGAATGTATACTGAAAGCCTAGCCCTTTCTCTATGAACATTTTATTTTGAAATAAGAATCACATGATCATTGTTTGCATTTTATATATTCATTATATATGTGTGCATATTGTCTAATATTTTACATTGTAGATAACATGGTGCTTGGTGTGGCACAGAAGATCATGTTATCAGTACCTTGTAAAATATAAGTAGAGGCTCACAACCAAGATGGTTTTGGACAAACCATTGGCATGGTTGTAGTGTAGCTTGGTATTGTTTTATCTTGAACATAGAAATACATATACCGCTCGGGAAATATACATACTGCTCGGGAAACACATAGATTGCTCTGTCAATGTAATACTTAACTCTGAGCCTTACTACCCTCTATCACCCTACTGAGCCTGGGAAATGCATATATCACTCGTGAAATACACAGACAGCTCGAGAAACACACTGACTACTCTGCCAATACGACATCTAACTTTGAGCCACACTATCCTGTGCAACCCAACTGGGCTCGGGAAATACACTGACTACTCGAGAAAAACCCTGACTACTCTACCAATATGACATCTAACTCTGAGCCACACTGTCCTGTGCAACTCCACTGTGATGTAATTGAGAGGTGTCCTAAGGCAATCGCCTTAGAAGTTATTAATAAAATTCACTATTTGAGTATACATTGTTTATGTATTTGATTGGATCTTAAGCTCATGTACTGAAGTCCACAATACGATGCATGACATGAAAGAAATTGTGATTGGATCACAATTAGTGGGTATCTTATCATGTGTAATCATGTAAGTATTAAAACTATCCCTAGTCGATGAATTGATGAGATTGGACATCATCGATTCTGTAAGACTAGCACATGTTATGTGCCTTGGTTTATCCAAGCATTCGGTACTCACTAAATGGAAGCATAGGGATGCTGAGAGTGAACATGTGGATGCTAGTTATGGTAACTAGTTCATTGAAGTGACCTGCTATGAGACTTCATATGGTTCTATATGTTGTTGAAGATCTCATTGCAGCTTGAGTGCGAGCTTCCTTAGACTTGAGGTATTTAAGTCGCCTTGATCATGGCGCCTTATACTTTGACTTCTTCGCATCCATCTCCATAGGAGGTGTAACCCCGAGATGATTGGGTATAAGCCAAAGTGATCGAAGGTGTTTGAATAGCCCACAGAGAATTCACCACTCCTAATAAAGGAGATGTATACCCTAGGCCTCTTGTTAGGATTGTTACTCAGAATTCTCTGGCCAGAGCAAACTTGTTAAGAAGATGGTCTTCTTGGGAACATGTAGGAGTAACTTGAATCCATAGAACAAGGAAACTAACTTGGGCTAGGTGTGACGTAGTCAGCCTAGTGGGGACGAACACATAGACTATGTCCTGAACCAAGTGGGTATAGAATGAGTGAAAGGAACATGGCATGAACAACTGTAGCTGCTGAAGGGTTCAGAAATATTCTGGAGTCAATTTAGACTTTTCGGTCAATTGGGGGTCATGATGTACTGCTAAGTGTCACTCATGATCTATTCATAATTAAGGGGTTAATTATGAATGACCAACATAATCGGAAACCTATTGGGTCACACGCACTACGAGTGATCTCGAGATGTAAAACAAGTATGAGAATGAGATTCTTACTGAGAGAGGATATATCTGGTTGGACCAGACCAAGGGGGTGAGAAACATAGGCTATGGAACTGATTATGGCCTTGATGGACTTAGCATGACAATATCACACCTAAACAAACTCAAACAGACCATACATAGCCTCACACAACCTTGCCTAACCTGGCACGGGTCGTGCCAGGATTTGGCCAAAAATGGATAAAATCTAGGTTGTGCCCAGAAGGACACATGGCTGGCCATGTGTCCTGGCATGGTCGTGCCCTTTTGGCACGACCGATCATGTGTAAAACACACGGCCGTATCGCGGTTCCGTCGATTTTGAAGATTTCTCATATGAAAATTTCTTAGGTTGTTATTACCTTAATTATAGGATAATTATGGTAAGATAGGTTCTATTTAAGCCTCCTAAGATGACCTAATCAAGAGATCTATAAATAGATCCCTTGATAATCTTTGGAGATAGAGTTTTTTCTTAGGTTTCTTCCTTGGTAGATGACTTTCCTCTCTCTTCTTCTCTTGTATCCGCCAGTTGGCTAGCACCAATCGGAGACAAAGACTTGCTGCTCTAGGAGTTGTCTCAGGTGATCTCGGAGTGGATATTGATAGAGGCAAAGCCCATTGGTCTTGCTTGTGGTTTCGACAGATTTGAAAGAATCTCAAAGGTATAACTTCTCCTTCTCCTTTTGTGTGTTTTCATGTGATTTTGCCAAAGTAAGTTTTCCTGGCCCGCAAGAGATATCTAGGATGTAATAAAAATTATTTTATTCGCTTTATTCCGTTGTGCATGTTCTCAAAATCTCCAACACGCTGGGCTCGGGAAATACATAAATCGCTTAGGAATTATATAAACTGTTCTGCCAATACAACACAATTCTGAGCAACACTGTCCCCTATCACCCTACTAGGCTCGGGAAATACATATACTCCCCGGGAAACACATACTTGGCTCGGCAAACTGCTCTACTATCACAACACTTAACTTCTGAACCCCTCTGTTCTACACCACCCTACTGAACTCGAGAATCACACATACTGCCCAGGAAACACATTCATGACTCAGCAAGTGCCCGCGCTGCTCAGTAAATCTTTTAATCTGACCAAAAAACCCCGACCCCATCATTAGTTCCCCCTCTTTAGTAAAATTAAAGAGTGAAATCGAGTGAAGTTTTACAATTTCTCAAAATAAAAATTTCTCTGCCTTAGTTGAAAAACCCCTCACCCATCATAATTTCTCCCTCTTTAGTAAAACTGAAGAGAGAAGTCAAGTGAAGTTTACATGTTCTAAAAACAAAAATTTCGCTGCCTTAGCTGAAAAACCCCTCACCCATCAAACTGGATTAGTTGAAGAGGTTAGGGTAGCCTCATACTCGACAAGTTTAACTTCCTTAAGCAATTACTCAACTTTATACTCGGATTTAGCTAATTTCTTTTCCAAAAACTTAATGGCATCATATAAAGTACTAATTAATGAATGATTCACCTTGATTGAATCTTTTGAGCTGGATACGGATCCGTGGCTTGTCTTGAATTTAGGCTCAGTATCGAATCCAAAATCGGACTCGGACTCGGACTCATCACCGACTTTGGGTTCGAACTCAGACTCAGACTTAGTTGGTCTTGCCATGAATGCCAAGTTGTTGACTTGGTCTTCTTATTCTCTCGAGGATTCCTCCCAAGTTGCATTGAGTGCTTTCTTGATTTGTGGTTGCTTGTTCTTTAGCCTCGAGCACTCAGACTTGAAGTGACCTTTCTTATTGCACTCGTATCATTTGTAGTTTTGACTTGGGTCGGGTCTCTTCTACTTCATTGGCTTGGTGGGTCTCCGTCTATGCTTAATCATCTTTCAAACTAGATTGACTAGTTCAGTCTCCATCTCTTTGTCTACTTCCGATTCAGACTCGTCTTCTTTGGGAGGAGGCTTGCTTTTTGCCTTTCTTTGACCTACATACAAAGCAATATCCTTCTCGATCGGGGCCAAATTAGATTGCTCATGTAATTCAAATTCAAAAAATAATTCATCTAATCTAATTTTAGATAAATCCCTAGATACTTTGAAGCATCAACCATGGATGCCCACAAAGTCATCCCAGGAAAAGCTTTTAAAGCATACCTTATTATGTCATGATTCTCCACCTTTTGTCTGATGGCATGAAGGCCATTTAGTATGTCTTGGATGTGAGCATGGAGTTGGCTAGTGGTCTCATTATCCTGCATCTTAAAATTATATAGTTTATTGACTAATAAATCTCTCTTACATTCCTTTGCATTGGATGCCCCTTTATGATGTTCGGTGAGCTTGTTCCAGAGGTCCTTGGCACTAATAAATGGTCTAATTCGGTTGAGCTCCTCCTTGGATAAGCCGCATTGCAAGATTTGGGTTGCTTTTGCGTCGACTTCGATTTGCCTCTTCATTGCATTGGTCCATTTATCATCATCCAATGGTTCCCCTTGGTCATTGGTGGGTAAAGCAAAGCCGGTTTGGATTATAATCCACATATTGACTAGTGTTTTAAAAAAAACACTCCATCCAACCCTTCCAATAATGGAAGTAATCTCCGCTAAAGAATGGAGGTTGGGCGGTGCTATACCCCTTAAGGTGGGTCATTTAGATTCCTCACAAAAACATGAAAAATAAAGAAAATTCCAAGACTTGGTCTTGGATTAGTAGTGAGGAAAAAATAAATAACATAAATGATGAAAACACGAAAAAAAAGAAAAGAAGATGCTCGACTGGTGGTTGCACCGAATCTGAGTTCCCCCGCTTTGATATCAAATATAGGATCGAGAAAATGCTAGAGGGGGGTGTGAATAGCATTCTAAACTATTTTTGTTTTAAAACAAATTTAAACACAACGAAAACACTAAAAAACAATAGACACAATGAATTTTACTTGGTTCACAACCCACCGACTGCTAATCCAAGGCCCTTGCGATCCTAGACCGCTTTCGAAGGGCAAAACACTAAATATGTCTCTTCCTCGTTAGAGGAAAGAGACCAAATGATTACAAATAATGTGGAGTACAAGGTAACAAGCTTACCTTTCCTCCTAACAATTAAAAAGTAAGGAAGAATAAAAAGAATACCGACTACAAGAAGTTGAAGTTGGAAACTTTGTCAGCGTTACGACGTTGATGAACGGAGATGAGAGCTTCAAATTGATGGTGCACTTTGGGGTCCTTGTTGTTAGTTGAAGAAGGGTGATTTACCTCTCCTTTTATAGCCTTTCAAACACTATCTTGTTTAGCTTTAGATCTGAGTCAAACATCAACATCCACTCCTCCTTTTGTGGCTATTATCTTGACTTTCCTCAAAGTGACTAGATTCATTAGCAGTCGATTGATGTTCTGCATGCTCAAGAATTCCACTAGGTGCTCGAGAATTCTACTAGTTTCTCGGGAGCAGTCGACTGCTTATTCATCCTAGTCGACTGATGCAGGGTGCTCGATCTTTGAATTGTCTGCTTAGGAATTCCACTAGTTGCTCGGGAGCAGTCGACTGCTTGTTCATCCCAGTCGACTGATAAAAGCTGCTTGGCAATATGATAAAAATCCTATAATACAAAGTTAGCACAGTGTATAATAACAATATTAATAGTGATAGTCTGTAACTGTCCAATCTCAACTTTGATATTCCTCCGGAAGCCTCAGTTGGATTGACGCCTAAGGTTGTCCCCATACAGAAGACACATCCTCACCATCGCTCCACACTCGGAGCTTACCTTTGGTCCTTCTGACCTGTCACTTAGCTATCGATCATTCGACCACTAAGGTTTCTCGTACCGAGATTCTCTTGGTGTCATCTGACCACCAAGGTTTATTGTCCCGAGATTATTCTAGCATCTCTGACCTTAGCAAAGCCTTAATACAATAACAAGATAGATTCTCTTAACTTTGAATCTTTGCCATTATCAAAACCTAGGTTAGATTATCTGGTGCCTCTGCACCAACACAACTTTTATAAAGTAATGGGGGGAGACGAAACGAATCAGGTATTCCCCATAGTTAATGAGGATAATGAGGGGTTCAAAGAATTAAATTAAGTTGGCAAAGGAGCCGACTTATTTTGGTAAAGGAAGAGAAGGAATACCATCTCAGGAATTATCTTATGACAGTTGGTTAAAAATAGAATACATTCGGAGGCCATGTTGCCTGCGAAGATTGAAGTAGAGCTTGCCCGAGTGATGGTCTATATCCCGAGCGATAATAGGGTGGCTCGGCGCATGGAGTTAGATTTGATTCAGGAGAGGAGGGATGTTGCTCTATATCGCGCCGAAAGATATAGGTCATAGGTAATAAAAAGCTTATAATACAAAGGTAGTACCTCACACTTTTCAGATAGGGAACTTAGTATTACGGAAAGTGTTGCCCGAGGGATACAAAGGTAAGCTAGGACCCAAGTGGGAAGGCCCCTTTTAGGTGGAGAGTCGAGCAGGGTTTGGAGCTTATGACTTGAAAGATGATCAAGAAAGGCTTTTGGCAAGAATATGGAATGTGTATCATCTGTGTCCTTATTTTAGTCGATGAATAATGTAAAGTTTGTGTTTTTGCTTCTTTAGAATAATACAGTGTAGACTAAGTAGTATGGTGTATTTTAAGAATTGCATTGAATACAAATGTTACATTTTGTCAGTATTAGATGGAAAAGGAAAAGATAGTAATCAGGTGGAATTCGATCAATAGTATTTTCTAAGTTTAGAAAATTGGTAGAGTTCCCGGGAGGTGGATAACCTGCTGCTTGAAACTGATTGATATAATCTTGAAATCTCCATTGTAAGAAGGCAAAGCCTCGGTCCAGGAACATATCATTGATGGTTGCAGAAGTCCAAAATGTATTTGGTGTGACACTTGTCTCTTCTTGAGATGATAGGACTCTTAAAATGTCCAAAGTATTTTGTAAGTTGGTGGTTTGAAAGTGGAGGGCTAATTTCTGCCCGGTCGGTTTGAGCCTTTATACAGGAAGCCTATAATTCTCTCTCGAGTCTCTGATAAGTTTGCTATAATGATAGTTCTTGGGTTTGACATTCTTGTAACTCTCTCTTCAGAGTATTAGTGTATTGAATCCATTGATTATTTACGTGGGTTGTGCTGGTGATGCCTTGCAAAAGTTAAGTATTAGTATCAAGTAAAAATAGAGGAAGACATTGTATACTAACCTCGTTAATACTGGCTAAGAGGGAATTTGGTAAGTCCTGAGTTGAGGGGGAAGAAAGAAGATTTTGTGGAGTTTGACATAAAATTGGAGATTGAAGGGAAGGTGTCGAGTTGTGAAGGTGAAGTTGAATGGGATTGATGCGGGAAGGTGGTGGAACATTGCCGGAGGCTTGTAGTAGGAGTGATTCTGCAATAGAAAGAAGTAAGTACCCATATATATAAAAATTCATAGAAATATGATCAAGAGCATAGTTACCGAGCGTATCGATTGATTGCAGGGGGTAAGTCTGATTAAGGCTAGCGCTAACTTTGTGAGTAGCCTATTTAAATGGAATTACTGTTTTGTTAACATTAGGGTCATTACCTAGTATTTTGCATTATCTCGATATTGACTTAAGGAGGGGTGAGGGGAAAGAGTTGTTAACCAAGTGGAGGAAAAAGGGAATGAAGATGAAGAGTGCACAAAGAAATAATGATCCTTTCATTTTTTTTATGTGAAGAAGGAATGCCGGTTATAAATTGGAAGTCTGATCTGGCTTGGAAATAAAAGATGTCGATTTTTGATGATTTTATTTGGTAAAAAATAGTGAAATAAAAAGGTTGATGGGGTAATTGACAAGTATGATGCTATGAGATAAAAGCCTAACATGAAGTGGAAGGAATTAGGACTTAGCTGATTTAAAGGGATAGAAAAATATTCAGATATTTCTAAGAAGAAAGGGTGAGGAGGAAAGTAGAGGCCAACTTCTATTTGCTCCAAGAAGAAAGCCCTTGTGCTCCCGAGAGGTAAATGAGGATGCTCGATGGAGGAGGCCGTAATTATATGAAAGCCTTGTGGAAGCTGTAATCGAAAAGAGAGGGATCAACACTGTTCTCCTATAACTTTGGAGCGAGTGGAGGAAAACCATGGATGACGGATTGGAGAACTTGGTTGCATCTTCTTGAAGATGTAGAGTGAAAAACAGTGAGGGTTGCTTCTATATTAATAATAAAGAAGGGGAGAAAAAAGGGGGAAATAACAACTTTTCCCACTCATTGTTAGAAGAGTAGGGTTAAGTTTGTTAGGGTGAAAATAATGGGTAATTGAGGAACTCAATTTATGATAAGGTAAGAGTGGGGTATATAAGTTTCTAATAAGGCATATACAATGTTGACAATTTTTGATATGGTGTGCATGAGGTGTATCAGTCTGTGTGAATTTTGTTATAAGGCATGTGTACAAGTTACAGTGTGGGTTTGAAAATTGGATGATCACAACATAGGTTTGGGAACAAGGCATTTATCACAAAAGATGTTAGTATGAAACTTCGCAGGAAAAATTACATACAATATATACAGTACAAATTCAGGAGTGATACTATAAAATAATGATAAGTAGTCATTGTAAGTTAGACAGTGCAAGTGATGTTTTGCACAGAGACCCATGTTTAACTTAAGTACTGGCAATTACTGGTGGCAATATGGGTAAAGTAAATAGGAGATATATAGGCTTGTGCAGGTTCTATTATGAAATAGATACAGGATATGATGAAGTCTGAAAAATGAGTATGAGTAGTGTAAGACCTGGAAACAAACTCATTACAGATTTGGGTAGTATGAAATTCCATAAATATAGTTACAATAAATGTACACAACACAAGTTCAGGAATAACAATTTAGAATAAGAATTAGACTTTCATTTCAGACTGTTAAATATTCAATACAAGTGCTTGTTCATTACAAAAATATGAATTACAATTTTACGACTCCGAGTTGGTGTCCAACTCAGTATTAAAGGTCTCTTATGGAAATTTAGCGAAGGCAGCTCCTATATCTAAAAGAGTCTCGGGTTCTTTGGAGCATAGAAGGCCTTTATCATTAGCTACTTGCAGAGCTCCTTTGAAGTCTCTTTGAAAGTATCTTCTATATTTAGTCACCATTTTAGTTAAAAGCTTTGTTTCTTGGGTTGCCCAATGTTCAACCACAGTTTCTTGCAAATGAGTTAGCTCTCTATGGAGTTGGGTAGCTCGGCGGGTCTACTCGTTGGAAACATCTGATAGTTTATGGAAGTGTTGCATTAGTATATGGAAGTGAAATGAAATTCATCTAAGCTATTATATGTTCTATTTTTGAGATCACTAAAAGCATCTATAAGATCTTCCAAAGGATGGAAACATTGGCCCGATTGAAAGTGCCAGTTCTTTTCTTTTTGTGCCACCTTCTGACTGATTGGGATGAAGCTGCCTACTATTTTAGTGACTCTACTTGTTCTCGTAATAGCCTAATGGTAGTGTTCTTGCTAGAGCTCTCCCATTTGGCCTTCTGCAGATCCTTCCCATATTGAATGAAGTTTTTTTTCAATTAGTAACTGAGCTCTCTCAGTAGTCAGCACTTTTATTTGAAAATTGTAGGTCTTGTATTTGTTGTTGAAGTGCTTTTTCTTTCTTAGCCCAGTCGGGAGATGCAGGGGAACTGGTCTGCAGCCCCTAGAAGGAAGTTGAAGCTTCAGTAGGGATAGTCTGAAGGCCCTTGGTGAAGGTATGGGGTGCATCTCTGGTAAGTGGCTGAGGTATGACAGTTTGTGTTGGAGCAGCCTATGATTGTGGCATCTGATGTTCAGTAAAACATTGGGTGAAGTAATGGAGCTTGGAGGTGTTCTGCAAAATAAACAAAGTGAAAGTGCTATAAGAGGTTTACTTGTGAAATAAAATAAGTTAGCAAAAAGGGAAAAGCTTACCATTCAGAGGCTCTGGTGTAGTTCTTGTAAAAATGAAGGGATTTCAGAGTAGGTGAAAGAGGGGTGGTCTGCGGTAGAGTGGAATCTAACATGGGAAGGGAAGTATCAGAAGGAATGAAAGGTGAAGGGGATATAGGAGGAGAATTGGGACTGGATGGAGGTGTAGGGAGTTTTTGAGGAGAAGGAGGGCAAGCATAGGTATCTAATACAACTTGTACCAGAAGATCCAGAGGGGAGGAAGTGGTGAATTCAGGAACTATAGGACTTGAGGGAGGTGGAGGTTGTTGTCGTTTAATAGGAAAAAGGGAGGCAAGGGGAAGATCGTCAGTAGAGGAAGTAGGGGAAGGAGATAAAGAAACATCAATGGGATCATGTGAAGGATCAGGAAGGGGAGATGGGGCAGGTGTATCAGAGGGGGATAGTTCTTGAGGTGGAATTGAAGAGGAAGGCTCTACAGTGAGTAGGATGTTGTAAGGAGGAAAGGGGTTCTAAATTGGTTCGGTTGGAGGAAGAAGTAGAGGGGATTTATGAAGGTAAGGGGGAGTTGATCTGGCTTAACAAGGGTTATGATGGGGACCCGAGGGAGTTTAGAAGGGACCTGTGACATAGAAGTATAAATAACTCTTTGTGAAATTGAATCAAGATAATTAAAGAAAGGAATAGTGGAAAAAGGAGTAATTACTGATGAAGAAGGCTCGGGGATGAAAGTCGAGGTGGATGTTGTTTCTGTGCTTTTTCTTTTCTTCTTTTGCTGCTTAGCCAAAGTTCTGGCAATAACTATTGGAGCATTGGGAATACAATCAAAGTCTCACATTGGTAAGACATGGAAAAGATTATGTGCTTATAAGATGAAAAGATATCTCCATTGGCATGAGGCCTTTTGGATAAAGCCCAAAAACAAAACCATGAGGGCTTAGGCCCAAAGTGGACAATATCATATCATTGTGGAGATATGTAGATCTTATAAGCACTAACAATTGGTATCAGAGCCATGGTTCATGTCAAGCCATGAACCTCGAACGAAGGAAGTTGAGCTCCCATGTCCGAATCAAGAGAACCAGACACAAGGTATGAAGTCCAGTTGGGCCAGAAGGGCTGGACAACTAGCAGGAAGTCCAGCTAGATCAGGAGGACCAAACAGTTGGCAGGAAGTCCTGGTGGGTTGAGGATCGGACATCAAGCAGAGGATGTCCTTCGAGGATGGATAAACTTGAGGGGGGTCAATGTGGTCCTTCTTTTGAGGGGGGATTATTGGAGTATTGGGAATACAATCAAAGTCCCACATTGGTAAGACATGTTAGTAATATATGAGAGGTGTCCTAAGGCAATCGCCTTATGATTGTACCATTTATTTGATAAATGAAGATTCACTATTTGAGTATACATGTTTTCATGTAATTGATTGGATCTTAAACTTATTTACTAAATGTTCGCAATACGATTCACAGTATGAGAGAATTTGTGGTTGGATCACAACTAGTGAGTTTCTCTACATGTGTAATTGTGATGTATTGGAATTATCCCTAGTCGATGAATTGATGGATAAGGATGCCATCAATTCTGTTGAGACTAGCATGAGGTGTACTCTTTGGTTTATCCAAGCAACTATTTCTTACTGGCTGGAGACATTGGGATGTCCAAAGTTAATCGCAGATGCTAGTTATGGTAACTAGTTCATTGGAGTGACTAGCTGTAAGACTTCATATGATTCTCTGCATATATGGATATGTCAATGAAGTTCTTACTGCAGCTTAAGTGCGATGTTCCTTCGACTTACAGTATTCAAGTCATCTTGGTCATGAAGACTTTGATGGGAATTGCTTCCTGTTTCAGTTGCTTGTGCATGACAATCCTATCTCACGTCCCCAGAATAAAATTTTATTAACTAAAACTGTTGGTGCAATTGGCCTAGGTCACGATTGACCAAACTCGAGTTTGACTCGAGTAGTGTTTTGATGTTTGACATTGATGTCTGACATGTGTTGGGGAGATTGCTGATAAAATCGATCCAGGTCATACTTGATATTTGACGATGGTTTGACCATTGTCATGGGAGAAGTCCAAGTCTTGTGTACTTGGCATGAAAAGTCCAAATATGGGTCTTGGCAAAGGAAAGTCCAAGCATGGGTCTTGGCATGGATAGTCCAACATGGGTTGGCAAGGGAAAGTCCAAGCTTGAGTCTTGGCATTTAGAAAGTCCAAGGGGAATATTGGCGGCGTAAAGTCCAAGAGGGAGTCTTGGCGGCATAAGTCCAATGGTTGGCGGCGTAAAGTCCAAGTGGGAGTCTTGGCAGTGTAAGTCCAATGTGCCTTGGCGATATAGATCGACTTAGCATGACATAGCCGATGGAAGCACCTGAAGGCTAACGTATGGATGAATAAGTCATGGATGACTTGGAGGGATCCGATAGGCGTGAGGTTGATGGAGGTGGATAGAAGGCTTAGGTCTAGGCTTAGGGTGGTCTAGCAAGTATGGGGGCACCATACTTGGGTTAAAATCTCATGTTTGTGGTGTATCAGTCAACTAATGGGAGTCAACTAGGGTTTAACTGCGGGAAGATGGCCTAGCAGTCGACTGATGGCTTGGAGAACTCGGGCACAGTTAGTTCTCCAGTCGAGTGATCAGCCCGAACACTCGACTGATTGAGCCATCAGTCGACTGATGGGTATAATCAGTCGACTGATGGTGTATCCATTGGACTTATTCGACATGTTTCATGCCGCTGTGAGACAACGGCTACAGGGGCAGTCGACTGATGGTCCTAATCAGTCGACTGCTAGGCGAAATCCATCCCAAGGAGCAACTTTAAAGGGAGCTCATGGAGGGAGGATTTGACATGATTTTCTTGGGCGATTTGGAGGGATTTGCTTGTGCAAATCAAGGTCATCAAGGCTAGTCCAAGGCAATCAACAAGAAAGCTTCCAAAAGATCGATTGTAAAGTTTTCTATGCATTTCTTTTGTTGTATTTCATTGTAATTTCTTGTATTTGTTTCTTACTATTGTAAGACTATTTGTACGAGGTTTCTCCACCTCTGGATTGTTCCGAGAAGGAGTTTATTTGATTAGTGGTGTTGTACACATCACTAGAGCTCGTTTGAGCTCGATCCATGGAGTAGCAACCATTCGGTTCTGAACCACATTATATTTGGTGTTGTGTGTGTGCTTGTATTCATGTTATTATTTTTATTGTTATTATTACACTGCGCACTAACACGATTTGTAGATGCGATCGCAATCGTAATCCATCGACAAGCTGATGCGTTATTCACCCCCCCCTCTAGCGGTCACAAAAGTTCCTACATTTGGTATCAGAGCTAGGAGCTCTTCTACGGACTAACACCCGAGAGCAAAACCGCTAGAGGAAGAAGATGGAGTTTGATGAAAAATTAGGTTGGGACATCAACACCCCAATTCCATACACCTTCTATGGACAAGAAGGTTTTGAACAATGGAGGGCACGAATGGAGAGCTTCTTCATGATGAATTTTGAAGATTGGATGATCTTAGTGAAGGGGTTTGAAATTCCAAGAGATCCAAAAGGTGGATACCTCAAGAAGAAAAGATGGACCGAAGAGCAAGTCCAATATTTCGAAAGAAATCATAAGGTAATGCAATTAATAATAAATACATTACCTAATGATATTGTGTCTGGGATAGGTGAATTTCTAGATGCCAAGGAGCTATGGGAAAAATTAGCCAAGCTCCATAAAGAACCCTCCAAGGCTCAAGTAAAGAGAGATCCCGAAGAAGAAGAATCCTCATCCTCACAAACAAGTGAGGATTCGGAAGTTGAGGAGGAGTCAACTTCCGGATCGGTGGAAGAGGAGGTAGAAGAAGTAGGAGAAGCCTCCACCTCTAGGATTGAGGGGGAGGATAGGATTTCCACTTCGGAGCATCAAGAGGAAGCCTCTACATCGATCAAGATGAAGAAGCTCAAACTCTGGCACCTACCACTGACCTAGGTAACTCAAGCATTTCGATTAATAATAAAAATCATATTATATGCTTTGAGTGTAGGGAAGTAGGACACTATAAAAGCAAGTGCCTTAAGAAGATTAAAAGAACTCCACCAGCTCCAAAATTTAAGAATACCAGTGTCCCCATAATTAAAAGCAAGGAGCACATGATTTGCTTAAAATGCAATCAACGGGGTCATTATCGGAGTCAATGCTCAAAGGGGGAGAAGAAGACTCAAAAGGGAGCTACACATATAGGGGGAGCTAAGGCAAACCCTAAGGTAACTTCTAAATTTGCTCCTTCCTTAATTAATAGGAAAAGGCATGTTAGGAGTAATCTTGCTATTTATCGTAAAGATCATGCTAGGAATAGGTTTCATTGTTGAGGTGCTAAGCACATTGACCTTAGGTCTAAGGACAAATCTAGAAATAATGGCTCTAGACCTATTTCAAATAAGGAGAAATTTGGGACTAATGTCCCTAGAAAAATACTACCTAGGGAGACAATTAGAAAGGTATAAGAGCACCAAGGTATTAACCCCAAATGGACTAGGCATATGCCTAGGAAAAACAATATTCAAAGAATAGATAAAAAATCAAAAATTGGACAATTAGAGCTAGAAAACCAAGCCTTGAGGTCAAGGCTTGAAAAACATGAAAAGACCCTTGCAAAGATGCAAAATTCAATTATAGAGTCAAGTGATAAAAAATATAGGTCTAAGAGTCAAAGTCAAAGGCCTAAGAAACAAGAACCATCAAAGGGCAAGCCTAAGACTAAAAAGATCTACCATAGTGTTCCATTCGATTATAGAACACAACCTAGGTCTAGGAAAACCAAGGTCACTAGGAAAGTCATCCCTAAGGTTGGCCAAGGTAGGTGCTTAATGGCAAGGGTTTCAAGGAAACCTAGGGAAGCCATTAAGAAGGTCAAAGGGGGAGTTACCTCTAGATTTGACCAAGGCAAAACCCAAATGACCAAGGCTTCAAAGCCTAGGAGGGTCATTGGGAGGGTATCTAGGGAGGTTATCCCTAAGGAATACCTAATTAACCCAAGGAGCTTAAATAGGTTTTGAGTTTCTAAGAGCGTGATCGAATCACGCTAGATGGGTTTAGGTGTGCCAACTTTAAATGGATAGATAGTTAACCTAACCATGGTAAAGGTGACATTTTAGGTTATTTTCATGGTTATGGATACCTTTGAAATAGATTTGAATTATGATCCTAAAGAGTTTAGGATGTGCCAATATATTTTTGGGATTATGAAAAATCAATTAAATTGGCACAATTAGGTCTTAGAAGTCATGGTGTGCCATTTTGGATTTTTAGCACACTAGGGGAATAGTTGGCATTAAGGCAAAAATGGATTTAATCTTAGAAATGACAATTTGGGCTTAACATCTAGGTATTATATACCTTTATATTTTATTTGTCATGCTTTTTTTTTCCATATAACATGTCATGACATCATATTTATCTTTATCATATAAAATGTCATGAGTATGTTTAGGATTAGTTTTTAATGTCATGTATATTTAGATTATATCACATGCCATGAGATCATGATTATATGACACATGCTTTTATTCTTGTATCAATTGTGCCATAATCAACATTCATGCATAAATAAAATGGATTTAAGGACTAAGATATGATTTGAAGTCCCATGTATAAGGGAATCAAATAATGTTGCCTAAAAAAATGCATGAGACCCTAAATGGACAAAGCCCACATCTCACTAGAACTTGACTTGTATGGGTTTCACACATTTAGATACAAGTGAGATGTTTAGGAAAATGAAATTAAAGGTTTCAAAAATATTTTAAAATCATTTTGAAAAACCTTAGTGCAACCTATTTTTTGATAGAAGCCACCATTGATGAAGTTGATACAAAGTGAGCTTAAACATTGAAGTTTTTCTTAACTATTGAACTTTGTGTCAATTTTGTTATTTTATGTGTAAAATATTTTTCAAATATTTTTCACCCATTGTATTGGTAATAAGTGTTATACATATGAATTTTCGTGATTTTTAAAATTATATATAATTACTTATGCATTTTTAAAAATCATTTCCGAAGTCTGAAATCTGCATTTCGCAGATATCAGTCGACTGGCCTTGGTGGCAGTCGACTGATGATGAGAGGCAGTCGACTGTTGCCTGATAAAGTCAATTGTCAGGCTGATTTCGGGTAAACAAGGTATGTTTAGCCCTATTTCAGCTATGGTAAGGTTCTCTAATCACTCCTAACCCTAGGATATACTTTGGGAAGCATTAGAAAAAGTGAAAATCCATTGGATATGGATTAGGAGAGTTGTTAAGGTGATGTATCAATTTTAAGGTGTGGGAAAGTTTAATGTTGAACTTTTAACCTTATTCTTGATGATTAAGAGTTCCTGTTAGCTTTGGGACTTCCCAAGGACATTGTTGGTGCAATGGTCAAGGGGGAACAAGCCCTTAGGGGGAGGTATCCATCATGGGATGATGGATGTATTGTTTTTCTCATGAGAGGGAAAAATGGAAATTTGAGATGCCCAATTTGGAAATTGGGAGAGTGTGTAGGATTGCTTCTCTTAAGTAATATGAGACTTATCACTAGGAAGATTGTAGGCAACCTAGGTGTTTTTGGACCAAGGGGGAGATTGTAAGATCTCATTGGGATATGAGACATTGACCTCCTTGGGGAGAACCTTTTTGATGTATGTCAAAAGGGGGAGAATGTATGGAATTACCAATTTAGGATAATTGGTAAGGGAATTTGAGTTAGGGGCCTAACTCAAGGGTGTTTTGTCAAACATTAAAAAGGGGGAGATTTTTGGTGCAATCGGCCCAGGTCACGATTGTTGGTGCAATCGGCCCAGGTTGACTCGAGTTTGACTCGAGCAGTACCTTGATAGTATTTTGATGATGGACAAAACTCATGACATGAGATTGTCATGGGAAAGTCCAACATGGGATTGGCATGGAAAATCCAAGCATGAAGCTTGGTGTGGAAGTCCAAGGGGGAAGCCTTGGCATGGAAAAGTCCAAAGCATTGCGAAGCCGTGCGCTTGGTGCTTGGCATGGGAAAGTCCAAAGCATTGCGAATCCGTGCGCTTGGTGCATTTGGGAAGTCTTGAGGACTTAGTAAGTTCACTAGGCTCGGGGTCCTTGAGTCAGTGAAGGATGGCATTGCGAAGTCGTGTGCTTGGTACATCCGAGGGACCGCTGGACGGGGAGCGAATGGAGTGAGCCCAAGGGGAAGCATACTTCTAGGGTATGAGACGCGAAGGATGGCATTGCGAAGTCATGTGCTTGGTGCATCCGAGGGACGTAGGCCGAGGGAAGAGAGCTTCGGTGGGGAACTCCATGAGGGATAAGGTGGACTTGGCCAAGTGGCTAAGACTAAGTGTCGGAGGCTCAAACTTGATGTTTGAGGGTTTACCCGACGGTCGGATGCTCAAACAACTTGGTGTTTGAGGTTTTGTCGGACGTCAGTCGACTGGCATAGGTGCCGGTTCGACTGGTCCAAGTCGACTAGGGTTCGACTGGTGTAAGGCTAGGGTTGTGTGCTTGTCGACCGCCATGGGTAGCGATCGGCGATCGATGACATCGATCCAACGCCGAGGATGGCGATCGATCGATGGGAGTATCGCGAGCAAAGACTCCGTAGCCGATCGCGAGGCCGACTACTAGGTCACTGATCGTGATGGGCATCATCGACCGTAGTAGGTGATCCGTTGGAACTTGTCTGAAGTGGATCTTGTTGGGTTTCCGGCACCGCGGTGTGTGTGTGTTCGATCATGTTTCGTAAACATGAACACAGCGGAAGCAATAAAAATAATAAATACTTCTATTTATTACAACACACACCACACACGCATGCATATTACAACAAGTGTAGACATAACCGTAAATTTAAATTTGCAATAAAAGGAAATTTATCTACGTTATACCTTTCGTATGACGTGTAGCGGGAACGACATCAACCGGAACGATCCTCGCTAGAATCGTCTCTATCCGTATCCACGTCGAGTTCCTCGGGATGACTTCGCTAAGCTACGAGCTTCGTCTTCGTACGGGTTACTAGCCTCGTGTTGAAGACGACGTGATCGAGAGATGATCACGATCCGAATCCAAATTCGGATCCTAATACGAGTTCTCAAAACTCGCTTCTCCGGAGAGGTATTCGTCAACCAATTGACGAATCCTTCGTCCTCCACCTCAAAGGATTACCGGAGATCGAATCCCCGGTAAGTTAGCCGCTGTCGGAGCTCTAACCGTCGTCCAAACCACGCTCCGACGAGAGGAGAAGAAGCTGTCCAGAAAATTGGACAGCTTGGTGGAGGAGTAGGCGCCGGCCAAAACAAGGAAGCCAAGTGCTCACCTTTTCACCGAGGCCTAGGAAGATCACCGGAGGGTCGCCGGAGGATCACCGGCTGAAGCTTGGTGGCCGGCAAGGAGCTGGACACCGGCACAAGGGGCTGGGCGGCCAAAGAGCTTGGGCGGCAACTCCTTCAATGGGGTTTGGTGGCAACTTTTGCTAGGGCTTGGATTAGGGCTTAATTATCCATTAAGCCCTCTTTTATAGAGAACTAATTCTCTTAATGGTTATTGGATCATAACCATTAGGCCCGTTAACCCGCTCCATTAAGATAAGTTAAAATAAACCAAACCATGATGGTTTATTTTAAGTTAAAACGAACCGAACCATGGTTTATTTTAAGTTAAAACGAACCGAACCAACTTTTGGTTCATTCGTTTAAAATAAACCAAACCCTTTGGTTTATTCTCCTCCATTGGATTAGAACCAAACCATTTTGGTTCATCCATTATGTCTTCATAAGACACGGCCCATCCACGCTTCCATTGCGACTGAAACGATTTCATGCTCGCTTCATGTTTGGTCCAACCAAACCTTGTTTCTCTCGGTCTGAGAATCCTATTCTCAAGCTCATTTTAAATCCTTTGGATTACGCTCGTTGTGCGTGTGACCAAATAGGTTCTCGGTTTATGTTGGCCGTCTATAATTAACCATTAATTATAGAACGATCATGAGTGACACCTAGTAGTACATCATGATCCCCAATTAACCGAAAAGATCAACGGTTGATCCAGAACTATTTCTGAAACCCTTCAGCAGCTCGAATGATTCGTGCCCCATTCCCTTCACTCATCTTATACCCACTTGGTTCAGGACATGGTCTATAGTGTCAGTCCCCACTAGGCTGACTACGTCACACCTAGCCCAAGTATCAATTCCTCGTCCTACGGATTCTAGTTACTCCACATGTATCGAAGAGTACCTTACTCTAAACATGTAATGCTTTGGCCAAAGACTTTAGTAACAATCCGACGAGAGGCCATGGGTATACATCTCCTCGCAAGGAGTGGTGAATCCTTTATAGGCTATTCAAACACCTTCGATCATTTCGACTTATACCCAATCATCCCGGGTCCACATCTCCTTAGAGATGTTTGCTTAAGATGTCAAAGCATAAGTCTCCATGATCAAGATGACTTGAATACCGCAAGTCAAAGGAACATCGCACTTAAGCTACAGTAAGAACTTCATTGACATATCTATATATGCAGGGAACCATATGAAGTCTTACGGATGGTCACTCTAATGAACTAGTTACCATAACTAGCATCCACGATTAACTCCGGACATCACAATGTCTCCAGCCAGTGAGAATCAGCTGCTTGGATACACCAAGGAGTATACCTCGTGCTAGTCTCGACAGAATTGATGGTGTCCAACTCCATCAATTCATTGACTAGGGATAATTCCGATACATCACAATTACACATGTAGAGATACTCACTAGTTGTGATCCAATCACAAATTCTCTCATGCTGTGAATCATATCGTGGACATTCAGTAAATGAGTTTAAGATCCAATCAAATACATGAAACATGTATACTCAAATAGTGAATCTTCATTTATCATATAAATGGTTCATACATAAGGTGATTGCCTTAGGACATCTCTCATATATTACTAACAGACTCCCACTTGGCCTAATGCCAATCGCTATGGTATCCAATACCATAAGCTCTAACATGACCCTCAAACTTATTTTGAGGTAATGCCTTAGTCAAGGGATCCGCTAAGTTCCTTTCAGTGGGAATTTTCTCGATTTGTATTTCGTTCCTACTGATGATCTCTCTGATAAGATGATAGCGGCGAAGCACATGTTTGGATCGTTGATGAGACCTTGGCTCTTTCGCCTGTGCAATTGCTCCATTGTTGTCGCAGTAGACCGGTATTGCTTCAACAATGGCCGGAATCACACCAAGTTCATGAACGAACTTCTTGATCCAAACCGCTTCCTTTGTTGCTTCCAAAGCTGCAACGTATTCTGCCTTAGTGGCAGAATCCGCTATAGTGTCAAGCTTGGAACCTTTCCAACTTATTGCGCCTCCATTCTAGGTGAATACATACCTGCATCGAGACATGGAATCATCCTTATGCATGCGGAGCCGCATCCGTATACCCACGTATCACCATGTACCCTTCTCCATATATTAGGAACACATCCTTAGTTCTTCTCAAGTACTTAAGGACCGTCTTAACAGCCGCCCAATGATCCATTCCTGGATCAGACTGGTATCTGCTCGTGACACTCAGAGCGTACGATACATCGGGCCTTGTACATAACATAACATACATGATAGATCCTATTGCGGATGCATAGGGAATCTTACTCATGCAAATCCTCTCGTCTTCTGTGCGCGGACACATAGACTTCGAAAGGTGTACCCCATGCCTGATGGGTAGGAAACCTTTCTTGGATTCCGACATGCTAAACCTCTTTAGCACTCGGTCTATATATGTAGACTGTGAAAGACCAAGCAACCATTTCGATCTATCTCTATAGATCTTAATCCCGAGGATGTAGGTTGCTTCTCCCAGGTCTTTCATGGAGAATGTCTTGGATAACCAAACCTTCACTGACTGTAAGATTGAAACATCGTTTCCTATAAGTAGTATGTCATCGACATACAATACTAGGAACACGACTGCACTCCCACTAACCTTCTTGTACACACAAGGTTCGTCTGGATTTTGTGAGAAATCAAACTTTTTGATGGTCTCATCAAAACGGATATTCCAGCTCCTGGATGCTTGCTTCAATCCATAAATGGACCGTCGCAATTTGCATACCTTGGTTTTATCAACCGATGTGAAACCCTCAGTCAGATCATATACACATCCTCGAAAGGTGTTTCCATTAAGGAAAGCTGTTTTCACATCCATCTGCCATATCTCATAATCATAATGAGCCGCTATGGCCAGGAGCATCCGAATGGATTTAAGCATAGCTACAGGCGAATAGGTTTCGTCATAATCAACACCTTGTTTTTGACGATATCCTTTCGCCACCAATCTAGCCTTATAGGTAATCACATTACCATCCATGTCGTTTTTCTTCTTGAAAACCCACTTGCACCCTATAGGCTTTATGCCTTCAGGTGGGTCAACCAAGTTCCAAACTTGGTTTTCATACATGGAATCCATTTCCGACTTCATGGCACCAAGCCACTTATCCCTTTCTGAACTTGTCAGAACTTCTTCATAACTGGTAGGCTCCTCATCATCAATGAGTAACACGTCGTTCGATTCGCTTATGAGAAATCCATATCTCTCAGGAATATTGCGTGTTCTACCAGATCTACGAAGATGTGGTGTTACAATAGGTCCAGCCGATTGCTCATCACTATGAGTTGTCACCTCAGGCTTCACCGTATCTCATTAATGTCTATTTGAGTCTCTCGAGCCTCCTCAAGCTCGACGACACTCCCACTGCTTTTCTTGCAAGAGAAACTCTTTCTAGAAATACAAAGATGCCTTGAAACAAACACCTTTTGTTCCACAGATGATAGAATTGGTAACCCTTGTTTCCTTAGGGTATCCAACAAATAGACATTTATCGACTTAGCATCCAATTTGTCCTGATACACCGGCTTCACATAAGCAGGACAACCCCATATCTTCAAGTAAGATACATGAGGTTTCTTACTATTCCATATCTCATATGGAGTAGTTGAGACTACCTTGGTAGGCATTCTGTTTAACAAGTAAACAGCTGTCTGAAGTGCATAACCCCAAAAGGACTTGGGAAGAGTCGCATGATTCATCATCGACCTGACCATGTCCAACAAGGTCCGGTTACGCCTCTCAGATACACCATTATGCTGTGGTGTATAGGGCGGAGTCCATTGAGACAATATGCCATTGTCTCTTAGATAATCAAGAAACTCTTGACTTAAGTATTCACCACCTCGATCCGATCGAAGTATTTTAATACTCTTGTCATGTTATTTCTCTACTTCATTTCTGAATTCTTTGAACCTTTCAAAGGCTTCAAACTTGTGTTTCATCAAGAACACATACCCAAACCGTGAGTGATCATCGGTGAAGGTAATGAAGTAGCTATAGCCTCCTAAAGCTTGAGTTGACATAGGTCCACATACATCAGTATGTATTAGACCTAGTAACTCTCCCACTCGTTCACCTTTTCCTGAAAAAGGTAACTTAGTCATCTTGCCTTTTAAGCCTGATTCACATGTATCGTATGAATCCAATTCAAACGATTTCAGAATTCCACATCGGTGTAATTCGGACATGCGTTTCTTGCTTACATGGCCAAGACGACAATGCCACATGTAGGAGTCTATTTGATTATCCTTTCGAGCACGCTTGTTGCTCGCTTCGATATTGCAAATGTCACTGGATACGTCCATCGTATAAACACCATTGCTTAAAGTTCCAGTCCCATAAAGAACTCCATTCAAAGTTATGTAACAACAATTGTTACTAAAAGTCAAATGGTACCCATTTCTATTTAAACAAGAAATAGAAATGATGTTCTTTATCGACGAAGAAACATAAAAGCAATTATCCAGTTCTAAGACAAGTCCTGCAGGGAGTTTCAACAAATACGTTCCGATGGCGAGTGCAGCAACCTTTGCTCCATTCCCAACACGTAAATTTGACTCTCCCTTGACGAGTCTTCTTCTATTCCTTAGCCCATGTATGTCATTACATATATGTGAGCCACACCCAGTATCCAATACCCAAGTGTCTGAGGAAATAGAATGACAATCAATAACGAAGATATATGAAAAAGATGGAGCATCTTATGCCTTATTCTTCTTCACAGACTCAAGATAAATCTTATAATTTCTTCGCCAATGGCCCTACTTGCCATAATGATGGCAAGTGCCCTTTTGAGCTGGTTTTGCCCTTTTTTAGCCCTTTTCTTCTTCCCCTTCTGTTGTTCCTTTGACTCCCTCTTAGAACCTTTCTTCGAGGAATCAACTAACAACACCGTCCCCTGCTAATGCTTCTCAGAAGGCTCCACAGTCTTCAGCATGTTGAGCAGTACCACAGATAAACCTTCTTGCATCTCAGAGGTGAAGAGGAGCTTGGAGACTTCGAACCTTTCGAATCTCACTTGCTTATCAAACAACTCATAAAGATAAAGGACTACGATATGAGCATCCATATGCTCATGCTACTTTCGTAGCTTGGGTTCCATCGCGGCTAGCATGATGCAACTCATTTGTTCAGAATCACTCACGTGTTTCTGATAGGCCAACAATTGGTCCAGAGTTGCATTGTCACTAGGATGGGCAGGAAGAGGCGCTTCAAGGACATACGCAAGCTTTTCCACCTTGAGAACAATTCTCAAGTTTCTAAGCTAGTCCAAGAAGTTCGGCCCAGTGAATTTATTTGAATCCAAAATGGAACGCAAATTCAAACACATCATGATCAATCTTAGAAATACAAAACGAGCATATATGATAAAGATGATTTTTAAAATGCATCAATATACATTTATAAATCCCATTCATTTTTCGAATTTCAAAAACCCCAAAATCACTTCGGGAGATCGTAGGTCCATCTCCGAATGGGCTGATATCCATCATAGTTATGAACAACCTTGGAGAGAGTCCAACAAGCCATTCATAACTACGACGGTAGGTATCAACTATACCGATTGCATATCACGTATATGCAACTATCACAATGTGCTATCAACTAATTGAATGTTCACACATACATCTGGTTGTTAACACATTAACAAGTATGCATCATATGCATAGCACCCAACTTCACCTCTTTTTACATCGACCTTAGAGAGAGTCCAACAAGTCGATGCTCCAGGTTAAAGCCAACCCATTAATCGGGAAATAGTTTTAATATGGTTAGAGCGCATTCAACCAATTAGCCCAGCTTGGAGAGAGTCCAACAACCAAAGCTAACGATTGACCTCTGACTCTTACCATATTAGTATTAAACTATTCCATGGTTTGAACATGTTCGGGTTCGAGCCGGGCTTGGAGAGAGTCCAACAACCCAAACAAGAAACGGAACTCTGGTTCTAACCATATTAATGGAAGGTGTAGGCTTTAATATTGTTTAAGGGTTTTTATGTCTCATCCTCTTTGCATGCAAATAACTATTATCTACATGACATGACATACATGACATACATCTACATGTCACGACACGCATGACATAATGTTATGCATCTAATGCAATTACATGGCATACAATTATGTCATGTATATGTTTCCTTATATGTCATAACTATTTATGGAAATAAAATATGTTTAAGATTTGATTCTCCAAATCAAATCATAATTAAATTAGGAAACAAATTTCCAAATCTAATCACATATTTTATTCATGGAATTATTTGATTAAGGAAAATCTATTTAGGAAACCAATTTCCTAAATCATTAAAACTACTTATGAAAATAAAATATTTTAAGATTTGATTTCCCAAATCAAATCATGATTAAATTAGGAAACAAATTTCCAGAATCTAATCAAATATTTTATTTATGGAAAATATCAATTTCCATAAATACTTCCAACTTTCCAAAAGTGTAAGATTTCCATAAATACTTCTAGACTTTCCAAAATTGAAAAATTTCCATAAATACTTCTAAATTTCCAAAATTAGAAAATTTCCAGAAATACATTATGACTATCGCAAAACCATTTTACGATTATGTCGAAACACAACCTGGGCTCTGATACCACTGTTGGGTTTCCGGCACCGCGGCGTGTGTGTTCGATCATGTTTCGTAAACATGAACACAGCGGAAGCAATAAAAATAATAAATACTTCTATTTATTACAACACACACAACACACGCATGCATATTACAACAAGTGTAGACATAACCGTAAATTTAAATTTGCAATAAAAGGAAATTTAACTACGTTATTCCTTTCGTATAACGTGTAGCGGGAACGGCATCAACCGGAACGATCCTCGCTAGAATCGTCTCTATCCGTATCCACGCCGAGTTCCTCGGGATGACTTCGCTAAGCCACGAGCTTCGTCTTTGTACGGGTTACTAGCCTCGTGTTGAAGACGACGTGATCGAGAGATGATCACGATCCGAATCCAAATTCGGATCCTAATACGAGTTCTCAAAACTCGCTTCTCCGGAGAGGTATTCGTCAACCAATTGACGAATCCTTCGTCCTCCACCTCAGAGGATTACCGGAGATCGAATTCCCGGTAAGTTAGCCACTGTCGGAGCTCTAACCGTCGTCCAAACGACGCTCCGACGAGAGGAGAAGAAGCTGTCCAGAAAACTGGACAGCTTGGTGGAGGAGTAGGCGCCGGCCAAAACAAGGAAGCCAAGTGCTCACCTTTTCACCGAGGCCTAGGAAGATCGCCGGAGGGTCGCCGGAGGATCACCGGCTGAAGCTTGGTGGCCGGCAAGGAGCTGGACGCCGGCACAAGGGGCTGGGCGGCCAAAGAGCTTGGGCGGCAACTCCTTCAATGGGGTTGGGCGGCAACTTTTGCTAGGGCTTGGATTAGGGCTTAATTATCCATTAAGCTCTCTTTTATAGAGAACTAATTCTCTTAATGGTTATTGGATCATAACCATTAGGCCTGTTAACCCGCTCCATTAAGATAAGTTAAAATAAACCAAACCATGATGGTTTATTTTAAGTTAAAACGAACCGAACCATGGTTTATTTTAAGTTAAAACGAACCGAACCAACTTTTGGTTCATTCGTTTAAAATAAACCAAACCCTTTGGTTTATTCTCCTCCATTGGATTAGAACCAAACCATTTTGGTTCATCCATTATGTCTTCATAAGACACGGCCCATCCACGCTTCCATTGCGACTGAAACGATTTCATGCTCGCTTCATGTTTGGTCCAACCAAACCTTGTTTCTCTCGGTCTGAGAATCCTATTCTCAAGCTCATTTTAAATCCTTTGGATTACGCTCGTTGTGCGTGTGACCAAATAGGTTCTCGGTTTATGTTGGCCGTCTATAATTAACCATTAATTATAGAACGATCATGAGTGGCACCTAGTAGTACATCATGATCCCCAATTAATCGAAAAGATCAATGGTTGATCCAGAACTATTTCTGAAACCCTTCAGCAGCTCGAATGATTCGTGCCCCATTCCCTTCACTCATCTTATACCCACTTGGTTCAGGACATGGTCTATAGTGTCAGTCCCCACTAGGCTGACTACGTCACACCTAGCCCAAGCATCAATTCCTCGTCCTACGGATTCTAGTTACTCCACATGTATCGAAGAGTACCTTACTCTAAACATGTAATGCTTTGGCCAAAGACTTTAGTAACAATCCGACGAGAGGCCATGGGTATACATCTCCTCGCAAGGAGTGGTGAATCCTTTATAGGTTATTCAAACACCTTCGATCATTTCGACTTATACCCAATCATCCCGGGTCCACATCTCCTTAGAGATGTTTGCTTAAGATGTCAAAGCATAAGTCTCCATGATCAAGATGACTTGAATACCGCAAGTCAAAGGAACATCGCACTTAAGCTACAGTAAGAACTTCATTGATATATCTATATATGCAGAGAACCATATGAAGTCTTACGGCTGGTCACTCTAATGAACTAGTTACCATAACTAGCATCCACGATTAACTCCGGACATCACAATGTCTCCAGCCAGTGAGAATCAGCTGCTTGGATACACCAAGGAGTATACCTCGTGCTAGTCTCGACAGAATTGATGGTGTCCAACTCCATCAATTCATTGACTAGGGATAATTCCGATACATCACAATTACACATGTAGAGATACTCACTAGTTGTGATCCAATCACAAATTCTCTCATGCTGTGAATCGTATCGTGGACATTCAGTAAATGAGTTTAAGATCCAATCAAATACATGAAACATGTATACTCAAATAGTGAATCTTCATTTATCATATAAATGGTTCATACATAAGGCGATTGCCTTAGGACATCTCTCATATATTACTAACAGATCCGGCGTTGTGAGACCGCGGCTACAAGGGCAATGGGGCCTTTTGGCATCATGAAGCGAAAATAGCTCGATGAGTTATAAAAGGAGCTCGAGATGGAGGTTTTTGCAATGGTTTTGTGGAGCTATTGGAGGGAATTCGCTGCATTCCAGTCCTTCAAGAGCCAATCAAAGCAAGCAACAAGCAAAGCGATCAAAGCAATCGGTGAAAGTTTTCTTGTGTATTGTATTTGTGTATTTGCTTGTATTTCTATATTACATTGTAATTGCTTGTGAGAGGTTTCTCCACCTCCGACGTGTTGTCGAGAAGGAGTGTTATAGTTAGTGTCGTGCGCATAACTAGAGCTCGGTGAGCTCGCCCGTGGAGTAGGAACCATTCGGTTCCGAACCACGTATATCTTGTGTTGTGTGATTGTGTATTGTTGTTAGTTTCATTATTATTGTTATTCCGCTGCGCTAACAATAATCGTAGACAAGCAACGCAACGAGAACGAGCGAATTATGACATCCAACGACAAAGGGCTATTCACCCCCCTCTAGCCGGCCGTTCGATCCCCAACAAGTGGTATCAGAGCTGAGGTCGCTCTTCAAGGACTAACCGCCGCGAGAGCACTACAAATGGATGGCTTCATCCATCCACCGAAATTCGATGGAGATTTTGCTTGGTGGAAGAAACGGATGGAGGTATATCTCGAAACCGATTTTGATTATATGATTATTATAGAAAATGGTTTTGAGATGCCTAAGGACAAACACAACAAGCCCATTGAAAAATCAAAGTGGACCCAAGACCAAATCAAGAACTTCAAGACAAATCTCGAGGTAATTAAATTGATTAGTGATTTGTTACCTAACACTATTTGGTCTAGATTGGGTGATTATAGGGATGCAAGGGAATTATGGGAGAAGATAATGAAATTTGAAGAAAGTTTCCAATCGGCACAAGTAGATGAGAATGCCGAAGAAGAATCACCATCCACTTTTGAAGATGTGGATGACTTGGTGGAGACCTCCACCTCTAGCGTTGAGGGGGAGGAAAGGATTTCAATTCCGGAGCAAGATCAAAATGAAGCTTCTACCTCCGGAAGAAGTGAAGAGGCCTCCACCAACTCCCTAGGTAACTCAAGTGTTGTTATTTTAAATAAAAATCACATAATATGCTTTGAGTGTAGGGAGAAAGGGCACTACAAGAGTAAATGCCCTAAATTGGCTAAGGAAAAGCCATCAACACCAAAAGTCAATCCAAAGTCAAAGGATGCCGGTGTTCCCAAAATCAAGAGCAAAGAGCACATTGTGTGCTTTAAATGCAACCAAAAGGGACACTATCGAAGTCAATGCCCTAGGGGGAGGAAGAAAGGGCAAGAAGGTGCAACTCATGTAGGGGGAGCTCCTAAAGCTAACCCTAAGGTAAATTTATTTAATGCAACTTTAATTCCTAGAGTTAAAAAGCATGCTAAGAATTATTTTAGCTCTCTTTAATGAAAAGCATGCTAGGAGAAACAATAAGGTTTATTGCTTAGGTGCCAAGCATGTTCATATGACTAAAGACAAACCTAGGACTCATAATTCTAGAAATATCTTGCCTAGGGAGTCAATTAGGAGAGTAGAAGAAAATTTGGGTATTAATCCCAAAAAGTCTAGGCACATGCCTAAGAAGAAGAGGCCTTCCCAAAAACCTAATGAAAATTCAAAAATGGGAAAATTAGAGCTAGAGAACCAAGTCTTGAGGTCAAGACTTGAGAGAATGGAGAAAGCCCTTAGAATCATAGAAAATTCAATTCTAGGGTCTAATGCCCAAAAGTCAAGATCTAAGGTTCAAAAACGGTTTAAGGGCAAGGAAGGTTTGGGTCACAAACCTAAGCCCAAGAAGACTTATCATAATGTTCCATTTAATTATGGAACTATTTCTAGGTCTAGGAAAACCAAGGCTAATAGGGAAGTCATCCCTAAGACTAGTCATGGTGTGTGCTTAGTGGCTAAGGACTTAAAGAAAACCAAGAAAGCCACTAAGAAGGTCAATGGAGGAGTCACCTCTAGAGTTGACCCAAGTAAGACTCATTTGACTAAGGCTTCAAAGCCAAAAAGGGTCATTAGAAAGGTATCTAGGGAAGTTATCCCTAGGGAATACCTTGTTAACCCAAGGAGCTCCAATAGATATTGGGTTCCTAAGAGCGTGATTGATTCACGCTAAATGGGTTAGGGTGTGTCAACCCTAAGTGGATGGGTGGTTAACCTAGCCATTGTGAGTTGACACATTAGGGTGTGCCAATATGGTTTGAGAAGTTAAAAATGATTTAAATTGGCACAATTAGGTCATAGAAGTCATGGTGTGGCATTTTGGGTTTTTTTTTTTGGCACACTAGGGAGATGAATGGCATTAAGGCAAAATTGGTTTAATCTCTAGAAATGGCAAATTGATTCTATACCTTAGTATATTTTAGTTGCCATGATTTGTTTGCCTTGCCATGTCATGACATCGTCTTCATTCTTATCTATAAAAATGTCATGATCATGTTTAGATTTATATTTAGATGTCATGTATGCCTAGATCTCATTCACATGCCATGACATCATGATATTGGCATATGGTTTTACTTATATCATATCTATGCCATAATCATAATCATGCATAAATTAAAATGAAATTAAGGACTATGGCATGATTTGATTGGAATCAAATAATATTGCCTAGAAATATGCATGAGAACATAAACAAAACAAAACTCACATCTCACAAAAATTTGACTTGTATGTGTTTTACACATCTAGATATTGGTGAGATGTTTAGGAAAAAGAAAATAAAGGTTTGAAAAACATTTTGAAAACATTTTGAAAAACCTTGGTGAAGCCTATCTTTTGATAGCTATCACCATTGAATGGGATGATACAAAGAGGGCTCTTTATTGAAGCTTTTCTTAAATTTTGGACTTTGTATCAATCTCCTAATTTAATGGGTAAAATAATTTTCCAATATTTTTCACCCATAGTGTTTATGATAAGTAATATACATACCAAATTTCAAGAATTTTAAACTTATGTATATTTACTTATGGATTTCGGAAATCCATTTACAAATCAAAACAAAATGTAGTTAAGATCAATGATCGCCATGGATGGCAATGATCGATGATTGGTAATCGACTGATTTCTGATTTCAGTCGACTGCCCAAGCTTATTTCGGGTAAATCTTGTTGGTTAGGCCATGTTCAGCTAGGTTAAGGTCTCCTATCCACTCCTAACCCTAGGATATGCTTGGGAGAGCATTAGAAAGGGTGGAAATCCATTGGACATGGATTAGGAGAGGTGTTTAGGGAGAGTATCAATTTTAAGGTGGAAGAGAGTTCATTGTTGAACTTTGCCTTAATTTTGATTGGTTTAATGTTCCTATTGGCTTAGGGACTCTCCAAGGACATTGTTGGTGCAATGGTCAAGGGGGGGAGCAAGCCTCTAGGGGGAGGTATCCATCATGGAAAGATGGATGTGTATTTCCTCATGGGAGGAAAATTGGGTTGCCTCTCTTTAAGTGATATGGGATCACTAGAAAGATTGTAGGCATGTGTTCCTCCGAGGGAGAGATTGTAAGATCTCATTGGGATATGAGACATTCATACCCTTGGGGAGAACCTTTTTGATGTAGTGTCAAAAAGGGGGAGAAATTACCAAGTTACCAATTAGGGTTCGTTGGAATTCTCATTGGGATATGAGAATTGCCAATATGGGAGAATTGGTAGACTTGAGATGGTAGTTTTGTCAATCATCAAAAAGGGGGAGATTGTTGGTACAATCGGCCCAGGTTGACTCGAGTTTGACTCGAGCAGTACCTTGATAGTATTTTGTTGATGGACAAAACTCATGACATGGGATTGTCATGGGAAAGTCCAACATGGGGTTGGCATGGAAAATCCAAGCATGGAGCTTGGTGTGGAAGTCCAAGGGGGAAGCCTTGGCATGGGAAAGTCCAAAGCATTGCGAAGCCGTGCGCTTGGTGCTTGGCATGGGAAAGTCCAAAGCATTGCGAAGCCGTGCGCTTGGTGAATTTGGCAAGTCTTGAGGACTTGGTAAGTTCACTAGGCTCAGGGTCCTTGAGTCGGTGAAGGATGGCATTGCGAAGCCGTGCGCTTGGTGCATCCGAGGGACCGCCGGATGGGGAGCGAATGGAGTGAGTCCAAGGGGAAGCATACTTCTAGGGTATGAGATGCGAAGGATGGCGTTGCGAAGACGTGCGCTTGGCGCATCCGAGGGACATAGGCTGAGGGAAGAGAGCTTCGGTGGGGAACTCCATGAGGGATAAGGTGGACTTGGCCAAGTGGCTATGACTAAGTGTCGGAGGCTCAAACTTGATGTTTGAGGGTTTACCCGACGGTCGGATGCTCAAACAACTTGGTGTTTGAGGTTTTGTCGGACGTCAGTCGACTGGCATAGGTGCCGGTTCGACTGGTCCAAGTCGACTAGGGTTCGACTGGTGTAAGGCTAGGGTTGTGTGCTTGTCAGTCGACTGCCATGGACTGGTAGTCGACTGATGTCGACATCAGTCAACTGCCGAGGGATGGCAGTCGACTGATGGGAGTGTCGCGAGTCTGATCGCCCGTGAGCCGATCGCGGGCCGATTATTAAGTCACCCGATCGATTAATGGGCATCATCACGATCGGTAGGTGATCTTGGAACTTGTCCGACGTGGATCCGCCGCAGAGACAACGGCCAGGGGGCACTGATTGGGGTCTTTTGGCGATCGCTAGGCGAAACACTCGATGCACAGTTATAAAGGAGCTCGAGATGGAGGTTTTTGCAATGGTTTTTGTGGAGCTATTGGAGGGGAATTGCTGCTGCATTCCAGTCCTTCAAGAGCCAATCAAAGCAAGCAACAAGCAAAGCGATCAAAGCAATCGGTGAAAGTTTTCTTGTGTATTGTATTTGTGTATTTGCTTGTATTTCTATATTACATTGTAATTGCTTGTGAGAGGTTTCTCCACCTCCGACGTGTTGTTGAGAAGGAGTGTTATAGTTAGTGTCGTGCGCATAACTAGAGCTCAGTGAGCTAGCCCGTGGAGTAGGAACCATTCGGTTTCGAACCACGTATATCTTGTGTTGTGTGATTGTGTATTGTTGTTAGTTTCATTATTATTGTTATTCCGCTGCGCTAACAACAATCGTAGACAAGCAACGCAATGAGAACGAGCGAATTGCGACATCCAATGACAAAGGGCTATTCACCCCCCTCTAGCCGGCCGTTCGATCCCCAACAACGATTGACCAGACTCGCGAGTAGTGTTTTGATGTTTGACATTGATGTTTGACATATGTTGGGGAGATTGCTGATACAATCGATCCAGGTCATACTGTTGGGATGTATACTGAAAAGTCTATCTTTTGTATAAACATCTTTATTTTTGAAATAAGAATCACATGATCATTGTTTGCATATTTTTATGGTTATGCATATTGTCTAATACATTACATTGTAGATAACATGGTGTGTGGTGTCACACGGGAGATCATGTTATCGGCTCCTTGTAAAGTATAAGTATAGGCTCACAATCGAGATGGCTTTGGACAAACCATTGGTATGGTTATAGTGTGATTTAGTATTGGTTTGTCTTGACCATAAAATCACACTAGTACACTTTGTGTATATTGAGCAGGACCGACTTAGAGGTGATTCGATTTATTGTTGACTACATAATCGAATCGGATCTCTGATATTATATTGTACATACTCTTAATCCCGATATAATAACGGACACATATACTTAGTATTCATTTCTTTGATTTACTAATAGGCGAGATTTATAGATTAAATCGATAGGCTCGGTAAGTTGGGAAATGATATTATTTATATGGTGTGTTGTTGATTATTAGAGGAAACCGTGTCCTATATATTAGGATGATGATGTCCCCTTGAGGAGCTCATAATGTTCATCATGTAAACCCTGCAGGTGGACTTGGTCTGGAATGATGAAAAGGTTGAGTGGTACTACTCATGGAGTTAGATGTTGATTAATTAATGGTCAGTAAATTAATTAATCGACAAACATTCGAGATCTTAAACACGGGGAGAAAATGTACATATAATATATGGAGCCCATATTAACTTATGGGGGTTGGTGAGGTAGATCAATGATAATCCTTTAGTGGATTGGATTATCATTAATGGATCGGACTTTATGTGGGCTTGATCCATTGGGTGGCCAAGATCCAACTCCTCCTCATGGTCCCTATTGTATCCTAATAATACCTCATGAAGCCTAGATCCAATGGATGAAAACAAAACTCTAGATCCAAAGGTAGAGATTAAATCTCTAGATCCGACGGTTGAGATTAAATCTCTAGATCCGACGGTTGAGATTAAATCCCTAGAACCAATGGTGGAGATTAAAACAAGGCTTATCCCTAAACCTATAAAAAGGGGCTTAAGGGTTGGCGTGGAGAATTTAATTGGAAGAAAGGGAGATTAGGGTTGGGCGGCTAGAGGCTTGGAGATTAGGGTTAGGGAGTTGGCGGCACCAAATAAGGAAACTCTTTCCTTATCTTCTTCTTCCTCTTGGTGACCGGCGCCCATACAACCCTTTCCAGCCCTTGGCCGGCGTCCAAACACCTTGATCCTCTTCTCTTTGGCCGGTGGAAACATAGCTTAAGGTCTTCCCTTGGAGCTTTTGGCCGGCATTCATCTTTCTCACCCTTTTCCTTGTTGGCCGGCGGCAAGCAACTTGCTTGTTGCTTGTTGGTTGACTAAAGGAAGGAGAAGGGTCTTGTTTCTATTCTTCCTCTTGCTCGGAACGAGCAAGAAAGGAAGATTGGTGATCTAGGAGCTTCAACTTTTGGTAGATCATCGCCCACACGACGTTCAAAAGGAGGAAGGACATACGATAGAAGATCGAGAGGTATAACACTTAACTATCTTCATATGTAACATGTTTGTAATTGTTTTTCAATTATATAAGCATGATATATTCTATTTTGTGGCTAATATAACTTGGACCCCGAACATAAATACAAAAGCTGGTGATCCGTACATCGTCTATTCCGTGGCTATTCGTAGAATAGAGGTTGGTCGCTTGAACAACAAGTTTGTTCAAATGACTACTCTAAATCGAATAGCACGATGATGACAAGGTTGCTTGGGCAATCCCTCTTGTCAAGGATAAATTTTTTTTATCCGGGGGCGTAGAAGGGATCGCCATGAACAAGAGACCGAGTTGAAGTGGGAAGTGAAGTTTCCTACCTTCACATACTTGATGTTTGACGATAGTTTGACCATTGTTATGGGAGAAGTCCAAATCTTGTGTACTTGACATGAAAAGTCCAAGCTTGAGTCTTGGCATGGAAAGTCCAACATGGGTTGGCAAGTAAAGTCCAAGCATGGGTCTTGGCAAGGGAAAGTCCAAGCATGGGTCTTGGCATGGAAAGTCCAACAAGGGTTGGCAAGGGAAAGTCCAAGCTTGAGTTTTGGCATTTAGAAAGTCCAAGGAGAATATTGGCGACGTAAAGTCCAAGCGGGAGTCTTGGCGGCATAAGTCCAATGGTTGGCGGCGTAAAGTCCAAGCGGGAGTCTTGGCAGCGTAAGTCCAATGTGCCTTGGCGGTATAGATCAACTTAGCATGACATAGCCGATATAAGCACTTGAAGGCTAGCGTATGGATGAACAAGTCATGGATGACTTGGAGGAATCCGATAGGTGTGAGGCTGACGGAGGTGGCTAGAAGGCTTAGGTCTAGGCTAAGGGTGGTCTAGCAAGTATGGGGGCACCATACTTGGGTTAAAATCTCATGTTTGAGGTGTATCAGTCGACTAGAACTATGATCAGTCAACTTATGGGAGTCAACTAGGGTTTGACTGTGAGAAGATGGCCTAGCAGTCAACTGCCAGCATTGGGCAGTGGACTGATGGCCTGAGCAGTCAGCTGATCTGGAGATTGTAGGGGATCGGTATGGCCGGCTAGAGGGGGGTGAATAGCCCTCTTACGTTGGACGTCGTAAATTGCTCGTCTACAAAAGATTAGCGCAAGCGGAATATACAAATACAAAGCAAAAGACAAACAATAAAACAAACTCTAACACGATGGTATAACGTGGTTCACGGCTACGCCGCTAATCCACGGTCCGATTCGTCCACGGTGAATCACTCCGCCAAAACCAATCACTATCGGTCTCTCCTTTGCACAAAGCTAGGTGGAGGTAACCTTTACAACCAAGATCACTCTTCTTACAATAGGATTGAAGTAAAGACAAGTAAGAAGAGTTTAGAGCTTGTGGGGCACTAGGAAGATCGTTTGGAGTATGAGCATTAGCCTCTCAAAGGCTTACACCCTCTCTTTTTATAGAGAGGACTAACTTCTTCCGTTTGCAGCCGCCATCACGATCACGCCGCCCTTGGCGCCGATCATTACTACAACTGCGGCCTCCGAACACATCCGGATCCCGACCGTTGTAGTCCAACGGAACTCTTAGCGATCGGCAATGGACCGATGGACCTCATCACGATCACGCTCCGTAGTCGACGCCTGGCTACGACGGCTACGAACGGTCTTATTGAACCCTTATTGACCCGATCATTCCGCCTGATCGATGGTTCTGGCGCACGTATGGCGATCGATTGCGCCGATCCGCCACAATCCACTCGTATACTCAAACTCACTCGACTGAGTGCCGACCGCTATGACATGGCATGACCGTGTCGAAAACCCATCCGACACTTGGCCAAATGGCCAAGTTTCACCTAAGAGCTACCATTCCCGGGTTACAATCGCCACTCTCATTTCTGAGTCCCTCGCCGGTTCTCTCGTTCTCGGCCACGCCTCGGCAGATCGTGCACGCACGGCTCGCAATGCTCCTTCGCCTCTCTTGCCTCAAGTCTACTTCCTCGGCTTCACTCCAAGCTTCTCGTCCGGCGGTCCCTCGGATGCTCCAAGCGCACGGCTTCCGCAAAGCTATCCTTCACCGACTCAAGGCACGAGTCATGAGATGTGAAACTCGCCACGGCTCCATGTGCGAATTACTAAGTCCTGCACGACTTCAACGCACATATCACATCAACATATCAAACTAACTTAAACCCTTTGCCACACCATCAAAACCATATTACGGCAAGAGATTGCCCTAACAATCTCCCCCTTTTTGATGTGTGGCAATCCGTTTAAGTTAGGTAAAAACATTTGATATAAATTCTAAGGTAAGAAAGCATGTAAAGATAAACATGATATAGCAACATGCAACTCCCCCTTAATCCATGAAACTCTCTATGCAAATTTTCTCCCCCTATCATATATTTCTCCCCCTAAAATATATTTCTCCCCCTAAAGTAATTAACTTAAACATACTTATTTCTCCCCCTTTGACACTATCAAAAAGATTAACACTAAGTTATAAGCTCATGGCATCAAGTATAATGGAGGGAAAATATGACAAGTTGATTTAAAATTGGGTACCACTTGTTGATGGCATTAAGTATATTTCTACCACTTGTTGTAGGTTTACAAACTGAATTCAGCCTTCAATATTCTGATTTACAGGCCACCAGTCGACTGCTATCAGTATGGCAGTCGACTGGCACAAAGGAATCCGAATTTTTGATTTTCTGGACGAATTTCAGAAATGCATTATAAATTCCAGAAAATTCGAAAAATCATGAAATTTGGGGAACATATTTCTTTTAAGTATATCTATCAATGAAAAATAGTTTTTCATGAAAACTCATTATATTTTCTTGTTTTTGCCAAAAATCCAAACACTTGAAAAACCACTAGTTTTTGAGCATGTTAGTATCCATTTTAGCACCTAGTCTTGCTTTGAATTGTTCCAAAACATGAATACATAGATTTTAGATTAAGAAATTGTTTTGAAAACATATGAAATATCCAACCATGATCTTTGGGCAATATGTCTATTTATTAAACATAAGCCTTCCCCATGATTGGTCTATTATTGCTATGTTGATACTTTAAATGACCATCTAAATGCCATAGGCATTAGTGGACATTTGTATCATCCTAATATCTCACCCATGCTAAGTTTGCAATCAAGTTAGCCTATAGTGAGTGTGAGATGTATCCTAGGGGGTATTTGTATATACTTAACCCATATATTCATGCAATTCTATCATGGTTAAGTATCAACCTAACATCCTACATGATCATAATGACATATATCAATTAATTCTACATTATGATCATGAAATACATGTTTTCATCAAATTATAGTCATGCATTAGGTATTATACGATGATAATAAACAAATTATCACCTAAAGCATGATTTAAACCTATTTCTCATGATAACATGCCAAATATCAAAATCATAAATCATGATTTAAGACATACATAGGAATTACATCAATCATCATGATTTAAGCATTATTACCTATTTATGGGCACGTTATCATCACCCAACACTATCTAAAAAATGTTGTCCCGTCATCCTAAGTCAACCAAAATATGATATAGGTCAAGTTCATATGGTTGACTACCCTAGGGTTATTCTAACCCTTAAGGATGGATTTGGGAACCCAAAATAGATTCTTTCCTATTGGGTTCACTAAATACTCCTTGGGGATCCATTTCCTAGCAATTACTTTCTTTTTATCTTGTCCCCTAGCTATTAGGCATTTATAGGCCTTTTCATTTTTCTTTTCTTTGTATCCTAGGCCTTTCTTGTTGAAACTAGCTCTTTGGCTCCCTAAGATCATGTTCAATGTGTTGGAGCCAATAGTGAATTTCTCTAGGGCTTTGGTTAAATAATCTACCTTTTCCCTTAAGGCCCTATTTTCATTTATACATGCATCATTAACATCCAAAGGCATATAATCATGTGAGCATGCATCATCATTTAAGCTAGAAGAAGTATTATCATTTAAGCATGTCTTTTCTAATTTTTGTTCTAATTCCTTAATTTGTTCAAGCATGCATTTATTTTTCTTCTTTGCCCTAAATAAATCCTTAGTTAAACTAGAAATCATAGAAACTATTTTACTAGGTGAGAGATTGGTTACCATAGTTTCCATGTCCTCTTCTTCTTCGGATGATGAGGATGATGAAACTCCCCCTTCACTTGAGCTCTCTCCTCTTGAGCTTGAACCTTCATTTTCGGAGGAAGAGCAATCCAAGTCATCAAAGGCCATCAAGGCCAAATTGGTGACAAAAGCATTCTCCTCTTCCGATGATGAGGAGGAGGATGAGGAAGGATCATCCCATGTCTTGGCCTTGAATGCTTTGGCCTTCCCCTTTTCTTTTGCCTTCTTTTCTTCTTCCTTTCTCTTGCTCCCCTTCTTCTTCTTCTTTTCTTCTTTCTTCTTCCTCTCTTCCTTGCTCTTGTTTAGGAGGGGACAATTGTCCCTTATGTGTCCCTCTCCTTGGCAATTATAGCATATGACCTTCCCCCTTGGTCTTCTATTCCTATCATTAGATTTATCAAATCTAAAATTCTTAAATGCACGTCTTACCCTCCTTACCATATAGGCTTCTTCGGTGCTATCCATGGAGGAGGAGGAAGACGCTTCGTCATCGGAGGAGGAGGGGATTTCCATCTTCTTCTTCCCCTTACTTGCCAATAATGCTACTCCTCTTGAGGGTTGAATTTTAGGCTCCTCTTGTATTCCCTCAAGCCTAGTTTCGTGGAGTTCCATTGTTGAGAAGAACTCCTCCAAGGTGCTCACTTCTAAATTCTTTGAGATATAGAATGAGTCCACCATGGAGCTCCACTTTGAGGACCGGGGAAAGGCATCTATGGCCTTCATTACCATATCCCGGTTTGATAGCTTCTCACCTACACTTGTTAGTCTATTTAAAATTTCTTTGAATCTAGAATGCAAAGAAATTACCTTTTCTCCCTTTTCTAATTTGATGTTGGATAGTTGGGAGCGGAGGAGATCTCTCCTTGCTAGCTTTGCCTCGGATGTGCCTTCATGAAGCTCAATTAGCTTCTCCCACATCTCCTTGGCGCTTAGGCATTCTCCTATTCGGTTGATTTCTTGTTGGGGGAGCACATTGAAGAGATGATGTTTGGCTTTTGAATTTGCAAGGTGCTCTTCCCTTTGCCTTTTGGTCCACCTAGATTTCTCTATTGGCTTCCCTTCTTCATCCCTAGGCAAAACGAAACCGGATTCCATTGTAATCATTATATCAAAATCCGTTTCGAAAAATACCTCCATTCGCTTCTTCCACTGCTTAATTCTCCTTCAAACTTCGGAGGATGGATGTTGGAGCCGGCCATTTTAAAAGTTGCTTGTTGTGGCGGTTAGTCCTCGACAAGCTTTCCTCGGCTCTGATACCACTTGTAGGGGATCGGTATGGCCGGCTAGAGGGGGGTGAATAGCCCTCGTACGTTGGACGTCGTAAATTGCTCGTCTACAAAAGATTAGCGCAAGCGGAATATACAAATACAAAGCAAAAGACAAACAATAAAACAAACGCTAACACGATGGTATAACGTGGTTCACGGCTACGCCGCTAATCCATGGTCCGATTCGTCCACGGTGAATCACTCCGCCAAAACCAATCACTATCGGTCTCTCCTTTGCACAAAGCTAGGTGGAGGTAACCTTTACAACCAAGATCACTCTTCTTACAATAGGATTGAAGTAAAGACAAGTAAGAAGTAGAGCTTAATGGGGCACTAGGAAGATCGTTTGGAGTATGAGCATTAGCCTCTCAAAGGCTTACACCTCTCTTTTTATAGAGAGGCTAACTTCTTCCGTTTGCCGCCATCGATCGCCGCCCTTGGCGATCATTACTACTAGCGGCCTCCCACGCGTCGGATCCCGACCGTTGTAGTCCAACTCTTGGCGATCGCTGATGGACCTCATCGATCGCCGCGCCTCCGGTCGGCCGCTCCGCTACACGAACGGTGGCTGAACCCTTATTGACTAGTCGATCGCGCTTGGCGATGATGTCTTGGCGATCGACTACCCACGTATGGCGATCATTGCGCGCCCACAATCCGATCGATCGTATACGGTCGAACTCACTCGACTAGAGCGATCGATCGCCATGACATGACGATCGGGTGTCGGGAAAACCCATCCGACACTTGGCCAAATGGCCAAGTTTCACCTAAGAGCTACCCTTCCCTGGGTTACAATCGCTCACTCTCATTTCTCGGAGTCCCTCTCCTTCGAAGTTCTCTTCATTATCGGCCACGTCCCTCGGCAGCATCAGGCGCATGGCTCTGCAATGCTCCTTCGCGTCTCTTGCCTCGAAGTCTACTTCCTCCGGCTTCACTCCAAGCTTCTCGTCCGGCGGTCCCTCGGATGCTCCAAGCGCACGGCTTCCACAAAGCTATCCTTCACCGACTCAAGGCACGAGTCATGAGATGTGAAACTCGCCACGGCTCCATGTGCGAATTACTAAGTCCTGCACGACTTCAACGCACATATCACATCAACATATCAAACTAACTTAAACCCTTTGCCACACCATCAAAACCATATCACGGCAAGAGATTGCCCTAACCATATCAACTAGGGTTTGACTGTGAGAAGATGGCCTAGCGATCAACCGCATGGCGTGGGTGATGGCAAGCGATGGAGCGATCTGGAGATCACTTGACTAATGGTGGAGAACTCGGGCACAGCGAGTTCTCCAGTCGAGTGATCAGCCCGAACACTCAATTGATTGAGCCATCAGTCGACTGATGGTGTATCCGTTGGACTTATTCGACGTGTTTCATGCCGTTGTGAGTCAATGGCTACAGGGGATCCGACTGATGGTCCCGATCAGTCGACTACTAGGCGAAATTTAGCCCAAGGAGCAACATTAAAGGGAGCTCATGGAGGGAGGATTTGACATGACTTTCTTGGCCGATTTGGAGCGATTTGCTGGTGCCAATTAGGGTCTTCAAGGCTAGTCCAAGGCAATCACAAGCAAGCTTCCAAAAGATCGATTGTAAAGTTTTCTATGCATTTATTTTGTTGTATTTTATTATAATTGCTTGTATTTGTTTCTTACTATTTTAAGACTATTTGTACAAGGTTTCTCCACCTCCAGATTGTTCCGAGAAGGAGTTTATTTGATTAGTAGTGTTGTATGCATCGCTAGAGCTCGTTTGAGCTCGATCCATGGAGTAGATATCATTCGGTTCCAAACCACATTATATTTGGTGTTGTGTGTGTGCTTGTATTCGTGTTATTATTTTTATTGTTATTATTCCGCTACACACTAACACAATTTGTAGATGCGATCGCGATCGTAATCCATCGATAAGCCGACGTGCTATTCCCCCCCCCCCCCTCTAGTGGTCACGAAAGTTCCTACATTTGGTATCAGAGCTAGGAGCTCTTCTATGGACTAACACCCGAGAGCAAAACCACTAGAGGAAGAAGATGGAGTTTGAAGAAAAATTGGGTTAGGACATCAACACCCCAATTTCATACACCTTCTATGGACAAGAAGGTTTTGAACAATGGAGGGCATGAATGAAGAGCTTCTTCATGATGGATTTTGAAGATTAGATGATCTTAGTGAAGGAGTTTGAAATTCTAAGAGGTCCAAAAGGTGGATACCTCAAGAAGAAAAGATGGACCGAAGAGCAAGTCCAATATTTCGAAAGAAATCATAAGGTAACGCAATTAATAATAAATTCATTACCTAACGATATTGTGTCTAGGTTAGGTGAATTTCTAGATGCCAAGGAGCTATGGGAAAAATTGGCTAAGCTCCATGAAGAAGCCTCCATAGCTCAAGTAGAGAGAGAGCCCGAAGAAGAAGAATCCTCATCCTTACAAGCAAGTAAGGATTTGGAAGTTGAGGAGGAGTCAACTTCCAAATCGGTGGAAGAGGAGGTAGAAGAAGTAGGAGAAGCCTCCACCTCTAGGATTGAGGGAGAGGAGAGGATTTCCACTCTGGAGCATCAAGAAGAAGCCTCTACATCCGGTCAAGATGAAGAAGCTCAAACTCCGGCACCTACCACTGACCTAGGTAACTTAAGCATTTCAATTAATAATAAAAATCATATTATATGCTTTGAGTGTAGGGAAGTAGGGCACTATAAGACTAAGGCATGATTTGAAGTCCCATGCATAAGAGAATCAAATAATATTGCTTAGAAAAATGCATGAGACCCTAAATGGACAAAGCTCACATCTCACAAGAACTTGACTTGTATGGGTTTCACACATTTAGATACAAGTGAGATGTTTAGGAAAATAGAATTAAAGGTTTCAAAAATATTTTAAAATCATTTTGAAAAACTTTAGTGCAACCTATTTTTTGATAGAAGTCACCATTGATGAAGTTGATACAAAGTGAGCTTAAACATTGAAGTTTTTCTTCACTTTTTAACTTTGTGTCAATTTCATTATTTTTTAGGTAGAATATTTTTCAAACATTTTTCACCCATTGTATTCGTAATAAGTATTATACGTATGAATTTTTATGATTTTTAAAATTACGTATAATTACTTATGTATTTTGAAAAATCATTTCTGAAGTCTGAAATCTACATTTCACATATATTAGTTGACTGGCCTTAGTGGCAGTCGACTGATGATGAGCGGCAATCGACTGTTGCTTGATAAAGTCGATTGCCAGGCTGATTTCGGATAAATAAGGTATGTTTAGCCCTATTTCAGCTATGGTAAGGTTCCCTAATCACTCTTAACCCTAGGATATGCTTTGGGAAGAATTAGAAATGATGAAAATCCATTGGATATGGATTAGGAGAGTTGTTAGGGTGATGTATCAATTTTAAGGTGTGGGAAAGTTCAATGTTGAACTTTTAATCTTATTTTTGATGGTTTAGAGTTCCTGTTGGTTTAGGAACTTCCCAAGGACATTGTTGGTGCAATGGTCAAGGGGGAGGTATCCATCATGGGATGATGGATGTATTATTTTTCTCATGAGAGGGAAAAATGGGAATTTGAGATGCCCAATTTGGAAATTGGGAGAGTGTGTAGGATTGTTTCTCTTAAGTGATATGAGACTTATCACTAGGAAGATTGTAGGCATCCTAGGTTTTTTTGAACCAAGGGGGAGATTGTAAGATCTCATTGGGATATGAGACATTGACCTTCTTAGGGAGATCCTTTTTGATGTATGTCAAAAAGGGGGAGAATGTATGGAATACCAATTTGGGATAATTGGTAAGAAAATTTGAGTTAGGGGCCTAACTCAAGGGTGTTTTTGTCAAACATCAAAAACGGAGAGATTGTTGGTACAATCGGCCCAGGTCACGATTGATCAGACTCGAGTTTGACTCGAGTAGTATTTTGATGTTTGACATTGATGTCTGACATGTGTTTGGGAGATTGCTAATACAATCGATCAAGATCATACTTAATGTTTGACGATTGTTTGACCATTGTCATGGGAGATGTCCAAGCTTGAGTCTTGGCATAGAAAGTCCAACATGGGTTGGCAAGTAAAGTCCAAGGATGGGTCTTGGCAAGGGAAAGTCCAAGCATGGATCTTGGCAAAGGAAAGTCCAAGCATGGGTCTTGGCATGGAAAGTCCAACAAGGGTTGGCAAGGGAAAGTCCAATCTTGAGTCTTGGCATTTAGAAAGTCCAAGGGGAATATTAACGGCGTAAAGTCCAAGTGGGAGTCTTGGTGGCATAAGTCCAATGGTTGGTGGCGTAAAGTCCAAGCGGGAGTCTTTTCAACGTAAGTCCAATGTGCCTTGGTGGTATAGATTGACTTAGCATGACATAGCTGATGGAAGTATTGGTGCAATCGGCCCAGGTCACGATTGACCAGACTCGAGTTTGACTCGAGTGATGTTTTGATGTTTGACAAAGTGGTTTGACATAGTATGTTTGACATTGATGTTTGACATTGATGTCGGTTAATATTTTGGAGAGATTGTTTATACAATTGACCCAGGTTATAATTGACCAGACTCGAGTTTGACTCGAGGGAGACTTTGATGGTTGACTAGGGTTGACCATGTGATTATGGGAAAGTCCAAGCATGGGTCTTGGCAAGGTAAAGTCCAAGTCATGGGTACTTGGCATGGAAAGTCCAAGTGGGACACTTGGCAATTTGGGAAAGTCCAAGTCTTGAGTACTTGGCACAAGGGAAGTCCAAGCATGGGTCTTGGCATGGAAAGTCCAACATGGGTTGGCAAGGAAAAGTCCAAGCATGGGTCTTAGCATGGAAAGTCCAACATGAGTTGGCAAGGGAAAGTCCAAGCTTGAGTCTTGGCATTTGAGAAGTCCAAGGGGTTTGATATTGGTGGCGTAAAATCCAAGGGTGGAGTCTTGGCAGCATAAGTCCAATGGTTGGCGGCGTAGAGTTCAAGCGGAGTCTTGGCGGCGTAAGTCCAATGTGCCTTGGCGGTGTAGACACCGTTAGCATGACATAGCCGATGGAAGCACCTGAAGGCTAGCGCGATGGATGAACAAGTCATGGATGACTTGGAGGGATCCGAGAGGCGTGAGGCTAATGGAGGTGGCTAGAAGGCTTAGGTCTAGGCTAAGGGTGGTCTAGCAAGTATGGGAACACCATACTTGGGTTAAAACCTCATCTTTGAGGTTGGCAGTCGACTGGCATTATGGCCGGTTCGACTGTCGTGAGTCGACTTGAGTTCGACTGCCGGCTTGGGGCTGAAAGTGTGCTGGCAGTCGACTGCTCATTGGTAGCAGTCGACTGCTGGGCTGATCAGTCGACTGCCATGGACGGCAGTCGACTGATGGTTCGGCCACGAGCACAGAACGCTCCGTAGCCGACTGGGCAGTCGGCTATGGGCGCTGGCAGTCGACTGCCAATGTTGGCAGTCGACTGCCAAGAGATCCGTTGGAACTTGTCCAACGTGGATTGAGTCGTTGTCTCACAGCTACAGTGTTGGCAGTCGATTGGGGACTTATACCAGTCGAATGTCAGGCAGAAATCCAGCCCGATGGAGGATAAAAGCAGCTGTTCGTGGAAGGCTCAAAGCAAGGGTTTTCTTGAGCGATTTGAAGGGTAATAGTTGGTGCTCTTCCAGTCCTTCAAGGCTAGGCCAAGGCAACCAAAGATCAAGCAACCAATAGTAAAGTGTTTTTCTTTACTTGCATTGTATTTCTTACTTATATTAGCTTGTATCTTTTGTATTACTTAGTGTAATCCTTGTACGAGGTTTCTCCACCTCCGACTTGTGTCGAGAAGGAGTTATTTGTGATTAGTGAGTGCGTGTGCATCACTAGAGCTCTTTAGAACTCGATCCATGGAGTAGGAACCATTCGGTTCCGAACCATGTTATATCTCGTGTTGTGAGTTGTGTTTGTTTTGTTTTGTTATTGTATTATTTCTATTTCCGCTGTGCTAATGAAATTGTAGAGACAAACGCAACGAATTCCATCATAGAACGTGCATGATGCTATTCACCCCCCTCTAGCGGCCTCAAATCTCTTACAATTAGTATCAGAGCCTGGGGCTCTTTTACAGACTAACCGCCGAGAGCTAAAGAAGCTAGAGGGAAGATGAAAGTTCAAGAGCAACTAGGATGGTATATCAACACCCCCCCTATCCCTTATACCTTCTATGGACAAGAAGGGTTTAGACAATAGAAGGCAAGGATTGAAGACTTCCTAATGATGAGGGACTGCGAAGAATGGTCAATTTTAATGGAGGGATATAGCTATCCAATTGGACCAAAGGGAGGGTTCCTCAAGAAAAAGAGATGGACCGAAGAGCAAGTCCAAGCCTTCGAGAAAAATGATAAGGTATTGAAGTTTTTAATCGATTTAATACCTAACAATATCTTGTGCATGTTAAGAAATTATGTAGATGCCAAGGAGATATGGAGCCAAGTGGCAAAGCTCCATGAAAGTCCATCACCGGTCCAAGAGGAAGGGACCGAAGAGGCAAACACATCATTCTCACAAGGAAGTGAGGACTTGGAGGTTGAGAGACCATCAACATCCAAGGAGGAAGAGGAAGAGGAAGAATTGGAGGAGACCTCCACCTCAAGGATTGAGGGTGAGGAGACTAGAGCATCCTCAACACCGGAGCAACAAGAAGAATCATCTACATCCGGTAGAGAGGAGGAGCAAGCTCAAGAGAACCTCACCTCCACCCTAGGTAACTCAAACACGGTAATTCAAAATAAAAATAATATTATGTGTTTTGAGTGTAGAGAATTTGGACATTATAAGAGTAAGTGCCCAAAGAAAGTCAAGAAGACTCCTCATGCACCAAAACCTCAAGAAAGATCAAAAGATGCCGGTGCCCCCACTAGAAGAAGCAAAGAGCATGTCATTTGCTTCAAGTGCCAACAATCGGGACATTACCGGAATCAATGCCCAAAGGGGGAAAGGAAGAGGCAAAATGGAGCATCACAAGTAGGGGGAGCCTCTAAGGCAAACTCTAAGGTATATCTAAATAATGCTCCTTCTAATTTAAATGTTAAAAATCATGCTAGGGATTTTAATTCTCTTGCAATTTATGAAAAGCATGTTAATAGGAACAAGTACTTTTGTTTAGGAGCTAAGAACCTTTATTTTGAAAATAAGGAGAAATTTGGGGCTAATGTCCCTAAAAATAATTCATCTAAGGACAAACCTAGGTCAAATAACACTAGACCAATTTTACCTAGGGAGACAATTAGAAAGGTGCAAGAGCACCTAGGTTTTAATTCCAAATGGACTAGGCATATGCCTAGAAAGAACCATGCCCAAAGACAAAATCAAATTTCTAAAATTGGGCAATTAGAATTAGAGAACCAAGCCTTGAGATAAAGGCTTGAGAAATTAGAAAAGACCATCAAGATTATGCAAAATCAAATGCAAGGGTCTAATGGTCAAAGTCAAGGGTCAATATCTCAAAGTCAACATATAGGACCCAAGAAACAAAAGTCAATTAAGGGCAAGAAGGGTTTGGGTCACAAACCTAAGCCTAATATGACTTATCATAATGTTCCATTAGATTATGGAACACAATCTAGGTCTAGGAAGACTAATGTCACTAGGGAAGTTATCCCTAAGAGTAACCAAGGTTTGTGCCTAGTGGCTAGGGTTTCTAGGAAACCTAGAGTGGACACTAAGAAGGTTGCAAGGGGAGTTACCTCTAGAGTCAACCTAGGTAAGACCACAATGACCAAGGCTAACAAGCCTAGGAGGGTCATTAGGAAGGTATCTAGGGAGGTTATCCCTAAGGAATACCTAATTAACCCTAGGAGCTCAAATAGATTTTGGGTTCCTAAGAGCATGATTGATTCACGCTAGGTGGGTTTAGGGTGTGCCAACCTTGATTGGATGGGTAGTTAACTCAACCATGATAAAGGTGGCACTTTAGGTTATTTTCAAGGTTATGGTTACCTTGGAAATACATTTGAGCTTTAATCCTAAAAATCTTAGGATGTGCCAATATTAATTATGAAGTTTGATAAATTGATCAAATTAGCACAATTTAGGATTAGAGGTTATAGTGTGTCATTTTAGTTTTTTTGCACACTAGGAAGAAAAGTAATAATATGACAAAATATACTTAATCATATCAAATGGCAACTAATATTAAAATTTATGTATTATATACCTTGATATCTTATTTTACATGCCTTGATTTGTCATATAACATGTCATGACATCATATTTATTTCTAGCATTTATATGTCATGATCATGTTTTTAGGATTAAGGATTTAAATGTCATGTGCTTTAGTTTTATATCATATGTCATGACATCATGATCATTGGCCATGTTTTATTTTTGTTATTATTATGCCATGATCATTTCATGCATTTAATTGATTAAAATTGATTTAAGGACAATGGCATGACTTGGAGTCCAATTTATAAGGGAATCAAGTAGAGTTGCCTTAGAAAAATACATGAAACCCTAGTTTAGGGAGAACAAAACTCACATCTCACATCACATTGACATGTATGTGTATTTATACACTCTAGATACATGTGAGATGCTAGGATATGAGTTGAGTTCAAGGTGCATTGTTTTTGCATTTAGATGGACTATAACTCATCTAATTTTATTGGTGGATCATTGGGAAAGCTTATGTATAAGTCATGTACATAGAGCCCAAGGAATATGATCCAAAATAAGGTTTTGAAAACATTTTAAAATCAATTTAGAAAACCTTGGTGAAGTCTATCTTTTGATAGCAATCATCATTGATGAGATTGATACAAAGTGAGCTAAAACATTGAAGTTTTTCTTCACTTATGGATTTTGTATCAATTTCAATATTTTATGGGTAAAATAATTTTCAAATATTTTTCACCCATTGTATTGACTATAAGTAATATACATATCAAATTTCGTGATTTTTCGATATACGTAGAATTACTTATAACTTTTCAAAATTCGATTCTGATAGCTGAAATTCAAGAATTTTAGTTATCAGTCGACTGTCGCCTGATGGCAGTCGACTGATGTGAGTGGTAGTCGACTGATTACTATAAGTAGTTGACTGCCAAGCTGATTTCAGGAAAAACAAGGTTATTTAGCCCATTTTTAGCCATGCTAAAGGTCCCTAACCACTCCTAACCCTAGGATATGCTTTGGGAAGCATTATAAAGGGTGAAAATCCATTGGATATGGATTTGGAGAGGTGTTAGGTCAAAGTATCAAATTTAAGGGTGGAAGAGTTCATGTTTGAACTTAGAACCTTAATTTTGATGGTTTAGAGTTCCTATTGGCTTAGGGACTTTCCAAGGACATTGTTGGTGCATTGGTCAAGGGGGAGCAAGCCTTTAGGGGGAGTTATCCATCTTGGGATGATGAATGTGTTTCTCTTCTTGAAGGGGGAGAAGTTATTGGGAGAGTATCATCAATTGGGAAAATTGATGGGATTTTGAGAAACCCAATTTGGAAATTGGGAGAGAGTATAGGATTGCCTCTCTTGAGTGATATGAGACTTATCACTAGGAAGATGGTAGGCATCCTAGGTATTTTTGGATCAAGGGGGAGATTGTAAGATCTCATTGGGACATGAGACATTGACCTCCTTAGAGAGATAACTTTTTTGATGTATGTCAAAAAGGGGGAGAAGGTTAAATTACCAATTTGGAAAATTGGTAAGGGAATTTGAGTTAGGGGCCTAACTCAAGGTTTATTTTCTCAAACATCAAAAAGGGGGAGATTGTTGGTGCAATCGGCCCAGGTCACGATTGACCAGACTCGAGTTTGACTCGAGTGATGTTTTGATGTTTGACAAAGTGGTTTGACATTGATGTTTGACATTGATGTCGGTTAATATTTTGGGGAGATTGTTTATACAATCGACCCAGGTTATAATTGACCAGACTCGAGTTTGACTCGAGGGAGACTTTGATGGTTGACTAGGGTTGACCATGTGATTATGGGAAAGTCCAAGCATGGGTCTTGGCAAGGTAAAGTCCAAGTCATGGGTACTTGGCATGGAAAGTCCAAGTGGGACACTTGGCAATTTGGGAAAGTCCAAGTCTTGAGTACTTGGCACAAGGGAAGTCCAAGCATGGGTCTTGGCATGGAAAGTCCAACATGGGTTGGAAAGGGAAAGTCCAAGCATGGGTCTTGGCATGGAAAGTCCAACATGGGTTGGCAAGGGAAAGTCCAAGCTTGAGTCTTGGCATTTGAGAAGTCCAAGGGGTTTGATATTGGCGGCGTAAAGTCCAAGGGTGGAGTCTTGGCATCATAAGTCCAATGGTTGGCGGCGTAAAGTCCAAGCGGAGTCTTAGCGGCGTAAGTCCAATATGCCTTGGCGGTGTAGACACCATTAGCATGACATAGCCGATGGAAGCATCTGAAGGCTAGCGCGATGGATGAACAAGTCATGGATGACTTGGAGAGATCCGAGAGGCGTGAGGCTGATGAAGGTGGCTAGAAGGCTTATGTCTAGGCTAAGAGTGGTCTAGCAAGTATGGGGACACCATACTTGGGTTAAAACCTCATCTTTGAGGTTGACAGTCGACTTGCATTATGGTCGGTTCGACTGCCATGAGTCGACTTGAGTTCGATTTGCCCGGCATGAAAGTGTCTTTGGCCGATCATTGCTCGATAATGTGATCATCTTTGGGCTGATCTGTCGACCGCCATGGGACGCGATCGATGATGGTTTGGCCATGAGCATAGAATGCTCCATAGCCGACTGGGCAGTCGGCTACGGGCGTTGGCAGTCGACTGCCAATGTTGGCCGTCGACTGCCAAGAGATCCGTTGGAACTTATCCAACGTGGATTAAATCGTTGTCTCACAACTACAGTGTTGGCAGTCGATTAGGGACTTATGGCAGTCGAATGTCAGGTAGAAATCCAGCCCGATGGAGGATAAAAGCAGCTGTTCGTGGAAGGCTCAAAGCAAGGGTTTTCTTGAGCGATTTGAAGGGGAATAGTTGGTGCTCTTCCAGTCCTTCAAGGCTAGTCCAAGGCAACCAAAGATCAAGCAACCAATAGTAAAGTGTTTTTTTTTACTTGCATTGTATTTCTTACCTGTATTAGCTTGTATCTTTTGTATTACTTAGTGTAATCCTTGTACGAGGTTTCTCCACCTCCGACTTGTGTCGAGAAGGAGTTATTTGTGATTAGTGAGTGTGTGTGTGCATCACTAGAGCTCTTTAGAGCTCGATCCGTGGAGTAGGAACCATTCGGTTCCGAACCACGTTATATCTCGTGTTGTGAGTTGTGTTTGTTTTGTTTTGTTATTGTATTATTTCTATTTCCGTTGCGCTAACGAAATTATAGAGACAAACGCAACGAATTCCATCATAGAACGTGCATGACGCTATTCACCCCCCCTTTAGCGGCCTCAAAATCTCTTACAGGAAGCACCTGAAGGCTAGCATATGGATGAACAAGTCATGAATGACTTTGAGGGATTCGATAGGCGTGAGGCTGACAGAGGTGACTAAAAGGCTTAGGTCTAGGCTAAGGGTGGTCTAACAAGTATGGGGGCACCATACTTTGGTTAAAACCTCAGGTTTAAGGTGTATCAGTCGACTGGGACTATGGTCAGTCAACTGATGGGAGTCAACTAGGGTTTGACTGTGGGAAGATGGCCTAGCAATGACGCCATCATTGACAATGATCGATGGCCCGCGACTAATGGTGGAGAACTTGGGCACAGTGAGTTCTCCAGTCGAGTGATCAATCCGAACACTCGACTGATTGAGCCATCAGTCGATTGATGGGTATAATCAGTCGACTGATGGTGTATCCATTTGACTTATCCGACATGTTTCATGTTTTTGTGAGACAACGGCTACAGGGGCAGTTGACTGTTGCTCCCGATCAGTCGACTTCTAGGAAAAATCCAACCCAAGGAGTAGCTTTAAAGGGAGCTCGTGGAGGGAGGATTTGACATGATTTTCTTGGGCAATTTAGAGCGATTTGCTGGTGTAAATCAGGGTCTTCAAGGCTAGTCCAAGGCAATCAACAAGCAAGATTCTAAAAGATCGATTGTAAAGTTTTCTTTGCATTTCTTTTATTGTATTTCATTGTAATTGCTTATATTTGTTTCTTCTTGTTTTAAGACTATTTGTACAAGGTTTCTCCTCCTCCAGATTGTTCCGAGAAGGAGTTTATTTGATTAGTGGTGTTGTACGCATTGCTAGAGCTCGTTTGAGCTCAATCCGTGGAGTATGAACCATTCGGTTCTGAACCACGTTATATTTGGTGTTGTGTGTGCGCTTGTATTCGTGTTATTATTTTTATTATTATTATTCCACTGCGCACTAACACGATTTGTAAACGCGATCGCGATCGTATTCCATTGACAAGCCGACGCGCTATTCACCCCCCTCTATCGATCACGAAAGTTTCTACGAAAACTAATCCGGACGAAGATGGATTACCCAAGCAACCGATTCATTATCATGCTATTCAATTTGAGTAGTCGCTTGAACAACTTGTTGTTCAAGCAGCCTAACTCTTTTCCTCGATTAGCCGCAGAATAGATGATGAACGGATCATCGGTTTTTGTGTTTATCATCGAGGTCCATGTTAATCAATAACATGCAAAATACAAAAGAACTAAAATCAAAGTTAAACAAGATTATACCTCTTGCTTTACCTCTTGATCTTCTATTGTATTCCTATCCTCTTCTTGGACGTCGTGTGGGCGACGATCTTCCAAGAATCGAAGCCTCCTAGATCACGTGTCTTCCCTTCCTTGCTCGCTCCGAACAAGGGAAGAACAAACTCCCTTCTTCTCATTGCTTGTGCCAACCATCAAACACCAAGTCCTTGGTGTCCGCCGGCCCTAAGGAGAAGGAGAAGGTGTTGCCAACCAAGAGAAAAGGATCACCCTCAACCCTTGATGCCGCCGACCCTTGGAGAAGGGGAAGAGGCACCAATAATGAGATGGGGAGGAGGCACCGGCAATAGAGAAGGAACTCTTGATACTTCCGGCCAAAGGAGAAGAAAAGCCCTAGGTTGGCGTCGCCCACAAGGAGAAGCCAAACCCTAGCTACCACTTCTTGCCGCCTAAGCCTCCCACGCCAACTCTAAAACCCTAGCACAACCAATTGTGTATCTCGCCCAAGCCTCTCCACCACATTTTATAGATCTAGGCTTCATGAGGTATTTATAATAAGCTACAATAGGGACCATGAGGAGGAGTTGAATCTTGGCCACCCAATGGATCCGACCTACATAAAACCCGATCCATTAATGATGATCCATTCCACTAGAGGATCATCATTGATCTACCTCACCAACCCCTATAAATAAATATGGGCTCCACATATTATTTGTACAAAATATCTCCCCGTCTTTAAGATATCGAATGTCTATTAATTAATTAAATTACTGATAATTTAATTAATTAATATCTAACTCCATGAGTAGTACCACTCATCCTTATTATCATGTTGGACTAAGTCCACCTACAGGATTTACATGATGAACTTTATGAGCTCCTCAAGGGGACATCATCATCCTAGTATATAGGACACAGTTTCTTCCTATAATCAACAACACACCATGTAAATAATATTATTTCCTAATTTACCACGCCTATCGATTTAACACATAAATCTCACCCATTGGTAAATCAAAGAAATAAATACTAAGTACATGTGCTCGTTATTATATCGGAATTAAGAGCATGTACACCATAATATCTGAGGTCTGATTTAATTATATAGTCAGTATAAATTGAATCACCTCTGATTCGATCCTGCTCAATACACACAAAGTGTATTAGTGTAATTCTATGGTCAAGATAAACCAATGCCAAATTACACTACAACCATGTCAATGGTTTATCCAAAACCATCTTGGTTGTGAGCCTCTACTTATTCTCTACAAGGAATTGATTCATACAAAGGCTAGGCTTTTAGTATACATCCCAACAGACTTATGCTTTGACATCTTAAGCAAGCATCTCCGAGGAGATGTGGACCCAAGATGATTGGGTAGAAGTCGAAGTGGCCGAAGGTGTTTGAATAGCCTACAAAGGATTCACCGCTCTTTGCGAGGAGATGTATACCCTATGGTCTTTCGTCGGATTGTTACTAAAGTCTTTGGCCAAAGCATTACATATTTAGAGTATGGTACTCTTGGATACATGTGCAGTAACTAGAATCCGAAGGACGAGGAAGTAATACTTGGGCAAGGTGTTACGTAGTCAACCTAGTGGGGACTGACACAATAGACCATGTCCTAAACCAAGTGGGTATAAGATGAGTGAAAGGAATGGGGCACGATTCATTGTAGCTACTGAAAAATTTCAGAAAAGATTCTGGGATCAACCATTGATTTTCCGGTTAATTGGGGATCATTATATACTACTAGGTGTCACTCATGATCGTTCTATAAATAATGGTTAATTATAGACGACCAATATAAATTGGGAACCTATTTGGTCACACACACAATGAGTGTAATCTGAATGATTTAAAATGAGTTTGAGAATAGGATTCTCAGATCGAGAGAGACTTGGTTTGGTTGGACCAAACAAAGAGTGAGTATGAAATGGTTTCAGTCGCATCAGAAGCATGGATGGGCCGTGTCTTTTGAAGACATGATGGATGAACCAAATTGGTTTGGTTATAATCCAATGGTGGAAAATAAACCAAAGTGGTTTGGTTTGTTTTAAACGAATGAACCAAAGTTGGTTTGGTTCGTTTTAACTTAAAATAGACCAATGCGGTTTGATTTATTTTAAGTTATTGGAGCGGGTTAACGAGTTATTGGTTATGAACCAATAACCGTTAGGAGAATGTGTTCTCTATAAAAACACGGCTTTAGGGGTTTTCATGGACAACTTTTGGTTATTGGAAACCTTAGCCACCCAAGCCCTCCTCCTTGCTTCTTGTCGCCCAAGAGCTCTTGCCACCCAAGAGCTTTAGCCGCCCAAGAGGAGTTGTCGCCTAGGTTTTGCTGCTGCCCAAGTTGCTGCCGGCCAGCCACCAGCTGCCAGCGACTCCTCCGGCCATCCTCCCTTGGCCGCCGGCGACCAAGGAGCAGCCGACCATTGATTGGCCGACCATATCTTCCACCAAACAAGCTGTCCAGATTCTGGACAGCTTGTTCTCCTCTTTATAGAGAGGTCGTTTGGTCAGCATTTTGCGCTCCGACAGTGATCTATTTGCTAGGGATTGGTTCTCCATCAATCCTCATAGGTGGAGGGTTGAGTTTCGTCAATCGGTTGACGAAAATAGCTTCCGAGAAGCGAGTTTGCGAAACTCGATTTTTGGATCCGAATTTTATTCAGATTGTGATCTTCTCTCGGATCATATCATCTTCGACATGAGGCTAGTAACTCCTATGAAGATGAGGCTCGTAGCTTGGTGAAGCTATCCCAACGATACTCAGCGTGGATACGGATAGAGGCAATTCTAGCGAGAGTTGCTTCGGTTGATGTCATTCCCGCTACACGTGATACATCAGGTATAACTAGAGTAATTTCATTTTATTGCAAAATTTTAAATAGCGATTATGTCTACACATGTTGTATCCTGCATACATGTGATGTGTGTGTTGTAATAAATTAGATTTATTGCTTTTATTGCTTCCGTTGTGTGCATGTTTACGAAACGTGTTCGAACACACACTCGTCGCGGTGCCGGGGAAACCCAACAAGACATGGAAAAGATCATGTGCTTATAAGATGAAAAAATATCTCTATTGGCATGAGGCCTTTTGGGTAAAGCCCAAAAATAAAACCATGAGGGCTTAGGCCCAAAGTGGACAATATCATACCATTCTGGAGATATGTGGATCTTATAAGCACTAACAATAACAACATGCATCATATCCTCTGCAAAAATAGTATGTTACTACATGTTTAAAGGGAAATTCAGTAAATATCAGTAACATAGAACTTACCTATGGGATGAGCTTTGGTTGACTGAATAGGAGATAGTCCGTAGTATGACAGTATGGGCTCTTGTAGAATTTCAGTGATACTGAAATGTTTATTTTTAAGTAGGGGTTCGATGGAGGGGAAATCAACATGGGATTTGATGGCTTTAAGTTTGGGAAGTGGGTGGAGAGTAGTTTTCCAAGATAAAGAAAATTACAGAACAGGAAATAAAGGGACATAAAAGTACAACTCTTTCTAGCCCTTATGGGAGGTTGACATATCGGTTAGAAACTGGTAATCTTGGTGTGCCATGAAGTAGAACATGCTAGTATCAGCCATTTTTAGTTGGTAGAAATAGTGGAAGATGTGGGGAGTTTGGGGGATGTTGGTATGTTTAAAAACGATTAGGATTCCAACCAGGATGCGGATAGAATTGGGAGCCAGTTAGTTAAGGGGAATGTCGTAATAGGTTAGGACATCAATGAGGGGTTTTGGGATAGGAAGGCGAATGCCTCCTTCTTGTCGGGCCGTGAAGAAGGTGCTGGTGCCGGTCGAGGGTTGATGAGGTCATTGATGGGGGATGGAATGATGGCGGTGAAGCCCTTTGGAATGTATTTAGGCTCATGGAAGAAGAAGGAATGGTTGAGAGTTAGCCAGCTGGGGTCGTTTCGTACTAGGGAATGGTGGTGGAGGAAGCATGAAGGGAGACTTGTCGCAAAGAGTTTGAAGGTGTCGGGGAAGGAAGGAGCTAGGGTTTCTAGAGAAAGCGAAGTTTGAGTTGAACGGTAAAGTGTTAAGGGAGGCAGTGCTTTTTAAGGAGAAAATGAGAAATAAGTGTGATGGTCGGTGAAAGGAAAAAATGAAGTTAAATGATTTTTTGTATTTTTCTCAGCCCTAATATTTTCCTTAAGAATTTTTTCTCTTGCAAAGATTCTTAATACATGAGCCTAAGGGCTAGCTAATATGCTTTTGCAGGGGTTGGTGATATTTTTCTAAGGCTTTTATGCCTAATGTATGGATTTAAGAGATATCTAATGTTCTTGTAGGGATTAGCCATATTTTTTCTAAGGATTTTATGCCTAATTCAAGAGCCTGGGGATTATGTAATTAATTTTCTCTTGCAGGATTCTGGAGATAAAAACTAACTCAAGGCTCTTATGCCTACTATAACAATCTAGGTAGTTATATTCTCTCACGGGGACTATAACGCCACTATATGGCAGGTAAAATGTTCTCAAGGCTCTACGCCTAATATAGTCTATTAGCTAGGTAGCTACATTCCCCCACTGGGACTATAACGCTAGCTATAATGACAAGTAAAATTTTCTCAAGGCTCTATGCCTAATATAACAGCCTATGGGCTAGGTAGCTATGTTCTCTCATGGGGACTATAATGCCAGCTTATAATGACAAGTAAATTACTAACATGACATTTTGAGCCCCTGTGCCTAGCATGACAACTAAGGCCCTACGCCTAGCATGACAACTAAGGCCCTGCACCTAGTACGATAGCTTGTGGTTCTAAGTTTGATATGACAGTCTTTGAATATCAGTGGGTACTCGTAAAATTTCACTCGACTTCTCTTTTTAATTTTACTAAAGAGGAGGAACTTATGATGGGTGCAGGGTTTTCAGTTAAGGCAAGGGAAATTCTTATTTTATCAGTTAAGGCAAAAAAATTTTATTTCGGTAAAGACAGTTTTAGTAAAACTTCACTCGACTTCGCTCTTCAATTTTACTAAAGAGGGGAAACTTATGATGGGGTCGAGGTTTTTTGATCAGTTAGAAGGTTTTCCGAGCTGTTTATATAGTTCCCGAGTAGAGTATGTGATGTCCGAGCTAGGTAGGGGCATGTATAGTAACTGTGTTTGCAGAGCAATTTGTGTGCTGGCAGAGTAATTTATGTCTTTCCTGAGCAGTCTATGTATTTCCCTTGTTTTGCTAAGTAATCTTTTTGTACTGAGTAGTTTATGTCTTTCCTGAGCAGTCTTTCAAGCTCATGTTTTGCTAAGTAATCTTTTTGTACTGATACCATCCATTGTTCTAAGCAGGTATTGTATAGTTGTGGGTCGCATTCAGTAATGTTTAATAGTACTGATCCTATTCCAAAGAAGGTTTGTTTTGTTGGTCTCCTTCTTCCTAATGTTCTTAGGTGTGGGTTGTTATTGGTATAAGGAGGAGCTAATCTCCTTGGGGGGTGTCCTTGTCCATAATCCAATGTTCCCATGGTACTTTCTGGGTAAGTATGGTCCTTAGATGTGGTTGTTGATTCTGTGTTCATAAAGTTCATGTGTCCATGTGTCGATTTTTCTAGAACCAAGATGTTTCCATCTTCATCTACTGTTAGTGTTTCGTTTATTTTTAGTTTACCTTTGCCTTTCTCTTGTATCTCTAACTGTTCTATTTCTTTGAGTGTCATGTTGTTTTTGTCGCTAGGTTTGTATACGTATCCTCCTAGGTCGTCAAATATACCTCTGATTTCTCTGTTCATTAGGTTTGTTTCTTTTCTTTTTCTTATCCCGTCTAAGTGTTTTTTGGCTAATATTCTAAGCATTTCTGGGTAATCTATTTCTCTGTTCATTAGGTTTGTTTCGAGTTCAGGTTCTTCTTCTCCATCTTCCGTATTTGTCAGGTATCCTGAAAACCTGATGCTTAATTCTCCGCGCCTATTTTTGTACATTATAGACTGCGTTGGTTTTGTTAATGGGTTTTCTTCCTCTAGTTTTAGGTTCCATTCTAAACTAGCTAATTCTTCTGAGCTATACTCGCTTGGTTTTAAGAAATTTGTTCCCTTAGAGTTGAGAGCTTCTATCATTCCATTTATCTGGATTTTAAAATTGTTATTCATATAGTTCATTGTTTTTCCTAAAAACACTATGTCTAACTGTATATTTTTGCCTTGGAAGTTTCCATATCCCTTTCCTTGAGCTATTATTTTGATGTGTTTAACAAAGTCTTTTATTGTCATGTTAAAATTTAGGCATATATATGTGATTCCGCTATTGTTGTTCATATCTACTTCTATTAGTCCAATAATAGATTTCTCTTTGTCATCTGAGAATCTGGAATCATACAAGACTAATAGTACTTTGGCTCCTATCTTCATCCTGGTTAATCCTCTAATTCCAAAGACTATTAGTCCTAAATGTATGTAATTATGCTGTTTGTGCAATAATTGTCTTCCTGCTTCTTCTGTCATAAGGGTAAGCCGCTCTTCTCCTCCGTCAGGCAGGTGTAAGGTGTCTACCCTATGGTGTCTATAGACAGAGTTTGTGAAGGACAGTAGGTTTCGTCCATATAGTCTTCTGGGATTAAGAATGTTTAATTGTTCATTAGAGAATATTTCCATCATTCGATCTATATCTATGATCTCTTCTATTCTATGTTGATTTGTTGTGTTGCTTTGTAGGTTATCTAGCCAAGCTAGACTTGAGGGAGGTTCTGATAAAGATCTTCATCCTCCGATTGTTCTAGATGTCCCAAAGAATATGTTGGCTGCTGTCCTATTCATTTTTTCTCTTGGTAGGTTATGAATGAGTATGTAGAAGGCCTTCTTCTGATTATCCCTCCAGTGGAGAGTTTCCCTAGGTCTTTACTAAGAGTCTCAATAGACTGATTCCAATTTCTTATGTTACCTACTTCCACTATATTCCTTTCTTACGTCGAGGTAGTGGAGCATGGACCATCTGGTGCTGGTGGGGTTCTTGTCCTCCTTTGTTGTTCTGCCATATTTTCTCTGTATTCTTTGGCTGTAATTTGAGTGGATTTTTTTAGTATCCACTTCAGTTGTCTTTGTCTGTAGTGTTCTACTAATTCTGAATTTTGCGTATTATATTTGAATGGGAAGAATTGGCTTCCTATGTGTGATGGCCAATATATCTTCTCTGTGAATGTCTCTGCTACCAGTATAAATTCGTAGCTATCTCTGGCATCGTCCCAAAGCAAATTTGTCCCTTGGAGCGAAGCTCTCCAGTGTTTTGCTTGTTCGGGAAGAGGCACAGCTGCTCCCCAATGTTCATCTGGATCGCTCGGGAATACGTCTTCTAAAGCTTCTGGTTTGTAAATGATTTCTCGGGACCGGAGTTTTATGACGTGCCTGGCTGGCTCTATTTTGTGGTTTATCCATTCTGGTGGTGAACTTTCTATTGAGCATGTGACATAGATCTCGAAGGTTTCTATTTCTAAGAGCATTTTGATAGCATTTCCGAGTTTGTATGGAAAAGCATCTGTGATGTTGTGGGCTTGAACCCATAGTTCATTGAGAATTCCGTGATCAAGTAGGATGAATGGAGTTATTTCTACTCCTCTGAATTTTTGTATATGATAGACACTTAGGTCTATACTTGCCTTTCTTATGGCATATTGTAATTGCCATTGACAACCATATTTTTCTATGATGCAATCTTTGAATTTGTTTTGGCATCTTATCTTGAAGTTGTATTCGACCTCATAGAGTACTGTGATACCTGGTTGGGGGTCAATTTGTACCCATTGTAGTGCTTCTTGTAGTATGTGGAAAGTCCTCCATTCCGCCTGTTCTGCTGTCTGCCTCATGTATACGCCTAGGTCTGTCGATAGACTGTTGAATCGGCTCATATCTATCTGGCTAGTTCCGGGTTTTCTGGTGCTGGCAATAGGTTTTACCGATTTACCTTTTTCTGCAACGGTTTCTTCATAAGTTATCTGTGGGCTATTCTTCATGAGATGTTTGTTTTTTATTGACGAGCTTAAGAAGTAGTTTGGTCCTACTTCCTTCCGGATTGCTTCTAGGGCTACCTCCAGTGAGTCAAAACCTCCCAGTTCTTCTCCTTTTGCTTCATCTAGGAGGAGATTTTTAGCTTCTTCCCAGGTATATAATCCTGCATGGGGACCTGTCATGATCCCGTAATAGGTGTATCTTCCTGTTTGTCTTGCTGAGCTGTGCATATCTTTAAGATGTAAGAAGTAATAGATGAGTGCATTTATTACTCCTATCTTGTAGGAAGCTACCCCTGGGACTGTTGGGATGTTCCATATGTTGTCAATTATTGTTGTCTGCATTTGCTCCATGTGTGGTCTATGTTCTGTCCTGAATTGTTCCTCCATACGGGAGTATATTCTTAGCTCTTGTGGTCCGATTCTTGTGGTCTTGTATTGGCCCCATGTTCTGGTGGGTGTAATAATTGTTTTGAGGTTTTGTCTCTCCATCTGTAAGAGCATCATGTTAATAACCTGGATAAAGTGTCTGCGAGGGAATTGTTGGTTCCCTTAATGTGTTCCCATTGTATTTTCATGCCTTTGTTAATAATTGTATCTGCAAATTTCATCCATCTTTTTGCAGAAAGGGTTCTTTTCTTTGTTTTTCTTTGTTCGTGGTATTTGACTATGGCCTCGCAGTCGGTTCGTATTGTGATTTCTTTTTTGTCACATATGAACAAATAAAAAGCTTCAAGACAATAGATGACTGCTAGGATTTCATAATCTAGAGATGTTAGATGTCCTTTCTAATGAAATTTTCCTGATGCATATCTGCATAGACTTTCTTGGGACTTTATTTTATATTTATTGGGTTTTCTGAGCAGGACTCCTCCCCATCCGGTTTAATAGCCATTTGTCTCTAGGACTAGGTAATCTGTGTCTAATGGTAAGGAGAGTGTGGGTAAATTTTTAACCTTGTCCTTTATAAGTTTAACTAACTCAATATCTTGTTAGTTAAAATGTCTTTGGCTTTTAGGGCTTGTCTTGTTGTATAGTGGTCCACTAATTTTTCCAATGTCTTTGATATACTGTCTTGCGTAGTTAAGTAGTCCTAAAAAGGCTCTAAGGTCCTTGGTGTTTCCTATTTTGTCTGAAAAATTAGTATTTTCGTAGAGATGTGGGGTTGTAGTGATATTGTACCTTTTCCTATCTCTGCTCCTAAATATTCTGTGTCTGGTGGCTAATTGTAGTTTCCTTTTAGATATAATTAGGTCGTTGGTTTCTATAAGAGTAAAAACCATGTGGAGATGTGCCTTGTGTTCTTGTTTGGTTTTTGAGAAAACCAGCACATCGTCTATGTAGACACATGTAAAGTCTTTTGCATCTTTAAATATGTCATCCATTTTTCGTTGGAATATCTGGGGTGCTACTTTTATGCCAAAAGGCATTACCAGCCGTTCAAAATGTCCTTCTGGGCAAGTGAATGTTGTCCATTCTATTGATTCTGGGTGCATTTTTACCTGCCAAAATCTTGATTTCATGTCAAATTTTGAATACCATTCTGAATTCTATATTTTATTGATTAGGGCTTCTTTGTCAGGTATTTTGTATCCATCATCATGGCAATTATCATTTAATCTTTTATAATTAAAAACCATTCTAGATTGTCCTCTCTTTTGTTCTGAACTTTTATTTACTATGAAGGCTGGACTCCTGTGTCTAGAGGTAGATCTCCTTATGATTTTCATCTTTAGCATTTGTTTTATATGGAGTTTGCATTCTTCTGTTTCCCAATTTGTATATTTGAGTTCTTGTGCCTTAATGGTTATGTCTGGGTTAATTATACTTAACTTGCATTGTGTCTTGTTTCTGTCCCAATATTTTGTAGGGTCATCTCCTATGATTTCAATTTTTTCTAATTTAGATACTTTTGTATCTAGGTCATCGGAGGTGTTAATTTGTTTTAATATGTATATTGTATTAACCAACTGGGGTTCTTCTATGTCTGAGTCTAATTCTAGTTCGCTGTCTATTCCTGAATCACTATCTATGTCCTGGTTATCTTGATAGGTGATTGTTTGTTGGTCCTTACAACTACATTCTTGTTTATCTCCTGTAGGGCACTTACATTTTCTTTCTGGGGCTCTGAATGAAGAAGGATATTCTGACAAGATGGGAGAGATTATGGGATTAGAAAGGAAAAACACATAATCTGGTGATAAAAAGAGAGCTCTATCTTTTGCCAAGAGGAATTGGAGTCCTAGAATAAGTTGGAGGTCTGGATGATTTAAAGGTCTTACCCAGATGTGTGGTATAGATATAACATTGCTATATTGACCACAGTTGTTGTAGATCTTAATGTGTGCATTTTTTATAAAAGCGTGATAGGCTAAGTATTGCCCGTCAAATTGGGTACTGACCTTAGGTTCTGATGTATATTTTATTACTTCTTTGGTGAGCACATTTTGTATTGCCTTAAGGTCTAGGGTCGAACTTGTTGCTTCTTTATCTAGTAAGGCTTGAATTTTTATTTCGTGTCCTTGTATGTTTAAAATACACTGTACTCTTAGGTCGACTGATTTTCCAGTATTGCACATGCTAGGTGTTTTTAGAAAAACCATATTAGTTTCTACTGGTTGGGTTATTACATTTGCTTGTTCTTCTTCAAATCCTTCAAAATCTCGTTGTTGTAGGCTTTGTCTGAGTAGTTCTATTTCAATTTCCAAGATGTTGATTCTAGTTTCTAACACTGATATCCTAGTTTCTAAAAGGGTAGTCTTCATCATACTTTGTCTTGTGGATGGTTCTGGTATGCTTATATTGTGTTGTTCGAATAGGCAGTAATTACACAACTGCTATCTACAAACTCTACAAGTTCCCCTTTTGTCTAGTGACAGAAAGTATCCACAAACGGAGCATGGTATATGGTCTTCTCCGGATCTCAGGTCCCAAATGCGGGTACATGTTGACTGGACCGAGGTTTGTCAGAACAAATAGTTGTTTTCAAAATTGTGCAATTGGTCCCATTCTGTCTCGTCTATTTCATGGTTATAATTTTGCCTAGTTTGGTCTGCTTCTAAGAATGAATTTACCAAAGAGTAGTCCGTTGTTTGAGGGATTTCTTCCAGGTCTGCTACTGTTACTACCAAGCATATTGACGATGTATCTGAGACATCTGTCTGTACTTCAACTAGGTCTTCATTTGTACATGCTACTAGAGTTGCTTCTCTAGTAAATAAGTTTTTTCTATTGGGACATGCTGATGACAAATGCCCCTGTTGGTTACAGGCATAACATGTTATTAGATTGGAGTATGTTTTTTTCGGATTGAATTTCCTAACATGTTTTTCTTTATTCAGATATGGTTTTCTTGCTTTACTTCTCCTTAGGTAGTATGTTTGCTTTGGTTTTCTTTTTGGTTTTGGGTTTATCCTTTCCCTTTGTGGGTTGTTTACATATTGTTGTGGGGTGTAGATTTGTTTACAGAAACCGTATTGTTGGTTTTTAAGTTGCTTTTGTATTTGGATATAGGTGCACTTTTCTTTATGTTTATTTATTATTTTTTGTATCCTGACGCCTATGTTGTTGTATTCTTCTAGTACATGCATTTCTGTCCATGACTTATGTATTTCTTTCCCTAATTCTCCTGGTAGTTTACTAAAGAGTCGTTCTCCTACATCTGTATTGTAGTAGTTTCCTGAAATAGATGCTAGATGTAGAAAATCATTACAGAATTTCTTTATCATGGACAAGTCAAAAAGTTGGATTTGTTCTAGGTCTCTCATTGCCTCTTTTTGCCTAATATCTAAACCTGTATTAGCGTCTCTTGACATAAGGATTCTGTGAATTGCATAACAGAAATTTAGTATGTTGTTTCCTCTACTTGCTAACTTTACTATTTCTTCTAGAAATTTCTTTTTGTATGCCTCCCAAGATGATCGGGATGTTTCTCCTAGATATTTTTCTCCTATTCTAAGCATGGCTTCTCCAGTTTCTACGTCAAGCTCATGTTTTGCAAAGTAATCTCTTTATACTGATACCATCCATTGTTCTAAGTAGGTATCGTATAGTTGTGGGTCGCATTTAGTAATGTTTAATAGTACTAATCCTGTTCCAAAGAAGGTTTGTTCTGTTGGTCTCCTTCTTCCTAACGTTCTTAGGAGTGGGTTGTTGTTGGTATAAGGAGGAGTTGATCTCCTTGGGGGGTGTCCTTGTCCATAATCCAATGTTCCCATGGTACTTTCTGGGTAAGTATGGGCCTTAGATGTGGCTGTTGATTCTGTGTTCATAAAGTTCATGTGCCCATGTGCCGATTTTTCTAGAACCAAGATGTTTCCATCTTCATCTACTGTTATTGTTTCGTTTATTTTTAGTTTGCCTTTGCCTTTCTCTTGTATCTCTAACTGTTATATTTCTTTGAGTGTCATGTTGTTTTTGTCGCTAGGTTTGTATACGTATCCTCCTAGGTCGTCAAATATACCACTGATTTCTCTGTTCATTAGGTTTGTTTCTTTTTTTTTCTTATCCCGTCTAAGTGTTTTTTGGCTAATATTCTAAGCATTTCTGGGTAATCTATTTCTCTGTTCATTAGGTTTGTTTCGAGTTCAGGTTCTTCTTCTCCATCTTCCGTATTTGTCAGGTATCCTGAAAACTTGATGCTTAATTCTCCATGCCTATTTTTGTACATTATAGACAGCGTTGGTTTTGTTATTGGGTTTTCTTCCTCTAGTTTTAGGTTCCATTCTAAACTAGCCAATTCTTCTGAGCTATACTCTCTTGGTTTTAAGAAATTTGTTCTCTTAGAGGTGAGAGCTTCTATAATTCCATTTATCTTGATTTTAAAATTGTTAATCATATAGTTCATTGTTTTTCCTAAAATTACTATGTCTAACTATATATTTTTGCCTTGGAAGTTTCCATATCCCTTTCCTTGAGCTATTATTTTGATGTGTTTAACAAAGTCTTTTATTGTCATATTAAAATTTGGACATATATATGTGATTCCGCTATTATTGTTCATATCTACTTCTATTAGTCCAATAATAGATTTCTCTTTGTCATCTGAGAATCTGGAATCATACAAGACTAATAGTACTTTGGCTCCTATCTTCATCCTGGTTAATCCTCTAATTCAAAAGACTATTAGTCCTAAATGTATGTAATTATGCTGTTTGTGCAATAATTGTCTTCCTGCTTCTTCTGTCATAAGGGTAAGGCACTCTTCTCCTCCGTCAGGCAGGTGTAAGGCTTCTACCCTATGGTGTCTATAGACAGAGTTTGTGAAGGACAGTAGCTTTCGTCCATATAGTCTTCTGGGATTAAGGATGTTTAATTGTTCATTAGAGAATATTTCCATCGTTCGATCTATATCTATGATCTCTTCTATTCTATGTTGATTTGTTGTGTTGCTTTGTAGGTTATCTAGCCAAGCTAGACTTGAGGGAGGTTCTGATAAAGATCTTCATCCTCCGATTGTTCTAGATGTCCCAAAGAATATGTTGGCTGCTGTCCTATCCATTTTTTCTCTTGGTAGGTTATGAATGAGTATGTAGAAGGCCTTCTTCTGATTATCCCTCCTGTGGAGAGTTTCCCTAGGTCTTTACTAAGAGTCTCAATAAACTGATTCCAATTTCTTATGTTACCTACTTCCACTGTATTCCTTTCAATGTTGAGGATTTTTGTTTCTAGTACCGTGATCCTATGGTGTAGTGAGGTTAATAGTTCTATTATTGTATTATTTTGTTGTATTTGGATCTGGTCTGCTTTTCCTTGTACTTCTACTTTGTTATATCCATCTTCACGAGTTTTTGTATAGGTCTGTGCATACTCCAAAGCTTCTTCGTAATAGGTATTTTCGAAGTTCAGTCTATTCATTTAAGGAGGAGATCTCTTAGTTGTTCTTGTAATTCTTTGAACATGCACTCTATGGTTTTTAGGAATCTTTCTACCTTGGCTAAAAGGTCCTTGTTTTCAATCTCGAAATTTCTAGGCTGGTTTTGATTCAAAACCCTAGTGAGATTCAGAAGATCACTTCTCTTGGGTATGTTTATAAAGTTGACTTGACTAATTCTTCTGTTTAGACTTTCTTGATAGATTTTTAGGTATTCGATGTTTTGGCTTATTTCACTAAGTTGACTCTGTTGTTTGTTAAGAGTAGTTATTATTAGTTCTGAAGCGTGATGTAAGTCTTGGAGATTTATTTTTGCTGACAAACTTCCTCTGATGATAAGATTAGTTATGGTATTTAGTTGAAAGTGTTCTGAATGTATTTGATGTGAAGTTTATTTAGATCTGTGATAACAGTGGTGTGTTCCTAAGTCTAATGTTTGTATTTTTCTACCAGATCTTGTTGCTAGATCTAGATATTCTAGCTTGTTGTTCATTCATCCCTAGGCTCGAAGGCTCTGATACCAAATTTTTGGATATATATATATATATATATATATATATATATATATATATATATATATATATATATATATATATATATATATATATATATATATATATATATATATATATATATATATATATATATGTATATATATTTCTAAGAATATCTAGGTTTTCTCGTGAGCCTCACCTCCCTAAATCCTTCTACCCAGCCCCGATATCTAGACCTTCCTTGGTCTTATCAGCACAGGTCTTACAAGTAGATTAGCGGAGTTATCTCTTAGAAAGAGAATAAGGACTTTGAAGAACAACCTTAATATTCAGAAAAATATTACGATGCATTCAAAAGAAATTGCATGAAGGAAATTACAAAGCACACAGGAAACCAGATACAGGACTCTTGAAATAAAACACACAGTAACTTACAATATGACGCTAGAAGAGGAAACAGACTTTGGTACTGGAAACTGGAATACTCAAACACTCACAAACTAAGGTGATAGTTCTTCGAGGGGGATGTCTCTGGATGTAGAGTGGCTTCTTCTTTTATAGCCACATTTACTTCGGGGCGAATTAATCTGTTTAGTGCTTGTGATGCTGTAAAGTTGACATACTTGTTTTCTCTTGACAGATGCTTTTGAGGTGTCTCTATACGATGATTCTTTTCTGAGCTGTAAAGTCTACAAGTTGCATGGTGAGGTTAACTTTCCATCATGTTGTATAGATTCCTTTCTTGCATCGAGGTAGTGGAGCTTGGACCATCTGGTGCTGGTGGGGTTCTTGTCCTCCTTTGTTGTTCTGCCATATTTTCTCTGTATTCTTTGGCTGTAATTTGAGTGGATTTTTTTAGTATCCACTTCAGTTGTCTTTGTCTGTAGTGTTCTACTAATTCTGGATTTTGTGTATTATATTTGAATGGGAAGAATTGGGTTCCTATGTGTGATGGTCAATATATCTTCTCTGTGAATGTCTCTGCTACCAGTATAAATTCGTAGCTATCTCTGGCGTCATCCCAGAGCCAATTTGTTCCTTGGAGTGAAGCTCTCCAGTGTTTTGCTTGTTCAGGAAGAGGCACAGTTGCTCCCCAATGTTCATCTGGATCGCTTGGGAATACATCTTCTAAAGCTTCTGGTTTGTAAATGATTTCTCGGGATCGGAGTTTTATGACGTGCCTGGCTGGCTCTATTTTGTGGTTTATCCATTCTGGTGGCGAACTTTCTATTGAGCATGTGACATAGCTCTCGAAGGTTTCTATTTTTAAGAGCATTTTGATAGCATTTCCGAGTTTGTATGGAAAAGCATCTGTGATGTTGTGGGCTTGAACCCATAGTTCGTTGATAATTCCGTGATCAAGTAGGATGAATGGAGTTATTTCTACTCCTCTGAATTTTTGTATATGATAGACACTTAGGTCTATACTTGCCTTTCTTATGGCATATTGTAATTGGCATTGGCAACCATGTTTTTCTTTGATGCAATATTTGAATTTATTTTGGCATCTTATCTTGAAGTTGTATTCGGCCTCATAGAGTACCGTGATACCTGGTTGGGGGTCAATTTGTACCCATTGTAGTGCTTCTTGTAGTATGTGGAAAGTCCTCAATTCTGCCTGTTCTGCTGTCTACCTCATGTATACGCCTAGGTCTGTCGATAGACTGTTGAATCAGCTTATATCTATCTGGCTAGTTCCAGATTTTCTGGTGCTGGCAATAGGTTTTACCGATTTACCTTTGTCTGCAATGGTTTCTGCATAAGTTGTCTGTGGGTTTGTCTTCATGAGATGTTTGTTTTTTATTGAAGAGCTTAAGAAGTAGTTTGGTCCTACTTCCTTCCGGATTGCTTCTAGGGCTACCTCCAGTGAGTCAAAACCTCCCAGTTCTTCTCCTTTTGCTTCATCTAGGAGGAGATTTTTAGCTTCTTCCCAGGTATATAATTCTGCATGGGGACCTGTCATGATCCCGTAATAGGTGTATCTTCCTGTTTGTCTTGCCGAGCTGTGCCTGTCTTTAAGATGTAAGAAGTAATAGATGAGTGCATTTATTACTCCTATCTTGTAGGAAGCTACCCCTGGGACTGTTGGGATGTTCCATATGTTATCAATTATTGTTATCTGCATTTGCTCCATGTATGGTCTATGTTCTGTCTTGAATTGTTCCTCCATACGGGAGTATATTCTTAGCTCTTGTGGTCCGATTCTTGTGGTCTTGTATTGGCCCCATGTTCTGGTGGGTGTAATAATTATTTTGAGGTTTTGTCTCTCCATCTGTAAGAGCATCATGTTAATAACCTGGATAAAGTGTCTGCGAGGGAATTGTTGGTTCCCTTAATGTGTTCCCATTGTATTTTCATGCCTTTGTTAATAATTGTATCTACAAATTTCATCCATCTCTTTGCAGAAAGGGTTTTTTTCTTTGTTTAGCTTTATTCGTGGTATTTGACTATGGCCTCGCAGTCTGTTCGTATTGTGATTTCTTTTTTGTCACATATGAACAAATAAAAAGCTTCAAGATAATAGATGACTGCTAGGATTTTATAATCTAGGGATGTTAGGTGTCCTTTCTCATGAAATTTTCTTGATGCATATCTGCATAGACTTTCTTGGGCCTTTGTTTCATATTTATTGGGTTTCCTGAGCAGGACTCCTCCCCATCCATTTTCACAGCTATCTGTCTCTAGGACTAGGTAATCTGTGTCTAGTGGTAAGGAGAGTGTGGGTAAATTTTTAACCTTGTCCTTTATAAGTTTAACTAACTCAATATCTTGTTGGTTAAAATGTCTTTGGCCTTTAGGGCTTGTCTTGTTGTATAGTGGTCCACTAATTTTTCCAATGTCTTTGATATACTGTCTTGCATAGTTGAGTAGTCCTAAAAAGGCTCTAATGTCCTTGGTGTTTTCTATTTTGTCTGGAAAATTTAGTATTTTCGTAGAGATGTGGGGTTGTAGTGATATTGTACCTTTTCCTATCTCGGCTCCTAAAAATTCTCTGTGTCTGGTGGCTAATTGTAGTTTTTTTTTAGATATAATTAGGCCGTTGATTTCTATAAGAGTAAAAACCATGTGGAGATGTGCCATGTGTTCTTGTTTGGTTTTTGAGAAAACCAGCACATCGTCTATGTAGACACATGTAAAGTCTTTTGCATCTTTAAATATGTCATCCATTTTTCGTTGGAATATCTGGGGTGCTGCTTTTATGCCAAAAGGCATTACCAGCCATTCAAAATGTCCTTCTGGGCAAGTGAATGTTGTCCATTCTATTGATTCTGGGTGCATTTTTACCTGCCAAAATCCTGATTTCATGTCAAATTTTGAATACCATTCTGAGTTCTGTATTTTATTGATTAGGGCTTCTTTGTCAGGTATTTTGTATCCATCATCATGGCAATTATCATTTAAGCTTTTATAATTAAAGACCATTCTATATTGTCCTCTTTTTTGTTCTGAACTTTTATTTACTATGAAGGCTGGACTCCTGTGTCTAGAGGTAGATCTCCTTATGATTTTCATCTTTAGCATTTGTTTTATATGGAGTTTGCATTCTTCTGTTTCCCAATTTGTATATTTGAGTTCTTGTGCCTTAATGGTTATATCTGGGTTAATTATACTTAACTTGCATTGTGTCTTGTTTCTGTCCCAGTATTTTGTAGGGTCATCTCCTATGATTTCGATTTTTTCTAAATTAGAAAACGGTCTTGTCATGTTAGGAAATTTTCTTGTTAGGATTTACAACAAGAACACTATATAATTTAGATTATTAGAAAACTATAATATTGAGCTATTATAGGTTTTCTTGTAATCAACAGTATGATGAATTAGGATTTTAACACTAACAGTAAATATATTGTTGTATTCTAGGGAGATGCAAATAGTTTCGGATTGTCATGTTATTAGATAGGATTGAATTTGCTAAAGTTTATTGAGGTATATTTGACGACCTAGGATGATACGTATACAAACCTAGCGACAAAAACAACATGACACTCAAAGAAATAGAACAGTTAGAGATACAAGAGAAAGGCAAAGGCAAACTAAAAATAAACGAAACACTAACAGTAGATGAAGATGGAAACATCTTGGTTCTAGAAAAATCGGCACATAGACACATGAACTTTATGAACACGGAATCAACAGCCACATCTAAGGCCCATACTTACCCAGAAAGTACCATGGGAACATTGGATTATGGACAAGGACACCCCCCAAGGAGATCAGCTCCTCCTTATACCAATAACAACCCACTCCTAAGAACGTTAGGAAGAAGGAGACCAACAGAACAAACCTTCTTTGGAACAAGATAAGTACTATTAAACATTGCTGAATGCGACCCACAACTATATGATACCTACTTAGAACAATGGATGGTATCAGTACAAAGAGTTTACTTAGCAAAACATGAGCTTGACGTAGAAACCGGAGAAGCCATGTTTAGAATAGGAGAAAATTATCTAGGAGAAACAACCCGATCATCTTGGGAGGCATACAAAAAGAAATTTCCAGAAAAAATAATAAAGTTAGCAAGTAGAGGAAACAACATACTAAATTTCTGTTATGCAATTCACAGAATCCTTACGGCAAGAAATGCTAATACAGGTTTAGATATTAGGCAAAAAGATGCAATGAGAGACATTGAACAAATCCAACTTTTTGACTGGTCCATGATAAAGAAATTCTGTAATGATTTTCTACATCTAGCATCTATTTCAGGAAACTACTACAATACAGATGTAGGAGAACGACTCTTTAGTAAACTACCAGGAGAATTAGGGAAAGAAATACATAAGTCATGGACAGAAATGCATGTACCAGAAGAATACAACATAGGCGTCAGGATACAACACATAATAAATAAACTTAAAGAAAAGTGCACCTATATCCAAATACAAAAGCAACTTAAAACCAACAATACGATTTCTGTAAACAAATCTACACCCCACAGCAATATGGAAACAACCCACAAAGGGAAAGGATAAACCCAAAACCAAAAAGAAAACCAAAGCAAACATACTATCTAAGGAGAAGTAAAGCAAGAAAACCATATCTGAATAAAGAAAAACATGTTAGGAAATTCAATCCGAAAAAAATATACTCCAATCTAATAACATGCTACGCTTGTAACCAACAGGGGCATTTATCATCAACATGTCTCAATAGAAAAAACTTATTTACTAGAGAAGCAACTCTAGTAGCATGTACAAATGAAGACCTAGTTGAAGTACAGACAGATGTCTCAGATACATCGTCAATATACTCGGTAGTAACAGTAGCAAACTTGGAAGAAATCCAACAAACAACGGACTACTCTTTGGTAAATTCATTCTTAGAAGCAGACCAAACTAGGCAAAATTATAACCATGAAATAGACGAGATAGAATGAGACCAATTGCACAATTTTGAAAACAACTATATGTTCCGACAAACCCCAGTCCAGTCAACATGTACCCACATTTGGGACCTGAGATCAGGAGCAGACCATATACCATGCTCCGTTTGTGGATACTTTCCGTCACTAGACAAAAGGGGAACTTGTAGTGTTTGTAGACAGCAGTTGTGTAATTACTTCCTATTCGAACAACACCACATAAGCATACCAGAACCATCCACAAGACAAAGTACGATGAAGACTACCCTATTATAAACTAGGATATCAGTGTTAGAAACTAGAATCAACATCTTGGAAAATGAAATAGAACTACTCAGACAAAGCCTACAACAACGAGATTTTGAAGGATTTGAAGAAGAACAAGCAAATGTAATAACCCAACCAGAAGAAACTAATATGGTTTTTGTAAAAACACAAAGCATGTGCAATACTGGGAAATCAGTCGACCTAAGAGTACAGTGTATTTTAAACATACAAGGACACGAAATAAAAATCCAAGCCATACTAGATACAGGAGCAACAAGTTCGACCCTAGACCTTAAGGCAATACAAAATGTGCTCCCCAAAGAAGTAATAAAATATATATCAGAACCTATGGTCAGTACCCAATTTGATGGGCAACACTTAGCCTGTCACACTTTTATAAAAAATGCACACATTAAGATCTACAACAACTGTGGTCAATATAGCAATGCTATATCTATACCACACATCTGGGTAAGACCTTTAAATCATCCAGACCTCCAACTTATTCTAGGACTCCAATTCCTCCTGGCAAAAGATAGAGCTCTCTTTCTATCACTAGATTATGTGTTTTTCCTTTCTAATCCCATAATCTCTCCCATCTTGTCAGAATATCTTTCTTCATTTAGAGCCCCAGAAAGACAATGTAAGTGCCCTACAGGAGATAAACAAGAATGTAGTTAAAAGGACCAACAAACAATCACCTATCAAGATAACCAGGACACAGATAGAGAATCAGGAATAGACAACGAACTAGAATTAGACTCAGACATAGAAGAACCCCAGTTGGTTAATACAACATATATATTAAAATAAATTAACACCTCCGATGACCTAGATACAATAGTATCTAAATTAGAAAAAATCGAAATTATAGGAGATCACCCTACAAAATATTGGGACAGAAACAAGACACAATGCAAGTTAAGTATAATTAACCCAGACATAACCATTAAGGCATAATAACTCAAATATACAAATTGGGAAACAGAAGAATGCAAAATCCATATAAAACAAATGCTAAAGATGAAAATCATAAGGAGATCTACCTCTAGACACAGGAGTCCAGCCTTCATAGTAAACAAAAGTTCAGAACAAAAAAGAGGACAATCTAGAATGGTCTTTAATTATAAAAGATTAAATGATAATTGTCATGATGATGGATACAAAATACTTGACAAAGAAGCCTTAATCAATAAAATACAGAACTCATAAAAGATTTTTCTAGAACCAAGATGTTTCCATCTTCATCTACTGTTAGTGTTTCGTTTATTTTTAGTTTGCCTTTGCCTTTCTCTTGTATCTCTAACTGTTCTATTTCTTTGAGTGTCATGTTATTTTTGTCGCTAGGTTTGTATAAGTATCCTCCTAGGTCGTCAAATATACCTCTGATTTCTCTATTCATTAGGTTTGTTTCTTTTCTTTTTCTTATCCCGTCTAAGTGTTTTTTGGCTAATATTCTAAGCATTTCTGGGTAATGTATTTTTCTATTCATTAGGTTTGTTTCGAGTTCAGGTTCTTCTTCTCCATCTTCTGTATTTGTCAGGTATCCTGAAAACCTGATGCTTATTTCTCCGTGCCTGTTTTTGTACATTATAGACTGCGTTGGTTTTGTTAATGGGTTTTCTTCCTCTAGTTTTAGGTTTCATTCTAAACTAGCCAATTCTTCTGAGCTATACTCTCTTGGTTTTAAGAAATTTGTTCTCTTAGTGCTGAGAGCTTCTATCATTCCATTTATCTGGATTTTAAAATTGTTATTCATATAGTTCATTGTTTTTCCTAAAAAAACTATGTCTGACTGTATATTTTTGCCTTGGAAGTTTCCATATCCCTTTCCATGAGATATTATTTTGATGTGTTTAACAAAGTCTATTATTGTCATGTTAAAATTTGGGCATATATATATGATTCCGCTATTGTTGTTCATATCTACTTCTATTAGTCCAATAATAGATTTCTCTTTGTCATCTGAGAATCTGGAATCATACAAGACTAATAGTACTTTGGCTCCTATCTTCATCCTGGTTAATCCTCTAATTCCAAAGACTATTAGTCCTAAATGTATGTAATTATGCTGTTTGTGCAATAATTGTCTTCCTGCTTCTTCTGTCATAAGGGTAAGCCGCTCTTCTCCTCCATCAGGCAGGTGTAAGGCTTCTACCCTATGGTGTCTATAGACAGAGTTTGTGAAGGACAGTAGGTTTCGTCCATATAGTCTTCTGGGATTAAGGATGTTTAATTGTTCATTAGAGAATGTTTCCATCATTCGATCTATATCTATGATCTCTTCTATTCTATGTTGATTTGTTGTGTTGCTTTGTAGGTTATCTAGCCAAGCTAGACTTGAGGGAGGTTCTGATAAAGATCTTCGTCCTCCGATTGTTCTGGATGTCCCAGAGAATATGTTGGTTGCTGTCCTATTCATTTTTTCTCTTGGTAGGTTATGAATGAGTATGTAGAAGGCCTTCTTCTGATTATCCCTCCTGTGGAGAGTTTCCCTAGGTCTTTACTAAGAGTCTCAATAGACTGATTCCAATTTCTTATGTTACCTACTTCCACTGTATTTCTTTCAATGTTGAGGATTTTTGTTTCTAGTACCGTGATCCTATGGTGTAGTGAGGTTAATAGTGCTATTATTGTATTATTTTATTGTATTTGGATCTTGTCTGTTTTTCCTTGTACTTCTACTTTGTTATATCCGTCTTCATGAGTTTTTGTATAGGTCTACGCGTACTCCAAATTTTCTTCGTAATAGGTATTTTCGAAGTTCAGTCTGTTCATTTAAGGAGGAGATCTCTTAGTTGTTCTTGTAATTCTTTGAACTGGCACTCTATGATTTTTAGGAATCTTTCTACCTTAGCTAAAAGGTCCTTGTTTTCAATCTCGAAATTTCTAGGTTGGTTTTGATTCAAAACCCTAGTGAGATTCAGAAGATCACTTCTCTTGGGTAAGTTTATAAAGTTGACTTGACTAATTCTTCTGTTTAGACTTTCTTGACAGATTTTTAGGTATTCGATGTTTTAGCTTATTTCACTAAGCTGACTCTGTTGTTTGTTAAGAGTAGTTATTATTAGTTCTGAAGCGTGATGTAAGTCTTGGAGATTTGTTTTTGCTGACAAACTTCCTCCGATGATAAGATCGGTTATGATATTTAGTTGAAAGTGTTCTGAATGTATTTGATGTGAAGTTTATTTAGATCTGTGAGTAGTAATTTGAATTATATATATATATATATAGAGTTATGATCTCCTCCGTGACCGATCCATCCGTGCTCGTCTGCGACGAGCTCGCAGCCGTTCGATCAGCACCGCGATTGTGAAATGCACAGTGACTCCGCGCCCGACATCTCGCCACTGCCGCCGCTATCGCTTCGCCATCCGGCCACCTCCGGCCGCCGGACCGGGTGCGTTGGAAGCGCACCTTGCTGGCGGTCCGGACGGGATCGTCTTCCGACCGAATTGCAGCCGAAAGTCGGTGCAAATCGGCCGTGATTCGACCGAATCACGGTCGAAAATTGGTCGGGAAAGGATTTGCCGTGAGGCGATCCTTTCCGACACAGTGCGGACGATTGGCGAATCGTGGCCGATTCTGTGCCGACTTCGCGCATCCGGCCGAAGCCGATCCGTCGGGCCGCGGCGAGTGCGCTTCAGCGATATATATATATATATATATATATATATATATATATATATATATATATATATATATATATATATATATATATATATATATATATATATATATATATCAGAAGCCTCAAGGCAGGTCCTAAAATATGGACCACAAAAATGAAAATCCCCAAATAATTTTTTTTCCCCTTCGTTTTTTGTGCTCCTATGATTATATTAAGATACAGCCGAAAAGAATTAATAATAATAATAATAAAAGTCGTTTGGAAAATTGTCGGAAAAATTGACAGGAACATTGTGATTGGAAAATTGAATAGGTCAAATTTGACCGGAACAATTTCCATGCCCTGGTCCATTTGTACAAACAATGCACATCAAGCGCAGACTTGCGCGAGACTTGCCCACTGACCTATCCAGTGCAGTGTATGATAATAACTAATCAAAAGAAAATGCTAACGTAGGCGTGTGATCACGATTGATCGGAGGAGTGGAATTTAGGCCAATATTCAACTTTGGAGGCCTACTCACAAGAAAGCCTGGTCTAGGTCATGTATATCGTAATAATGAATTAATACTTGTTTATTTTTTAAAAGTTAGTGTCTTTATTTAAATTTTTAATCTGATTAATTTTGAAAATAATCAATTAAATCCTTTAATTTTTTTTCATAAGTCATTAAAATAAATTAAAAAATATTCACAATCCACTATCTAATAATCTAATACTTTAAAATTTATAGTTCCATTTAAAAAAAATTGATATACATACATCATAAGGATGAAATTAAAAATATTTAAGAGACTATATAAATACTATTACTACACCGTCAACCATGAGTGTTTCTCATTTTAACTATTATTTAATAGTATTTCATTGGCTGCCACACTTTAGTTATTGTTGACTTTTTTTTACACTGATAAAAGAGTCAACAAACTAACAACAGTAAGTATTACTAATTTATTTAATTAAATTATTGATTAGGAGGTAAGGTGATTAAGATTCTTTGGCTAAGTGAGCATATGTGGAGGCATTAGTTTTCCTTGCGAACTTAAGTATCATCAAAGTTTGATATTATCATCGTAGCATTCCATTTTCATTTTTATGTTCCTACAATACTTTAGGTATAGTTTTTTTTTTTTTAAATCTCTTCCAAATTAGCTTTGAATCAACATAGTTTAAAGCAATGCTCTTACGGCTACATGGTCCATAATAAATTTGTATTTAACTTCAATATATTTAGTTTAGAACGATGAAGAAGCTTTTTAGTCAACTTAATAGTAATGATAGTGCCACACAAAGCTAAACTATGTGATGCGACTAAAATCCATCTCCTCATTGGATGTCGGTGCTCAAACTTCATCTAATGATGTAAAAGAATTTGTTTGGATCAATACACATCAAAAGCATCGGATATTTGACAAATCTCCTTTTATACTTACGTGGCTTTTTAGTGGTAGAGAAAGAAATTTATGTTTTAGTGAGAGGAAAGAAACTACAAAATGAGGATAGCATGTCTTACTCCCACATGATCTATTCTTTCTATATGACCAAAGTAGGGAGACCTAGGGATCATGAGCTCTTCTAGTATGGATTATGAGGAGACTCCAATTAGTACAGATAGTGAGAGAGCTCCTATAAGTAATAGTCAATGACATTTTGGGGGGTCTTGAGCCATACTAAGGGGCCTAAGGAAGTTTGATGTGGGCAAGATGTGTGTGCAACTTGGAAGGGTGTCTTGCATGCTAAGCTCAAGCATGGCTCCGAGTCATCTTGTGACACTAGGATGTCTAGTAATGATGCTTAGGCTACCTGATGTAATTGAGAAATGTTCTAAGATAATCGTCTTAGAAGTTATTAATAAAATTCACTATTCGAGTATGCATTGGTTATGTATTTGATTGGATCTTAAAGTTATCTATTGAAATCCACAATACGATACATAACAAGAAAGAAATTATGATTGGATCACAGTTAGTGGGTATTTTATCACGTGTAATCATGTAAGTATTGAAACTATCCTTAGTCGATGAATTGATGAGATTGGATATCACTAATTTTGTGAGACTAGCACATGTTATACTCCTTGATTTATCCAAGCATTTGATACTTACTGAATGGAAGCATAGGGATGCTGAAAGTGAACAAGTGGATGTTAGTTAAGGTAATTAGTTCATTGAACGACCTGCTATAAAACTTCATATGATTTTTAATGTCGTTGAAGATCTCATTACAGCTCGAGTGTGAGATTCCATAGACTTGAGGTATTCATGTCATCTTAGTCATGACACTTTATACTTTGACTTCTTTGTAGCCATCTCCATAGGAGGTGTAACTCTGGATTTATTTGGTATAAGTCAAAATGATCGTAGATGTTTGAATAATCCATAGAGAATTCACCACTCCTTATGTAAAGGATGTTGGAGATTCCAGGATAGTGCATAACATAATAAAACGAATAAAATAATTTTTATTACATCCCAGACATCCCCTGGGGGCTAGGAATACTTGCATTGATATAATTACAAGTAAAACTGAGAAGGAGAAAGACTATACATTCGAAATTGTTATTGAATCTATCGAAACCATGAGCAAGACCAACGGGCCTTGCCTCTATCAATATCCACATCGTGATCACTTTGAGACAACTCCTCAAGTAACAAGTCTTTGTCTCCGATTGGTGCTAGCTAACTGACGGAGACAAGAGAGGGAAAGATGTTGGGAATCCTATGCAATAAATAAGAAAATCACAACGGTAAAAGGATCCCTCGAGCGATCCATACGAAAGAAAACTCATACTAAAAAATAGATCTATAAAGCCCTATCCTATAGGGTATACCTTTGATGTGTGCCCTTTGTTTATCCCGCTTGTCCATGGTCCATCAGATCTCTTGCACGTTCAAGTGTACGTGACTCTATTGTTGGGTTTCCGGCACCGCGGCGTATGTGTGTTCGATCATGTTTCGTAAACATGAGCACAGCGGAAGCAATTAAAAATAATAAATCTATATTTATTACAACACATACAACACACGCATGCTATTACAACAAGTGTAGACATAACCGTAAATTAAAATTTACAATAAAAGGAAATTAAACTACGTTATACCTTCCGAATGACGTGTAGCGGGAACGACATCAACCGGAACGATCCTCGTAAGAATCGTCTCTATCCGTATCCACGCCGAGCTCCTCGGGATGACTTCGCTAAGTCACGAGCTTCGTCTTCGTACGGGTTACTAGCCTCGTGTTGAAGACGACGTGATCGAGAGATGATCACGATCCGAATCCAAATTCGGATCCAAAACGAGTTCTCAAAACTCGCTTCTCCGGAGAGGTATTCGTCAACCGTTTGACGAATCCTTCGTCCTCCACCTCAGAGGATTACCGGAGATCAAATCCCCGGTAAGTTAGCCGATGTCGGAGCACTAACCGTCGTCCAAACGACGCTCCGACGAGAGGAGGAGAAGCTGTCCAGAAAACTGGACAGCTTGGTGGAGGAGTAGGCGCCGGCCAAAACAAGGAGAGAAAAGGCTCACCTTGATGCCGAACCTATAGGAGATCAGCGGAGGGTCGCCGGAGGTTCACCGGCTGGAGCTTGGGCCCGGCAAGGAGGCTGGGCCGGCGCCACCATAAGTTAGGCGGCAACAATGTGTTGGCGGCAACAACATGTTAGGCGGCTAGGGTTTGGATGATTAGGGTTTAACAATCCCTTAAGCCCTCTTTTATAGAGAACTAATTCTCTTAATGGTTAATGGATCATATCCATAAAGCCCGTTAACCCGCTCCATTAAGATAAGTTAAAATAAACCAAACCATGATGGTTTATTTTAAGTTAAACGAACGAACCAACCTTTGGTTCATTCGTTTAATATAAACCAAACCCTTTGGTTTATTCTCATCCATTGGATTAGAACCAAACCATTTTGGTCCATCCATTATGTCTTCATAAGACCGGCCCATCCATGCTTCCATTGCATGAAACAATTTCATGCTCGCTTTATGTTTAGTCAACCAAACATAGTTTCTCTCGATGCGAGAATCCCATTCTCAAGCTCGTTTAAATCCTTTGGATTACACTGCGTTGTGCGTGTGACCAAATAGGTTCTCGGTTTATGTTGGTCTATAATTAACCATTAATTATAGAGCGATCATGAGTGGCACCTAGTAGTACATCATGATCCCCAATTAGCAGAAAAGATCAGCGGTTGATCGAACTATTTCGAAACCCTTGATGCTCGAATGAATCGTGCCCCATTCCCTTCACTCATCTTATACCCACTTGGTTGGGACATGGTCTATTGTGTCGATCCCACTAGGTGACTCGTCACACCTAGCCCAAGTATCATTTCCTCGTCCTCACATTCTAGTTACTCCACATGTATCGAAGAGTACTTTACTCTAAACATGTAATGCTTTGGCAAAGACTTTAGTAACAATCCGACGAGAGGCCATGGGTATACATCTCCTCGCAGAGTGGTGAATCCTTTATAGGCTATTCAAACACCTTGATCACGCCGACTTATACCCAATCATCCGGGTCCACATCTCCTCGGAGATGTTTGCTTAAGATGTCAAAGCATAAGTCTCCATGATCAAGATGACTTGAATCTGTAAGTCGAAGGAACATCGCACTTAAGCCCGCGATAAGAACTTCATTGACATATCTATATATGCAGAGAACCATATGAAGTCTTATGGTGGTCACTCAATGAACTAGTTACCATAACTAGCATCCACGATTAACTCGGACATCACTATGTCTCGGCCCGGTGAGAATCGGTGCTTGGATACACCGAGGGTATACCTCGTGCTAGTCTCGGCGAGAATTGATGGTGTCGAATCCATCGATTCATCGACTAGGGATAATTAGATACATCACAATTACACTAGAGATACTCACTAGTTGTGATCCAATCACAAATTCTCTCATCTTTGTGATCGTGGACATTGATAAATGAGTTTAAGATCCAATCAAATACATAAAACATGTATACTCGAATAGTGAATCTTCATTTATCATATAAATGGTTCATACATAAAGCGATTGCCTTAGGACATCTCTCATATATTACTAACGGACTCACTTGGCCTAATGCCAATCGCTCGGTATCGATACCATAAGCTCTAACATGACCCTCAAACTTACTTTGAGGTAATGCTTTAGTCAGTCAAAGGATCCGCTAAGTTCCTTTGTGGGAATTTTCTCGATTTGTATTTCGTTCCTCTACTTATGATCTCTCGATAAGATGATAGCGGCGAAGCACATGTTTGGATCATTGATGAGACCACATCAAGTTCATAGATGAACTTCTTGATCCAAACCGCTTCCTTTCTTGCTTCAAGCGCATTATGCATTCGTAGTGGCGAGAATCCGCTATAGTGTCAAGCTTGGAACCTTTCCAACTTATTGCGCCTCCGTTCGGTGAACACATACCTGCGGACTAAGACATGGAATCATCCATGCATGCATCAGGTGCATCCTTATACCCACGTATCACCATGTACCTTCTCCATATATTAGGAACACATCCTTAGTTCTTCTCAAGTACTTAAGGATCGTCTTATGACCGCTCCAATGATCCATTCTGGATCGGTTGAGTATCTGCTCGTGACACTTTCGAGCATACGATACATCGGGCCTTGTACATAACATAGCATACATGATAGATCCTATTGCGGATGCATAGGGAATCTTACTCATGCAAATCCTCTCGTCTTACGTGCGCGGACACATAGACTTGAAAGGTGTTCCCCATGCACGATGGGTAGATAACCTTTCTTGGATTCCGACATGCTAAACCTCTTTGCTTTTCGGTCTATATATGTAGCTGCGAAAGACCAAGCAACCGTTTCGATCTATCTCTATAGATCTTAATCCCAGGATGTAGGTTGCTTCTCCCGAGATCTTTCATGGAGAATGTCTTGGATAACCAAACCTTAAGCGATGTAAGATTGACACATCGTTTCCTATAAGTAATATGTCATCGACATACAATACTAGGAACACATTGCCTCCCACTAACCTTCTTGTACACACAAGGTTAAATGCGGATTTTGTGAGAAATCAAACTTTTGATTGTCTCATCAAAGCGGATATTCCGACTCTGGATGCTTGCTTCAATCCATAAATGGATCGTCGCATTTGCATACCTTGGTTTTATCAAGCGATGTGAAACCCTCGGTTGTATCATATACACATCCTCGGCGAGTTTCCATTAAGGAAAAGTTTTCACATCCATCTGCCATATCTCATAATCATAATGATCCGCTATGGCGGGAGCATCGAATGGATTTAAGCATAGCTACTGAGCGAATAGGTTTCGTCATAATCAACACCTTGTTTTTGGCGATATCCTTTCGCCACCAATCTAACCTTATAGGTAATCACATTACCATCCATGTCGGTTTTCTTCTTGAAAACCACTTGCACCCTATAGGCTTTATGCCTTGGTGGTCAACCAAGTTCAAACTTGGTTTTCGTACATGGAATCCATTTCGACTTCATGGCGCAGCCACTTATCCCTTCTGAACTTGTCGGCACTTCTTATATAGGCTCCTCATCATCAATGAGTAACACGTCGTTCGATTCACTTACGAAATCCATATCTCTCGGGAATATTGCGTGTTCTACTGCGGATCTGAAGATGTGGTGTTACTGATAGATCGTAGATTGCTCATCACTATGAGTTGTTTTGTGCTTCACCGGTATCTCATCAATGTCTATTTGAGTCTCTCGAGCCTCCTCAAGCTCGGCGACACTCCCTTGTTTTCTTGCAAGAGAAACTCTTTCTCTAGAAACACATGCCTTGAAACAAACACCTTTTGTTCCACGGGATGATAGAATTAGTAACCTTGTTTCCTTAGGGTATCCAATAAATAGACATTTATCGGACTTAGCATCGATTTATGCGATCACGATCCCGCTTCACATAAGCGAGACAACCCCATATCTTCAAGTAAGATACATGAGGTTTCTTACTAGCCCATATCTCATATGGAGTAGTAGAGACTACCTTGGTAGGCATTACATTTAACAAGTAAGCAATTTATGCAAAGTCATAACCCCAAAAGGACTTGGGAAGAGTCGCATGATTCATCATTGACGACCATGTCCAACAAGATCGATTCGCCTCTCGGATACACCATTATCTTTGTGGTGTATATGGCGAGTCCATTGAGACAATATGCCATTGTCTCTTAGATAATCAAGAAACTCTTGACTTAAGTATTCACCACCTCGATCCGATCAGTATTTTAATACTTTTGTCATGTTGTTTCTCTACTTCATTTCTGAATTCTTTGAACCTTTCAAAGGCTTGGACTTGTGTTTCATCAAGAACACATACCCAAACCGTGAGTGATCATCGGTGAAGGTAATGAAGTAGCTATAGCCTCCTAATGCTTGAGTTGACATAGGTCCACATACATCGGTATGTATTAGACCTAGTAACTCTCCCACTCGTTCACCTTTTCCCATAATAGGTAACTTAGTCATCTTGCCGGTTAGGCATGATGCGCAGGTATCGTATGAATCCAATTCAAACGATTCCAGAATTCCACATCGGTGTAATTCGGACATGCGTTTCTTGCTTACATGGCCAAGGCGACAATGCCACATGTAGGAGTCTATTTGATTATCCTTTCGAGCACTCTTGTTGCTCGCCGATATTGCAAATGTCCTGGATCGTCCAACGTATAAACACCATTGCTTAAAGTTCCAGTCCCATAAAGAACCCCATTCAAAGTTATGTAACAACAATTGTTACTAAACGTCAAATGGAAACCATTTCTATTTAAACAAGAAATAGAAATGATGTTCTTTATCAACAAAGGAATATAAAAGCAATTGTCCAGTTCTAAGACAAGTCCTGCAGGGAGTTTCAACAAATACGTTCCGATGGCGAGTGCAGCAACCTTTGCTTCATTCCCAACACGTAAATTTGACTCTCCCTTGACAAGTCTTCTTCTATTCCTTAGCCCATTTATGTCATTACATATATGTCAGCCACACCCAGTATCCAATACCCAAGTGTTTGAGGAAATAGAATGACAATCAATAACGAAGATATCTGAAGAAGATGGGGCATCCGATGCCTTATTCTTCTTCACGGACTCAAGATAAATCTTGCACTTTCTTCACAAATGGCTCTCCTTGCCATAATGATGGCAAGTTTCCTTTTGTGCTAGTTCTACCTTCTTAGCCCTTCTCTTCTTTCCCTTCTGCTGTTCCTTTGACTTCCTCTTAGAACCTTTCTTCGAGGAATCAACTAACAGCACCGTCCCCTGCTCATGCTTCTCAGAAGACTCCACAGTCTTCAGCATATTGAGCAGTACCACAGATGAACCTCCTAGCATCTCAGAGGTGAAGAGGAGCTTTGAGACTTCAAACCTTTCGAATCTCACTTGCTCATCAACCAACTCACAAAGATGAAGGACTACGATATGAGCTTCCATATGCTCATGCTGCTTTCGTAGCTTGGGTTCCATCGCGGCTAACATGATGCAACTCATTTGTTCAGAATCACTCACATGTTTCTAATAGGCCAACAATTGGTCCAGAGTTGCATCGTCACTAGGACGGGCGGGAAGAGGCGCTTCGAGGACATTTGCAAGCTTTTCCACTTTGAGAACAATTCTCAAGTTTCTAAGCCAGTCCAAGAAGTTCGGCCCAGTCAATTTATTTGAATCCAAAATGGAACGCAAATTCAAACACATCATGATCAATATATTAACTTAGAAATACAAAACGAGCATATATGAGAAAGATGATTTTAAAATGCATCAATATACATTTATATATCCCATTCATTTTTCGAATTTCAAAAACCCCAAAATCACTTCGGGAGATCGTAGGTCCATCTCCGAATGGGCTGATATCCATCATAGTTATGAACAACCTTGGAGAGAGTCCAACAAGCCATTCATAACTACGACGGTAGGTATCATCTATACCGATTGCATATCCCGTATATGCAACTATCACAATGTGCTATCAACTAATTGAATGTTTATACATACATCGGGTTGTTAACACATTAACAAGTATGCATCATATGCATAGCACCCAACTTCACCTCCCTTTACATCGACCTTGGAGAGAGTCCAACAAGCCGATGCTCCAGGTTAAAGCCAACCCATAATCGGGAAATAGTTTTAATATGGTTAGAGCGCATTCAACCAATTAGCCCAGCTTGGAGAGAGTCCAACAACCAAAGCTAACGATTGACCTCTGACTCTTACCATATTAGTATTAAACTATTCCATGTTTTGAACATGTTCGGGTTCGAGCCGGGCTTGGTGATAGTCCAACAACCCAAACAAGAAACGGAACTCTGGTTCTAACCATATTAATGGAAGGTGTAGGCTTTAATATTGTTTAAGGGTTTTATGTCTCATCCTCTTTGCATGCAAATAACTATTATCTACATGGCATGGCATACATGGCATACATCTACATGTCACGACACGCATGGCATAATGTTATGCATCTAATGCAATTACATGACATACAATTATGTCATGTATATAATTTCCTTATATGTCATAACTATTTATGGAAATAAAATATGTTTAAGATTTGATTCTCCAAATCAAATCATAATTAAATTAGGAAACAAATTTCCAAATCTAATCACATATTTTATTCATGGAATTATTTGATTAAGGAAAATCTATTTAGGAAACCAATTTCCTAAATCTTTAAAACTACTTATGGAAATAAAATATTTTAAGATTTGATTTCCCAAATCAAATCATGATTAAATTAGGAAACAAATTTCCAGAATCTAATCAAATATTTTATTTATGGAAAATATCAATTTCCATAAATAATTCAACTTTCAAAAGTGGAAGATTTCCATAAATACTTCTAGACTTTCCAAAATTGAAAAATTTCCATAAATACTTCTAAATTTCCAAAATTTAGAAAATTTCCAGAAATACATTATGACTATCGCAAAACCATTTTACGATTATGTCGAAACACAACACAGGCTCTGATACCTTTGTTGGGTTTTAACTTGCGTGTGTGTGTTCGATCATGTTTAAGTAAACATGAGCACAGTGAAGCAATTAAAATAATAAATCTATATTTATTACAACACACACAACCGCATGCTATTACAACAAGTGTAGACATAACCGTAAATTAAAATTTGCAATAAAGGAAATTAAACTCGTTATACCTTTCCATTATGGCGTGTAGCGAAACGGCATCAAGCGGGCGATCCTGCGTAGAATCGTCTCTATCCGTATCCACGCCGAGCTCCTCGGGATGACTTCGCTAAGTCACGAGCTTCGTCTTCGTACGGGTTACTAGCCTCGTGTTGAAGACGACGTGATCGAGAGATGATCACGATCCGAATCCAAATTCGGATCCAAAGCGAGTTCTCAAAACTTCGCTTCTCCGGAGAGGTATTCGTCAACCGTTTGGCGAATCGCCGTCCTCCACCTCAGAGGATTACGGAGATCAAATCCCGGTAAGTTAGCGCTGTCGGGCACTAACCGTCGTCCAAGCGATGCTCCGGCGAGAGGAGGAGAAGCTGTCGAAAACTGGACAGCTTGGTGGAGGAAGTAGAGCGCCGGCCAAAACAAGGAGAAAAGGCTCACCTTGATGCCGAACCTATAGGAGATCACGGAGGAGTGGCGGAGGTTCACCGGCTGGAGCTTGGGCCCAAGGGTTGGCAGCGGCACAAGTGTTGGCGGCACAAGGGTTGGCGGCGAAAACTCCTCTTATAGGTGGCGGGTTTATGATTAGGGTTTGAACTAATTCTCTTAATGGTTAATGGATCATATCCATAAAGCCCGTTAACCGCTCCATTAAGATAAGTTAAAATAAACCAAACCATGATGGTTTATTTTAAGTTAAAAGCGAACGAACCAACCTTTGGTTCATTACGTTTAATATAAACCAAACCCTTTGGTTTATTCTCATCCATTGGATTAGAACCAAACCATTTTGGTCCATCCATTATGTCTTCATAAGACCACGGCCCATCCACGCTTCCATTGCAGTGAAACAATTTCATGCTCGCTTTATGTTTGGTCGCAACCAAACATAGTTTCTCTCGATGCGAGAATCCCATTCTCAAGCTCGTTTTAAATCCTTTGGATTACACTCGTTGTCGTGTGACCAAATAGGTTCTCGGTTTATGTTGGCCGTCTATAATTAACCATTAATTATAGAACGATCATGAGTGGCACCTAGTAGTACATCATGATCCCCAATTAAGCAGAAAAGATCAGCAGTTGATCGAACTATTTACGAAACCCTTGATGCTTCGAATGAATCGTGCCCCATTCCCTTCACTCATCTTATACCCACTTGGTTCGGGACATGGTCTATTGTGCCGATCCCACTAAGTGACTCGTCACACCTAGCCCAAGTATCATTTCCTCGTCCTCTGATTCTAGTTACTCCACATGTATCGAAGAGTACCTTACTCTAAACATGTAATGCTTTGGCCAGACTTTAGTAACAATCCGGACGAGAGGCCATGGGTATACATCTCCTGCATAAGTGGTGAATCCTTTATAGGCTATTCAAACACCTTGATCACCGACTTATACCCAATCATCCGGGTCCACATCTCCTCGGAGATGTTTGTAGATGTCAAAGCATAAGTCTCCATGATCAAGATGACTTGAATACCGCAAGTCAAAGGAACATCGCACTTAAGCCACAGTAAGAACTTCATTGACATATCTATATATGCAGAGAACCATATGAAGTCTTATGGCTGGTCACTCCAATGAACTAGTTATCATAACTAGCATCCACGATTAACTCCGGACATCACTATGTCTCCAGCCAGTGAGAATCAGCTGCTTGGATACACCAAGGAGTATACCTCGTGCTAGTCTCAACAGAATTGATGGTGTCCAGATTCATCAATTCATCGACTAGGGATAATTCCGATACATCACAATTACACATGTAGAGATACTCACTAGTTGTGATCCAATCACAAATTCTCTCATGCTGTGAATCGTATCGTGGACATTCAGTAAATGAGTTTAAGATCCAATCAAATACATAAAACATGTATACTCAAATAGTGAATCTTCATTTATCATATAAATGGTTCATACATAAGGCGATTGCCTTAGGACATCTCTCATATATTACTAACATCTATAATATCCACACGAACACTCTTTGGAGGAAGGTTGTGCTAGCAACACCACAAAAGATGCTAGGCCAAGAGAAGATTTCGGCCAAGGGAAGAAGAGGGGAAAAACAAAGGCAATTTTCAACCAAAAACATTATGATCCAAGGCCCCCTTTTTATATTCATCCCATGAATATGAAAGGTTTCATCCAACCCTTGGTTTTCTCTCTTCAATGCATGATTAATCCACATTAATCATGCATGAAAAGAGGTTTCATCCAACTCTTGATTTTTCCTCTTCAATGCATGATTAATCCACATTAATCATGCATGATGAATTTATACCATCCAAATTGATTTGAGTCTAACTTAAGTCAAATCAATTTGAGTATATTCATCCAACTTTTGATTTTTCCTCTTCAATGCATGATTAATCCACATTAATCATGCATGATGAATTTATTCCATCCAAATTGATTTGAGTCCAACTCAAGTCAATTCAATTTGAGTCCAACTCAAATTCGACCATTTAATTTGAGTCTAACTCAAATTCAATCCTTTCAATGAATCCAATTCAATGAATCCAATTCAATGCCTAATGGTTCATTTAGTCAAACTAAAATGAATGTCATCTCTAAAACAACATGTTCTTTGTGTGTGACCCTATAGGTTTTTGTAACATTGACAATGTCTCTAAACCACTTTATACACATAAGCAATGAGCGACATCTAGCAATGTATCATTGATACCCAAGTTACGAGAATGTCAAGATCCGACAAAACCTTTATGTGACTATTATCTTATATGATGGTGTCCTTCTATCCTTGATATCTTAGATCGATCAATGAGGCATAGACTATGTCATCCCCTTGTTGATCTTTATGTTTCTTGATCCCCAAGTAGACTCACTCAAACAAATGAGCTCAATATCTCATATTGACTCATTTGAGCATGACCATGCATTTTATGGTCATACTCTATCAAGAGGCCGAAGATATAACTCCCATCATATGGGAGGGATAGATCCCATCTATATCACTCACATCCCTTCGCATAATTCGTTACATACCCAATAATCGTCGTTATAATGCACCTTGTTACAGGTGACGTTAGACGATACTAAAGTACATAACTCCTTATGTAGAGAATCGTAGTGACTTCAGGTCTAAGGACTATTCATACTAATAGTCACATGAGAAAGTATACGACACTCATATAATGATCCATGACACTTTCTCATGGTGGGTCAATTCAGTACATATATTCTCCAATATATATATTCATGTGTCAATGTGATATCACATATCCATGACTTGTGAGATCAAGTCATCCATTGACCTACAGGCTAGTCTCAATGTATTAATATATCCCTTTGTCTATTAATATAATACTTGACTAGGAATGTTTAAGAATAGTATTCTCTATAGCTTCTCATAATCAATTCTACCAATTGACATACTGTAGATTAGAACCTACTATTCAAGGGCATTATTATATATATTTGGCTGACACACGCATAAAGTAAATATAATAATCAATCTTTTCTTGTTATTAATGAAATATGATACATATGATCCCTAATCAATCATCTCATAATTGGTACTAAGGCCTGACACTAACAATCTCCTACTAGCACTAGTGTCAATCACTATAATCTCTAAGACCCAGTGACCTAGTATGACCATCATGCTTCCTCTGTGCTAAAGCCTTGGTCAAGGGATCCGTAATGTTATCATCAGTATCTACTCTGCATATCCGTACATCTCCTCTATCGATGATCTCTCGAATGAGGTGATACCGCCGTAGTATATGTTTGGAGCGCTGGTGAGAACGAGGTTCCTTAGCCTGTGCTATCGCCCTGTTGTTGTCACAATAAAGCTCTATAGGGCTCACGATGCTAGGAACTACACCAAGCTCAGAAACAAACTTCCTGATCCAAACAACCTCCTTTGTCGCATCAGAAGTAGCAATATACTCGGCCTTATAGTAGAATCCGTGATTGTGTCTTGCTTTGAACTCTTCCAGCTCACAACCCCACCATTTAAACAAAAGACATACCCTAACTGCGATTTGTAATCGTCCTTGTCCATTTAAAAGCTAGCATCACTGTAACCTTTTACATCGAGCTCTTCATTGTCTCTAAATATCAAGAAATATTCTTTAGTTCTTCTCAAGTACTTAAGAATATTCTTGACGGCTATCCAGTGACTGTCACCTGGATCTGATTGGTACCTACTCGTCATGCTTAAAGCATACGAGACATTAGGACTAGTGTATAGCATGACATACATAATAGGCCCTATAGCAGATGCATAAGGGATATGATTCATGCGTTCCCTTCCTTCCTTAAAAGAAGGGCATTGAGCCTTCGAAAGGCTCACACCATGTGACATTGGCAGAAATCTCTTCTTGGAATTCTGCATAGCAAAATGTTTAAGTACCTTGTCAATGTATGCACTCTGACTTAGGCCAAGCAATCTCTTAGATCTATCTCTATAGATCTTAATGCCTAAAATGTAGGCTGCTTCACCTAAGTCTTTTATTGAGAAATAATTCTCAAGCCAAGTCTTCACAGACTACAACATAGGGATGTCGTTTCCAATAAGAAGTATGTCATTAACATACAAGATAATAAAGATAATTATGCTCCCACTAACCCTCTTGTAGACACAAAGTTCATCTTCATTCTTGATGAAACTAAACTATTTGATCACATCTTCGAATCGAAGATTCCAACTTCTAGATGCTTGCTTTAAACCATAAATGGACCTTTGCAGCTTGCATACCTTGCCAACATGCTTTGGTTCTACAAAACCCTCAGGTTGTGTCATGTACACATCCTCGAGGAGGTTTTCATTCAGAAATACAGTTTTGACATCCATTTGCTAGATCTCATAATCGTGGTAAGCTGCAATAGCAAGCTTGATCCAAATAGACTTAAGCATCGCAACTAGTGAAAAAGTTTCATCATAGTCAATACCATGAATCTGTTTGAAACCTTTAGCTACCAATCGCCCTTTATAGGTATGCATAAAACCATCCATGTCAGTCTTTCTCTTAAAGACCCACTTACACCCAATGGGTTTGACCCCTTTAGGTGGATCAATCAAAGTCCATACTTGGTTAGTGTACATGGATTCCATTTTGGATCTCATGGCCTCTAGCCATTTTTCAGAATCTAGGCTCATCACAGCTTCCTGATAGGATGTAGGCTCGTTCAACTCAACAAGCATAACATCATCATTGTTAGAAAAGAGAAATGAATATCTCTCAGGCTGATGACATATCCTATCAGACCTGCGAAGAGGTTGGTCTACTTGAATAGGTTGTTTCTCCACAACTTTGTTGGTGCAATAATGCCCAAAGCATTTATATGTTTTGATGTTTGGATAATCATCTAAGTTAGACAATATTTGTGATCTAATTGTGAACATGTTTAAGTGACAGGAAAATCCAAATATGAAGACTTGGTAAAAGAAAAGCCCAAGTGTGATCTTGGCAAGAGAAGTCCAAGGAAAGGTCGTGGTAGCGTAAGTCCAAGCATGGAGTCTTGGCGACGTAAAGTCCAAGAGGACCTTGGCAAAGGAATTCCAAAGATAAGTCTTGGCAGTGTAAGTCCAAGCATGTAGTTTTGGCGGCATAAAGTCCAAGCGTACTTTGGCAAAAGAGAAAACTAAGACATGACAAAACCGAGGGAAGCTCTTGGAAGCTAGCGCGAGGATGAAGGAGTCGCGGACTCGGAGGGATCCTGGAGGCGCAAGGCTAAAGGAAGAGCTAGAAGATTGAGTCTAGGTCTAGGGAGTTAGTTTCAAGTATGATTTTCATCATACTTGAAGTATCAGTCGACTGGAGACTTGTCCCAGTCGACTGATCAGTCACTCGACTGAAGATGGCCAAGTTCGGTGGCCATCAGTCGACTGTCTAGGGTTGGTAATCGACTGATGATGCCATCAGTCAACTACCAAACTTGGGCAGTTGACTGGTCAAGTTGGCATCGGGCACAGAATGGAGTCGGACATGACTCCTCGTGGCGATCATTTGACTGATCGCTTCATCAGTCGACTGATCAGCTTGCCGTTGGAAATGGCGGCTGCGAATCCCCATGGATCCCCCTCGTCAGAAGCCGTTGGTTTCGGTGGCAGTCGACTGATGAAGAGCATCAGTCTACTGATCGAGGCTCAACGGAAAAAATAGCCCTCTCTCTATAAAAAGAGGGCATGGGGTGCTTGATGAGGCTATTGCTTATCTTCCAACATTACTCTCAATCTCCCCACGATTTTCTAAGCTTTCTAAGTGTTTTAAATCCTCCTCTTCTCCAATCTTCATCTTCATCCATTGTAAAGAAGAGGAGAGTGTTGTAAAGAAAGCTTTCTTAGTGGAGATTCTTTGGATTGATTCACCTTAAGGATCACCGTGGAGTATGAGCTTAATCTCCGAACCACATAAACTCTTTTGTTAGCAATTGTGTTTCTCTTAATTTCGTTTAGTATTTTCTTTGCTTCCGCTAACTTTGCTTGTAAAAACGAAAAGAGGCTATTCACCCCCCTCTAGCCTTGCAAGGATCCCTAACAAGTGGTATCAGAGCCCGGATCGTGTCAACCATCAACCGGAGCACAATGGCGTTTCAAGAGGGGTATAGCACGGCGAGGCCTCTATTCTTTGACGGCAACGACTTCAGATATTGGAAAGGTAGGATGGAATACTATCTTATGAATGATATTGACAATTGGTTTAGTGTCGTAGATGGATTCAAGAAGTTGGTCGATGAACACGGAGCGCCTATACCAACCAAGGATTGGACGTGGGACATGGCCAAGAAGGCTCAAGCTAACGCCAAAGCAACAACCACACTTCAATGTGGGTTGTCTAAAGAGCAACTAAGCAAAGTGGGGCCTTTCGAATCGGCAAAGGAGCTTTGGGAGAAGCTAATTGAGCTCAACGAGGGATCGAAGGAAACAAGAAGAGCCAAGAAAGATCTCTTGATAGGCCAACTCCAAAGTTTCACCATGAAGACCAATGAGACCATGAACCAAATGCATGGTCGCTTCAAGGAGGTAGTCAATGGACTACATGTGATAGGTGAAAAGGTCGAAAACCGAGACCTTATGAGGTATATTCTTCAAGCTTTCCCTAGAACAACATTATGGGCATCAATGGTAGATGCTTATAAGGTGTCTAGGGATATTTCATTAGTTAAATTAGATGAACTTTTTTGTGAATTCGAATTGCATGAGCAAGCTAACACCTCTTCAAAAGAGAAGGGTATAGCTTTTGTTGTAGGCAAGAAAGAAAAGAAGAAAAAGGAAAAGAAAGAAGCTTCATCATCATCCGAATCGGAGGAAGAATCTTCAAGTAGTGATGAGGAGCTATCGGCTAGTGAGGTAGCTCACTATGTAAAGAAGTTTGGTAGGAGGTCAAGAAAACTCACCAAGAAGGATGTGAGGAGGATGTTCCAATTTTTTAAAGGTAAAACCTCAACTAGTTCAATTTCTACACCTAATGTAACTTGTTATGGTTGCAACAAGAAAGGGCACATCAAGCCAAATTGCCCAGACCTAAAGAAGGAGGAGAAGGAAAAGAAGAATAAGGAGAAGAAGAAGAAGGAAGCCATGGTCGCCCAAACGTGGGATACGCAAAGCTTGGAAGATACATCGGATGATGATGAGCTTTTCCACGTCACTCACAACCTTGCACTCATGGCCATGGAGGATGAAGCCGGAAGCTCAAGTGAAGAGTCATCTTCTTTCTCAAGTGATGAATCATCCTCTAGTGACGATGAGGTAAAAGACTCCCCTAGGATAGAATTACTTTATAAAACTATTGCATGTCTTCAAAATACTTTAAATAGATCAAAATCTAGGATTAAGGACCTAAAAGTAGAAATTAGGAAAATTAGAGATGTAGAACCTTCTTGTAATGATGCATGTTCATTTAGGAATGAAAATGATGAACTAAGAAAAGAAATATGTGAACTAAGAGCATGCTTAGAAAAATTCACAAATGGCTCCAAATACCTAAATATGATAATTAAGGATCAAAGAGCTATTTACAACAAGGCCGGAATAGGATATAGGCCTAAGGAGAAGGAAGTGACCTTTACCTCCCTTGTTAGTAGAAAATCAACCATTAGGAGCACGGTTAGAAAGGCATGGGTTCCTAAGAGCTATGTAATTAATGCTACCAGTCCTAAGATTTGGGTGCCTAAGACTTGTATTTTTCATGTTGTATAGGTAGGAGGACCAAGCTTGTGGATTGTTATTAGTGGTTGCTCAAAACACATGACCGGTGATGAGAGTAAATTTTCAACAATCAACCATATTAGCAAGGGGAAAATGTCTTTTGGAAATAGTGAAAAACTTAAAATTCTAGGAAAAGACACAATTGAGGTATCCCCAAATCTTGTCATTCATAAAGTACTATTGGTTGAAAACATGAAGTTTAACTTGCTTAGTGTAAGTCAATTATGTGATGCAAATTTTGATGTTCAATTTGACTCTTCTAAATGCCTTATAAGACATAAGAAATTAAATGATTACATGTTAGTTGGATATAGGAAATAAAATATTTATTATGTTGATTTATCATATGCCACTAACATTTCCCCTAAGTGTCTTATGGCAAAAGAAGAATAGAGTTGGCTATGACATAGGAGATTAGGGCATATCAACATGAAGAACATAGCCAAAGTGTCAAAATTGAAGCTAGTGAAGGGATTGCCAAAAGTGAAGTACATGAAGAATAAGATGTGTGATGCATGCCAAGAAGTGAAACAATCAAGGTCATCACACAAGGGTAAAAATTTAATTCATTACCTTTAGAACTCATTCATTTAGAATTATTTGATTGTCATAGTACTCCTTCATTAAATGGTAGCAAATATTGCTTAGTTATAGTAGATGATTTTTCTAGATATACTTGGGTGTATTTCATGAAACATAAGGACAATACCCTAGAAACAATCATAGGCTTTAGCAAAAGAGTAGAGAATGAGAGAAGTCTCAAAATCAATTGGATCCGTAGTGATCACGGTGGAGAATTTGAGAATTCTAACTTCTCCAAATTTTTCTTAGAACAAGGGTACAAACATGAATTTTCTTGTCCTAGAACACCTCAACAAAATGGGGTGGTGGAAAGAAAAAATCATGCCCTATAAGAAGCCGCTAGGACTATGCTTAATGCATACTCATTACCTAGCTACTTGTGGGCGGAAGCGGTTAATACCGCTTGTTATATCAAAAATAGAGTCCAAATCCATAGGTTTTTAGGAAAAACTCTATTTGAATTATGGAATGGTTCAATTCCAACAATTCACTACTTTAGGATCTTTGGATGTAAAACCTATATCTTAAACACCAAAGACAATTTGGGGAAATTTGAGTCCAAAGCAGATGAGGGAATCCTAGTTGGATACTCATCCACTAGTAGGGGCTATAGAATATATAACAAAAGGACTCAAATAATTGAGGAGTCTTCAAATGTTCAATTTGATGAAACCTCTACTACTTACCCTAGGAAATCCTCCATTAATGATGATATCAATGACAAAAATCAAGAAATTAACCAAAAATTTCAAAACATGACCTTAGGGGGTAATAATCAAGGGGTAGAATTAGAGAGTATTAATCAAGGGGGAGCAAGAGGAGATTCGGATGATGAAAGGAGGATTGAGGATAATCATGATCAAAATTAATTTAATACACCTCCTAGAACAATAAGAGTTCATCAAAATCACCCTCTAGATCAAGTTGTGGGGGAATTATCTCAAGGTGTTAGAACTAGGTCATTCCATGGAGTTTCCTCTAGTCATATAGCCCTCATCTCCCAAATTGAGCCCAAAACAATCGATGATGTATTACTTGATCCGGATTGGATCTTAGAAATGCAAGATGAATTGGCTCAATTTGAAAGAAGTCAAGTATGGGAGTTAGTTCCTAGACGTAATGATAGTATCATCATTACTACAAGATGGGTCTTTAGGAACAAATTAGATGATCAAGGTAATATAACTAAGAATAAGGCAAGGTTAGTAGCAAGGGGCTTCAATCAAGTTGAAGGACTTGATTATGATTAAACCTATGCCCCGGTTGCTAGTTTAGAATCCATTAGAATCCTATTAGGATATGCCTCCTACATGGGTTTTAAACTCCATCAAATGGATGTAAAATCGGCATTCCTAAATGGGTTCATTAAGGAAGAGGTATATGTAGAACAACCTCTCGGGTTTGAAATATAGATTACCCTAACATGTATACAAGCTTAGAAAAGCCTTATACGGGTTAAAACAAGCTCCCCGGGCTTGGTATGAAAGATTATCATCTTTCTTAGTGTCTAAAGGATTTAGAAGGGGTAAAATAGATCCAACTCTCTTTATTAAAACAAAATCAAAGGATATATTTGCAGCCCAAGTATATGTAGATGACATAATTTTTGAGTCAACCAACGATGAACTCCTTCAAGATTTCATCAAAAATATGAAAAATGAATTTTAAATCAGTCTAGTTGGAGAATTAAAATTCTTCTTAGGTTTACAAGTCAAACAAACAAATGAAGGAAACTATGTATACCAAACCAAATATGCCAAAGAAATGATCAAGAAATTTGGTTTGGAAAATACTAAGGTAGTTTCAACTCCTATGACAACCAATGCAAAAATAGATAATGATCATGAAGGAAAATCAATTGACCATAAGATATATAAGAGCATGATTGGTAGTCTTTTATACTTAACTGCTAGTAGACCCAACATTTTATTTGCGGTAGGTATGTGTGCAAGATACTAATCTTGTGCCAAAGAGTCCCATTTAGTGGTCGTTAAGAGAATTTTAAGATATATCAAAAGCACACTAAATGTAGGACTTTGGTACCCTAGTATTAAGTCTTTTGATTTGGTTGGGTACATCGACTCTAGCTATGCGGGTTGCAAGTTGGATCGGAAGAGTACTAGCAGTGGATGCAAATTTCTTGGATCCTCCCTAGTGAGTTGGAGTAGTAGAAAGCAACTTTGTATTGCTTTGTCAACCACCGAGGTTGAATATGTGGCTATGGGTGGTTGTGTGACTCAATTACTTTAGATGAGACACACATTAGTGTTGGGTTTTCCGAGCCGTAAAAATCACTTTTTGCGTTGAGGAAACCTCGGAAGCTCCGGCCACGGATCCGTGCGAAGTATAAAATATAAAACTAACATGTATGTGTTTAATACCTTTAGATCTACTCTAGATCTACATGATAAGAAGTTACCCTCGATGCGACGCCCTTCGCAAATTCCGCTCGTCCAAAAGGTTCGCCGGAACTCGAGAGTGTCAAGTGCACACTCCTCTATTGGTATCCACATAAGCAATAGGTGGAGAAAAATACCTTAGAGTGTGCTAGAACCCTTTTGGAATTTTGGCAAAGGAGGTTGGGAGAGCTTGAGAGGGTGATCCAAGGAAGAAGATGAAGTTGTGTAACTCACAAAATGAATTCACCATCTAATGGTAATAGTGGCCGGCCACTTTTCTTAAGGGGGGGGGGTTATATGCATGCATGTAAATCCTCAGAGAACCAATGGCTCTTGGTCTCCCTCATAAGGTGACACCACATGCTAAGTCAATGATGATGTGGAGCATCATCAATGGCCGGCCATGCCAAGTCATCATCATGACATGGCATTTGGTCAAGTCAAACTTGACCTTTCATCTTCCCTCTCAAGTCAAGTCGAACTTGACCTCTTATCTCCCATGGTTGATCAAATCCAACCATTTGATTCAAGTCAATTTAATTTAATGAATCTCTATTCATTAATTCAAATTGATTTGATGAATCAAATCTAAATTAGACTCATTCAACACTTGAATCAAATTGAGTCCAACTCAATTAGTCTAATTAGGATTACTCTTAATCCAATTTGGTTCATCCCATGAACCTAATCCTCATGGTTCATCATATGAACCTAATCTCCATCTAATTGCCCTTAGTGTTTGACCCTATAGGTTCTTGTAACGTTGGCAATGTCCCTAAACCGATTTAGGAACATAAGCAATGAGCGGTATCTAGCAACACATCATTGCTACCCAAGTTACAAGAATATTGAGCTCCAACATCACCTTTGTGACTACTAATTGTGACTCTCACAATATGTGACAATGTCCCTCTATTCTTGACATCTAGATTGACCAATTGAGGCATAGACCATGTCATCCTCAGTACAATCTATATCTTGAACTCCAAGTAGACTCACTCTAATCAAATGAGCTCAATATCTCATATTGACTCATTTGGGCATGGTCATACACTTCGTGGTCTCACTCTATCAAGAATATCGATGTTACCCCCATCATATAGGAGGGATATATTTCATCTACATAACTCACATCCCTTCGCATAATTTGTTACATACCCAGTAATCGCCTTTATAGTCCACCCATTTACGGGTGACGTTTGACGAAGCCAAAGTATACAACTCCTTATGTAGGGAACCATGGTGACTTCAGGTCTAAGGACTAATATTCATACTAATAGCCACATGAGAAAGTATATGACACTCATATAATGATCCATGATACTTTCTCATGACGGGTCATTCAGTATACATTCTCCAATGCATACCCATGTGTTAACTTGATATCTCATATCCATGACTTGTGAGATCAAGTCATCGTGTTGACCTACATGCTAGTCTCTACGCATTAACATTGCCCCTGAATGTTAATACTCGACTAGAAATGATTAAGAGTAGTGTTCTCTATATCATCTCATTATCGATTCAACCAATCGATTGATATAGATAAAAACCTACTACTCAAGGACATTATTATATTTAGTTATTTGGCACCAATACAAGTAAATATAATAACCATGCCTTTATAAATAGGAATATGATACAACAAAGTCCATACAATAATCATCACATGATTGACTCTAGGGCTTTCACTAACAATCTCCCACTAGCACTAGTGCCAATCACCATAGTATCTAATTCCCAATGACCTAGTGTGACCATCATGCTTTTTCTGTGCCAAAGCATTGGTCAAGGGATCTGCGATGTTAGCCTATGTGGGTACTCATAGCGCTACCATTCAAGCAAAACACGAACCTTGATTGCGATCTTTAATCATCTTGGTTTGTTTGTAAGCTGGCATCGCTGTAACCCTTTACAGCTAGCTCCTCATCGCCTCCAAATATCAAGAAATATTCTTTAGTCCTTCTCAAGTACTTAAGAATATTCTTGACTGCTATCCAGTGATGCTCACCTGGATCTGACTGGTATCTACTCATCATGCTCAAAGTATACGAGACATCAGGACGAGTACACATCATGGCGTACATGATAGATCCTATAGCAGATGCGTAAGAGATCTTATCCATGCAGTCTCTCTCCTCTCTAGAAGAGGGACTTTGAGTCTTCGAAAGACTCACACCATGTGACATCGACAGAAGTCCCTTCTTGGAATTCTGCATGGAAAACCGTAGTAATACCGTGTCAATGTATGTACTCTGACTTAGGCCAAGCAATCTCTTAGATCTATCTCTATAGATCTTGATGCCTAGAATACAGGCTACTTCACCTAAGTCCTTCATTGAGAAGTACATCCCCAGCCAAGTCTTCACAGACTGTAGCGAAGGGATGTCATTCCCAATGAGTAGTATATCATCCACATACAATACAAGGAAGACAACTGTGTTCCCATTAACCCTCTTGTAGATATAGGGTTCATCTTCATTCTTGATGAAACCAAACTGTTTGATCACATCATCAAATCGAAGATTCTAGCTCCAAGAAGCTTGATTTAGCCCACAAATGGACCTTTGCAGCTTGCATACTTTCCCAGTATGTTGTGGATCTTCAAAACCCTCAGGTTGTGTCATGTACACATTCTCGAGTAAGTTTCTATTCAGAAATGCAGTTTTGACATCCATCTGCCAGATCTCATAATCGTGGTATGCTGCAATAGCAAGCAAGATCCGAATGGACTTAAACATCGCCACTAGAGAAAAGGTTTCATCGTAGTCAATACCATGAATTTGCTTGAAACCTTTAGCCACCAATCAAGCCTTATAGGTATGCGTAAGTCCATCCATGTCAGTCTTTCAACTAATGACCCACTTACACCCAATGGGTTTGACCCCTTCAGGTGGATCAACCAAAGTCCATACTTGGTTGGTGTACATGGATTCCATCTCGGATCTCATGGCCTCTAGCCATTTCTCAGAATCTAGGCTCATCACAGCTTCCTGATAGGAGGTAGGCTCATTCTCAATGAGCATAACATCATCATGGTCAGACAAGAGAAATGAATATCTCTCAGGCTGATGATGTACCCTATCAGACCTGCGAAGAGGTAGGTCTACATAAACAGGTGGTTGTTCCATAACTCTTTGTGCATCAATCTCATCAGCCACAACACTTTGTGGTTCCTATTCAACCTCCATCAAGGCCTCAGTGCTATGGTCCTTATCTTGAATTTCTTTAATATCGAATGTACTTCCACTAGTTTTTCTAGAAACAAAATCCCTTTCTAGAAAAACCCTAGTCTTTGCTACAAACACTTTGTGCTGACTGGGAATGTAGAAGTAATATCCCTTTGTATCCTTGGGATATCAAACAAAATAGCACCTATCGGATTTGGGTCCCAGTTTGTCTGAGACTTAACGTCGAACGTAAGCCTCACAACCCAAAATCCTCATGAAAGACATCTTGGGATTTCTCCCTGTCCATATCGTATATGGTGTATTTATCACAGCCTTGGATGGTACACGGTTAAGGGTAAAGGCTGCTGTGTCTAGAGCATATCCCCAAAAGGATATAGGAAGATCTGTGTGACTCATCATAGATCGTACCATATCTAATAGGGTACGATTCCTCCTTTCGGACACACCATTCCACTGTGGTGTTCTAGGAGGAGTGAGTTGGGATAGAATCCCACACTCAGCTAGATAGTCATGAAACTCATGGCTAAGGTATTCACCACATCGATCTAATCGAAGTATCTTAATACTCTTACCAAGTGATCGAACGATTTTTAATGTCGCAATACCATTCCCAAATTATTTACCGAACCCCCTAACTACACTAATGCAGTATAGGACTGACTCGGGTCATCTCCCAACGAACCTAATGGCTGGACGTTTGTTTTTAAACAGAAGTAAACATTGGGGGTTTTCTGAATTTTTTAAAATGCAAAATCAAAAGCAAACATGAGAATTAAATATACAAAGAGTAAACCTAACTACCAAATAATGAGTAACAAACAACTATTCTAATGAACAAAAGAAAGCGACCAAGCACCGCACTGTCACTATACGATACACTGATCAAACAAAGGTGAACAATCCAACCATGCACCGCACTGTCACTATACGACCGTTGATCAAACGACCATCAAAATCGCAATAAAGCGAAATGCAATACGAATGCGAAAGCAATTCAACCAGGTACCGCACTGTCACTATACGACAACTGGTCGAATGTAAATGAAATCTAACCTAATAATGAAAGCACTCCAACCAAAACACCATACTGTCCTATACAATACCTTGATTAGACAATTTTAATGGATGGGGTTAGTACATTAGCAACAAGAAATTAAACTAACCTACAACTAAATAACAAATGCCAATATTAAATCTAATAAAAATGCACGATGAACAGAATTAACAACTAAGCATAACAAACTGATAGAAATAGCATTGCATGTAAATAAATCAACAATTAACCAAAACAAACCTAATCAACTACTAACAATTGCATAATTGCACTGGAATAAAATGCAGAATGTAATTAACATGAAATCCCGAATGTTTAACACAAACACACTCGGTAGCAAAATCTAAATAAAATACGACCGGTAACCACACGACGGTCACAACAAACCGAACAACCACTCCGGCGAATGAATCGAAGCTGCCCCAATCGGCGTCATGCGAGGAGGAAGGACAGGATGGATGATTGCGGTCACCGCCCGACGAATCCTGGATTCACCGGACAGGTGGAATGGGATTCTTCTCGTGGTGAAAATGGGATTGTCAATCGGCACAACTGTGGGTGACTCGGCAAGATGGAAGCGGCCTATCCCACCGAATGAAGGAGAAATGCCGTGAAGGATGAACTCGCCGGAATCTCGCCTCGCCTCGCTTTGGATCACCGCCGAACACAAAGATTCGGATCCGCCACCAAGGATTGGCTGGGATCGCCGCCACCGGTGTCGGAGGAACTCGCCGAATCTGCCGCCGCCGGCTCGCGTGGAGTCGCCGGTCGCCGCGCCGCGAGGAAGAAGACGTCGCCGTAGCTCGCCGCGCTGTTCGGGAAGAAGTTGGTTTATTAAGTGATTTTCCTGAACCGTCCGATTGTGCCAAATCTGATCTCAGCCGCCCAAATATAGCTAGGTTAAATGAATCCAATTAATCTCCTAAGCATGCTGTGATCCAACAGCTGTGATCCATCTGAATTGCAATGGACGGATCTGATCCGTCTGAAGGTATAATAACGATCCAACGGTCCAGATGAATGACCAAGACGTGTAGATCTTAATGCGGGCGGATCGCTCCGGATCGGATGGATGGCTCAAAATCAATCACTTTCCTGACGGTCCATAATGCTCAGATTTGATCTGGATCGACGGCTGTGATTGCTCCAATTAGATCCTCATTAGATGTTCCTACAAAATCACATGAAATTCATGAAAAATACTAAAATTATAGGAATTAATGTAATTAATCGCAAATAGGCTCAATATGTAAAAACATCCCAAATAACAATAATTATCCCATCAAAGAGCCTAAAAGATCTAATCAACAAGTAAAAATAGCGCGATAAAAAATGCAGTTATCAAATTCCCCCACACTTATTTTTGCACGCCCCGTAATAACAAAAACAAAGAAACACTAACTCCTAACTCATTCCCTAGTAATACCTAGATCAATAATTCAGACAGAAAAATAAGTTACTTAGGATCACCAAATTTATCGTGATCTAGGATATTCAAAAGATCCGACTCTACACAAATAACATGTTTGATGGTTTACAATAAATCAAATAAACCAAGCCCGATATAAAACCTCCCAAATGGATATATGCACTCATGCTCACATAATGATCGTAGGAGTGGGGTACCTCAAAACATCATGTAATCTTGTCCTACCATATGCTTGCTTATCATCTACTTCTCCACCGCTATATCAATACATTCCATACATGAATCAAAAGGATTTATCGAATATCAAAACAAGATCGATGTAGACTGCAAAGAAAGAAACATACCAAAAGATCAAGATATAATGAACGAACAACAACAATAGAAGAATTGGAAGAATAAACTGATTCGCTGCATTTAAAAGTGGTGTGTGGAGGAAGATATACCAATAACGATCCAAGAAAATATCACTCAATAGAATCTACAATATATTCTCATAAGCCACCACTTTAGCCTCGTGATCACCAAACTTAGGATCTTAAATAAAAATTTCATCCGAACTGTAATAGACATGAATGATACATAACACATTTGCCTCCGTTCAAATCAGTAGAAATATCTACACACATACTTCACTTGCATAGTTTCTGCAAAGGTAGCATTAAATCATGCATGTTATGGGAGCTCAACACAGTCCGAGACAATTCTTCCAATAGAGATTAAATTTCAATGTGTAACGAGTACAAGGACTTGCATTGGCTAGCTTTGGATTAACCTCAGAACCTTCAGAACAAGTCTCACTATGATCTTTCCACTAGATGGAGATTTGACTTGTTTTCTATTTCCTATGTTACTTGCAAAGGTCCATGCACAACAAGAACGCAAGGCTTGTCCAAATTGTTAATTCCATACTTATATCCATGACCAACCGGTCTTCTCGACTTGCAAACAATTTTAATCTATGAATTTGATTTGATTTCAAATTTCTCTCGCTTATCTCCAATGCTCTTCAAAAGGTCGCTGTTCTAACTTCATTGAAACCATTCTATTTCTTATCGATCTCTGATTTGGTACACACAAGATTCATGACATCAAAACTTGTTTCGGTCAATGTATTAGCAAACACCCTTAGGAACTAAAACTGCAGCTTCTCTGATGATAACTGATATTTCTTCAATCGTGCAGAATTTTCCATCTACCAGCATAGTCCAACACTTCATTGATTCTGAATCTTTGTGGTCTTCCAGCTTAATCATATTGAGATTCTGCACGTTTACTCCAAGTATCCAGCTAAATTTTTCAGGTTTTTCATGAAGTGAACATGCAGGGTCTCTCTACACACCGCAAGTGCGTAACTTGGCAAGAATATCTCATCCACGTGTAAGCATAACCCATTGGATCTTTGGTGACTCATGTTTTTCCGTAATGGACCAACCCATAGTCAGATCAATGCAACTTTGATCAAAATAGAATCAAGTGACTTGTGAATCGATTTCTCCAGAATTTGTTAGAGAAAGATCCCATATTTGTTTTGATCTCCTTATAGGAACCGATACAAATTTTGTGAATGATGATGAAGACATGTCCTCACCCACATTCTGAATATAATGTTGAATTAGCTTGTGATGACTTCTTCATTCCAATCAAATTTAGGTAGCACTTCATGTAGCTTCAACAATTTGATTCTTGGTGATACTTGTAAATAGATCTCATGGCTCAATAGCTAAACATCACATAGACCCAAATAGCCCATTGCAGAGCTTCCAATCTCTCAATTTTCCTACAAAAGTCGATTAATGGCCAAGCTCAGAGCAAATACTTAAAACTTTGTCCCAAACAACTTATCAAGTTATTCTTCCAATATGGGGACAAAAGATATGAGAAAAGATAATCCACGAAGATAACAAAGACAATAAATGGTAAATGTAAGGATATGACATGTAAAACAACATGGAAGTATCAAGCGGATTAGACAAGCAACACAAGTGAGGAAAAGAACCAAGAATGAACTCCTTTATCATATTCATGCGAATAAATGCTATTGCAGTTTGAAAAGACTCAAAGCAAGTTCTAGAGTAACAAGTATCACACGTGTATCACACTAAAGTGGGTAAATGATTGAAATGGCTTAAACCTCACTAGGTGAATAAAAATCAAGCTTGGTCTATCAATAAAAAGTTCACCATCATAACAAGTGACTGCATGCAAGTGAAGTCTCCTATCATACACAAAAATCCATAATTTAATGATCAAACTTAACTAATTTTTACCACCTCTGAAATGCTACTAAGGCATACATAGGGGAATATTATTTGACTCAACGAAAACAACTAAACAACCTAGGCAAACAGGCAAATACTAAACAAATAAACAACAAGTTATTTCCGAACATGAGAAGGAAGAAAATACAGTAAACAAAAGAACACACTCCCCTGTCATGTCGGAGAAGAAGCATCCTCAAGGTACAATTTCCTCTACTAGTTCCTCTCTCGCCTTCATGAAATATCTTGAGGCGGTGTCCATTTACTCTAAGTGTTCCACAGAAGAAAGTTCCTGCACCTCTACAACACCATAGGGCAAACACATTAGTAACACTAAAGGACCGTCCCACGGATCTCAACTTACCTCCGATCAACCGACGAGGAGATCGGTATAATAACACTTTGTCGCCAATATGGAACTCCTTCCTCACAATCCGCTTGTCATGAAAATTTTTAGTCTTCTCCTTGTAAATGCGGGAGTTCTCATATGCTTCTAACCGTATCTCTTCAAGTTCCTGAAGTTGGAGTTTCCTCTCTCTCCCAGCTCTGTAAGCCTCCATGTTGCAAGCTTTTACTGCCCAATAAGCCTTGTGCTCAATCTCCACCGGCAAGTGACATGCTTTGCCATAAACCAATCTGTAAGGGGACATGCCTATGGGAGTCTTATAGGCAGTCCTGTAGGCCCACAGAGCGTCCTCCAACCTTTTGCTCCAATCTTTCCTGTCTGGCCCCACTGTCTTCTCCAGTATAGATTTGATCTCTCTGTTTGATACTTCAGCCTGCCCATTTGTCTGAGGGTGATAAGGAGTAGAAATCTTATGAAACACCCCATACTTGCTCAGCATGGCTTTCATGTGTCTATTGCAAAAGTGAGACCCTTGATCGCTGATGATCGCCCTGGGTACCCCAAATCTGCAAAATATGTGAGACCTGACAAAATTCACAACAACTGGAGAATCATCGATCTGTGGGGATGGCCTCCACCCATTTGGAAACATAATCAACAAAAGAATGTAAGAAAATCCAAAAGATACAGGAAAAGGTCCCATAAAATCGATACCCCAAACGTCGAAAATCTCACAGAATAACAAAGATTGTTGAGGCATTTCATTTCTACGTCCTATATTCCCTGTTCGTTGACATCTCTCACAAACTTTATAGAATTCATAGGCATCATGAAATAGGGTGGGCCAATACAGACCAGACTCTAAAACTTTCCTAGCAGTCCTTTGGGGTCCAAAATGCCCCCCACAAGCCAGAGAATGACAAAAAGTAAGTACAGAATGAAACTCATAGTCAGGAACACATCTCCTAATAATCTGATCACTACAAAACTTCCAAAGGTAAGGATCATCCCATACATAATACTTGGCATCACTTTTCAATTTCTGGACTTGTGCATGAGAAAAAAATGAAGGTACAACACGGGCAACTAAATAGTTAGCAATATCTGCATACCATGGTGTCTTACCTGCAGTGAAAAGTTGCTCATCCGGAAAAGAATCGCTATGGGGTGGAATCTATCTCCGTCACTATCTGCTCGGATGATCTCTGCTACTGTTCTCCCTCCCGCTCCTATCGCGTATCTACGCCGAATTCTTGAAGCGAAGCATCCATCTAATCGTCTTGGTTTTGCATCGCTTCTTCAGAGGAATTTCAAAGTCGCATGATCAAAAAACAACCACATGAGAACATAGCAAGTAAGATCGGAATTTATCTAAAGTAAAAACAATAGCTAAAAGCTCTTTTTCTGTGGTGGTGTAGTTGGATTGTGCAGCATCCAATGTCTTCGAGGCGTAGCAGATCACATGAGACGCCATGTCTACTCTCTACGCCAAGACAGCTCCTACCGCATAGTTCGAGGCATCACACATCAACTCGAAGCAGAGTCCAATCTGTGGTCTCAAGATCGGTGCTGATATCAAAGCTTTCCTCAGGTGGTTGAATGAATCCTTGCACCTCTGATCAAACTGGAATACCACCTCCTTTTGCAATAAGTTAGTCAAAGGTAGGGCAATCTGGCTGAAATCTCTGATGAACCGTCTGTAGAAACCTGCATGTCCAAGAAAAGCACGAACTTCCCGCACAGAAGCAGGGTAAGATAGAGCAGAAATAACATTAATTTTAGCAGGATCTACTTCTATACCATGCACAGAGATAATATGACCTAGGACTATCCCATGCCCTACCATGAAATGACATTTCTCGAAATTCAAAACCAAATCCATATCAATGCATCTCCGTAAAACTCTCGACAAACTATCCAGACATGAATCAAAAGAAGAACCGCATACGTAAAAATCATCCATAAACACCTCCATGCAATGCTCTAATAAATCACCAAAAATACTTACCTACATCGGAATGTACCGGGCGTTGGTAAAGTCCGAAAGGCATGCGTCGATATGCATACGAGAAGGGCAAGTGAAAGTGGTCTTCTCGATCCTCCGAGCAATACAGATCCGAAATACCCAAAGGTAACCATCTAGGAAGCAATAATGTGACTTGCCTGCCAACCTCTCTAGCATCTGATCAATAAAAGGTAGGGGTAGTGGTCTTTCCTGCTGGCCTGATTAAGCTTCCTGTAGTCTACACAAACTCTCCAAGAGTTCTGAACTCTGGTGGGAATCAACTCATTATCTGCATTGGCAACCACTGTAATACCAGACTTCTTCTAACCACCGAACAGACTTACCCAATTGCTATCAAATAGGATAGATAATGCCACCAGAGAAGCCTCGTCACCTCTTTCTTTACTACCTAAAGAATCAGTGGGTTAAGTCGTCGCTGTGGTTGTCTAACTGGTTTTACATCCTCTTCCAAGTGAATCCTATGCATACAGATCGAAGGACTGATACCCGGGATATCTGCCAGCGTCCACCCAATCGCTTTCCTATGCCGCCTCGTAAGATCTACTAATCTGTATTCTGATCCGACTCTAGATCTCGCACAATAACGGTCGCCGCCGTCCTTATCCAAATATACATACTTTAAATGCTCAGGAAGGGGTTTCAATTCAAGCTGCTGTGGTTGCACATTTGATGGAAGTGATTCCTGGGGCGTTGCCTGAAAATCGCAAGTCCCTACACATTCCATGTCCCTGTCCAAATCAGAGGGCCCACAGATAGGTCCTATCATATCATCAATAATATCAGAATCGTCAGAATCACTGAAATTACTACACAAAATAGAGGGTATAGAGATATCCAACTGAAAAACAGACTCAGGAATGAAACCCATGCAGTCCAGCTCATCCTCTAAATCCATGCTGAGAATAGAATGATCCTCCATCTGGATGCTTCATCGCATCTAAAATCCGAATCGAACTACGATTCCTACCTCCATGGAAAGTGTACCGCATGCACATCAATCTTGGTCTTGCGGTCTTGAGGAAAGGCCGCCAATAAGTGGGAGCTCACGCTCGTGAATCACCCTCCATGTCAAGAATATAGAAATCATGGAAATATCCTCTCACCTTAACCAACACATCCTCGATCACCCCAGCTGGGTGAGTCTGACTGCGGTTAGCTAACTGAATCACTACACCTGTTGACTGTAAGGGTCCAATACCTAATGAACGGAAAATAGACCTTGGCATCACATTAATGGAAGCTCCTAGATCTAGCATAGCATCCTCGATCACATGGCTCCCAATCACGCAAGGTACAGTGAAAACTCGGATCCTCGCACTGGGCAAAGGTCAATAAGTGTCAAACATTCTTTCCAACTCGATTAACTCATTTCCTTTCACTTCTTATGCACACACAATTCTTTCGTAAACTTGGCATACTTGGGAATCGCCGATCATTGTCAATAAAGGGACATTAACTTCCACCTTATCAACAAATCCACAAGCTCCGGAATTCCCTAGCCTTTTCTTCACTAACCCCTTCCTAGGTCAGACCGCCTCTCGAGGGAAAGGTAATGGAACCGTGACTCGATCATCGTGGTCGTGATCCCGCGCCTCGCCTCGAGCTACCCAAGAATCGGATCTCGCAGGTGGTCCAAGCTCGGGGTCTCAAGTAACTCTACCACTCGCAAAGGTAATCGAATCGATGTTTCCTTTAGGATTCGGATGGTCCGAGATGGTAGCCGACTAGATCCTCGTGGATCGCAAATGTTAATGTTGGATGCAAGTCGCTAAGTTGTCTCTCTATGTTCAATAGATGCATCCGCCTTTGTCAAATCCGCCGCTGTACTCAAAATCACACAAGATCCTCCATCTTTGATTTGAACTCGAATCGATATCACTCTAATCGGGCCGAATGTAAGGTCCGACTGCATCGGGTTACTCGATGGCTAGGGTCTCGTGACCGCCGATCTCACAAACGATCACGATAAAATGAATTCCCATACCTCGATTTGGATGATCTCTCCATCTCGATTATAAGCGGCGTACATCGATCATATCCGGAATGTTGTTGCCGACATCGAGGGCCGAGCATCGATGCCGGCGCCGATATGGAGGATGATATCGAGGTCGAGCATCGAGGTCCGAAGGAAACCGATTTGCCGCCGCTACTATTTCATCTTCACGAGTGAAGGACATGAATCGTAAGATGCTCGACTCGAACAAATACCACAAACTCATAGGCTACATAGGCACTATAGAAGATTGGCATGCCCGGGTTCGAGCCAATTGCCTAACTAAGGATGTGAGCTCAGATAGAATTCTTCATCTCCGCTCGATCAAGATAAGCCGTGTGAGCCTCACTCACCCTCTAGTCACTATAGCTCGCTCCCAAACTGTGAGTTCTCTCGCCATGTTTGCAATAAGCTCTCTGCCTCACTGGGAGTCTTGTTAACTAATGCCTCCACTAGCCGTGATCTATCATACTCCTGCCCATGGGAAGCCCCTCATAGAAGTCATCAACAAGTCAATCGTCATCCGATGTCGGGGACAATCTGGAACATAGTTTTTGAATCTCTCCCAAGATCATACAATGTCTCTCCGAGAACCGGATACCGCAGATACTTTTCCCGATGGTAGCAGCTCGATGCGGGAAGAACTTTTCCAAGAATGCTTTCTTCAATTCAAGCCAACTGATACATCCAGTGGAAGATAGTATAACCAATCCTTAGCCGCTTCCAAACAATGAAAATGGAAAATCTCTCAATTTTATATCTTCCTCCTCAAATGCCCCGTGGTTTCAAGTAGAGCATACCATATGGAACTCGCAAGTGCCTCGATGGGATCTTCACTGCATAATCCATGAAACTTAGGAAGCAAATGAATCAGACTGATCCGAGCTCAAAATCCTCCTCTAAAGCCGGGTAGCTAATGCAAGAATACTTGGTATGTCGATCGTGTGCAAGCTCCTTGAGTCCTTGTTATCGCCATGACTATCTCGCAACTCGATGGATCAGTAATCAAGTATCACCGACCCGCTCTGTGCTCTCCGCAGTGAAAAGTCCTATCAATCTCGGATCTGATCCATCAAAGAGTTTATCGTCAAGACTGGTCATTTTCAAAACAAACAACACAATGAGTACAGATAGACAAGATAGAAATAATAGGAAAGACACAAATACAAAAGCAAACAAAACAAAACAAACTACTATAGTTTAAAGACAAACTACTACAGTTTAAAGACAAACGAACCCATTAAAGTTCCTCGGCAACGGCGCCAAAATTTGATCGAACGATTTTTAAGGTCGCAATACCGTTCCCAAATTATTTACCGAACCCCTAACTACACTAATGCAAAGATAGGATCGACTCGGGTCATCTCCCAACGAACCTAATGGCTGGACGTTTGTTTTTAAACAGAAGTAAACATTGGGGGTTTTCTGAATTTATTAAAATGCAAAATCAAAAGCAAACATGAGAATTAAATATACAAAGAGTAAACCTAACTACCAAATAATGAGTAACAAACAACTATTCTAATGAACAAAAGAAAGCGACCAAGCACCGTGATCACTATACGATACAATCGATCAAACAAAGGTGAATAATCCAACCATGCACCGCGATCGTCACTATACGACGTTGATCAAAACCATAAAACTGCAATAAACGAAATGCAATCGAAAGCAATTCAACTGTACATGATCATTACTATACGACAACTGGTCGAATGTAAATGAAATCTAACCTAATAATGAAAGCACTCCAACCAAAACACCATACTGTCCTATACAATACCTTGATTAGACAATTTTAATGGATGGGATTAGTACATTAGCAACAAGAAATTAAACTAACCTACAACTAAATAACAAATGCCAATATTAAATCTAATAAAATGCACGATGAATGTAATTAACAACTAAGCATAATAAATCGATAGAAATAGCATTGCATGTAAATAAATCAACAATTAACCAAAACAAACCTAATCAACTACTAACAATTGCATAATTGCACGAATAAAATGCGAATGTAATTAACATGAAATCCAATGTTTAACACAAACACACTTGTGAGCAAAATCCAAATAAAATACGACCAGAACCACACCGGTCACAACAAACCGAACAACCACTCCTAAGAAGTGAATGCGGCCGCCTAATCGGCGCAACAGCAGGAGGAAGGAAGGATAGATGGATGATTGCGGTCATCATCGCCCGACGACCGATTCACCGGACAAAGGGAATGGGATTCTTCTCCGGTGAAAATGGGATTGTCCAATCGCACAACTGTGGGTGACTCGAAGATGGAACGGCCTATCCCACCGGAATGAAGGAGAAATGCCGTGAAGGATGAACTCGGAATCCCGCCTCGCCGCTTTGGATCACCGCTCAACACAAAGATTCGGATCCGCCACCAAGGATTGGCCGATCGCCGCCACCGTCGGAGGGAACTCGCCGAATACCGCTGGCTCGCCGCCGATCGCCGTGGAGTCGCCGGCCGCGGCCGCGAGGGGAAGAAGACGCCGCCGCTTACATCGCGCTACTGCTCAAGCCGAAGAAGTTGGTTTATTAAGTGATTTTCCGAATCGTCCGACAGCAAATCTGATCTCACCGCCAAATATAGCTAGGTTAAATGAATCCAATTAATCTCCTAAGCATGTCGCGTGATCCAACAGTGATCCATCCGATGCAATGGACGGATCCGATCCGTCTGAAGGTATAATAACGATCCAACGGTCCAGATGAACGGCCAAGACGTGAAGATCTTAATGTACGGGCCGGATCGCTCCAGATCCAGATGGATGGCTCAAAATCAATCACTTTCCTCGGACGGTCCATAATGCTCAGATTTGATCTGGATCGACGGCTGTGATTGCTCCAATTAGATCCTCATTAGATGTTCCTACAAAATCACATGAAATTCATGAAAAATACTGAAATTATAGGAATTAATGTAATTAATCGCAAATAGGCTCAATATGTAAAAACATCCCAAATAACAATAATTATCCCATCAAAGAGCCTAAAAGATCTAATCAACAAGTAAAAATAGCGCGATAAAAAATGCAGTTATCACCAAGCTAGTTTCGTACTTCATTCTTGAATTCTTTAAACTTTTCAAAGGATTCTGATTTATGTGTCATAAGATACACATAACCATATCTACTGAAGTCATCAGTAAATGTAATGAAGTATCTATAACCACCTCTAGCAGCAACATTGAAAGGACCACATACATCACTATGTATAAGTCCTAACAAATCTGTTGCTCTTTCGCTGTGTCCACTAAAGGGAGTCTTGGTCATCATGCCTAAAAGGTAAGACTCGCATGTCTCATATGATTCAAAATCAAATGAGTCTAGCAGCACATCCTTATGGAGCTGAGATAAGCGACTCTCATTTATGTGACCTAAGCGACAATGCCAGAGATAGGTTTGGTTCTGTTGGGATGTATACTGAAAGCCTAGCTCTTTTGTATGAACATCTTTATTTTGAAATAAGAATCACATGATCATTGTTTGCATATTTTTATGGTTATGCAAAATTGTCTAATATTTTACATTGTAGATAACATGATGCTTGGGTGTGGCACAGAAGATCATGTTATCAGTCCCTTGTAGAATATAAGTAGAGGCTCACAACCAAGATGGTTTTGGACAAACCATTGGCATGGTTGTAGTGTAGCTTGGTATTGTTTTGTCTTGAATATAGAGTTACACTAGTACACTTAGGTGTATTGAGCAGGACCAACATAGAGGTGATTCAATTTATTGCTGACTACATAATTGAATCGGACCTCGGATATTATGTTGTACATGCTCTTAATCCCGATATAATAACGGGCACATGTACTTAATATTTATTTCTTTGATTTACCAGAGGGTGAGATTTCTATTGATTAAATCAATATGCCCGGTAAGTTGGGAAATGATATTATTTACATGGTGTGCCGTTGATTATAGGAGGAAACCGTGTCCTATATATTAGGTTGATGATGTCCCCTTGAGGAGCTCATAAGGTTCATCATGTAAACCTTGCAGGTTGACTTAGTCAACATGATGATAAGGTTGAGTGGTACTACTCGAGGAGTTAGATGTTAATTAATTGATGGTCAGTAAATCAATTAATTGACGGACATTCGATATCTTAAACACGGGGAGATGGATGTACAAATAATATATGGAGCCCATATTAATTTATGGGGGTTGGTGAGGTAGTTCGATGATGATCCTCTAGTGGAATGGAACATCATTGATGGATCAAGTTTGTGTGGTTCCGATCCATCGGGTGGCCAAGACCCAACTCCTCCTCATGGTCCCTATCGTAGCCTAATATAAACCTCATGAAGTCTAGATCAAATGATGGAAAACAAATCTCTAGATCCGACGGTTGAGATTAATTCTCTAGATCCGACGGTTGAGATTAATTCTCTAGAACCGACAGTTGAGATTAATTCTCTAGAACCGATGGTTGAGATTAATTATCTAGATCTGACGGTTGGGATTAAATCTCTAGAACCGATGGTGGAGATTAAAATCTCTAGAACCAACGGTTGAGATTTAATCTCTAGATCTGACGGTTGAGATTAAATCTATAGAACCAATAGAGGAGATTAATCCAAGGCAAAAACCCAACTCTATATATAAGGCTTATTGGGTTGGGCGGCAAGAATAATGGATGGTTTAGGGGATTAGGGTTTGCTTCCTTTAGAGGCAAGAAACCCTAGTTTGTTTAGTTTTTTTTGGGCGGCTAGGGTTTGGGAGCAAGGATGGGCGGTAACAAGTGGAAGATGAGTTTCTTCTTCTTCCTAAGGCATGGCCGGTCCCTTCCTTCTACCCTCTACCTTGGTCGGTCCACACTCTATCCTTCTTCCCCTCTTCCATGGCCGGTGTTAGTGAAAGCCCTAGAGCCAATCATATGATGATTGTTGTATGGACTTTATTGTATCATATTCCTATTTATAAAGGCATGGTTATTATATTTACTTGTATTGGTGCCAAATAACTAAATATAATAATGTCCTTGAGTAGTAGGTTCTTATCTATATCAATCGATTGGTTGAATCGATAATGAGATGATATAGAGAACACTACTCTTAATCATTCCTAGTCGAGTATTAACATTCAGGGACAATGTTAATGCATAGAGACTAGCATGTAGGTCAACAAGATGACTTGATCTCACAAGTCATGGATATGAGATATCAAGTTGACACATGGGTATGCATTGGAGAATGTATACTGAATGACCCGCCATGAGAAAGTATCATGGATCGTTATATGAGTGTCATATACTTTCTCATGTGGCTATTAGTATGACTATTAGTCCTTAGACCTGAAGTCACCATGGTTCCCTACATAAGGAGTTGCATACTTTGCTTCACAAACGCCACCCGTAAATGGGTGGACTATAAAGGCGACATCGGGTATGTAATTATGCGAGGGATGTGAGTGATGTAGATGGGATCTATCCCTCCTATATGACGGGGTGACATCGATATTCTTGATAGAGTGAGACCACGAAGTGCATGGCCATGCCCAAATGAGTCAATATGAGATATTGAGCTCATTTGATTAGAGTGAGTCTACTTAGAGTTCAAGATTTAGATTGTACCGAGGATGACACGGTCTATGCCTCGATTGGTCAATCTAGATGTCAAGGATAGAGGGACATTGTCACATATTGTGAGAGTCACAATTAGTAGTCACAAAGGTGATGTTGGAGCTCAACATTCTTGTAACTTGGGTAGCAATGATGTGTTGCTAGATACCGCTCATTGCTTATGTTCCTAAATCGGTTTAGGGACATTGCCAACGTTACAAGAACCTATAGGGTCACACACATAAGAGCAAGTAGATGGAGATTAGGTTCATATGATGAACCATGAGGATTAGGTTCATGGGATGAACCAAATTGGATTAAGAGTAATCCAAATTAGACTAATTGAGTTAGACTCAAGTTGATTCAAGTGTTGAATGAGTCTAATTGAGATTTGATTCATCAAATCAATTTAAATTAATGAATAGAGATTCATTATATTAAATTGACTTGAGTCAAGTGGTTAGATTTGATCAACCATGGGAGATTAGAGGTCAAGTTTGACTTGACTTGAGAGGGAAGATGAAAGGTCAAGTTTGACTTGACCAAATGCCATGTCATGATGATGACTAGGCATGGCCGGCCAATGATGTTGCTTCAAATCATCATTGACTTGGTCAATTGGTGCCACATCATGAGGGAGACTATGGTCATGGGAGTTACATGCATGCATGTAACCCTCCATGAAGTGGCCGCCACTTTAGGGTCTCATTAGATGAAATTCATTTGGGTGAGTTATTCCAATTATCATCTTCAACCTCATCTTGCCGAAATTCCTAAGGGAGTGCTAGCACACTCTAAGGCATTTCTCTCCACCTATTGCTTGTGTGGATACCATAGAGGAGTGTGCACTTGACACTCTCGAGTTCCGGCAAACTTTTGGACGAGCGGGATAAGCGAAGGGCGTCGCTACGAGGGTAACGTTCTAACCTCTTAGATCTAAGGTAGATCTAGGATTTCTGTAAGCACATACATGTAATTATAATTTTTATACTTCTTGCGGATCCGGCGGGCTTCGAGGTTTCGCAACGCAGCGGTTTTTGTGGCTCGGAAAAACCTAACAGTGCTATCAGAGCCACGTGCGAAGCATGTATGTGTTTCGTTTTTGTAGTTTTTATATTAGATATAAAAATTACAGATTTATATGTTTCTGTAAATTTTCTTATTTTATAGAATTTTTGGGTATTTTTCTCGTAGAGTCGAAGCAACGAGTGTTGGGACACTCGTAGGCTTCAACCATCGAGAAAAACTCTCCGAATCGGCGAGTTCTCGCTTTAGGTTTTTGGGACAGTGACTTAAGTCACTGTAAGATCATTGTAGGGACACTCGCGAATTTTATTTTGCGAGTAGGGGCGCTGCCCCTATCCCCGAAAGGGGACATGTCACGCGATCGCGCCCGGAAACCGCTTAGCCGGACCGTTACGGAGAGTTGACTCATAAATTCGAAATAAATTAGGAAAAATTATAGAAATTTCTGTAAAAATACATAATTTAGAATTATGTATAATTCTGTGATTGTCATGGCCCAATAACCCAATTGGATTGGATTATGTGTGTTGTAATTCATAATACGGCCTGCGTGCCGTTTTGTGGTTGTGCGTGTTGTAAAGTGTTTGCGACCTGCGCGTCGCACCTATTCTTTTAATATTCTAGTTGTAGATAGTTTTAGACTCGAATGTAACTCGAGTTTCGTATTTGTAATGTACAAAAATGGAGCGGTGGAAAGTCCACTTGAAGACGAGCTTACGAGAAGGGTGACGACGACACATGGCGGTCAAAGGAAGCGCTTGGAGAAGCTGCTAGCCTTAGGTAGACCGTCCGATCTTCTCATTGGCTTGAGAAGATCGTAGTAGGGCCATGACTATATCACATTTAATTATATATATATATATATATGTTGATATATATATATATATATATATATATTTAATTGATTTTTGCTTGTATGTATGTGATGCATGCTAGTAGAATAATTAATGTATGTATATGATGCATGCTAGGTTAATTTTCTTGTATGTATATGATGCATGCTAGAATAATTAATGTATGTATATGATGAATGCTAATATAGGATAATAAAGGCATAAATGCGTATAAGATACACATTACGATTATATTAGATCATAATCGAATCAACTCGAAAATGCCTACCGAGCCTTGATACCCATCACTACCTCGATCATTTGTCGTTGTTGAATCTGCCAAAGCAGAGCAACACATATTATCTTGGTAGGGTGCGGAGGGACAATCTTGGTCCCGCCTATCACGACTCGGTTTAGAGTAAGCTCAATTAGATTGAGCAAAACTAGTTAACTCAATTGGATCGAGTAGAACTATAGGCATATTCCAATCGTTGGAAAGATAGGTTAAGATCGCATTTACACTAAATCTTGGGCGATTTAGCCAAAGCTAACTCAAGGTCTTTTGTAAATGTGGGTCTTAATCCTATAAACAAGAGTTGCATAGAGATGTAATCGGTAATGTGTTACCCACCGATCGTACTAAATCTTGGGCGATTTAGCCAAAGCTAACTCAAGGCTTAGTATGATGTGGATCTTGTCCCACAAGAATTATAGCTAGTTTGTTTGAATCTAATAATGTGGTTTGACCACATCCATAACTTGATTCTACAAAATTCCTATAATTCAGTGGGAGCATCATTTGATTAAAGGCCTAATTAAATGATAAAAGGAATATGATATTAATTCTCTGCATTGTATGTTGTAGATAACTATGTCGACAACCACGAACACTCTCTCTCTGTGATCCGTCCTTGAGAAGGACAAGCTCAATGGAGCAAATTTCCTGGACTGGTACAGGAACTTGAGAATTGTTCTCACCCAAGAAAGGAAGTTGTACGTCCTGGAGCAGCCCATTCCGGAGGCACCTCCTGCCAATGCCTTGCGAGCTGACAAAGATGCTTACAAGAAGCATCAAGATGATGCATTAGATGTGTCATGTCTAATGCTCGCGACCATGAACTCTGAGCTTCAGAAGCAACACGAGTTCATGAATGCTTATGATATGGTTGGACATCTTCGTCAACTATATCAAGGACAAGCTAGGCATGAGAGATATGAAGTCTCTAAGGCATTATTTGGGTCCAAAATGCAAGAAGGGACTCCCGTAGGTACATATGTACTCAAGATGATTGGGTACGTAGAAAACCTACAAAGGCTGGGATTCCCACTTGGCCAAGAGCTGGCCACTGACCTAATCTTGCAATCTTTGCCACAAGCCTTCAATCAATTTGTCATGAATTATAACATGAATGAAATTGATAAGCCATTACACAAATGCTCGATGTTGAGAATCACGAGCTTAACCTTAAGAAGGGTAAATCTGACACCATTTTGATGGTGCAGAAGAAGAAAGGCAAGGGCAAGCCTAAAGGTAAGGGAAAGTCCCAAGCCAAGGGCAAAGGCAAAGAACTTAAACCCAAAGGAGGGGTAGCCAAGGAAGGGGCTTGCTTCTTCTGCAAGGAAGCAGGACACTAGAAGCGTAACTGCAAGGCATACCTGGAAGATCTTAAGAAGAAGAGAAGTGAGACTTCTACTTCAGGTATAAATGTTATAGAAGTCAATCTATTTATTTCTTCATCATGGGTATTAGATACCGGATGTGCATCTCACATTTGTACCAATGTGCAGGGGCTGAGAAATAGCAAGGCATTGACAAAGGGCGAGGTGGACCTACGAGTAGGCAATGGAGCAAGGGTTGCTGCTGTTGCTGTAGGAACTTATGATCTATCTCTGCCCTCTGGGCTTGTACTAGAATTAGATGAATGTTGTTATGTGCCTGCCTTAACTAAGAACATCATTTCAATTTCTTGTTTGGACAAGAAAGGATTTTCATTTATAATAAAGAACAAATGTTGTTCAGTTTATTTAAATGATATGTTCTATTGTAGTGCACCTCTAATGAACGGACTCTACTTTCTAGACTTAGAGAGCCCTATCTATAACATAAGTACCAAGAGGTTCAAGTCAAATGAGTTGAACCAAACCTATCTCTGGCATTGTCGCTTAGGTCACATAAATGAGAGTCGCTTATCTCGCTCCATAAGGATGGGGCTAGACTCATTTGATTTTGAATCATATGAGACATGGAGTCTTGCCTTTTAGGCAAGATGACCAAGACTCCTTTAGTGGATAGCGAAAGAGCAACAGATTTGTTAGGACTTATACATAGTGATGTATGTGGTCCTTTCAATGTTGTCGCTAGAGGTGGTTACAGTACTTCATTACATTTACTGATGACTTCAGTAGATATGGTTATGTGTATCTTATGACACATAAATCAGAATCCTTTGAAAAGTTCAAAGAATTTAAGAATGAAGTACAAAACCAGCTTGGCAAGAGTATTAAGATACTTCGATCAGATCAAGGTGGTGAATACCTTAGTCATGAGTTTCGTGACTATCTAGCTGAGTGTGAGATTCTATCCCAACTCACTCCTCCTGGAACACCACAGTGGAATGGTGTATCCAAAAGGAGGAATCGTACTATTGGATATGGGTACGATCTATGATGAGTCACACAGATCTTCCTATATCCTTTTAGGGATATGCTCGACAGCAGCCTTTACCCTTAACCGTACCATCCAAGGTGGTAAAGACACCATATACGATATGGACAGGGAGAAATCCCAAGATGTCTTTCATGAGGATTTGGGATTGTGAGGCTTACGTTCGACGTCAAGTCTCAGACAAACTGGGACCCAAATCCGATAGGTGCTATTTTGTTAGATATCCCAAGGATACAAAGGGATATCACTTCTACATTCCCAGTCAGCACAAAATGTTTGTGGCAAAGACTGGAGTTTTTCTAGAAAGGGATTTTGTTTCTAGAAAAACTAGTGGGAGTACCTTCGATCTTGAAGAAATTCAAGATAAGGACCATAGCTGAGGCCTTGATGGAGGTTGAGCAGAACCACAAAGTGTTGTGGGTGATGAGGTTGTTGCACAAAGAGTTGTGGAACAACCACTGCTCATTCAATAGACCTACCTCTTCGAGTCCGATAGGTGCGTCGTCGGCGAGAGATACTCATTTCTCTTATGTGTTATGCTCATTGAGAATGAGCCTACCTCTTATCGAAGTCGTGATGAGCCCAGATTCTGAGAAATGGCTAGACGCCATGAGATCCGAGATGGAATCCATGTACACTAACCAAGTATGGACTTTGGTTGATCCACCTGAAGGGGTCAAACCCATTGGGTGTAAGTGGGTCTTTAGGAGAAAAGACATGGATGGACTTACGCATACCTATAAGGGCCGATTGGTGGCTAAAGGTTTCAAGCAAATTCATGGTATTGACTATGATGAAACCTTTTCTCCGATGGCGATGTTTAAGTCCATTCGGATCTTGCTTGCTATTGCAAAGATACCACGATTATGAGATCTGGCGGATGGATGTCAAAACCGCGTTTTGAATGGAAACTTACTCGAGGATGTGTACATGACAACTTTGAGGGTTTTGTAGATCCACAAAGATCTTGGGAAGGTATGCAAGCGCAAAGGTCCATTTATGGGCTAAAGCAAGCTCTCGGAGTTGGAATCTTCGATTCGATGATGCGATCAAACAGTTTGGTTTCATCAAGAATGAAGATGAACCCCTGTCTACAAGAGGGTTAATGGGAACACAGTTGTGTTCCTTGTATATGTGGATGACATACTACTCATTGGGAATGACATCCCTTTCGCTGATCTATGAAGACTTGGCTGGGGACGTGCTTCTCAATGAAGGACTTAGGTGAAGCAGCCTGTATTCTAGGCATCAAGATCTATAGAGATAGATCTAAGAGATTTCTTGGCCTAAGTCAGAGTACATACATTGACACGGTATTACTTCGGTTTGCCATGCAGAATTCCAAGAAAGGACTTCTGCCGATGTCACATGGTGTGAGTCTTTCGAAGACTCAAAGTCCCTCTTCTAGAGAGGAGAGAGACCGCATGGATAAGATCCCTTACGCATCTGCTATAGGATCTATCATGTACGCCATGCTGTGTACTCGTCTTGATGTCTTGTATGCGTTGAGCATGATGAGTAGATACCAGTCAGATCCAGGTGAGCATCACTGGATAGCAGTCAAGAATATTCTTAAGTACTTAAGAAGGACTAAAGAATATTTCTTGATATTTGGAGGCGATGAGGAGCTAGCTGTAAAGGGTTACAGCGATGCAAGCTTCCAAACTGACCAGGATGATTATAGATCGCAGTCAGGGTTCGTGTTTTGCTTGAATGGTGGCGCTGTGAGCTGGAATAGTTCCAAGCAGAACACAGTTGCTGATTCTACAACAGAGGCCGAATATATCGGTGCTTCCATCTTATTCGAGAGATTATCGATAGAGGAGATGTGAAGATTTGCAGAGTACCCACAGAGGCTAACATCGCAGATCCCTTGACCAAGGCTTTGGCACAGAAAAAGCATGATGGTCACACTAGGTCATTGGGTATTAGATACTACGGTGATTGACACTAGTGCTAGTGGGAGATTGTTAGTGAAAGCCCTAGAGCCAATCATATGATGATTGTTGTATGGACTTTATTGTATCATATTCCTATTTATAAAGGCATGGTTATTATATTTACTTGTATTGGTGCCAAATAACTAAATATAATAATATCCTTGAGTAGTAGGTTCTTATCTATATCAATCGATTGGTTGAATCGATAATGAGATGATATAGAGAACACTACTCTTAATCATTCCTAGTCGAGTATTAACATTCAGGACAATGTTAATGCATGAGACTAGCATGTAGGTCAACAAGATGACTTGATCTCACAAGTCATGGATATGAGATATCAAGTTGACACATGGGTATGCATTGGAGAATGTATCTTGAATGACCGCCATGAGAAAGTATCATGGATCGTTATATGAGTGTCATATACTTTCTCATGTGGCTATTAGTATGACTATTAGTCCTTAGACTGAAGTCACCATGGTTCCCTACATAAGGAGTTGCATACTTTGGCCGTCAACGTCACACCCGTAAATGGGTGGACTATAAAGGCGATTCTTGGGTATGTAACAAATTATGCGGAGGGATGTGAGTGATGTAGATGGGATCTATCCCTCCTATATGAGGTGACATCGATATTCTTGATAGAGTGAGACCACGAAGTGCATGGCCATGCCCAAATGAGTCAATATGAGATATTGAGCTCATTTGATTAGAGTGAGTCTACTTGGAGTTCAAGATTTAGATTGTACCGAGGATGACACGGTCTATGCCTCGATTGGTCAATATAGATGTCAAGGATAGAGGGACATTGTCACATATTGTGAGAGTCACAATTAGTAGTCACAAAGGTGATGTTGGAGCTCAACATTCTTGTAACTTGGGTAGCAATGATGTGTTGCTAGATACCGCCATTGCTTATGTTCCTAAATCGGTTTAGGGACATTGCCAGCATACAAGAACCTATAGGGTCACACACATAAGAGCAATTAGATGGAGATTAGGTTCATATGATGAACCATGAGGATTAGGTTCATGGGATGAACCAAATTGGATTAAGAGTAATCCAAATTAGACTAATTGAGTTAGACTCAAGATGATTCAAGTGTTGAATGAGTCTAATTGAGATTTGATTCATCAAATCAATTTAAATTAATGAATAGAGATTCATTATATTAAATTGACTTGAGTCAAGTGGTTAGATTTGATCAACCATGGGAGATTAGAGGTCAAGTTTGACTTGACTTGAGAGGGAAGATGAAAGGTCAAGTTTGACTTGACCAAATGCCATGTCATGATGATGACTAGGCATGGCCGACCAATGATGGTGCTCCACATCATCATTGACTTGGTCAATTGGTGCCACATCATGAGGGAGACCAAGGGTCATGGGAGTTACATGCATGCATGTAACCCCCCCTCCATGAAGTGGCCGGCCACTTTAGGGGTTTCATTAGATGAAATTCATTTGGGTGAGTTATTCCAATTTACTTCATCTTCAACCTTGGTGCTCTTCCTCTCAAGCTCTACCTCTCCAAACCTCATCTTGCCGAAATTCCTAAGGGAGTGCTAGCACACTCTAAGGCATTTCTCTCCACCTATTGCTTGTGTGGATACCATAGAGGAGTGTGCACTTGACACTCTCGAGTTCCGGCAAACTTTTGGACGAGTGGGATAAGCGAAGGGCGTCGCTACGAGGGTAACGTTCTAACCTCTTACATCTAAGGTAGATCTAGGATTTCTGTAACCACATACATGTATTTATAATTTTTATACTTCGCACGGATCCGTGGCCGGGGGCTTCCGAGGTTTCCGCAACGCAACAAGCGGTTTTTGCGGCTCGGAAAAACCTAACAGCCGACACATAGAAGATGGTTTTCAAAGAGATTAGGGTTTTGCCTTTCCTTTGGTTGGGCGGCAAGAAATCCTAGGTTAGGGTTTGGTTGGGCGGCTAGGGTTTGGAAGTTGGAGTGGGCGGCAACTATAGGAGAGGTTCTCTTCTTCTTCCTAAGGTGTTGCCGGGACCTATCTCTATTCCCTCTACCTTGGTCGGCGCTCAATTCATTCCTCTTCTCCTCTTTATTTCATCTTGGCCGGCGGCACTAGAAGCTAGGGTTTGTCCCTAGTTTGGTTCTTTGGTGGTTTCCATTATGTTCTCTCTATTCTTGGGGCCGGCGGCATCAATCCTTTGTGGATTGGTGGTTGGCTCAAGCAAGAAGGGAAAGAGAGTTCTTCTTTCTTTGGATTGAAGAAGATCTAGGAAGCTTCAACTTGTGGAGGATCTTCGGCCACACGAAGTCTACAAGGAGGTTAGGACATACGATAGAAGATCAAGAGGTATAAAAGTTTTACAACTTTTATTATTGTTCTTTACATGTTCTTATTGATATGCTAGCTTATGTTCTTTATGTTAGTATATGTTGATTATACTAGTTTACATTTGCATGTATTTGTATAATCATGGACCCCGAAGATAAACACAAAAACCGGCGATCCGTCCGTCGTCTCTTCCACGGCTAACCGACTAGAAGAGCTTGGTTGCTTGAACAACTAGTTTGTTCAAGCGATCACTCAAGTCGTTAGCACGACGACGAATTGGTTGTGCTTAGGAAACTCATCCCATCCGGATTAGTTTTCATTAGTGAAAATTTTAATCCGGGGATATGGGAGTCGATGAGCCTCCGAGGAATAGCACATTGCCAACAGGTTCAACTCATTTGACTTGAACCTCTTGGTACTTATGTTATAGATAGGGCTCTCTAAGTCTAGAAAGTAGAGTCCGTTCATTAGAGGTGCACTACAATAGAACATATCATTTAAATAAACTGAACAACATTTGTTCTTTATTATAAATGTAAATCCTTTCTTGTCCAAACAAGAAACCGAAATTATGTTCTTAGTCAAAGCAGGCACATAACAACATTCATCTAATTCTAGTATAAGCCCAGAGGGCAGAGATAGATCATAAGTTCCTACAGCAACAATAACAACCCTTGCTCCATTGCCTATTCGTAGGTCCACCTCTCCCTTTGTCAATGCCCTGCTATTTCTCAACGCCTGCATATTGGTACAAATGTGAGATGCACATCCGGTATCTAATACCCATGATGAAGAAATAGATAGATTGATTTCTATAACATTTATACCTGAAGTAGAAGTCTCACTTCTTTTCTTCTTAAGATCTTCCAAGTAAGCTTTACAGTTACGCTTCCAGTGTCCAGCTTCCTTGCAGTGGAAGCAAGCCCCTTCCTTGGCTACCCCTCCTTTGAGGTTAAGTTCTTTGCCTTTGCCCTTGGCTTGAGACTTTCCCTTACCTTTAGGCTTGCCCTTGCCTTTCTTTTTATGCACCATCAAAATGGTGTCAGATTTTCCCTTCTTAAGGTTAAGTTCAGCAGTTCTCAATATGCTGAGCATCTCAGGCAGTGGCTTATCAATTTCATTCATGTTATAATTCATGACAAATTGATTGTAGGCTTGTGGCAAAAATTACAAGATCAGGTCAGTGGCCAGCTCTTGGCCAAGTGGGAATCCCAGCCTTTGTAGGTTTTCTACGTACCCAATTATCTTGAGTACATATGGACCTACGGGAGTCCCATCTTGCATTTTGGACCCAAACAATGCCTTAGAGACTTCATATCTCTCATGCCTTACTTTTCCTTGATATAGTTGACGAAGATGTCCAACCATATCATAAGCATTCATGAACTCGTGTTGCTTCTGAAGCTCAGAGTTCATGGTCGCGAGCATTAGACATGACACATCTAATGCATCATCTTGATGCTTCTTGTAAGCATCTTTGTCAGCTCGCGAGGCAGTGTCAGCTCAGAGCAGTCGACCGCAAGGGTTAAGGTTTACCCGACCGTCGAAAGCTCAAACTTATGTTAAGTTTGAGTTTCACGGCACTGATCGATCGCCATGTAATGGCAATGATCGCTTTGAGTCGAGTGTGTTCGATCGTATCCGATCGATGGATTTACAGCGAATGATCGCCATGGAATGACAATGATCGCCGTAAGATGTCGCGGCAGACCGCTGAGCCGAGGCCGATTGACTAAGGTAGCGATCGTGGTGAGGTCCATCAGTTGACTGCAAAGTGTTCCGTTGGACTACAACGGTCGGGATCCGACGTGTTCAGAGGTCGTTGGAGTGGCGGCAGTCGACTGCCAAGGGAAGCAGTCGACTGGTGGCTCCCAACGGGAAGAAATCAGCCCTCTCTATAAAAAGAGAGGGTGTGGAGCTTTGGGAGGTTAATGCTTAAGTTCTAAACGACCATCCAAGTGCTCCACAAGATTCAAACTCCTTCTCTTAGCTTTCTTTCACATCTATTGTAAAAGGAGTGTGCTTGATTTGTAAAGGTTACCTCCACCTAGCTTGGTGCAAAGGAGAGACCAATAGTGATTGGCTTTGAAAGAGTGATTCACCTCGGACGAATCGGGATCATGGATTAGCGGCGTAGCCGTGAACCACGTTACATCTTCTTTGTTAGCGTTTGTATTTTCGTTTATTGCTTTGTCTTTATTATTTATGCTTCCTCTTGCGCTAACGATTGTGTAGACGAGCAAACGAACGAGAGAATTCCACCACGCAACGTAAGAGGGCTATTCACCCCCCTCTAGCCGGCCAATCGATTTCCAACAAGTGGTATCAGAGCCAAGGAAAGCTTGTCGAGGACTAACCGCCACAACAAGCAACATTCAAAATGGTTGGCTCCAACATTCATCCACTGAAGTTTGAAGGAGAATTCGCTTGGTGGAAGAAGCGAATGGAGGTATTTTTCGAAACGGATTTTGATATTATGATTACAATGGAATCCGGTTTCGTTTTGCCTAGGGATGAAGAGGGGAAGCCAATAGAAAAGTCAAGATGGACCAAGAGGCAAAGAGAGGAGCACCTTGCAAACTCAAAAGCCAAGCGCCATCTATACAATGTGCTTCCTCAACAAGAAATAAATAGAATCGGAGAATGCCTAAGTGCCAAGGAGATGTGGGAGAAGCTAGTAGAGCTTCATGAAGGCACTTCGGAGGCAAAGCTAGCAAGAAGAGACCTCCTCCGCTCCCAACTTTCAAATATCAAGCTTGAAAAGGGAGAAAAAGTAACTTCCTTGCATTCTAGATTCAAAGAAATTTTAATTGGACTAACAAGTGTAGGAGAAAGGCTCTCCAATCGCGATATGATAATGAAGGCCATAGATGCTTTCCCCCGATCATCCAAGTGGAGTTCAATGGTGGACTCATTTTACATTTCAAAGAATCTAGAGGTAAGTACTCTAGATGAATTTTTCTCCACTATGGAATTACATGAATCTAGGCTTGAAGGAATACAAGAAGAGCCAAAAATACAACCCTCAAGAGGAGTAGCTTTGATGGCAAACAAGGGGAAGAAGAAGATAGAGATTCCCTCCTCCGATGATGATGAAGCGTCTTCCTCCTCTTCCATGGATAGCACGGAAGAAGCATATATGGTAAGGAGGGTAAGACGTGCTTTAAAAGGTTTTAGATTTAACAAATCAAATGATTGGAATAGAAGACCAAGGGGGAAAATCATTTGCTACAATTGCCAAGGAGAGGGACACATAAGGGACAATTGTCCCCTCCTAAACAAGAGCAAGGAAGAGAAGAAAAAGAAGGAAGAAAAGAAGAAGAAGAAGGGGAGCAAGAAGAAAGAGGAGAAGAAGACAAAGGAAAAGGGGAAGGCCAAGGCATTCAAAGCAAAGACATGGGATGACCCTTCTTCCTCTTCCTCATCCGATGAAGAAGAGCATGTCTACTCCAACCTTGCATTGATGGCTTTCGATGACTTGGATTGCTCCTCCACTGAAAATGAAGAATCAAGCTCAAGTGGAGAGAGCTCAAGTGAAGGGGGAGCCTCTACATCCTCCTCATTCGAAGAAGAAGAAGAGGACATGGAAACTATGGTAACGAATCTAACTCCTAAGAAAATAGTTTCCATGGTTTCTAGCTTAACTAGGGATTTGTTTAGAGCTAAGAAGAAGAACAAAAGCATGCTAGATCAAATTAAGGACTTAGAAAATAAACTAGAAAAAGCATGCTTAAATGATGATAATATTTCTTCTAGCTTAAATGATGGATGCTCACATGATAACTATATGCCTTTAGATGTTAGTGATGCATGTATAGAAGAAAATAGGGCTTTAAGGGAAAAGGTAGACTATTTGAAAAAAGCCCTAGAGAAATTCACAATTGGCTCAAACACCTTGAACATGATTATAGGGAGCCAAAGAGCTAGCTTTAACAAAAAAGGCCTAGGTTATAAAGAAAAGAAAAATGAAAAGGCCTATAAATGTTTAATAGCTAAGGGACAAGATAAGAAGAAAGTAATAGCTAGGAAATGGATCCCCAAAGAGTATTTAGTGAACCCCATAGGCAAAAATCTATTTTGGGTTCCAAAATCCATCCTTAAGGTTTAGGAAAACCTTAGGATAGTCAACCATATGCAATTAACCTATATCATATTTTGGTTGACTTAGGATGGCGGGACAACATTTTTAGAATAGTGTTGGGTGATGATAACGTGCCCATAAATAGTTAATGATGCTTAAATCATGATAATCAATGTAATTGCTATGTATGCTTGCAACCATGATTTATGATTTTGAAATTTGGCACGTCATCATGAGAAATAGGGTTAAATCATGATTTAGGTGATAATTTGTTTATTATCATGACATAATACCTAATGCATGATAACAATTCAATGAATACATGCGTTTCATGATCATGATGTAGAATTAATTGATATATGCCTTTATGATCATGAGGATTGTTAGGTTGATACTTAATCTTGATAGAATTGTATGAATATAATGGTTAAGTATATACAAATACCCCCTAGGATGCATCTCACACTCACCATAGGCTACCATGATTGAAAACTTAGCATGAGTGAGATGTTAGGATGATACAAATGTCCACTAATGCCTATGGCATTTAGATGGTCATTTAAGGTATCAAAATAGCAATAATAGACCAATCATGGGGAAAGCTTATGTTTAATTCATAGACATATTGCCCAAAGATCATGGTTGGATATTTCATATGTTTTCAAAACAATTTCTTACCTTAAAATATGTGTATTCATGTTTTGAAACAATTCAAATTGAAACTAGGTGTTAAAATGGATACTATTATAATAAAAAACCTAGTAGTTTTTAAAGCTTTTGGATTTTTGGCAAATACGTGAAAATATAATGATTTTTCATGAAGACCTATTTTTCACTGATAAAGAATCTTACAAGAAATATTTTTCCCAAATTTCATGATTTTTTGAATTTTCTAGAATTTTTAATGTATTTCAAATTACTTAAAATCGTAATTTGAAACCATTGTGCCATCGATCCATACATCGATAGCAATCATTGCTCATCTGAAAAACAACCCAATATTTTCTGATTTCAGATTTTAATCATGTTTTTGGTGTTCTCTTTCTATTAGACTTGATGCCATGAGTTTATAAATTAGGATTAATCTTTTTGATGGTATCAAAGAGGGAGAAATGTATGTTTAAGTAACGGGGAATATATTTTGGGGGAGAAATGATTATGCTTATGATAGGGGGAGAAAATTTTTATGGGGAGTTTCATGGATTAAGGGGGAGTTGCATGTTGCTATATCATGTTTATGTTTACATGCCTTCTTACCTTAGAATTTTCATCAAATGTTTTTACCTAACTTAAACGGATTACCACACATCAAAAAGGGGGAGATTGTTAAGGCAATCTCTTGCCATGATAAGGTTTTGATGTGTGTGGCAAAGGGTTTAAGTTAGGATGATATTGTTATTTGATATGTGCGTTGGAGTCTTGCAGGACTTAGTAATTCGCACATGGAGCCTTGGTGGGTTCACCCTCACAACCTCGTGTCTGAGTCGGAGAAGGAGCATTGCAGAGCCGTGCGTTTGATGCTGCCGAGGGATCGTCGGACGAGATGACTTGAAGTGAAGCCAAGGAAGTAGACTTCGGAGGCAAGAGACGCGAAGGAGCATTGCAGAGCCGTGCCCCTGATGCTGCCGAGGGACGTGGCCGCGAACGAAGAGAGCTTCGGTGAGGGACTTCGAGTGAGATGAGAGAATGAGTGAAATGTAAGTAGCTCATTAGGTGAACTTGGCCGAATGGCTGAGTGTCGGAGACTTGACCGCAAGGGTTAAGGTTTACCCGACTGCCGGAAGCTCAAACTTATGTTAAGTTTGAGTTTCACAAACACCGATCGCTCCGAGTCAAGTGTGTTCGTATCCGATCGATGGATTTATGCCAGATCGCTCATGGAATGGCGATCGACCAGAGGATGTCACGGCAGACGCAGAACCGCTCGTGGCCGATCGGGTCAATCGACTACGGCAATGATCGTGAGGTCCATCACCGATCGCCAAGTGTTCCGTTGGACTATAACGGTCGGGATCCGACGTGTTCGGAGACCGTTGGAGTGGCGACAGTCGACTGCCAAGGGAAGCAGTCGACTGGTGGCGGCTAACGGGAAGAAATCAACCCTCTCTATAAAAAGAGAGGGTGTGGAGCTTTGGGAGGTTAATGCTTAATAAGTTCTAAACGACCATCCAAGTGCTCCACAAGATTCAAACTCCTTCTCTTAGCTTTCTTTCACATCTATTGTAAAAGAAGGAGTGTGCTTGATTTGTAAAGGTTACCTCCACCTAGCTTGGTGCAAAGGAGAGACCAATAGTGATTGGCTTTGAAGGAGTGATTCACCTCGGACGAATCGGGATCGTGGATTAGTGGCGTAGCTGTGAACCATGTTACATCTTCTTTGTTAGCGTTTGTATTTTCGTTTATTGCTTTGTCTTTATTGTTTATGCTTCTGCTTGCGCTAACGATTATGTAGACGAGCAAACGAACGAGAGAATTCTACCACGCAACGTAAGAGGGCTATTCACCCCCCTCTATCTGGCCAATCGATTTCCAACAGCATACACTATACAACACGCACAATCACAAAAACGGCACGCAGGCCGTATTATGAATTACAACAAATCATAATCCAATCAAATTAGGGTCATTGGGCCATGACAATCACAGAATTATACATAATTCTAAATTATGTATTTTTACAGAAAATTTCTATAATTTTTCCTATTTTTTTTCCAATTTTATGAGTCACCTCTCCGTAACGGTCCCGCTAAGCGGTTTCCGGGCGCGATCGCGGGACAAGGCCCCTTTCGGGGATAGGGGCAGCGCCCCTACTCGAAAAATAAACTTTGTGAGTGTCCCTACTATGATCTTACAGTGACTTAAGTCACTATCCCAAAAATATAAAGCGAGAACTCACCGTTTCAGAGAGTTTTTCTCGGTGGTTGAAGCCGACAAGTGTCCCAACACTCGTTGCTTCGACTCTTCGAGAAAAATACCCAAATAATTCTATAAAAATAGGAAATTTACAGAAACATAAAATTCTGTAATTTTTATATCTAATATAAAAACCATAAAAATGAAACACATACATGCTTCGCACGTGGCTTTGATACCACTGTTGGGTTTTCCGAGCCGCAAAAACCGCTTTTTGCGTTGCGAAAATATCGGAAGGCCTGGCCACAGATCCGTGCGAAGTATAAAATATAAAACTAACATGTATGTGTTTAATACCTTTAGATCTACTCTAGATCTACATGATAAGAAGTTACCCTCGATGCGATGCCCTTCGCAAATCTCGCTCGTCTAAAAGGTTCGCCAGAACTCGAGAGTGTCAAGTGCACACTCCTCTATTGGTATCCACACAAGCAATAGGTGGAGAAAAATATCTTAGAGTGTGCTAGCACCCTTTAGGAATTTCGGCCAAGGAGGTTGGGAGAGCTTGAGAGGGTGATCCAAGGAAGAAGATGAAGTTGTGTAACTCACAAAATGAATTCACCATCTAATGGTAATAGTGGCCGGCCACTTTTCTTAGGGGGGGGTCACATGCATGCATGTAACTCCTCCAAGAGCTAATGACTCTTGGTCTCCCTCATGAGGTGGCACCACATGCTAAGTCAATGATGATGTGGAGCATCATCATTGGGCGGCCATGCCAAGTCATCATCATGACATGGAATTTGGTCAAGTCAAACTTGACCTTTCATCTTCCCTCTCAAGTCAAGTCAAACTTGACCTCTTATCTCCCATGGTTGATCAAATCCAACCATTTGATTCAAGTCAATTTAATTTAATGAATCTCTATTCATTAATTCAAATTGATTTGATGAATCAAATCTAAATTAGACTCATTCAACACTTGAATCAAATTGAGTCCAACTCAATTAGTCTAATTAGGATTACTCTTAATCCTCATGGTTCATCATATGAACCTAATCTCCATCTAATTGCCCTTAGTGTTTGACCCTATAGGTTCTTGTAATGTTGGCAATGTCCCTAAACCGATTTAGGAACATAAGCAATGAGCGGTATCTAGCAACACATCATTGCTGCCCAAGTTACAAGAATGTTGAGCTCCAACATCACCTTTGTGACTACTAATTGTGACTCTCACAATATGTGACAATGTCCCTCTATCATTGACATCTAGATTGACCAATTGAGGCATAGACCGTGTCATCCTCGGTACAATCTATATCTTGAACTCCAAGTAGACTCACTCTAATCAAATGAGCTCAATATCTCATATTGACTCATTTGGGCATGGCCATGCACTTCGTGGTCTCACTCTATCAAGAATATCGATGTTACCCCCGTCATATAGGAGGGATAGATCCCATCTACATCACTCACATCCCTCCGCATAATTTGTTACATACCCAGTAATCGCCTTTATAGTCCACCTATTTACGGGTGACGTTTGACGAAGCCAAAGTATGCAACTCCTTATGTAGGGAACCATGGTGACTTCAGGTCTAAGGACTAATAGTCATACTAATAGTCACATGAGAAAGTATATGACACTCATATAACGATCCATGATACTTTCTCATGGCGGGTCATTCAGTATACATTCTCCAATGCATACCCATGTGTCAACTTGATATCTCATATCCATGACTTGTGAGATCAAGTCATCGTGTTGACCTATATGCTAGTCTCTACGCATTAACATTGCCCCTGAATGTTAATACTAGACTAGGAATGATTAAGAGTAGTGTTCTCTATATCATCTCATTATCGATTCAACCAATCGATTGATATAGATAAGAACCTACTACTCAAGGACATTATTATATTTAGTTATTTGACACTAATACAAGTAAATATAATAACCATGCCTTTATAAATAGGAATATGATACAACAAAGTCCATACAACAATCATCACATGATTGACTCTAGGGCTTTCACTAACAATTAGAAGATTATGAGCTACACTACTCCAATGTCAAAGTTTATTGTGATAATGTGAGTACCATAAATTTGACCAAAAATCCGGTACATCACTCTAGGACTAAGCACATTGAAGTGAAGCATCACTTCATTCGAGATCATGTGGCTAACGGGGACATTGAACTTAATTACATAGAATTCAAGTCCAACCTAGCCGACATATTCACCAAGGATCTCCCCGAAGCAGAATATTCATCACTTAAGAGAGAACTTGGAATGTGCTTAGTAGAATAGAGGTCTAGGTTTGCATGATCCTATAGAAAATCTAGGACATATACCTCTAAGCATCTCACAAAAGACTTAAGAAATCATGATTTTTGTATTGAGCCACTTAGACAATATGTGAGATGTTAGGAAGATGGATTTGGTTCATCATGCTTGTTATGATGCATTACTATGAACCAAAATGTCATCTAGAGACATTAATCCTTCATTGGACCAATCATTGGGAAGGCTTATGCACAATTAATGTGCACATAGTTCTAAGAACATGATTGGAAATGTCAAACAAAATATAATTTCAACTATGTTTATCATATTTTGAAAAACAATTTTCAATTGCTAAGCAAAAGTGATACAAAGTTTGCAAACTACTTAAAGTTTTTGCTACTTTCCAAAATTGTATCATTTTCGAAATATAAAAAACATATATTTTTCAAATTATTTTTCCTTGATATAAAATGATTTTCGAAATGTGTACACAAAATTTCATGATTTTTCGATGTTTCTTGAATTTTTGGCGCATTTCTGAATTTGGGTTGAAAATGCTGAAAATGACATTTCAGGTGTGGCAGTCGACTGAGTCATATTTCAGTCGACTGCCACTCTGATTTTTCTGCAAATCAGCCCTATTTCTTGGTCTTAAGTGTACTCTTAAGTGTCCTACTCCTATAGTATGTTAACTTAAGTAATTAAAAAGGGTATAGGACTAATTGATGCATTGTTTTAAGGGGAGCTTCATAGTAAAATCTTCTCATCTCCTAAATTTATATTGTTGGTGCAAAGTTAGTTCATACTTCTTGTTGGTGCAAAGTTAGGACATAGTTGCATACTTATTTTTTATGCTTTGCTCCACATGCTATTCACACATAAGAACCATGTCTTGGATTAAAGTTTAGGATTGAGAGCTTAAACGTCGCCGCAAACCGCTCGCCAAACTACCCTAGCAAAACTTCAAACTGCCCTGGCGAAACTACAAACTGCCCTGGCCAAACTACCCTGGCGAAACTTCAAACTGCCCTACCAAAACTACCCTGGCCAAACTGCCCTAGCGAAACTGCAAACTACCCTGGCCAAACTACCCTGGCAAAACCGCCCTGGCAAAATTGCCATAGCTTAACCTTAGTTCAAGACATAATCAATTCAATTCTTTCATAAATATGAATCCTTCTCTTTTTGATGTATGTCAAAGGGGGAGAAGGAAGATTTAAGTTAGAATTAACATTGATATATGATGATATGTGATGTTTATTTCTGAGAACATTTGAAGACCTAACTTAAATGATTGTCAAACATCAAAAAAAGGGGGAGATTGTTGGTGCAACAATGCCCCAAGCATTTATATGTTTTTATGTTTGGATAATCATCTAAGTTAGAAAATATTTGTAATCTAATTGTGAACATGTTTAAGTGTTAGGAAAATCCAAGTATGAAGACTCGGTAAAAGAAAAGTTCAAGTGTAATCTTGGCAAGAGAAGTCCAAGGAAAGGTCTTGGAGGCGTAAGTCCAAGCATGGAGTCATGGTGGCGTAAAGTCCAAGCAGACCTTGGGAAAGGAAGTCCAAAGGCAAGTCTTGGCAATGTAAGTCCAAGCATGTAGTCTTGGCGGCGTAAAGTCCAAGCGTACTTTGGCAAAAGAGAAACCCAAGACATGACGAAACCGAGGGAAGCTCTTTGAAGCTAGCGCGAGGATGAAGGAGTTGCGGACTCGGAGGGATCCTGGAGGCGCAAGGCTAAAGGAAGAGCTAGAAGGTTGAGTCTAGGTCTAGGGAGTTAGTTTCAAGTATGATTTTCATCATACTTGAAGTATCAGTCGACTGGAGACATGTCTCAGTCGACTGATCAGTCACTCGACTGAAGATGGCCAAGTTCAGTGGCCATCAGTCGACTGCCTAGGGTTGGCAGTCGACTGATGATGCCATCAGTCGACTCCCAACCCTGGGCAGTCGACTGATCAAGTTGGCATCGGGCACAGAATGGAGTCGGACTCGACTCCTCACGGTGATTACTCGACTGATCTCTTCATCAGTTGACTGAAGAAGTTATCAATCGACTAATCAGCCTGCCATTGGAAATGGCGACTGCAAATCCCCACGGATCTCCCTCGTCAGAAGCCGTTGGTTTCAGCGGTAGTCGACTGATAGAGACCATCAGTCGACTGATCGAGGATCAATGAGAAAAATAACCCTCTCTCTATAAAAAGAGGGCATGGGGTACTTGATGAGGCTAGTGCTTATCTTCGAACATTATTCTCAAGCTCCCCATGATTTTCTAAGCTTTCTAAGTGTTTTAAATCCTCCTCTTCTCCAATCTTCATCTTCATCCATTGTAAAGAAGAGGAGAGTGTTGTAAAGAAAGTTTTCTTAGTGGAGATTCTTTGGATTGATCCACCTTAAGGATCGCCGTGGAGTAGGAGCTTAATCTTCGAACCACGTAAACTCTTTTGTTAGCAATTGTGTTTGTAGTCTCTTAATTTTGTTTAGTATTTGCTTTGCTTCCACTAACTTTACTTGTAGAAACGAAAAGAGGCTATTCACCCCCCTCTAACTTTGCAAGGATCCCTAACAAACTTCTTGTACAACAATCTCATCATCCACAATACTTTGTGGTGCCTGTTCAATTTTCATCTCAGTGCTATCTTTATCTTGAATTTCTTCAAGATGTATTTTACTCCCACTAATTCTTTTAGAAATGAACTCTCTTTCTAGAAATATTTTATTTCTAGTGACAAACACTTTGCCTTGTGTGAGATTGTAGAAGTAATATCCTTTCGTTTCTTTAGGATATCCTATAAAGTAGTACTTGTCTGATTTGGGGCCTAGTTTATCGGAGACTTGACGTCGAACATAAGCCTCACAACCCCAAATCTTCATAAAAGACATCTTGAGACTCTTCCCAGTCCATATCGTATATGGTGTCTTTATGACTGCCTTAGATGGGATGCGGTTAAGTGTGAAAGCAGCCGTCTCTAAAGCATATCCCCAAAAGAAAGAAGGAAGATTTGTATGACTCATCATTGATCGTACTATATCTAATAATGTTCGATTTCTCCTTTCTAATATACCATTCCACTGTGGTGTTCCAGGTGGAGTGAGTTGAGATCTAATCCCAAACTCAATGAGATAGTCATGAAAAGCTTGGCTAAGGTATTCCCCATCTTGATCTGATCGAAGCACTTTAATACTCTTACCAAGTTAGTTTTGTACTTCATTCTTGAATTCTTTGAACTTTTCAAAGGATTCAGATTTGTGTCTCATAAGATACACATATCCATATCTACTGAAATCATCAGTAAAAGTAATGAAGTACTGATAACCTCCTCTAGCTGCTATATTGAATGACCCACATACATCAGTATGTATGAGTTCTAACAAGTCAGTAGCTTGTTCTCCATGTCCACTAAATGGAGTCTTGGTCAACTTGCCTAGAAGACAAGATTCGCATGTCTCATATGATTCAAAATCAAATGAGTCCAGTAATCCATCCTTATGGAGTTGGGATATGTGACTCTCATTTATGTGACCCAGGCGACAATGCCAGAGATATATTTGGTTCAGATCATTAGATTTGAACTGTTTGGTATTTATGTTATAGACTGGGGTTTCAAGATCTAGAAGATAGAGACCATTCACAAGGTGTGCACTATAAAAAAATATATCATGTAAATAAACGGAACAACACTTGTCCTTTATTACAAATGAGAAACCTTTCTTGTCTAAACAAGAAACGGAGATAATATTTTTCATCAAGGCAGGCACATAACAACATTATTCTAGTTCTAAGATAAGCCCAGTGGGCAAAGATAAGGAATATGTCCCTACAGCGATGGGGACAACTTTTGCTCCATTGCCTACTCGTAGGTCCACTTCGCCCTTCGCCAATGATCTAGTCTTTCGAAGGCCTTGCACATTGGTACAAATGTGAGAAGCACTTCTGATATCTAATACCCAAGAAGACAAGATTGATAAATTGACTTTGATAACATGTATACCTTAGGCAAATGTCTCACTTCTCTTCCTTTTCACCTCTTCCAGATATAGCTTGCAGTTTCTCTTCCAATGCCCGATCTCACTGTAGTGGAAGCATTCCCCTTCCTTAGACACTCCTCCTTTAGGTTTTAATGCATTTGCTTTGCCTTTGGCTTGGGTCTTACCCTTACCTTTAGGCTTCTACTTGCCTTTGCCTTTGCCTTTGTTCACCATCAAAATGGTACCAGGCTTTGCCTTCTTAAGGTTGAGTTCAGTAGTTCGTAACATGCTCAACAACTCAGGTAAAAGCTTGTCAATTTTATTCATGTTGTAGTTCATGACAAATTGATTGTAGCCTTCTGGCAGTGACTGAAGAACAAGGTCAGTGGCCAGCTCTTGACCCAATGGAAATCCCAATCTCTGTAGGTTCTCAACGTACCCAATCATCTTGAGTACATGAGTGCCTACGGGAGTTTCTTCTTGGATTTTGTATTGAAACAAAGCCTTTGATACTTTGTATCTCTCGTGCCTTGCTTGTCCCTAATATAGTTGTTTCAGATGCTCAACCATACCATAGGCATCCATGTTCTCATGTTACTTCTTAAGCTTAGAGGTCATGGTGGCAAGCATAAGGCACGACACATCCAATGCGTCATCTTGATGCTTCTTATAAGCATCCTTGTCAGCACAAGTGGTCGTAGGGGCAGGTGGTTCAGGAATGGACTGCTCTAGGATGTACAGTTTGCGTTCTTGCTTGAGGACTATCCTCTAGTTCCTATACTAGTCTAGAAAATTAGTTCCAGTGAGCTTGTCCTTATCAAGGACAGATCACAGAGAGAGTGTGTTTGATGTATTTGACGACATGGTGATCTACAATACAGAAGTGCAGAAATGTATTATATTTCAATCATTTAATTAGGCCTTTTAACTAAATGATTCTCCCACTGGTCACAAAATGAGACAAGATCCATATTATACCACATCTTGAATTAGCTTTGGCTAATCGCCCAAGACTCATATAAGCTAGGTAGGTAACTTGTACCAATTACATCTAATGTAACTCTTGTACATCTATATGAACAACATTATTTGTTCATTGTGCCCATCGCATGAGACATCCTACTAAATTATCACTCATCTTGAGTTAGCTTTGGCAAATCGCCCAAGATTTGTATAATGTAGATAGATGTCCCATATGAGCTATGCCTCTAAGTTCATCAATCCAATGAGAGAGCTTAGTTAAGTCAAACCAAAGGTTTAATAGGCGGACATCACAATTGACCTTTCGTACTTTACCGAGATAAATCGAGTCACTTTGCTTTGGCAAACACGCTATGATTGAACAAGGTAATAGTAAGTATTAAACTTTGGTAGACATATAATAAGTGACCTTAATTTTTGTGACAACTAACTACGCATGCATCACATACAAGCATCACATACAAACATCACATGCATCACATATAACCATAGCATATATTAACATATAAACTTAAACGTGACATGGTTATGGCCTGAATCTACGATCTCCTCAAGCCAATGAGAAGAGCTATGGGTCAACCTAGGGATTGCATCTCTTCTAACCGCATCCTTTGGTTATTTTGTGTCGTTGGCATCCTTCTTGTAACTTCATCCTTCACTGGACTTTCCACTCATCATTTTGTACATTACAAAATAAGAATACTCGAGTTACATTCGAGTCTAGATCTATTTTACAACTAGAAAAATAGAGAGGGAGGCACGACTCACAGGTTGTATTATGAATTACAACATGCACTCACAACACAACCACAATCACATCGGGGTTAACGGGCCATAACCATGCACCATGGCATACATCATTCACAACGATCTATGACATAAAGATTTTATTATGATGCTAAACACGACTTATAAGTTGCTACGACATGGCGGTCTCGCTAGTGAACCCAGGACCCTTTCTTGCCACTGTTCGTAGCAATTTTGGGTGATAGATCCGAACGACAAACATGTTGTTCGATCAACAAATATGACATGCATATCTTGTTGCACAAAATCACCCAAACAATCATGCATGCACCATAATAAACTTCTTATACAAAATTTTATATCACATATAAAATGACCTATGACGATCTTTATGTATGATCTTTCGCAAGTGGCTCTGATACCACTGTTGGGAATCCTATGCGATAAATAAGAAAATCGCAGCGAAAAAAGGATCCCTCGAGCGATCCATGTGAAAGAAAACTCATACTAAAGAATATATCTATAAAGCCCTATCCTATAGGGTATACCTTTGATGCGTGCCCTTTGTTTATCCCGCTTGTCCACGATCCATCGGATCTCTTGCACGTTCAAGTGTACGTGACTCTATGGTATCCACACGAACACTCTTTGGAGAAAGGTTGTGCTAGCAACACCACAAAAGATGCTAGGCCAAGAGAAGATTTTGGCCAAGGGAAGAAGAGGGGAAAAACAAAGGCAATTTTCAACCAAAAACATCATGATCCAAGGCCTCCTTTTTATATTCATCCCATGAATATGAAAGGTTTCATCCAACCCTTATTTTTCCCTCTTCAATGCATGATAAATTCACATTAATCATGCATGAAAAGAGGTTTCATCCAACCCTTGGTTTTCCCTCTTCAATGCATGATTAATCTGAAGGTAGGAAACTTCGCTTCCTACTTCAACTTGGTCGCTTGTTCATGGCGATCTCGTCTATGTCCCCGGATTAAAAAATTAATCTTTGACAAAGAGGGATTACCAAAGCAACCGTTCCATCGTCGTGCTATTTGATTAGAGTGGTCACTTGAACAAACTTGTTGTTCAAGCAACCAACTTCTATTATTCGAATATCCGCGAAATAGACGATGTACGAATCGCCAGTTTTTGCATTTGTATTCGGGGTCCAAGTAAATTTACCCACATGCCATACATACAATATACAAAGAAACAAACAAGGAAAACAAAAAAAGATTTATACCTCTCAATCTTCTATTGTATGTCCTTCCTCCTTTTGGACGTCGTATGGGCGACGATCTTCCAAAAGTCGAAGCCTCCTAGATCACCAATCTTCCTTTCTTTGTTCACTCCGAACAAAGGAAGATCATAAAACAAAACTCTTCTTCCTATCTAGAACCGGCCACCAAGTCAATGGACTTGATGTTGCCGCCGGCCAAGGAAGAGAATATGGAGTATGGGAACTAGCCAAAAGTTCCAAGGGAAGAAACCCTAGCTCTTGCCGCCGGCCAAGGAAGAGGGGAAGAGGGTGGTGCCGTCGGCCAAAGGAGAATTAAGGAGGGTGATGGGCGTTGGCCAACTCTTGGAGAAGAGAAAGGAAACCAAACCTTCACCTTGTAGCCGCCCAAAACCCTAACCCTAGCTGCCCAAGCTTCCCACCCCAACCCTAATCCCCTTCCAATATGTTGTCGCCCAAGCCATAAGCCCTTATTTATAGAGTTGGGCTCAAGCCTCCCTTTAATCTTTACCGTCAGTTCTAGGGATTTAATCTCAATTGTCGGATCTAGAGAATTAATCTCAATCGTCGGATCTAAAGATTTAATCTCCACCGTCGGATCTAGAGTTTCATCTTCCACCATCAAATCTAGGCTCCATGAGGTTTTAATAGGCTACAATAGGGACCATGAGGAGGAGTTGGATCTTGGCCACCCAATGGATCAAGCCCACATAAAGTCCGATCCATTAATGATAATCCATTCCACTAGAGGATTTTCATTGATCTACCTCACCAACCCCCATAAGTTAATATGGGCTTCATATATTATTTGTACATATATCTCCCCGTGTTTAAGATCGAATGTCCGCCGATTAATTAATTTACTGACAATTAATTAATCAACTTCTAACTCCATGAGTAGTACCCCTCAACCTTATCATCATGCCGGACCAAGTCCACCTACAGGGTTTACATGATGAACCTTATGAGCTCCCCAAGGGAACATCATCATTCTAATATATAGGACACGGTTTCCTCCTATAATCAACGACACACCATATAAATAATACCATTTCTCAACTTACCGAGCCTATCGATTTAATCTATAAATCTCGCCCATTGGTAAATCAAAGAAATGAATACTAAGTATATGTGCCCGTTATTATATCGGGATTAAGAGCATGTACAACATAATATCTGAGGTCCGATTCCATTATGTAGTCAGCAATAAATTGAATCACCTCTATGTCGGTCCTGCTCAATACACACAAAGTGTACTAGTGTAATTCTATGGTCAAGACAAACCAATACCAAATTACACTACAACCATACCAATGGTTTGTCCATAACCATCTCGGTTGTGAGCCTTTACTTATACTTTACAAGGAACTGATAACATGATCTCCCATGTGACACTATACACCATGTTATCTACAATGTAATGTATTAGACAAAATGCATAATCATAAATATGCAAACAATGATCATGTGATTCTTATTTCAAAAATAAAGATGTTCATACAAAAGATAGACTTTTCAGTATACATCCCAACAATCTCCCACTTATACTAAAAGACTATGCTGTCCTCAAACTGCCATACATCTGATTCTCATTCCCTCCACATACCTATCAAAAGCTCTCGCTGGAAGGGCCTTAGTGAAAGGATCTACCAGATTATTCTATGATGCAATCTTGGCCACAACAACTTCTCCTCGCTTTACGATTTCTCGTATCAGGTGGTACTTGCGCTATATGTGTTTACTTGCCTTATGGGCTTGTGGTTCCTTCAAGTTTGCAACTGCACCACTATTATCACAATAAATTGTGATAGTTCTGGGCAAACCAGGAATCACATCCAAGTCCATCAAGAAGTTCCTGAGCCATACAACTTCTTTGGCTGCCTCAGAGGCTGCCACATACTCAGCTTCCATGGTGGAGTCCGCCACGCATTTTTGCTTGACACTCTTCCATACAATGGCTCCACCTCCTAAAGTAAACACAAAATCTGAGGTAGACTTACTGTTATCCCTATCTGATTGGAAGTCCGAATCTGTGTAACCCACAGGGAGTAATTGGTCTGCCTGGTAAACTAGCATATAATCCCTAGTCCTTCTCAGATACTTCAATATATACTTTACCGCAATCCAATGTCCCTATCATAGATTACTCTGATATCTGCTGACCATGCCCACGGCAAAGCAGATATCTAGTCTCGTACATAGCATCGCATACATGGGGCTTCCTACTGCCGAAGCATAATGAACCGCCTTTATCTCCTCTATCTCCTCAGATGTTCTAGAACACATCTCCTTAGATAAAGGAACTCCATGATTGAATGGTAGAAAACCTTTTTTGGAGTTTTGCATTCTAAAATAATCCATAATTGTGTCTATGTATGAAGCTTGAGATAAGCACAACATCCTTTTCTTGCGATCCCTTATAACCTTGATCCCAAGGATGTGTCCCACTTCTCCCAAGTCCTTCATATCAAACTGTTTAGACAACCATACCCTTACGTCCGATAACACATTGACATTGTTGCCAATTAACAAAATGTCATCTACGTATAGTTCAAGAAATACCACTACATTTTCGTCACATCTCTTGTATACACAAGACTCATCTGAACTTTGAATAAATCCATAAGACTCGATTACCTCATCAAAGCAGATATTCCAAGACCTCTAAGCTTGCTTCAATCCATAAATGGACCGATTAAGCTTACACACAAGATGCTCTTTGCCCTTTGCAATGAATCCCTCTGGTTGCTTCATATAGATATTTTCCTCAAGACTTCCATTAAGGAAAATTGTCTTGACATCCATCTTCCATACCTCATAATCCATATGAGTAGCAATATATAAGAGAATCCGGATAGACTTAAGCTTGGCTACCGACGAAAAGGTCTCCTAATAATCGATACCCTCTTTCTGAGTATACCCCTTCGCTACAAGCCTTGCTTTGAAGGTCTCAACCTTCCCATCTATTCCTCTCTTTCTTTTGTAGAACCACTTGCATCCAATGGTTTTTACACCATTGGGTGGTTCTACTAGCTCCTGTTAGGACCTTTGTAACGCTAGAGGGGGGGTGATTAGCGTTTCTTCGTTTCTACAATCAAGTTAGCGGAAGCAATACAAATACAAAACGAATACAAATACGAAATAAGAAACCAAACGCTAACACCCAATTTACGTGGTTCGGAGATGACGCTCCTACTCCACGGCAATCCGTAAGGTGGATTAGCCCTAGCCAAGCTTCACTATCTTCTCCTTTGGATGAACCAAGGTGGAGAAACCTTTCTTACAATGCACTCCTCTTCTTTACAATGATGGATGATGAAGAACAAGAGAAGAGGAGGTTTTGGATTGCTAAAAACACTTAGAAAACTTGGTGAGCACGAGGATGAAGTTAGGAGTTAGAGCACTAGCCTCACCATGCTCCCCATGACCCCTTTTATAGAAGAGGGCTGTTTTTCCTGCCTCGTCGATCATCGGTGATGCATGCCATCGATCGCCGGCCAATAACGGCTTCAAACGCGATCTCCGCGGAGATTCATAGCCGCAATCTCAGCGGCCGGTGATCGATCGGTGATCTCTCCATCGATCGATGGAGTGATCGATCAGTGATCACGCAATGAGCGAGATCAGATTCTCGTGGCATTTCTTTCCTTGATCGATCATTTCCCATAGCGATCGATAGTAGATCCCGATCGACATGCCCAACAAGCCGATCGATGGTGGTGGTTTCACTGACTCGACCGCTCGACTGACCGATCGATACATCGTATTCGATCGATACTCATTAAGTATGGATAATTCATACTTGTTTTTATACCCTAGACCTAGACTCAACCTTCTAGCTCCGTATTAAGCCTTGCGCCTTGGGATCCCTCCAGTCCGCGACTTGTTCATCCTTTGCGCTTTGCTTCCAAGAGCTTCCTTGGTTTCGTCATGTCTTGGGTTGCCAAATGCTTGGACTTTACGCCGCTAAGACTACAAGCTTGGACTTATCTGCCAAGACCTTACTTTGGACTTCCTTTGCCAAGGTTCACTTGGACTTTCGTTGCCAAGACTACAAGCTTGGACTTCCTTTGCCAAGGTTCACTTGGACTTCTGTTGCCAAGACTACAAGCTTGGTCTTATCTTGCCAAGTCCATCCCTTGGACTTCCTTTGCCAAGATCATACTTGGACTTCTCTTTTACTGTCACTTAAACACATTCGCAATTAGATCACAACACATTTGCCTAACTTAAATGATTATCCAAACATCAAAACATATAAATGCTTGGAGCATTGTTGCACCAACAATCTCCCCCTTTTTGATGTTTGACAATCATTTAAGTTTAGGTCTTTTAAAATATAATCATATTTCCAAGATAGATTCTAACTTAAACATTCCTTCTCCCCTTTGTGGACATCAAAAAGAGAAGGATTCATAAATGAAAGAGCTAAGGGTATTGGATCTTGGACTAAGGTATAAGATTGAAATTAAGCTCCCCCTTAATCCAAGATATGATGTGTAAATCATATTTGAAGCAAAGCATATCAATGAATTAAACATGAAGTTCTAACTTTGCACCAACAATGGATTTTAGGGAAGAAAACGATATTATATATGAAACTCCCCTAAAACATCGCATTAATCATCCTAAAACTTTGTTTATTGCAACATTATCATACCATAGTTTTAGGACATCAAAGATACACTAAATATCAGAAAATGGAGCTTAATATCAGAAAACGGTGTATCGATCAGATCGGTTTACGAACGATCATTGCTAGACTAATGAAATTTCACCTTTTCATTAACTTTAGAAATGCGGTAGAAATTCCAGAAATCTTGAAAAATCACGAAATTTCGCGTACACATTTCTGAAATCATACTTGATGAAGGAAAAATAATTTGAAAAATATATGTTTTTCAGATTTCAAGATTGATACAACCTTGGAATCTATCAAAAGTTCTAAAGAATTTGCAACCTTTGTATCACTTTTGTAGTTCATTTGGAAATTGTTTTTCAAAATATGATGAACATAGTTTAAAATATATATTATTTGGAATTTCCAACCATGTTCTTTGAGCTATGTATCCATTACTTGAATACAAGCCTTCCCAATGATTGATCCATAAGGTGTTTATGTCTCTAGGTGTGTCATTGGCTCATAGTAATGCATCATAACAAGCATGATGAGCCAAGTACACCTTCCCTATTATCTCACATGGTTCTAGGTGTCTCAATACAAAAATCAAGGTTCTTAAGGCTTTTGTGAGATGTAACAAGGTATAAAGATAACATATAAACATGGGATTATGCAAGCCTAGAATTTTACTCCACAAAGCACATACCAAGCTCTCTCCTTAAAGATGAAAATTCATTTTCGGGAAGAGCTTTGGTGAAGATATCGGCAAGGTTGGACTTAGATTCTACATAATTAAGTTCAATGTCCCCTCTTGCCACATGATCTCTTATGAAGTGATGTTTCACTTCAATGTGCTTGGTCCTAGAGTGATGTACCGGATTTTTGGTCAAGTTGATGGTACTCACATTGTCACAATAAACCTTAATGTTAGAGTAGTGTAGCTCATAGTCCACAAGAGTATGTCTCATCCAAAGCAATTGAGCTACACAACCACCCATAGCCACATATTCGGCTTCGGTGGTTGATAAAGCAACACAATGTTGCTTCCTACTACTCCAACTAACTAGGGAGGACCCAAGAAATTGGCATCCACCACTAGTACTTTTCCTATCCAATTTGCACCCGGCATAATCGGAATCGGTATAACCAAGCAATTCAAATGACCTAGTCCTAGGATACCAAAGTCCTACATTTAGAGTACCTTTAATATATCTTAATACTAAATGTGATTCTTTGGCACAAGATTGGTATCTTGCACACATACCTACCGCAAATAAAATATCGGGTCTACTAGCGGTTAGGTATAGTAGGCTACCTATCATACTCCTATAAAGTTTAAGATCGATTGATTTACCATCATGATCGCTATCTATTCTAGTGCTAGTGGCCATAGGAGTGCTTACAATTTTGGCATTTTCCAAACCAAATTTCTTGATCATTTCATTTGCATATTTGGTTTGATAAATATGGATACCTTCATTGGTTTGTTTTACTTGTAATCCTAGGAAAAAATTGAGTTCTCCAACTAAACTCATTTCAAATTCATTTTCCATATTTTTTATAAAGTCTTGAAGTAGATCATCATTTGTAGACCCAAAGATGATATCATCAACATATACTTGGGCTATGAATATATCTTTCAATGTTGACTTTATAAATAAGGTTTGATCTACTTGTCCTCTTCTAAAATCCTTAGAAATTAAGAAGGATGACAATCTTTCATACCATGCCCTAGGAGCTTGTTTTAACCCATATAATGCTTTCCTAAGCTTATATACATGATTTGGATAATCTATGTTCTCAAACCGGTGGTTGCTCTACATACACTTCCTCCTTAATAAAACCATTTAAAAATGCCGATTTAACATCCATTTGGTAAAGTTTAAATCCCATGTAGGAAGCATACCCTAAGAGAATTCTAATAGATTCTAATCTAGCAACCGGGCATAAGTCTCATCATAGTCAAGCCCTCAACTTGATTAAATCCCTAGCAACCAACCTAGCCTTATTTCTAGTGATATTTCCTTGGTCATCTAACTTATTCCTAAAGACCCATCTTGTAGTAATTATGGTGCTATCATTGGGTCTAGGTACTAACTCCCAAACTTGACTCCTCTCAAATTGAGCCAATTCATCTTGCATTGCCAAAATCCAATCCGGATCATGGAGTGCATCATTGATCGATTTAGGCTCAATTTGTGAGATGAGAGCAACTTGACTAGTAGGAGCCCTATGAAATGACCTAGTTCTTACTCCTTGAGATAGATCTCCTACTACTTGGTCAAGTGGATGATCTTGATGAATTCTTAGGTTTCTAGAAGGGGTTTCAAATTGATCATTGTTATCCTCCACCCTTCTTTCATCATCGGAATCTTCTTTTCCTCCCCCTTGATCATTGCCCCTAATAGTCAAATTTTGAAGTTTTTGGGTAATGTCTTGATTATTGTCATTAATATCCTTATCAATGGAGGACTTTCTAGGGTAGGTACTCGTAGTTTCATCAAATTTAACATTTGAGGACTCCTCAATTCCTTGGGTTCTCTTATTGTAGACTCTATACCCTTTACTTGTGGATGAGTATCCAACTAGAATTCCCTCATCCGCTTTAGATTCAAATTTCCCTAAGTTATCTTTGGTATTTAAGATATAAACTTTACATCCAAAGACTTTGAAATAGTGAATTGTGGGAATAGTTCCATTCCATAGTTCAAAAGGTGTCTTTCCTAAAAACCTATGGATTTGAACCCTATTTTGGATATAGCAAGCGGTATTAACCGCTTCCGCCCACAAGTAGCTAGGTAGAGAATATGCATTTAGCATAGTCCTAGCCACTTCTTGTAGGGCACGATTTCTCCTTTCCACCACCCCATTTTGTTGGCGTGTTCTAGGACAAGAGAACTCATGCTTGTACCCTTGCTCTAAACAAAATTGTGAAAATTTAAAGTTTTCAAATTCACCACCATGATCACTACGGATCCGGTTGATTTTGAGTTTCTTTTCATTTTCAACCCTTTTACTAAATCCTATGATTATTTCTAAGGTATCATCCTTATGTTTCATAAAGTAAACCCAAGTATACCTAGAAAAATCATCCACAATGACTAAACAATATTTGTTACCATTTAAAGATGGAGTGCTATGGCAATCAAATAAATCAAGATGCAATAATTCTAATGGTAAAGACGTATTAGTTAAGGTTTTACCTTTGTGTGATGCTTTTGTTTGTTTTCCTTCTTGGCATGCATCACACATTTTGTTCTTGACATACTTGATCTTTGGTAACCCTTTGACCAACTCCATCTTGGCTACCTTGGCTATGTTTTTCATGTTGACGTGCCCCAATCTTCTATGCCATAGCCAACATTCTTCTTCTTTTGCCACAAGACACTTAGTAGAAATGTTAGAAGCATATGAAAGATCAACATAATAGATGTTTGATTTCCTATATCCAACTAACATGCAATCATTTAATTCCTTGTGTTTAATCATGCATTTAGAGGATTCAAACGAGACATGATAGTTTGCATCACAAAGTTGACTAACACTTAATAAATTAAACTTCATATTTTCAACTAGCAAGACTTTGTGAATAACAATTTTAGGGGATACCTCAATTGTACCTCTACCTAGTATCTTGAGTTTTCCACTATTCCCAAAAGATACCGCTCCCTTCTTCACATATTTAATTGTGGAGAACTTGCTCACATCCCTGGTCATATGTGTTGAGCAACCGCTATCCACAATCCACATACCTCGCTCTCCTACCTAAATCACATGAAAAACACAAGCTTTTGGTACCCAAACATTTGGACCGGTAACATTAATTAAAAACTTCTTAGGTACCCAAGCTTTCTTAACCTTACCCTTAATGGTTCCTTTCCTATTAATTAATGAAATATAAGCAACCTCTTTCTCTTTTGGCTTATATCCTAAACCGGCCTTGTTATAAACCGCTCTTTGCCTACTAAGGATCATGTCAAGATCTTTTGAGCCATTTGAAAATTTTTCTAAACATGTTTTCAATTTACTAACCTCATCCTTAAGTTTTTCATTTTCTTCCCTAAGCATGCAAGAGTCAACAAAAAGTTTTTCATCCCGAATTGCTTTTAATTCTATCTTCATGCTCTTAACCTTAGATTTAGATTTATGTAGAGCTTCTTGAAGATATTCAATTGATTTATAAAGAAGTTCTACTTTAGGAGAATTCATTACCTCATCGTCACTAGATGACGATTCATCATGAGGAGCTTTCTTCTTGGCTTGACGGGAATCATCTCCTAGTGCCATGAGTGCCACATGGCGAGTGATGTGGCAAAGCTCATCATCGGAAGATGAGTCTTCAACGCTTGGTGTGTCCCATGTGGTTTGAGCCACCATAGCCTCCTTCTTCTTCTTCTCCTTCTTGTCCTTCTTCTTCTTTTCTTTTACCGCCTTCTTCTTTAGCTCCAGGCAATTTGGCTTTATGTGCCCTTCTTATTGCAAGCATGACAAATCACATTATTGTTAAAATTTGAATTACCACTACTTTTACCTCTTGATGAGTGGAACCCCTTCCTTGCTTCTCTATTCTTGAATTCCTTTGATTTTCTAAGGAACTTCTTGACAAAATGGGCCACCTCACTAGCCGAGTCTCCATCACTACTTGACTCTTGCTCCGACTCGGATGAAGATGACACCTCTTTCCTTTCTTTCTTCTTCTTTTCTTTCTTTTCAACAAATAGGGCCAAACCCTTTTCCTTAGAAGACATGTTAGTTTGTTCATGCAATTCAAACTCACAAAATAGTTCATCAATTTTAATTTGTGAGAGATCCTAGTTACCTTGATGGCATCAACTATAGAGGTCCATAAAGAATTTCTAGGAAAAGCTTGTAAAATATACCTTACTAAATCCCGGTTGTCAACTCGCTCACCTATGATATGGAGTCCGTTCACAATTTCCTTGAACCTTCCATGCATTTGGCTTACGGTTTCATGCATCTTCATTTGGAAGGCTTGAAGTTGTCCAATTAGAAGGTCCTTCTTTGCCCTCTTTGACTCCTTGGAACCTTCATTTAGCTCAATGAGCTTTTCCCATAGCTCCTTGGCGGATTCAAAAGGCCCCACCTTGTTGAGTTGCTCCATTGTGACGCCGCATTGGATGGTGAGGCGGCTTTGCATTTGACTCAAAGTGCGGTTCATCTCCTTGTCCAATCCTTGCTTGGAATAGGGTTTCCACGCTCATCCACGGTTCCTCGAAGCCATCTACAACACTATGCCAAATTAAAATATTACTCATTAAATAGTACTTCATCCTACCTTTCCAATATGCGAAGTGACTCCCATCGAAGAGTGGTGGCTTGGCGATGCTATATCCCTCTTGAAGAGCCATTGATGCCTTGGTTGATGGTGAGATCTTCCAGCGATCCGGGCTCGATACCACTTGTTAGGACCTTTGTAACGCTAGAGGGGGTGATTAGCGTTTCTTCGTTTCTACAATCAAGTTAGCGGAAGCAATACAAATACAAAGCGAATACAAATACGAAATAAGAAACCAAACGCTAACACCCAATTTACGTGGTTGGAGATGACGCTCCTACTCCCAATCCGTAAGGTGGATTAGCCCTAGCCAAGCTTCACTATCTTCTCCTTTGGATGAACCAAGGTGGAGAAACCTTTCTTACAATGCACTCCTCTTCTTTACAATGATGGATGATGAAGAACAAGAGAAGAGGAGGTTTTGGATTGCTAAAAAACACTTAGAAAACTTGGTGAGCACGAGGATGAAGTTAGGAGTTAGAGCACTAGCCTCACCATGCTCCCATGACCCCTTTTTATAGAAGAGGGTTGTTTTTCCCGTTGGGCCTCGTCGATCGACCGATGCATGCCATCGATCGGCTCGCGGCCAACGCCCGCGATCTCGCGAGAGATTCGTAGAGCGCAATCTCCAACGGGCGGTGATCACGATCGATCTCTCCATCGATCGACCGATGGAGTGATCGATCGAGTGATCACGCAATGATGAGTGAGGCGCATTCGTGGCATTTCTTTCCTTGATCGATTGTTTCCCATAGCGATCGAGATAGCATCATCGATCGACATGCCCAAAGCGCCGATCGATGGTCGTGGTTTCACCGACTCGACCGACCGATCGGCCGATCGATACATCGTATCGATCCGATACTCATTAAGTATGGATAATTCATACTTGTTTTTATACCCTAGACCTAGACTCAACCTTCTAGCTCCGTATTAAGCCTTGCGCCTTCAGGATCCCTCCGAGTCCGCGACTTGTTCATCCTTTGCGCTTTGCTTCCACGAGCTTCCTTCGGTTTCGTCATGTCTTGGGTTGCCAAATGCTTGGACTTTACGCCGCCAAGACTACAAGCTTGGACTTATGCTGCCAAGACCTTACTTTGGACTTCCTTTGCCAAGGTTCACTTGGACTTTACGTTGTCAAGACTACAAGCTTGGACTTCCTTTGCCAAGGTTCACTTGGACTTTACGCTGCCAAGACTACAAGCTTGGTCTTATGCTGCCAAGTCCATCCCTTGGACTTCCTTTGCCAAGATCATACTTGGACTTCTCTTTTACCTGTCACTTAAACACATTCGCAATTAGATCACAACACATTGCCTAACTTAAATGATTATCCAAACATCAAAACATATAAATGCTTGGAGCATTGTTGCACCAACAGCTCCCAGACCTGATTTGAATTCATAGATTCAATCTCAGCATTCATTACACTTTGCCAAGATATCGCATCTTTATCTTGGATTGCCTCGTCATATGTCCAGGGATCAGGTTCATGCTCATCAGGGACCAAATCAGAAGATTCTCCCAAGAACATGAATCTATCAGGTTGTCTCACAACCCTCCCACTACGACGAGGTATCACCTGTGTATCCTCTGTGACATGCGGTGCAGTGACATGTGGTATATCCTCTTATACCGGAGGTACTAAAGAAGTGACATCCCCTTTTAACTCCTCCAGAACAATTTTACTCTTGGGCTTGTGGCTAATCACATAGTCTTCCTCTAGAAATCTGGCATTCGTGCTAACGATCACCCTCTGATCTCTAGGACTATAAAACAAACCTCCTTTCATTCCTCTAGGATAGCCAACGAACATGCACACTTCTGTACGAGGTTCCAACTTACCAGCATCTGCCTTCATCACATGTGCTGGACTCCCCTAAATCCGAATATGTCTCAGACTAGGTTCTCACCCAGTCCACAATTCTGTGGGAGTAGAAGACACTGATTTAGATGGAACCAAGTTCAGAATATACACTGCCATATCTAGAGAATACCCCCAGAACAAATTTGGCAAATCATAATAACTCATCATCGATCTAACCATCTCCATAAAGGTCCTATTCCTTTGCTCTGCTACACCATTCTGTTAGGGTGTGCCAGGTGCAGACAATTGGGATTGAATTCCAGCCTCTGATGAGTAATTCCTAAACTCTCCCAAGAGGTACTCACCACCACGATCAGATCGTAGTGTCTTGATACTTTTACCTTGATGTTTCTCCACATTAGCCTTGAATTCTTTGAACTTGTCAAAGCATTCAGACTTCCGGTGCATCAAGTAAATGTATCCATACCTTGAATAATCGTCTATAAAAGAGACAAAATATTCAAAGCCACCTCTTGCCTGGATAGACATAGGACCACACAAATCAGAATGAACCAATTCCAACACATTTTTGGCTCTATACCCCTTGGCCTTAAAAGGCCTCTTGGTTATTTTACCCTCCAAGCAAGATTCGCAGGTTGGGAAATCTTCCACCACTAATGAACCTAGAGGTCCATCAGCTATCAACCTTTGAATTCTGCTTAGGTTAATATGACCTAGCCTTAGATGCCAAAGATATGTTTGGTTCATCTTCGAAGGTTCTTTTCTCTTATTGGAATTAGAAGATGAGTTATTCACTTCTATTTGCATCGTGGGAGATTTTGGTTCGAGTGTATACAAATTTCCTATCAATGCACCAGAATAGATAATCTCCCTATTCCTTTTTATAACAACTCTGTCATTAAAAGAAATAGAATATCCATCCATAAACAATTTAGAAATCGAAATCAAATTCTTTCTAAATAAGTGTACATAAAGGCAATTTTTAAGAACCAAAACTTTATTCCTCTCAAAAGACAAATAAACATCTCCCACTGCAACAGCCGCCACCTTTATGACATCGCCCAAGTATACGGTAATCTCCCCCTTAGTCAGTCGTCTGGTTTCCTGGAACCCCTGCAAAGTATTTTAGACATGATCAGTGGCTCCCGTATCTACACACCAGGTGCTGATAGATAACACCGCTAAACATGTTTCAACGACTAGACCAAAAGATATACCTTTGTTCCGCTTCCGGTTGGGGCAGTCCTTCTTCCAGTGTCCAGTCTGCTTGCAAGTGAAGCACTTGCCTTTCGGCTTCTTCACTCCTCCCTGAGTTCCTCCCGCCACCTTTTCCCCAGCTTGTTTCTTCTTCTTCTTGCCTTTCGGCTTAGAAGTAGAAACCTTTTGGGCAACCATGGCCTGCGCCTGAGCACTCTGATGAAATAGCCCCTCTGCCGCCTGGAGTTTTGTTAGAAGCTCCGCCAACGAATACAACCTCTTGTTCATGTTGTAGTTCAGGCAAAACTACTCAAAACTCCTAGGTAGAGACTGGAGAATGATATCGACCTGAGTTTCCCCATCGATCTCAGCTCTGAGGACTTCTAGCTCATTCAAATGAGCCATCATCTTGAGAACATGATCCCTCACGGGTGTTCCCTCGATCATGATGGTCGTCATCAAGTTCCTCATGGCTTCTTGCCTAGCAGCCCGATTCTGGTGTCCGAAAAGCTCTTTGAGATTGAGCATCATGTCATAAGCAGTGACCATGGCTTGATGCTGATGTTGCAGTACATTTGACTTGAAGGTTTTTCCTTTGGAACCGAAGCTCTGATACCACTTGAAGGTAGGAAACTTCGCTTCCCACTTCAACTCGGTCTCTTGTTCATGGAGATCCGTTCTACGTCCCCAGATAAAAAAAATTTAATCCTAGATGAAAGGGATTACCCAAGCAACCGTTTCATCGTCGTGCTATTTGATTATAGTAGTCACTTGAACAAACTTGTTGTTCAAGTAACCAACCTCTATTCTACGAATAGCTGCGGAATAGACGATGTACGGATCGTCGGCTTTTGTGTTTATGTTCGGGGTCCAAGTTATATTAGCCACAAAATAGAATATATCATGCATATATAATTGAAAACAATTATAAACATGTTACATAAGAAAATAGACAAGTATTATACCTCTCAATCTTCTATCGTATGTCCTTCCTCCTTTTGGACGTCGTGTGGGCGATGATCTACCAAAAGTCGAAGCTCCTAGATCACCAATCTTCCTTCCTTGCTCGCTCCGAACAAGAGGAAGACTAAGAAACAAAACCCTTCTCCTTCCTTTAGCCAACTAATAAACACCAACCTAGGTGCTTGCCGCTGGCCAACAAGGAGAAGATGATGGAGATAGTTGCCGGCCAAGAACTCCAAGGGAAGACCCTAAGCCTTGTTTCCACCGGCCAAGGAGAGGAGAAAGAGTAGGTTTGGATGCCGGCCAAGGGAGGGAAGGGCTTGTATGGGCGCTGACCACCAAGGAAGAAGAAGAAGAAAAGGAAAACCTTTCCTTATTTGGTGCCGCCAACACCCAAACCCTAATCCCCAATGCTTGCCGGCGCTTACCCTAATCCTATCTCTATTGGAATTCTTCTTGCCGCCCCACCCCATGCTCTCCTTTTATAGAGTTAGGGATATGCCTTGTTTTAATCTCCACCATTGGTTCTAGGTATTTAATCTCAACCGTCGGATCTAGAGATTTAATCTCAACCATCGGATCTAGAGATTTAATATCTACCTTTGGATCCAGAGTTTTGTTTTCAACCGTTGGATCTAGGCTTCATGAGGTATTAATAGGCTACAATAGGGACCATGAGGAGGAGTTGGATCTTGGCCACCCAATGGATCAAGCTCATATAAAGTCCGATCCATTAATGATAATCCAATCCACTAAAGGATTATCATTGATCTACCTCACCAACCCCCAAAAGTTAATATGGGCTCCATATATTATTTGTACATTTTCTCCCCCGTGTTTAAGATCTCGAATGTCCATTGATTAATTAATTTATTGACCATTAATTAATCAACATCTAACTCCATGGGTAGTACCACTCAACCTTTTCATCATGCCGGACCAAGTCCACCTGCAGAGTTTACATGATGAACCTTATGAGCTCCTCAAGGGGACATCATCATCCTAATATATAGGACACAGTTTCCTCCTATAATCAACGACACACCATATAAATAATATCATTTCCCAACTTACCAAGTCTATCGATTTAATCTATAAATCTCATCCATTGGTAAATCAAAGAAATGAATACTAAGTATATGTGCCCGTTATTATATTCGGAATTAAGAGTATGTACAATATAATATCTGAGGTCCGATTCGATTATGTAGTCAGCAATAAATCGAATCACCTCTAAGTCGATCCTACTCAATACACACAAAATGTACTAGTGTGATTCTATGGTCAAGACAAACCAATACCAAATCACACTACAACCATACCAATGGTTTGTCCAAAGCCATCTTGGTTGTGAGCCTATACTTATACTTTACAAGGAGCCGATAACATGATCTCTCGTGTGACACCACACACCATGTTATCTACAATGTAATGTATTATACAATATGCATAACCATAAAAATGCAAACAATGATCATGTGATTTTTATTTCAAAATAAAAATGTTCATACAAAAGATAGACTTTTCAGTATACATCCCAACATGACATAGATGCCAAGATGTAACATTGCGCCATCTCATCAGCCTTAATCCACTTCTTATAACTCTCCTTCTCCTTTTCCCCAGAATCATCCGCAGGCTTAGGAGGGCACTCTTCGAGGAGTACATATTTGTATTCCTCAGCAGTCAAGACAATGTCAAGATTCCCCTTCCAATCAACATAATTGGGTCCAGTAAGTTTATTTTCTTTCAGTATCACAGCAAGCAGTTTGAAAGTTATTTTGAAAAACCTAAGAATCACATAGATCAAAACATTAGATTTCAAAAAATTATTGATTCCTCAAACAATAAAATTTTAAAATCAACCAACACCTCAAAACACTGAGAATATCGTATGCCACGATAGTGTGGACGTATACGAATTCTACATTTGTAAGAGGAGGTTTTACCCATTAATTTTACCATCTTGTCAACCTAACTTTTTGACAAATAAAATTAATAGTTGGTTCCTCTTTGGCCCTACAAATAAAAGCAGTGACTCCGATAGGGAGGATACTCTTATTTGCATCTAAGTATTCACCATTACTCGGTACCAAGGTAATTATCTCGGGTTATGTGCCTTTCGATGGGGAAGTACACACGATCCTTAATAATTTTCTATAACCATATTCGACCTTGTGATCCACAAACAAACTCATTCGATGGGGAGGAAGGCACTCAGAGCCGACGCGTAAGTTTGTTTGCATCACATGTTAAATCGTAATGGAGGCTGTGGGAATTTATAAAAATATCCCTCTCCCACTTAGTAATTTAAAATTGAGAAATTTTCTAGCCTACGACATGCATATCAAACAATAAGCAATAAATATGAAAAGGAAATATTTTTCAACTATTATGGCTTTTGTCTCCAATATGCCTCCCGTCATATCGTCATCTCGTCCGCTCCTTCCTACGCCATGTACAAGCCATCCGGAGATCCGAGCCGAGAAAAACTATTTTAATTTACATCCATCGATCCTATACTCCACGAAGGAGTGTACATGAAATCTAGATAGAAAGTAAACTAAAATAAAATGAGTAGCTAAACAATGTCGTACTTAATTACAAAATTAAATACTAGTCTCGTCAACCCCGAGGATTCAAAAAAATATACAATTACACACATACAATCACATACACACATATGACCATAATAGTTGGATCCTATGCCTGTAACCAAAAAGTTAACCTACGCACATCCTACTATTATCCGGGACATATAATATATGAAAAGTGCATAAAAGTAATCGAATCCTAAACACACAAAACCAAAAATCGTGACTCTGATACCACTTGAAGGTAGGAAACTTCGCTTCCCACTTCAACTCGGTCGTTTGTTCATGGCGATCCCGTCTACGTCCCCGGATTAAAAAATTAATCCTTGACAAAGAGGGATTATCAAAGCAACCGTTCCATCATCGTGCTATTTGATTAGAGTGGTCACTTGAACAAACTTGTTGTTCAAGCAACCAACTTCTATTATTCGAATAGTCGCGGAATAGACGATGTATGGATCACAAATTTTTGCATTTGTATTGGGGGTCCAAGTAAATTTAGCCACATGCCATACATACAATAAACAAAGAAACAAACAAGGAAAACAAAACAAGATTTATACCTCTTGATCTTCTATTGTATGTCCTTCCTTCTTTTGGACGTCGTGTGGGCGACGATCTTCCAAAAGTCAAAGCCTCCTAGATCATCAATCTTCCTTTCTTTGTTCACTCCGAGATCATAAAACAAAACTCTTCTTCCTATCTAGAACCGGCCACCAAGTCAATGGACTTGATGTTGCTGCCGGCCAAGGAAGAGAATATGGAGTATGGGAACCGGCCAAAAGTTCCAAGGGAAGAAACCCTAGCTCTTGTCGTCGGCCAAGGAAGAGGGTGGTGCCGCCAGCCAAAGGAGAATCAAGGAGGGTGATGGGCATCGGCCAACTCTTGGAGAAGAGAAAGGAAACCAAACCTTCACCTTGTAGTCGCCCAAAACCCTAACCCTAGCCGCCCAAGCTTGCCGCCCCAACCCTAATCCCCTTCCAATATGTTGCCGCCCAAGCCATAAACCCTTATTTATAGAGTTGGGCTCAAGCCTCCCTTTAATCTCCACCGTTGGTTCTAGGGATTTAATCTCAACCGTCGGATCTAGAGAATTAATCTCAACCGTCAGATCTAAAGATGTAATCTCCACCGTCGGATCTAGAGTTTCATCTTCCACCATCGCATCTAGGCTCTATGAGGTTTTAATAGGCTACAATAGGGACCATGAGGAGGAGTTGGATCTTGGCCACCCAAGGATCAAGCCCACATAAAGTCAGATCCATTAATGATAATCCATTCCACTAGAGGATTATTATTGATCTACCTCACCAACCCCCATAAGTTAATATGGGCTCCATATATTATTTGTACATATATCTCCCCATGTTTAAGATCTCGAATGTTCATCGATTAATTAATTTACTGACAATTAATTAATTAACTTCTAACTCCATGAGCAGTACCACTCAACCTTATCATCATGCCGGACCAAGTCCACCTGCAGGGTTTATATGATGAACCTTATGAGCTCCTCAAGGGGACATCATCATCCTAATATATAGGACACGGTTTCCTCCTATAATCAACGACACACAATATAAATAATACCATTTCTCAACTTACCGAGCCTATCAATTTACTCTATAAATCTCTCCCATTGGTAAATCAAAGAAATGAATACTAAATATATGTGTCCGTTTTTATATCGGGATTAAGAGCATGTACAACATAATATCTAAGGTCCGATTCGATTATGTAGTCAGCAATAAATCGAATCACCTCTATGTTGGTCCTGCTCAATACACACAAAGTGTACTAGTGTAATTCTATGGTCAAGACAAACCAATACCAAATTACACTACAACCATACCAATGGTTTGTCCATAACCATCTCGGTTGTGAGCCTTTACTTATACTTTACAAGAAACTGATAACATGATCTCCCGTGTGACACTACACACCATGTTATCTACAATGTAATATATTAGACAAAATTCATAACCATAAATATGCAAACTATGATCATGTGATTCTTATTTCAAAAATAAAGATGTTCATACAAAAGATAGACTTTTCAGTATACATCCCAACATAATCCACATTAATCATGCATGATGAATTTGTACCATCCAAATTGATTTGAGTCCAACTTAAGTCAAATCAATTTGAGTCCATTCATCCAACTTTTGATTTTTCCTCTTCAATGCATGATTAATTCACATTAATCATGCATGATGAATTTATTCCATCCAAAATGATTTGAGTCTAACTCAAGTCAAATCAATTTGAGTCCAACTCAAATTCGGCCATTTTATTTGAGTCTAACTCAAATCCAATCCTTTCAATTAATCCAATTCAATGCCTAATGGTTCATTTAGTCAAACTAAAATGGATGTCATCTCCAAAACAACATGTTCTTTGTGTGTGACCCTATAGGATTTCGTAACGTTGGTAATGCCTTTAAACCACTTTAGACACATAAGCAATGAGCGGCATCTAGCAATGCATCATTGCTACCCAAGTTACAAAAATGTTAAGATCTGACAAAACCTTTCTGTGACTATTATCTTGTATGACAGTGTCCTTCTATCCTTGATATCTTAGATCGATCAATGAGGCATAGACCATGTCATCCCCTTATCGATCTTTATGTTTCTTGATCGCCAAGTAGATTCACTCAAACAAATGAGCTCAATATCTCATATTGACTCATTTGAGCATGGTCATGCATTTCGTGGTCATACTCTATCAAGAGGCCAAAGATATCTCTCCCGTCATATGGGAGGGATAGATCTCATCTACACCACTCACATCCCTCCGTATAATTTGTTACATACTCAGTGATCGCCTTTATAGTCCACCCTGTTACAGGTGACTTTTGATGATACCAAAGTACATAGCTCCATTTGTAGGGAACCATAGTGATTTCAGGTTTAAGGACTATTCATACTAATAGTCATATGAGAAAGTTTATGACACTCATATAACGATCCATGAAACTTTCTCATGGCAGGTCAATTCAGTACATATATTCTTTAATATATATATCCATGTGCCAATGTGATATCACATATCCATGACTTGTGAGATCAAGTCATCCATTGACCTACAGGCTAGTCTCAATGTATTAATATATCCCTTTGTCTATTAATACAGTACTTGACTAGGAATGTTTAAGAATAGTGTTCTCTACAGCTTCTCATAATCAATTCTACCAATTAATATACTGTAGATTAGAACCTACTATTCAAGGGCATTATTATATATATTTGGCTGACACACGCATAAAGTAAATATAATAATCAATCTTTGCCTGTTATTAATGAAATATGATACATATGATCCCTAATCAATCATCTCATGATTGACACTAAGGGCTAACACTAACAAAAGAGAGAAAGGAAAGACGGCTACTAAAGAAGAAAACCTAAAATTAGGATCACACCTCCAAAGATTATCAGGGGATCTATTTATAGATCTCTTGATTAGGGCATCTTATGAGGCTTAAACGGAATCAATCTTACTATAACTATCCCATAATTAAGGTAAGAACAACCCAGGAAATTTCCATAAGAGAAATCTCGAAAAATGACGGAGCTACGACATGGTTATGTGTCTTACACATGGCTAGTCATGCCAAAAGGCACGCCGTGCCAGGACACACTCCTAGCCATGTGTCCTTCTGGTCACATCCCAAACTTTAGCCATTTTCAGCCAAAGCTAGGCACAACCTATGCCTGGTTAGGCACGGTCGAGTGATGCTTTGTACAATCCATTTAACTTCGTTTAGGTGAGTTATGGCTATGCTAAATCTGACAAGGCCATATTGTTGGGTTTTTCCGAGCCGCAAAAACCGCTTTTTGCGTTGCGGAAACCTCGGAAGCCCCCGGCCACGGATCCGTGCGAAGAAGTATTAAAACAAAACATGTATGTGCTTGTATAAAAACCCTAGATCTACCTTAGATCTAAGAGATAAGATCATTACCCTCGATGCGATGCCCTTCGCAAATCCCGCTCGTCCAAAAGTCCGCCGGAACTCGAGAGTGTCAAGTGCACACTCCTCTATGGTATCCACACAAGCAATAGGTGGAGAGAAATGCCTTAGAGTGTGCTAGCACTCCCTTAGGAATTTCGGCCAAAGAGAGGGATGGGAGAGGGAGAGCTTGAGAGGAAAAGTTCCAAGGTTGAAGATGAAGTCAATTAGCCACCAAAAATCAATACTCCATCTAATGGAGTGGCCGGCCACTTCATGGAGGGGGGTTACATGCATGCATGTAACTCCCATGACCCTTGATCTCCCTCATGATGTGGCATCAATTGACAAAGTCAATGATGATGTGGAGCATCATCATTGGCCGCCCATGCCAAGTCATCACCATGACATGGCATTTGGTCAAGTCAAACTTGACCTTTCATCTTCCCTCTCAAGTCAAGTCAAACTTGACCTCTAATCTCCCATGGTTGATCAAATCTAACCACTTGACTCAAGTCAATTTAATTTAATGAATCTTTATTCATTAATTTAAATTTATTTGATGAATCAAATCTCAATTAGACTCATTCAACACTTGAATCAACTTGAGTCTAACTCAATTAGTCTAATTTGGATTACTTTTAATCCAATTTGGTTCATCCCATGAACCTAATCCTCATGGTTCATCATATGAACCTAATCTCCATCTAATTGCTCTTATGTGTGTGACCCTATAGGTTCTTGTAAGGTTGGCAATGTCCCTAAACCGATTTAGGAACATAAGCAATGAGCGGTATCTAGCAACACATCATTGCTACCCAAGTTACAAGAATGTTGAGCTCCAACATCACCTTTGTGACTACTAATTGTGACTCTCACAATATGTGACAATGTCCCTCTATCCTTGACATCTAGATTGACCAATCGAGGCATAGACCGTGTGTCATCCTCGTACAATCTAAATCTTGAACTCCAAGTAGACTCACTCTAATCAAATGAGCTCAATATCTCATATTGACTCATTTGGGCATAACCATGCACTTCGTGGTCTCACTCTATCAAGAATATCGATGTCACCGTCATATAGGAGGGATAGATCCCATCTACATCACTCACATTCCTCCGCATAATTCGTTACATACCCAGTAATCGCCTTTATAGTCCACCCATTTACGGGTGACGTTTGACGAAGCCAAAGTATGCAACTCCTTATGTAGGGAACCATGGTGACTTCAGGTCTAAGGACTAATAGTCATACTAATAGCCACATGAGAAAGTATATGACACTCATATAACGATCCATGATACTTTCTCATGGCGGGTCATTCAGTATACATTCTCCAATGCATACCCATGTGTCAACTTGATATCTCATATCCATGACTTGTGAGATCAAGTCATCTTGTTGACCTACATGCTAGTCTCTATGCATTAACATTGTCCCTGAATGTTAATACTCGACTAGGAATGATTAAGAGTAGTGTTCTCTATATCATCTCATTATCGATTCAACCAATCGATTGATATAGATAAGAACCTACTACTCAAGGACATTATTATATTTAGTTATTTGGCACCAATACAAGTAAATATAATAACCATGCCTTTATAAATAGGAATATGATACAATAAATGTTAGTGCTTATAAGCTCCACATATCTCCACAATGGTATGATATTGTCCACTTTGGGCCCAAGCCCTCATGGTTTTGTTTTTGGGCTTTACCCAAAAGGCCTCATACCAATGGAGATATCTTTTTTCTTATAAGCACATGATCTTTTCCATGTCTTACCAATGTGGGACTTTGATTGTATTCCCCATACTCCCAACAATCCCCCCCTCAAACGAAGGACCACATTGGGCCCCCCCTCAAGCCTATCCCTCCTCGAAGGATTTTCTCTGCTTGATGTCCGATCTTCAACCCACCAGGACTTCCTGCCAGTTGTTCGGTCCCCCCGACCCAACTAGACTTCCTTCCTGATGTCTGGTTCTCTTGATCCGGACGTGGGAGCTCAACTTCCTTCGTTCGAGGTTCATGGCTTGACATGGACCATGGCTCTGATACCAATTGTTAGTGCTTATAAGCTCCACATATCTCCACAATGGTATGATATTGTCCACTTTGGGCCCAAGCCCTCATGGTTTTGTTTTTGGGCTTTACCCAAAAGGCCTCATACCAATGGAGATATCTTTTTTCTTATAAGCACATGATCTTTTCCATGTCTTACCAATGTGGGACTTTGATTGTATTCCCCATACTCCCAACAATAAAGTCCATACAACAATCATCATATGATTGGCTCTAGGGCTCTCACTAACAATCATCAGTTGATTCAAGTGTTGAATGAGTCTAATTGAGATTTGATTCATCAAATCAATTTAAATTAATGAATAAAGATTCATTAAATTAAATTGACTTGAGTCAAGTGGTTAGATTTGATCAACCATGGGAGATTAGAGGTCAAGTTTGACTTGACTTGAGAGGGAAGATGAAAGGTCAAGTTTGACTTGACCAAATGCCATGTCATGGTGATGACTTGGCATGGGCGGCCAATGATGATGCTCCACATCATCATTGACTTTGTCAATTGATGCCACATCATGAGGGAGATCAAGGGTCATGGGAGTTACATGCATGCATGTAACCCCCCTCCATGAAGTGGCCGGCCACTCCATTAGATGGAGTATTGATTTTTGGTGGCTAATTGACTTCATCTTCAACCTTGGAACTTTTCCTCTCAAGCTCTCCCTCTCCCATCCCTCTCTTTGGCCGAAATTCCTAAGGGAGTGCTAGCACACTCTAAGGCATTTCTCTCCACCTATTGCTTGTGTGGATACCATAGAGGAGTGTGCACTTGACACTCTCGAGTTCCGGCGGACTTTTGGACGAGCGGGATTTGCGAAGGGCATCGCATCGAGGGTAATGATCTTATCTCTTAGATCTAAGGTAGATCTAGGGTTTTTATACAAGCACATACATGTTTTGTTTTAATACTTCTTCGCACGGATCCGTGGCCGGGGGCTTCCGAGGTTTCCGCAACGCAAAGCGTTTTGCGGCTTAAAACCCAACAAAGGGTATCGAGCCACGCACGAAGCATGTATGTGTTTCGTTTTTGTAGTTTTTATATTAGATATAAAAATTACAGATTTATATGTTTCTGTAAATTTTCTTAATTTATAGAATTTTTGGGTATTTTTCTCGTAGAGTCGAAGCAACGAGTGTTGGGACACTCGTAGGCTTCAACCGTCGAGAAAAACTCTCCGAATCGGCGAGTTCTCGCTTTAGGTTTTTGGGACAGCGACTTAAGTCGCTGTAAGATCATTGTAGGGACACTCGCGAAGTTTATTTTACGAGTAGGGGCGCTGCCCCTATCCCCGAAAGGGGTCATGTCCCGCGATCGCTACTGAAACCGCTTAAGCGGACCGTTACGGAGAGTTGACTCATAAATTCGAAATAAATTAGGAAAAATTATAGAAATTTCTGTAAAATACATAATTTAGAATTATGTATAATTCTGTGATTGTCATGGCCCAATAACCCAATTGGATTGGATTAAGTGTGTTGTATCATAATACTGCGTGCTTTTGTGGTTGTCGTGTTGTAAAGTGTTTGCGACTGCGCGTCGCCTATTCTTTAATATTCTAGTTGTAAATAGTTTTAGACTCGAATGTAACTCGAGTTTCGTATTTGTAATGTACAAAATGGAGCGTGGAAAGTCCACTTGAAGACGAGCTTACGAGAAGGGTGACGACACATGGCGGTCAAAGGAAGCGCTTGAGAAGCCGCTAGCCTTAGGTTGACCGTCCGATCTTCTCATTGGCTTGAGAAGATCGTAGTAGGGCCATGACTATATCACATTTAATGATATATATATATATGATATATATATATGTATATTTAATTGATTTTGCTTGTATGTATGTGATGCTAGTAGAAACATGTTTGTATGTATATGATGCATGCTAGGTTAATTTTCTTGTATGTATATGATGCATGCTAGAATAATTAATGTATGTATATGATGCATGCTAATATAGGATAATAAAGGCCTAAATGCGATAAGATACACATTACGATTAGATTAGATCATAATCGAATCAACTCGAAAATGCCTACCGAGCCTTGATACCCATCACTACCTCGATCATTTGTTGTTGTTGAATCTGCCAAAGCAGAGCAACGCATATTATCTTGGTAGGGTGCGGAGGGACAATCTTGGTCCCGCCTATCACGACTCGGGTTAGAGTAAGCTCAATTAGATTGAGCAAAACTAGTTAACTCAATTGGATCGAGTAGAACTATAGGCATATTCCAATCGTTGGAAAGATAGGTTAAGATCGCATTTACACTAAATCTTGGGCGATTTAGCCAAAGCTAACTCAAGGTCTTTTGTAAATGTGGGTCTTAATCCTATAAACAAGAGTTGCATAGAGATGTAATCGGTAATGTGTTACCCACCGATCGTACTAAGTCTTGGGCGATTTAGCCAAAGCTAACTCAAGGCTTAGTATGATGTGGATCTTGTCCCGCAAGAATTATAGCTAGTTTGTATGAATCTAGTAAAAGTGGTTTGACCACATCCATAACTCGATTCTACAAAATTCCTATAATTTAGTGGGAGCATCATTTGATTAAAGGCCTAATTAAATGATAAAAGGAATATGATATTAATCCTCTGCATTGTATGTTGTAGATTACTATGTCAACAAACACGAACACTCTCTCTCTGCGATCTGTCCTTGAGAAGGACAAGCTCAATGGAGCAAATTTCCTGGACTGGTACAGGAACCTGAGAATTGTTCTCACCCAAGAAAGGAAGTCAGACGTCCCCGAGCAGCCCATTCCGAGGCACCTCCGCCAATGCCTCATGAAATGACAAAGATGCTTACAAGAAGCATCAAGATGATGCATTAGATGTGTTACTCATGCGATCATGAACTCGAGCTTCGCAACACGATGAGTTCATGAATGCTTATGATATGGTTGGACATCTTCATCAACTATATCAAGGACAAGCTAGGCATGAGAGATATGAAGTCTCTAAGGCATTATTTGGGTCCAAAATGCAAGAAGGGACTCCCGTAGGTACATATGTACTCAAGATGATTGGGTACGTAGAAAACCTACAAAGGCTGGGATTCCCACTTGGCCAAGAGCTGGCCACTGACCTAATCTTGCAATCTTTGCCACAAGCCTTCAATCAATTTGTCATGAATTATAACATGAATGAAATTGATAAGCCATCCCAAATGCTCAAAGATGTTGAGAATCGCAGAGCTTAACCTTAAGAAGGGTAAATCTGACACCATTTTGATGGTGCAGAAGAAGAAAGGCAAGGGCAAGCCTAAAGGTAAGGGAAAGTCCCAAGCCAAGGGCAAAGGCAAAGAACTTAAACCCAAAGGAGGGGTAGCTAAGGAAGGGGCTTGCTTCTTCTGCAAGGAAGCAGGACACTTGAAGCGTAACTGCAAGGCATACCTGGAAGATCTTAAGAAGAAAAGAAGTGAGACTTCTACTTCAGGTATAAATGTTATAGAAGTCAATCTATCTATTTCTTCATCATGGGTATTAGATACCGGATGTGCATCTTACATTTGTACCTATGTGCGGGTGAGAAATAGCAGGCATTGACAAAGGGCGAGGTGGACCTACGAGTAGGCAATGGAGCAAGGGTTGCTGTTGTCAGAGGAACTTATGATCTATCTCTCGCCTCCGGGCTTGTACTAGAATTAGATGAATGTTGTTATGTTCGCTTTAACTAAGAACATCATTTCGCTTTCTTGTTCGACAAGAAAGGTTTTTCATTTATAATAAAGAACAAATGTTGTTCAGTTTATTTAAATGATATGTTCTATTGTAGTGCACCTCTAATGAACGGACTCTACTTTCTAGACTTAGAGAGCCCTATCTATAACATATAGTACCAAGAGGTTCAAGTCAAATGAGTTGAACCAAACCTATCTCTCGCATTGTCGCTAGGTCACATAAATGAGAATTAAACATCTCGGCTCCATAAGGATGGGCTAGACTCATTGATTTTGAATCATATGAGACATGCGAGTCTTGCCTTTTAGGCAAGATGACCAAGACTCCCTTTAGTGGACATAGCGAAAGAACAGTTTGTTAGGACTTATACATAGTGATGTATGTGGTCCTTTCAATGTTCTTTGCTAGAGGTGATTCTGGTGCTTCATTACATTTCTTGATGACTTGGTAGATATGGTTATGTGTATCTTATGACACATAAATCTGAATCCTTTGAAAAGTTCAAGAATTCAAGAATGAAGTACAAAACCGACTTGGCTTAAAGAGTATTAAACTTGATCGGATCGAGGTGGTGAATACCTTAGCCATGAGTTTCGTGACTATCTAGGTGAGTGTGGGATTCTATCCCAACTCACTCCTCTGGAACACCACGGTGGAATGGTGTATCCGAAAGGAGGAATCGTACCCTATTGGATATGGTACGATCTATGATGAGTCACCACAGATCTTCCTATATCCTTTTGAGGATATGCTCTGGACACGCGACCTTTACCCTTAGCAGTGTACCATCCAGGTGTGGTAAAGACACCATATCACGATATGGACGGGGAAAAATCCCAAGATGTCTTTTATGAGGATTTGGGGTTGTGAGGCTTCGTTCGACGTCAAGTCTCGGACAAGGGGACCCAAATCCGATAGGTGCTATTTTGTTGGATATCCCAAGGATACTGAGGATATTACTTCTACATTCGATCGGCCACAAAGTGTTTGTGGCAAAGGCGGGGTTTTTCTAGAAAGGGATTTTGTTTCTAGAAAAACTAGTGGGAATACCTTCGATCTTGAAGAAATTCAAGATAAGGACCATGAGGCCTTGATGGAGGTTGAGCAGGAACCACAAAGTGTTGTGGGTGATGAGGTTGTTGCACAAGAGTTGTGGAACAACCACATTCAAATGACCTACCTCTTCGCGGGTCGATAGATGCGTCGTCGGCTGAGAGATACTCATTCTCTTGTCGACCATGATGGCGTTATGCTCATTGAGAATGAGCCTACCTCCTATCGAGGAAGGCTGTGATGAGCCAGTCTGAAATGGCTAGGCACCATGAGATCGAGATGGAATCCATGTACACTAACCAAGTATGGACTTTGGTTGATCCACGAAGGGGTCAAACCCATTGGGTGTAAGTGGGTCTTTAGGAGAAAAGACATGGATGGACTTACGCATACCTATAAGGGCGATTGGTGGCTAAAGGTTTCAAGCAAATTCATGGTATTGACTATGATGAAACCTTTTCTCGATGGCGATGTTTAAGTCCATTCGGATCTTGCTTGCTATTGCGTACCACGATTATGAGATCTGGCGGATGGATGTCAAAACGCGTTTAATGGAAACTTACTCGAGGATGTGTACATGACACAACACGAGGTTTTGTAGATCCACGACATCTTGGGAAGGTATGCAATGCAAGGTCCATTTATGGGCTAAAGCAAGCTTCTCGGAGGCTGGAATCTTGATTCGATGATGCGATCAAGCAGTTTGGTTTCATCAAGAATGAAGATGAACCACATGTGTCTACAAGAGGGTTAATGGGAACACAGTTGTGTTCCTTGTATTGTATGTGGATGACATACTACTCATTGGGAATGACATCCCTTAGCTACTGATGCAGTGAAGACTTGGTAGGGGCGTGCTTCTCAATGAAGGACTTAGGTGAAGCGGACTGTATTCTAGGCATCAAGATCTATAGAGATAGATCTAAGAGATTGCTTGGCCTAAGTCGAGTACATACATTGACATTACTTGGTTTGCCATGCGAATTCAGAAGAAAGGACTTACGCCAATGTCACATGGTGTGAGTCTTTCGAAGACTCAAAGTCCCTCTTCTAGAGAGGAGAGAGACCGCATGGATAAGATCCCTTACGCATCAGCTATAGGATCTATCATGTACGCCATGTTGTGTACTCGTCACGATGTCTCGTATGCTTTGAGCATGGCAGTAGATACCGATCAAATCGGTGGCGTCATTTGGATAGCGATCAAGAATATTCTTAAGTACTTGAGAAGGACTAAAGAATATTTCTTGATATTTGGAAGCGATGAGAGCTAGGCTGTAAAGGGTTCTGTGATGCCGGCTTCAGCCCGGGATGATTACGGATCGCGATCGGGGTTCGTGTTTTGCTTGAATGGTGGCGTGTGGTGGAAGAGTTCGAAGCGAGACCACGATTCTTGATTCTACAACAGGCGAGTATATCATTGCATCGAGCGACAAAGGGCGATTTGGATCCGCAAGTTCATTAATGAGCTTGGGGTGGTTCCTAGCATTGCAGATCCTATAGAGCTCTATTGTGACAACAATGGAGCGATTGCACAGGCTAAGGAACCTCGCTCACACCAGCGGACCAAACACATACTACGGCGCTTCCATCTCATTCGAGAGATCATCGATAGAGGAGATGTGAAGATTTGCAGAGTACCCACAGAGGCTAACATCGCAGATCCCTTGACCAAGGCTTTGGCACAGAAAAAGCATGATGGTCACACTAGGTCATTGGGTATTAGATACTACGGTGATTGGCACTAGTGCTAGTGGGAGATTGTTAGTGAGAGCCCTAGAGCCAATCATATGATGATTGTTGTATGGACTTTATTGTATCATATTCCTATTTATAAAGGCATGGTTATTATATGATACAATAAAGTCCATACAACAATCATCATATGATTGGCTCTAGGGCTCTCACTAACACATATGAGGTTTCATAGCCTCTATTTTGCAACTTCTTGGTTTGGTCTAACCAGATACATCTTCTCTCTTACTGAGAATTGTTAGTAATAAGCCCTAGAGCCAATTATGTGATGATTAACTAAGGACTTTTGTATCATATTCTATTAATAATAAAGACAAAGTTTGGTTATTATATTTACTTCATGCTTGTGCCAGCTGAATAAATATAATAATACCCTAGAAAGTAGGTTCTTACCTGAAACATATCAATTGGTAGAATTGATTGTGAGAAGCTGTGGAAAATACTATTCTTAAATATTCCTAGTCAAGTATTAATATACAAGGGCAATATTAATGCATTGAGACTAGTATATAGATCAATTGATGATTTTATCTCACAGGTCATGGATATGTGATATCACATTGACACATGGGTATATATTAAAGAATATATACTGAATTGATCTGCCATGAGAAAGTTTCATGGATCGTTATATGAGTGTCATAAATTTTCTCAAGTGACTATTAGTATGAATAATCCTTAGACCTGAAATCATTACGGTTCCCTACATAAAGAGTTATATACTTTGGTATCGTCAAATGTCACCCGTAATAGGGTGGACTATAAAGGTGATCACTGGGAATGTAACAAATTATGCCTAATGCCAATCGCCATGGTACACAATACCATAAGCTCTAACACACTCAGAGCATACGATACATCGAGTCTCATACATAATATAGCATACATGATAGATCCTATTGCAGACGCATAGGGGATCTTACTCATGCAAATCCTCTCATCTTTTGTGCGCAGACACATAGACTTCGAAAGGTGTATCCCATTCTTGATGGGAAGGAAACCGTTCTTGGATTCTGACATGCTAAACCTCTTTAGCACTCGGTCTATATATGTAGACTACGAAAGACCAAGCAACCATTTCGATCTATCTCTATAGATCTTAATCTCGAGGATATAGGTCACTTCTCTCAGGTCTTTCATGGAGAATGTTTTGGATAACCAAATTTTGACTTATTGTAAGATAGATATATTATTTTCTATAAGTAATATGTCATCGACATACAATACTAGAAACACGACTGCACTCCCACTAACCTTCTTGTACACACAAGGCTCGTCAGGATTTTATGAGAAATCAAACCTTTTGATTGTCTCATCAAAATGGACATTCTAACTTTTGGATGCTTGCTTCAGTCCATAAATGGATCATCGAAGTTTGCATACCTTGGTTTTATCAACCGATGTGAAACCCTCAGGATGTTTCATATACACGTCTTCGAAGAGGTTTTCATTAAGGAAAGTCGTTTTCACATCCATCTACCATATCTCATAATCATAATGAGCCACTATAGCCAAGAGCATCCGAATGGATTTAAGCATAGTTACTGGTGAATAGGTCTCGTCATAATCAACACCTTACTTTTAACGATAGTCTTTCGCCACTAATCTAGCCTTATAGGTAATCACATTACCATTCATGTCGGTTTTCTTCTTGAAACCCCACTTGCACCCTATAGGATTAATGCCTTCAGGTGGGTCTACCAAGTTCCAAACTTGATTTTCATACATGGAATCCATTTTCGACTTCATCTCTTTAAGCCATTTGTCCCTTTCTGAAATTTTCAGAACTTCTTTATAACTGGTAGACTCCTCATCATCAATGAGTAACACGTCATTCGATTCACTTACGAGAAATCCATATCTCTCAGGAATGTTGTGTGTTCTACAAGATCTACAGAGATGTGGTGTTACAATAGGCTCAGTCGATGGCTCATCACTATGAGTTATCGGTTGTGGTGCTTGACTAGGTATCTCATTAATGTCTATTGGAGTCTCTTGAACCTCCTCAAGTTCAACGTCACTCCCACTGTTTTCTTACAACAGAAACTCTTTCTCTAGAAACATAGAATACCTTAAAACAAACACCTTTTGTTCCACAAGATGATAGAATTGGTAATCCCTCGTTTCCTTAGGGTATCCAATAAATAGACATTTATCAGACTTAGCATCCAATTTGTCTGATACAGTCCGCTTCACATAAGCAGGACAACCCCATATCTTCAAGTAATATAAATGAGGTTTCTTACTATTCCATATCTCATATGGAGTAGTAGAGACTATCTTGGTTGGGACTTTGTTTAGCAAGTAAACAACTGTCTGAAGTGCATAGCCCCAAAAGGACTTAGGAAAATTCGCGTGATTCATCATCGACCTAACCATGTCCAACAAGGTCTAGTTTCACCTCTCAGATACACCATTAAGTTGTGGTGTATACAGTGGAGTCCATTGAGATAATATACAATTGTCCCTTAGATAATCTAGAAACTCTTGACTCAAGTATTTACCACCTCGATCCGATCGAAGTATTTTAATACTCTTGCCAAGTTGTTTCTCTACTTCATTTCTGAATTCTTTGAACCTTTCAAAGGCTTTAGACTTGTGTTTCATCAAGAACACACACCCAAACCTTGAGTGATCATCGGTGAAGGTAATGAAGTAGTTATAGCCTCCTAGAGCATGACTTGACATAGGTCCGCATACATCAGTATGTATTAGACCAAGCAACTCTCTCAGCGGTTCACCTTTTCCAGTAAAAGGTAACTTGGTCATCTTGCCCTTTAAGCATGATTCATATGTATCGTATGAATCTAATTCAAACGATTCCAGAGTTCCACATCATTGTAATTCGGACATGTGTTTCTTGCTCACATGGCCAAGATGACAATGACACATGTAGGAGTCTAATTGAATATCATTTCGAGCACGCTTGTTGCTCGCTTCGATATTGAAAATGTCACTGGATACGTCCAACGTATAAATACCATTGCTTAAAGTTTCAGTCCCATAAAGAACGCCATTCAAAGTTATGTAACTGTTGGATCGAGAAGCGTTGCTAAAGGGGGGTGAATAGCGAGCATAAAACTTTCTTTCGTTCGTTCGATAATTGCAAGCATAGCGAAAAAAAAATAACACAATTTATTTTTACTTGGTTCACAGCCCACCGGCTACTAATCCAAGGCCCCGCGATCCTTGACCGCGTACGAAGGGGCAATCCACTATAAAGTCTCCTCCTCGTTGGAGGTAGGAGACAACGATCACAAAACCAAAAGCACGAGGATGAGGCAACAAGCCTACCTCACCTCATTATGATTAAAACCACAATCGAATAAAGTAAATAAAAATAATACTTGCTGCTGACGAATAGATTCTAAACATGGTGTTGCATCGGCGTTACGATGTTGGAGCTTTGGCGTTGCGGGAGCACTTTGAGAGCAAGATGATTGATATTTGGGTTGAAGTCCTCCCCTCCTTTTATAGATTTTGGCTTTGGAATAAGTCTATATAGAAATCCTCAACTTTTGGAACTGATCACGAGGTGGCACCAAATCTTATCGCAAAGTGGCCGCGTCAAACATTATTCATTTTGACCTAGCACAAAAGGATGATTCGTCGCCATTAGTCGATTGATGCCTTCCATCAGTCGACTGATGTGCATCAGTCGGCTGTCCAATGACCAACAGTCGACTGCCAGCCTGGCCACTTCTCTGCACTAAGAGGTTAGCACAAAAAATGGTAAATATGATGGTTCCTTACCGTCCGATCTCAACCAAGACCTTCCACTCGATGTCTTAGTCAGATCGCCGCCTACGGTCGTCCCCGTACAGAGGACACAACCTTACAAACTCTCTTCGCACTCGTACTTACCAATAATCCTTTATGACCAGTCGCTTTACTTTCGGTCTTCCACTTGGGTTCTTCGACTTCCATGAAGTTCCCCCGGTGTCGCCCGACCACCACGGTTTTTTAACTCGGGATTCTCTGGGTGTCGCTGACCTTCATCTTAGCTTAACCATTTCCTGCACACTTAATTCAGCTCATGAGATAACAATATGACCTTAACTTTGGATCTTTGCCATAATCAAAACCTAGGTTCGATTATCTAGTGACCCTGCACCAACAATCTCCCCCTTTTTGATATATGGCAAATTGATACAAAGTTAAGGGAAAAATTAAAGCATAGAACAAGAGTAAATGATAAACGTCCTTTTAAAAACTCCCCCTTAACCCTAGGTGAGTTTTGAAAGATATACTTTGATTTTTTTTTTAAATTTCCCTCTTAACCCTAGGTGAGTTTTGAAAGATATACTTTGAATTTTTAAAAAATTTAAATTTTTATTACTCCCCCTTAACTTTCGCTCTTCTCCCCCTTTTGTCATAAATCAAAAAAGGTGTTGAGATTTTTATACAAAATAGGCGTGTAAAAAAAACATGTGTCTAGAAAAGATAAATCAACTGTGAGCCCAAGCATGTATCTAGCATTAGTTAGATAAATTGGTTCGAGGTGTGTCCCTCTGGACCGATGATCTAAAGGTTTGTAATATAACTCTTAGGGTTAGTTTGCTCTCCCCTTTAGTCAAATATATGAAGTATAAGAGATGTAGGGGGGGGCTAAACTTTGGCCTAAAGAATTGTAAATATTCGTTAAGTACCATAGTTGAGAAAATAGATAGCATTTTGAAAAAGTTACGTTAAGTGTATTTCAATTATCCTTAACATCTCACCCATTCTATATGTCTCAGAATGTGTTCACCTTATATGTTTTGTGAGATGATTTGAACTTAATTAGAGATAGTCAACCTTGGGTTAGATTCGAATTTAACCTTTAGATCGTTAAGTAACTTTTTGAGAAACTAGCTTCCAGGTTGTGGCAAGGCATATGGGTCTTCTTTGATCGGAACAACGATCACTTCCTTAGACAAAGACAAATTCAAGAAAATATCACTTAAGTCACTTAGGGTTACTTTTTGGTCTAACTAGTTTAGGATACAGCGAGGTAGCTTCAGCTAGTTCCACTTAGCCAAGTGCACCAAGCTAGATACGCCTTATCTAGCTCGAATACACGAGACGTTGTTTCCCTAACATACTATCATCTTGTCGCGTCCTAATACTATATTATCAAGGTTGACTAACTATTTCCCTATCTAGCTGTTCTAAAACTTAAAATAAAATAACTAATCATGCAATGGTTTTGCTAAGGAAGCGGGTATACTATTTTAGTGTTAGCTCCCCCTGGACCATTGAACCAATATGGTCTATCTACAAAGTGGACTTGATCCTAGGGAATCCAATACTTATTAGTCTTTATATGTGAGTTCAATAAAACCTTTGGGACCCATGCTTGGACTCTTTGATGACTACGATTTATAATAGGCATGTAAGATCTATTTGTATTCGTTGACCTAAATTCGAGTCCGGCTTTGTTGTACACGGCTCTTTGGGTTCCAAGTAGCCGGTTAAGATTCTTAGATCCCAACGTGAACCTTTCCAACCTAGCCTCAACCTCTTGAACTTGATCTTTCAAGAGATAATTCTCCTCCTCAAGTTTTTCAACTTGGGTTGAGTTTCCCTCTTGAACTTGACTAGTTGAAGAGGTTAGAGTAGCCTCTTCTTGAGGGTTTCAACCTCCTCAAGTAACGACTCAACTCTAGACTCAAACTTAGTCAATTTTCTATTTAGCAACTTAATTGCATGATATAAGTTTGCAATTAATGAACGACTTACCTTAACCTTTTCTTTGGCTCCGACTTTGAGTCTTGACTCGAATTCATCTTCAGAGTCGGAGTTGGAGTTGGATTTTTAGTCGGCTGCGGACTCGGACTCTACCGGTTTGGCCATGAATTCCAAGTCGTGATTTTGATCTTCTCCCTCCTCCCACACTGCATGAAATGCTTTCTTGTATTGAGATGGCTTGTTCTTGAGTCTTGGGTACTTTGACTTGTAATGGCCCTTCTTGTTGCACCCATAGCATGTGTATGTTTGTGAGGGTTTCTTGCTCTTCAATTGCTCCCTTTTCTTTTTGATGATCTTCCAAACTAGATTGACTAGTTCGGTCTCCATCTTCTATTCGGATTACTCTTCAGATTCTTCTTCCTCGGGGCTCTTTGCTTTTCATCTTCGTTCTGCAAACAATGCTACACCTTTCTCAGCCGAGACCACGTTAGTTTGTTCATGTAACTCAAATTCCGAAAAGAATTCGTCTAACCTAATCTTAGATAAATCTTTAGATACCTTGTAGACATCAACCATGGATGCCCACAAGGTGGTCCTAGGAAATGCATTGAGTGTGTACCTTATTATGTCTCGATTGTCTACCTTTTGTCCGATGGCATGTAGACCGTTCAAGATGTCTTGGATCCGCGCATGGAGTTGTGAAGCAGTCTCATGATCCTGCATCTTTAGATTATACAGTTTATTTAAAAGTAAATCTCTTTTACATACCTTAGCATCAGACGTCCCTTCGTGTAGATCGATTAATTTGTTCCAGAGGTCTTTGGTGCTAAATGAATGGTCCAATTCGGTTGAGCTCCTCCTTGGACAAGCCACATTGCAACATTTAGGTTGCTTTTGCATCGGCTTCGATTTGCCTCTTGGTTGCATTGGTCCACATGTCGAAATCTAAGGGCTCCCCTTGATCATTGGTGGGTAGAGCAAAGCCAGTTTGGATTATTATCCAAGTCTCGACTTGTGTTTTCAAGAAACACTCCATCCGATCTTTCCAATAACGAAAATTATTTTCGTTAAAGAATGGAGGTCGGGTGGTGCTATACCCCTCAATGTGAGCCATTAATTATCTTGCAAAACATGAATAAAAACCAAAAGGAATTCCAAGACTTTGTCTTGGATTAGTAATACGGGAAATAATAAAAAATAAACATAAAAAAAGAAACTAAACAAAACTAGAAACTTACGACCTTCGATGTCCCCGAAAAGGTACTAAACGTTGGTTTTTAGGGATGAATACAGCTTGTTATGAGGGTAAACCATTATAAGAAGTGTAGATCTCTCAGAGAGCTTTGATTTGATAGGTAGCACGTTTCGTGGGTCCACTTGTACGAAAAGTTATGGTCGTTTTACCGTCGGCTACTCCAAAAGCGAATACTTGCAAACACACAACCAAAAGAAGAGTACCAAGACTTCGTCTTAGATTAGTAGTGCGGGAAGAAAAAACCTAAAAAAAACATGAATCAAAAAATACGTAAAGAAAGCCGAAAAGTGCTAGATTGGTGGTTTCACCAAATCTTAGAATCCTCGCTCTGATACCAATTGTTGGATCGAGAAGCATCGCTAGAGGGGGGTGAATAGTGAGCATAAAACTTTCTTTCGTTCGTTCGATAATTGCAAGCACAGTGGAAAAATAAATAATACAATTTATTTTTACTTGGTTCACAGCCCACCGACTGCTAATCCAAGGCCTCGTGATCCTTGACCACATACAAAGGGGCAATCCACTATAAAGTCTCCTCCTCGTTGGAGGTAGGAGACAACGATCACAAAACCAAAAGCACGAGGATGAGGCAACAAGCCTACCTCACCTCGTTATGATTAAAACCACAATCGAATAAAGTAAATAAAAATAATACTTGCTGCCGATGAATAGATTTTGAACTTGGCGTTGCATCGGCGTTACGGTGTTGGAGCTTTAGCGTTGCGGGAGCACTTTGAGAGCAAGATGATTGATATTTGGGTTGAAGTCCTCCCCTCCTTTTATAGATTTTTGCCTTGGAATAAGTCTTGATAGAAATCCTCAACTTTTGGAACTGATCACGAGGTGGCACCAAATCTTATCGTGAAGTGGCCGCGTCAAACATTATCCATTTTGACCTAGCATAAAAGGTTGATTCGTTGCCATCAGTCGACTGATGTGCATCAGTCGGCAGCCCAATGACCAGCAGTCGACTGCCAGCCTGACCACTTCACTACAGTAAGAGGTTATCACGGAAAATGGTAAATATGATGGTTCCTTACCGTTCGATCTCAACCTAGACCTTCCACTGGAAGTCTTAGTTGGATCGCCACCTACAGTCGTCTCCATACAGAGGACATGACCTTACCATCTCTCTTCTCACTCGTGCTTACCTCTGGTCCTTTATGACCTGTCACTTTGCTTCCGGTCTTCCACTTGGGTTCTTCGACTCCCACGAAGTTCCCCCAGTGTCGCCCGACCATCACGGTTTCTCGACTCAGGATTCTTCGGGTATCGCTCACCTTCAACTTAGCTTAACCATTTCCTGCACACTTAATTCAGCTCATGAGATAACAATATGACCTTAACTTTGGATCTTTGCCATAATCAAAACCTAGGTTCGATTATCTAGTGCCCCTGCACCAATAGTAATGATAATTGTTACTAAAAGTCAAATGATATCCATTTCTATTTAAGCAGGAAATAGAAACAATGTTTTTTATTAACAAAGGAACATAATAGCAATTTTCCAGTTCTAAGACAAGTCCTGTAGGGAGCTTCAACAAATATGTTCCGATGGCGATCGCAGCAACCTTTGCTCTATTGCCAACTCAGAAATTTGATTCTCTCTTGATGAGTTTTCTTCTATTCCTTAGCCCCTATATGTCATTACATATATGTGAGCCACACCCAGTATCCAATACCCAAGTGTATGAGGAAATAGAATGATAATCAATAACAAAGATATCTAAAGAGGATGGGGCATCAGATGCCTTCTTCTTCTTCAAGGACTAAAGATAAATCTTGTAGTTTCTTCGCCAATGGCCCTCCTTGCCATAATGATGACAAGTGCTCTTTTGAGCTGGTTCTGCCTTCTTAGCCTTCTTCTTCCCCTTACGATGTTCCTTTGATTTTCTCTTAGAACCTTTCTTTGAGGAATTAACTAATAGCACTGTCTTCTCCTCATGCTTCACAGAAGGCTCCACAGTCTTCAACATGTTGAGGAGCTTAGGAATGGTGGTTTCAAGTTTGTTCATCTGGTAGTTCATCACAAACTGTGAGTAACTCTTAGGCAAACAATGTAGAATTAAGTAAATACTTAATTCATGATCCATCAAAAACCTGAGTGTCGCTAGTCGCTCGATGTACCCATTCATCTTTAGCACAAATTGCACCACAGATGTACCTTCTTGCATCTTAGAGGTGAAGAGGAACTTGGAGACTTCGAACCTTTCGGATCTCATTTGCTCTTCAAACAGCTCATGAAGATTAAAGACTATGATATTAGCATCCATATGCTCATGTTTCTTCTGAAGCTCGGGTACCATCGCCGCTAGTATAATGCAACTTGCCAACTCAGAATCATTCACATGTTTCTAATAAGCCAACAATTGGTCTAGAGTTGCATCATCTATAGGACGGGTGGGAAGAGGCTCTTTGAGGACATACGCAATCTTTTCCGCCTTGAGAACAATTCTCAGGTTTCTAAGACAGTCCAAGAAGTTTGGCCCGGTCTATTTATTCGAATCCAAAATAGAGCCCAAGTTTATAGACGTCATGATCAAGTGATTAACGTAGATATACAAATCGAGCATATATGAAAAAGATGATTTTAAAATGCAACAACATACATTTATTAAATCCCATTCAATTTTCAAATTCGTAAAACTATTAAAATCAATTCGGGAGATCGTAGGTCCATCTTCGAATGGGTTGATATCCAACATAGATAAGAACAACCTTGGAGAGAGTCTAACAAGCTATTCTTAGCTACGATGGTAGGTATCAAGTATACCAACTGCATATCACTTATATGCAACTATCACAATGTGCTATCAACTAATTGAATGTTCACACATACATTGGGTTGTTAACGCATTAACAAGTATGCATCATATGCATAGCACCCAACTTCACCTCCCTTCACATCGACCTTAGAGAGAGTCCAACAAACTAATGCTCCAAGTTAAAGCTGACCCATTAATCGCGAAATAGTTTTAATATAGTTAGAGCACATTCAACCAAATTTCCAGGCTTGGAGAGAGTCCAACAACCCAAACTAACGATTGACCTCTGCCTCTTACCATATTAGTAATAAACTATTTCAATGGTTTGAACATGTTCAGGTTCGAGCCGAGCTTGGAGAGAGTCCAACAACCCAAACAAGAAATGGAACTCCGGTTCTAACCATATTAATAAAAGGTGTAGACTTTAATATTGTGCAAGGGTTTTAATGTCTCATTCTCTTTGCATGCAAATAATTATTATCTACATGACATGACACACATGACATACATCTACATGCTACGACACACATGATATAATGATATGCATCTAATGCAATTACATGACATACAATTATGACATGTACAAATAGTTCTCTTATTTGTCATAAATAATTTTGGAAATAAAATATATTTGAGATTTGATTTCTCAAATCAAATCTTGATTAAATTAGGAAACAAATTTCCAAATCTAATCACATATTTTATTTATCAAAAATATTAATTAAGGAAATTTAAATTTAATTTAGGAAACAAATTTCCTAAATTGTAATTTCTTAATCACATTAGAAAATTTCTAATTTAAATTTCTTTACTAATTAAAATTTCCATAATTATTTCTAAACTTTCCAAAAGTAAAAAATTTCCAAAATTACAATTATGACTATCGCAAAATAATTTTACGATTATGTTGGAACATAGTTGGACTCTGATACCACTATTGGATTTTCCCGGCACCAATATGGGTGTGTGTTCGAACACATTTCGTAAACATTCACACAGTGGAAGCAAAAATAAGTAATAAACTAATTTATTACATCACACGCACCACACGCATGCAGGATACAATAAGTGTAGACATAATCGCATATTTAAATTTTTTACAATAAAGGAAACTTTATATCTAGGTATACCTGAGGAATCACGTGTAGCGGGAATGACATCAACCGTAGCGACCCTTGCTAGTATCGCTTCTATCCGTATCCACACCGAGTACCATCGGGATAGCTTCACAAGCTACGAGTCTTGTCTTGACGAGAGATACTAGTCTCACGTCGAAGACGTTGTGATCCAAGAGATGATCACAAAACAAGTTACACGAACTTGTTTCCTCAGAAGTGTCGGCGGCTACAAGATGGGCCAATCAAATTGGTTGGCGATAGCAGGGTGGCCGACTGGGTGTTACCGACCGACGGCTGGGGCTACTGGTCGATGGTGGTGGGCTGGCCGGCGACTGAAGCTTGGGTGGCGGCAGCCCAAGTGTGGGTGACAACCCTTGGAGTGGGCGGCGCAAGAGAGGAGGAGAGGAGAGAAGGTGGCTAGGGTTTTCACAAAACCTTAATCCGTCCAAAAGTCATCAACGAAAAAACCCTTAACCCTCTATCTTATAGAGAGTGTGTTTCTTGGCCATCAAGAAATCTTCTCCTAGCGGTTATTGGTTCATAACTAAAAACCTATTAACCTGCTCCAATAACTTAAGTTAAAATAAACCAAACTGCGGACATCTAGTAAATGAGTTTAAGATCCAATCAAATACATGAAAATACGTATACTCAAATAGTGAATCTATATTTATAAAATAAATGGAACAGTCATAAGGCGATTGCCTTAGGACACCTCTCATATATAACTAACACAACCTTGTTGAGTTGCTCTATTGAGAGGTCACATTGAAGTGTGGTTATGGCTATAGTATTTGATTGAGCTTTCTTGGCGATTTCCCTTGTCCAATCCTTGGTTGGGAGAGGTGCTCCATCTTCATCTACCGATTTTTTGAAGCCATCTACAATACTAAACCAAAGTTCAATATCGTTCATTAAGTAGTACTTCATCTTACTTTTTCAATATGCAAAATGATTACCATCAAAGAGCGGTAGTTTAGCTGTGTTATATCCCTCTTGAAGAGCCATCGCAATGCTTTGATTGATTATTAAATCTTCCAAATAATTTGGGCTCTGATACCACTTGTAGGATCTAGTTGAGCGAAAGAGGAGAGGTGAATGGTGCTTCTTCGATTTCTACAAGATTGTTAGCGGAAGCAATACAAAAGAAAACAATAACTAAGATCAAAATAGAAGAAGACAATGCTAACACATCGATGTAACATGGTTCAGAGATGATGATCTTACTCCACGGCAATCTGTAAGGTAGATCACTCCTCACAAGCTTTCATAGAACCTTCTTTTGATGAGAACACCAAGGTGGAGAAGCATTATTTACAAGAACACTCTTCTTCTTTCAAGATTTGAGATAAGATTAGGAAGAAGAAGTTAGAAAACACTTGAAATCTTAGAGGAAGGCTAGAGAGCTTAGGATGATCATTTAGAATGAAAGCATTAGCCCCATCCAAGCTCCATCTGCCTCCTTTTATATATTTTGGTTGCTTTTGCTCGTTGAGCTAGACACCAATCGACTGCTGCATACCAGAAGTCGACTGTTACCACTGTTGATCGGATCTAATGGCTTCTGACAAAGCCTGATTATGGTTGTTACAACTCAACATCTACTTGATCAGTCGACTGCTCATATTAGCAGTCGACTACTCAAGCCAACAGTCGATTACTCTATGCAATCAGTCAACTAAAAATATTATTGTGCTTGTGTCCACTTAAAAGAGTCGACTGCCAAATATGGGAATCGACTGTTGTAGACCAGTTGACTGCTAAACCCTAGTAGTCGACTGATAAATCCACAGATGGCAGTCGACTTCAGTTGACTGCTTGACCAGTCGATTGGGTCATAACCCCAGTCAACTGTTCAAGCCTTTTGGACCCTCGAATGTTGAACACTTGAGACTAGTCGATTGGTCTAAGCTACCAGCTGACTGGTATAGTTCAAGTATGACTAATTCATGCTTTAACACATACCCTATGCCTTGACTTAACCTTCTAGCTTTTCCATAAGCCTTGTGCATCCAGGATCCCTCCGAGTCCATGACTCCTTCATGTTGGTGCAATTGGCCTAGGTCTCGATTGATTGAACTCGAGTTTGACTCAAGTAATATTTTGATATTTGACAATGGGTTGACTATATGGTTGACATGGGGTTGACCATATGATGGAGAAGTCCAATTGGGACACTTGGCAATTGGAAAGTCCAAGTCTTGTGTACTTGGCATGTAAAGTCCAAGTCTTGTGTACTCAGCATGTAAAGTCCAAGTCTTGTGTACTTGGCATGGAAAGTCCAAGCATGGGTCTTGGCAATGGTAAAGTCCAAGTCTTGGGTACTTGGCATGGAAAGTCCAAGTCTTGGGTACTTGGCATGGAAAGTACAAGCATGAGTCTTGGCAATTGGAAAGTCCAAGCATGAGTCTTGGCATTTAGAAAGTCCAATATGGAGTTGGCAAGGAAAGTCCAAGAGTGTGATATTAGCAACGTAAAGTCAAAGTTGTAGTCTTGGCGGCATAAGTCCAATGTTTGGCAGCGTAAAGTCTAAGCGTGTGTCTTGGCAGCGTAAGTCCAAATGTACCTTGGCAATGTAGACCCGATTAGCATGACAATAGCCAATGGAAGCACCTGAAGGCTAACGTATGGATGAATAAGTCATGGATGATTTGGAGGGATCCAATAGGCATGAGGATGATGGAGGTGGCTAGAAGGTTTAGGTCTAGACTAAGGGTGGTCTAGCAAGTATGAAGGGTTCATACTTGGGGTAAACCTCATGTTTGAGGTTTAGCAGTCGACCGGGGTTATGGACCAGTCGACTGGTCAAGTGTTTTGACACTTGGCAAGAAAGTCGACTCTGAGCAGTCGACTGGAGTTATGACCAGTCGACTAATCGGGAGTCGACTGGCGCTCGACTGCGACTGTGTGGCCTTGGCAATCGATTGCTAGCTTTGGATAGTCGACTGGCCTTGAGCAGTCGACTGCCATTGAGGGCAGTCGACTGTTGTTTGCGAACACGAGCACAGAAAGCTCGGTCGTCGACTCGGAAGTCAACTAAGGGCTTGACAGTCGACTAATAGAATGGAAGTCGACACCTCATTGTTGAGGTTTATTAGTCGACTGGTGTATTGGATAGTCGACTGATCAAGTATTTAACACTCAGAAGACGAGTTGACTCAAGAGTAGTCGACTGAGAATATAACCAGTCGACTGATCGGTAGTCGACAAGAGGCAGACTATCGAATGTTCTCGAGCAGTTGACTGCCTTATATAGCAACCGACTAGGTGTTGGGCAATCGACTGCTATTTGTTGACATGAGCACAGAAGGCTCGGTAGTCGACTGAGCAGTCGAGTACGGGCTTGGCATTTGAGTATTGGTAAGGGCAGTTGACTGCCAGTGTATCCGTTAGATGGAAAGCCAACGTAGATTAAGCCCATTGTGAGACAATGACACTGTAGGCAGTCGACTGCCTCGCGCAGAATCAGCTCGATGCAGGTCATAAAAGGAGCAGTTCGTGGAGGATTTCAACCATGGTGTTCTGAGCAGTTCCTTGGGCGATTTGAGGCGAAGTGCTAGTGCATTTCAGGGTCCTTCAAGCTCATCCAAGCAACCAACAAGAAAAGCATTCAAAGTGATATTTTGTAATTTTTTTCTTTACTATATTTCATTGTATTTGCTTGTATCTCTTGTTCTTATTATTGTAAGACTTTGTAAGAGGTTTCTACACCTCCGGTGTATCACCGAGAAGGAGTGGTTTGATTAGTGGTGGTTTGCATTACTATAGCTCATTGGAGCTCAACCCATGGAGTAGGAACCCTAGGTTCTGAACCATGTATATCCTTGTGTATTGTGAGTGTTTATCGTATTTTGTTATGCTTAATTATTTCCTCTTCACATACTAATGAATTATAGACAAGTAACACGATCAAATTCCATCAAGCGATGTGAAACGCTATTTACCCCCCTCCCTATAGTGATGTCCAACGTTCCTACAATTGGTATCAGAGCCCGGTGGCTCTCAAAAGAACATGACGCTCTGATACCCTGCAAGTGGTATCAAAGTAGGTCGCTCTTCACCATCTTCGCAACCGAGGGAGGAAACAAGCTAGAGGGTAAGATGGAACCGAGTCTTGGCTTGGGACATGATGTCAATGTGCCCCCTCCATATGAACTCTATGGAGCCAAAGAATTTGAATAATGGGTGGTAAGAATGAAATATTTTCTTATGTGCGATTATGATAATTGGATTAGTGTTATAATAGGGTTCGACGCTCTGAAGGATGAAAAAGGGAAAATACTCAAGAAAAAGAAGTGGAGCAAGGAACAACTCCGATCCTTCAATATAAACAATAGGGAAATGAGTATTTTAGTTAGTGTAATACCTAACAATATTTTGGTTAAGATAGGAGATTGTACGGATGCTAAGAAACTATGGAATAAGTTTGTCAACTTCCACAAAAATCTCTCACCAGCCTCAAGTGAAGAAAAATCCCAAGAAGCCAAAGAATGCTCAACGGCTCAAGAATGTGAGAATTCGGAGGTTGAGAGATGTTCAACATCCGAGGTGGAAGAATTGGAGAAAGCCTCCACCTCTATGATTGAAGGGGAGGAGAGATCATCCACTCCGGAGCAAAATCAAGAGGAAGCTTCTACCTCTAGGAGAGATGAAGAATCAACTTCGGCTCCCATCATCGACCGAGGTAACTCAAACATGCAAATTAAAAATAAAAATCATATTACATGTTTTGAGTGTAGGGAAGTAGGACATTACAAGAGTAAGTGTCCGAAACGGATCAAGAAAATGGTACAAGTTGTGCCAAAGATCAAGGAGACCGGTGCCCAAAGTCAAAAGAGCAAGGAGAATATCATTTGCTTCAAATGCCATCAAAAGGGGCACTATAAAAGTCAATGCCCTAAGTAAAGACAATCTAGCAAGGGGAAAGGAGGAGCATCACATGTAGGGGGAGCTAAGGCAAATCCTAAGGTAAATTTAAATAATGCTCATTCTTTATACAAGGCTCAAAGGCATGCTAGGAGTAATTTTAATACTCTTGCTATTGTTCATGATCATGAAAAGTATGCTAGAAATAGAACTTATTGATTAGGGGCTAAATCTTGCAATATTAAGGTTAAGGATAAATCTAGAACCAATAACCCTAAAACAATTCTACCTAAGGAAGTCATTAGAAAGGTAGAGAACCATTTAGGCATTAACCCTAAGAAGGGTAGACATATGCAAAGGAGGAACAATGCCCAAAGACTAAATAAAATTTCAAAAATTGGGCAATTAGAGTTGGAAAATCAAGTTTTGAGGTCAAAACTTGAGAAAATGGAGAAGACCCTTAGGAAGATGCAAAATCAAATTATAGGGTCAAATGGTCAAAAATTAGGGGTTAATAGGCAAGATCTAGGGGTAAGAAAGGTTTGTGTCACAAACGTAAGCCCAAGGAGACATATCATAGTGTTCCATTTGATTATGGAACCATCCTTAGGTCTAGGAAAACCAAGGTTAATAGGAAAGTCATCCCTAAGGTTAACCATGGTAGGTGCCTAGTGGCCAAGGTTTCTATGAAACCTTGAAAACCCACTAAGAAAGTCACAAGGGGAGTAACCCCTAGAATTGACCTAGGCAAGATCCAAATGACCAAGGCTTCCAAGCCTAAGAGGGTCATTAGGAGGGTACTAAGGGGAGTTATCCCTAGTGAGTACCTAGTAAATCCAAGGAGCTCCAATAGGTATTGGGTTCCTAGGAATGTGATTCCTTCATGTTAAATGGGTTAGGGTGTGTCAACTCTAAATGGATGGGTAGTTATCTAACCATGGTAGAGTTGTCACTTTAGGATATTTTCAAGGTTATGGGATACCTTGGAAATAAGTTTGGATTTATATCCTAAAAGATTTTAGGATGTGCCAATATAATGTGAAAAGTATGAAAAATCAATCTAATTGGCACAATTAGGTTTAGAGGTCATGGTGTGCCATTTTGGATTTTTCACTTGGGAGATGAGTGGTATTATGGAAAAATAGACTTAATTCTAACAAATGATAATTAATACTAAAATCTAGGTATTGTTATACCTTTACCTATTATTTATCATACTTTTTTTGCCTTGCCATGTCATGACATCATATCTCATTTTGAATCATATAAAATGTCATGTTAATGTTTGGGTTTGATTTTTTATGTCATGTTAGTGTTTAGATCTTATTTATATGCCATGACATCATGATTATTGACACATGTTTTATATATTATATCGTTATATGCCATAATCATCATTCATGCATTTAAGATTAATTAAAATTGATTTAAGGACAATGGCATGATTGAAGTCCCATATATAAGGGAATTAAATAGAGTTGCCTAGAAAAATGCATGAAACCTTAGATTAGGAAGAACCAAAACCCACATCTCACATTAAATTGACTTGTATGTGTTTTCATGCACCCTAGATATATGCTAGATGTTAGGAAAGTGAGTTAGGTTCAAGGTGCATAGATATTGCATCTAGATGAACTCAAACTCATTTCAATCTTAGGAGGGATCATGGAGAAAGCTAATGTGCAAGTTATGTGCATTGAGCCCATAGATCATGGTCCAATATAAGGTTTCAAAAAAATTTCAAAATCATTTTGAAAAACCTTGGTGTAGTCAATCTTTTGATAGAAGTCACCATTGATGAAGTTGATACAAAGTATGCTTAAAACATTGAAGTTATCTTTGTTTTTGAACTTTGTATCAATATCACTATTTAATGGGTATTTTATTTTTCAAATATTTTTCACCCATAATTATTTACATAAGTATTATACATGTGCATTTTTTGTATCAATATCACTATTTAATAGAAGTCACCTTAGTATTAAAACATTGAAGTTGATACAAAGTATGCTTAAAATATTTTTGAATTATGTATAATTACTTATGATTTTTTGAATTTCATTTCTTATTTCTGATTTCTGCATTTGCAGATATCATCGGCTACCGCCTTGGGCAGTCGACTGCTAAGGCTGAATTTAGGTAAACAAGGTTTGTTTAGCCTAGTTTCAACTACTTTAGGCTATCCTAACTTCTCCTAACCCAAGGATATGCTTTGGAAAGTATTTAAAGAGTGAAAATCCATTGGAAATTGATTCAAAGAGTTGTTTTGAGTGGAAATCAAATTCTAAGGTGTGTAAAAGTTCAAGTTTGAACTTTTGTCCTTAATTTTGATGGTTTAGTGTTCCTATAGTCTTAGGGACTCTCCAAGGGCATTGTTGGTGCAATGGTCAAGGGGGAGCAAGCCTTTAGGGGGAGGTTATCCATCATAGGATGATGGATGTGTATTCTTCAAAGGGGGAGACATGAGGGGTTTTGGAAGCCCTCATTGTGCTCACCAAAGGGGAAGAATTGGAGAATGAGATTGCCTCTCATTTAGTGATATGAGACTTATCACTAGGAAGAGTGAAGGCATCCTAAATATTTTAGCAACCAAGGGAAAGATTATAAGATCTCATTGGTATATGAGACATTGATACCCTTGGAGAGTCTTTTTGATGTGTGCTAAAGAGGGAGAAGTGAGGTTTAAGTTAGGTAAACCTTCACTATGCTTTTGCATTGGAAGAGTTAAGTTTGGGCTTATTGGTTAGTCTAACTTAAAGGTATTGTCAAACATCAAAAAGGGGGAGATTGTTGGTGCAATCGCCCCAGGTCATGATTGACCGAACTCGAGTTTGACTCAAGTAATATTTTGATGTTTGACAATGGGTTGACCATTGTTTAACAATGGGTTAAATATATGGTTGACATCAGATTAACCATATAATGGAGAAGCCCAAGTGGAACACATGATAATTGGAAAGTTCAAGTCTTGTGTACTTGGCATGCAAAGTCCAAGTCTTATGTACTTGGCATGGAAAGTCCAAGCATGGGTCTTGGCAATGGTAAAGTCCAAGTCTTGGGTGCTTAGCATGGAAAGTCCAAGTCTTGGGTACTTGATATGGAAAGTCCAAGCATGGGTCTTGGCTATTGGAAAGTCCAAGCATGGGTCTTGGCATTTGGAAAGTCCAACATGGAGTTGGCAAGAAAGTCCAAGAGTGTGATATTGGCAGCGTAAAGTCCAAGTTGTAGTCTTGGCGGCAAAAGTCTAATGTTTGGAGGCGTAAAGTCCAAGCGTGTGTCTTGGCAGTGTAAGTCCAAATGTACCTTGATAATGTAGACTCGATTAGCATGACAATAGGCGATGGAATCACCTAAAGGCTAATGTATGGATGAATAAGTCATGGATGACTTGGAGGGATCCAATAGGCATGAGGCTGAGGAGGTGGCTAGAAGGTTTAGGTTTAGGCTAACGGTGGTCTAGCAAGTATGAGGGGATCATACTTGGGATAAACCTCATGTTTGAGGTTTAGCAGTCGATTGGGGTTATGGACCAGTCGACTGGTCAAGTGTTTGGACACTTGGCAGTCGAGTCGACTCTGAGTAGTCAATTGTCGATCGGGTGCCGATCGCGTGCAGTAGGGCCTTAAATAATCGCCGCTTTAGGCAATCGACTAGCCTTGAGCAATTGACTGCCATTGAGGGCAGTCGACTGCTATTTGTGTACACGAGCATAGAAAGCTCGGTAGTCGACTTGGAAGTCGACTAAGGGCTTGACAGTTGACTGATGGTAATGACAATCGACTGCTAGTGTATTCGTTGGCTGGAATGCTAATGTGCGTCAAGTCCATTGTGAGACAACGACACTATAGCCAGTCGATTGGGGCCTTTTGGCAATCGACTGCTAGGCATGGAATCAACCCGATGTCGATCAAAAAAAGAGAAGTTCATGGAGGATTTCAGCCATGGTTTTTTGAGTGGTTCCTTGGGCGATTTGAGGCGAAGTACTAGTGCATTTTTGGGTCCTTCAAGCTCATCCAAGCAACCAATAAGCAAAGCATTCAAAGCGATATTTTGTAAAGTTTTCTTTACAATATTTCATTGTATTTGCTTGTATCTCTTATTCTTATTGTTGTAATACTTTGTAAGAGGTTTCTCCACCTCCGGTGTGTCACCGAGGAGTGGTTTGATTAGTGGTGGTTTGCATCACTAGATATCATTGGAGCTCAACCCGTGGAGTAGGAACTCTAGGTTCCGAACCATGTATATCCTTATGTATTGTGAATGTTTATTGTATTTTGTTATACTTTATTATTTCTGTTGCACATACTAACGAATTATAGACAAGCAACATGATCAAATTCTATCAAGCGACACAAAATGCTATTCACCCCTCGTCTAGCGACATCCAACGTTCCTACACTTCATCCTTGCACTTGCTTTCAAAAGCTTCCCTCAATTTCATCATGCTTTGGGTTTCTCCTTTGCCAAAGGCTGCTTGAACTTTATGCCGCCAAGACTACATGCTTGGACTTATGCTGCTAAGACCTTGCCTTTGGACTTCCTTTGCCAAGATCCCCTTGGACTTTATGCCACTAAGATTACATGCTTTGACTTATGCTACCAAGACCTTACCCTGGACTTTCCTTTCCAAGATTCACACTTGAACTTCTTTAGACTCGAGTGGAAGTCCAAGTTTGGAGACTTAGCAAGGGAAGTGCAAGATTAGATTCTTGGCAATGGAGAAGTCCAAATATGGATACTTGGTGAGGAAAAGTCCAAGGGGTGAAGTCTTTGCAAGGGAAAGTCCAAGTATGAATACTTGGAAAAGGAAAAGTCCAATGTGTAGTCTTGGCGGTGAAAGTCCAAATATGGATATTCGGCAAAAGAAAGTTCAAGGGTGTAGTCTGGGCCATATAAGTCTAAGTGTGTAGTCTTAGCGGTGAAAGTCTAAGCATTGAGGCTTAGAAATGGAGAAGTCCCAGGGAGCGATCTCTTGGCAAAGGAGACTTAGTTAGCATGACACATCCAATGGAAGCATTTGAAGGCTAACGCGAAGGGTGAAGGAGTCATAGAGGACTCGAATGGACCCTGAGGGCGTGAGGCTGATGAAGGTGGCTAGAAGGTTTAGGTTTAGGCTAAGTGTACCCGAAGGAATGACACAACCAATGGAAGCACTTGAAGGCTAGCGCGAAGGGTGAATGTGTCATGAAAGACTCAGACAAACCCTGAGGGAGTGAGGTTGTTGGAGGTTGCTAAAAGATTTAGGTCTAAGCCAAGGATGGTTTATCAAGTATGAGGGGATCATACTTGAGTGAAACCTCATGTTTGAGATTTACTAGTCGATTAATGGCTTTGGTCAGACTATAGACCTAGTTGACTCAGAGTAGTCTGAGTTACGAGTTATGACCGGTTGATTTGGTGAGAGTAGTCGACCGAGGCTGATCGACTATGGCTACTATGGCTATGGAAATCAACTGCTAGGGTTTGATAATCAAATAGTATTGAGCAGTCAACTACTAGAGTATAGCAGTCGACTAGTAATAAGTGGTCAGAGAACAGAAGGTCTTCTAGTCGATTGGATAGTCAACTACTATCTTGGTAGTCGACTGCTGGTATGCACAGTCGACTGCGAGGGTATCTGTTAGATAGAATCCAATATGGATTAATTCGTCGTGAGACAATGGGTAGGCGAGCAATCGATTGGTGCCTTTTGGCAGTCAATTGTTAGGCGGAAATCCAACCATACGCAGGTTATAAAAGGAGCTCGAGATAGAGGATTTCGCAACAGTTTTTTGGAAGATTATGAAGGGCAAGTGTTGTTGCATTCCAGACCTTCAAGGGCATCTCAAAGAAACAAAAAGTATTTAAGTGATCAAGCAATCTTGTAAAGTATTATTTGCATTTTATTCCTTCTTTACATTTATATTTTCTTGTCTTGTATTGTATTTAGTTTTTCTTATTGTTGTAAGATATTGTAAGAGATTGCTCTACCTTCGATGTCATACCAAGAAGGAAAGGTTTTAGTGAGGGTAGATTGTTGATGTAGTGAGCATCACTCCTTGGTTTTAATGTATGAACCGTACTTAAAGTTAGGAATTACTTGTATTCTAATCTCAGTGTTAAGTGAGCAGACTTAATAGGAAGTCCTAGTAGGTCATGTTGACTGAATACTATGTAGTTGACTTGATAGATCAGGAGGACCGGACACCATGCATGAAGTCCAGATGGGTCGTGTGGACCAGACATTTGGCATAAAGACCGATTGGGTTAAGAGACCAGACAATCGACAAAAAGTCTAGCTGGGTCAGGAAGACTGGACAACTGGTAAAATACCTAGTGGGTCATATCAGAGGTCAAGAGTGGTAAGTCTGGCAGACAACCTGTTGGGTTTCCAGCACCGCGGCGAGTGTGTGTTCGAACATGTTTCGTAAACATGTACACAGCGGAAGAAATAAAAATAATAAATCTACATTTATTACAACACACACATCACACGCATGCATAGTACAACATGTGTAGACATAACCGTAAATTTAAATTTTGCAATAAAAGGAAATTTAACTACGTATATCTTACGTATCACGTGTAGCGGGAAAGGCATCAACCGGAACGATCCTCGCTAGAATCGTCTCTATCCGTATCCACGTCGAGTATCTTCGGGATGACTTCACCAAGTCACGAGCCTCGTCTTAGTACGGGTTACTAGCCTCGTGTTCAAGACGATGTGATCGAGAGAAGATCACGATCCGAATCCAAAAATGAGTCCTCAAAACTCGCTTCTCCGGAGAGGTATTCGTCAACCGTTTGACGAATCCTTCGTCCTCCACCTATGAGGATTACCAGAGATTGAATCCCTGGCAAGGCTACCGCTGTCAGAGCTCCAAACGTCATCCAAACGACGCTCTGACGAGAGGGAAACAAGCTGTCCAGAAAACTGGACAGCTTTGGTGGAGGAGTAGGGGCCGGCCAAAGGAAAGGTGGAAGCTCACCTTATTACTGAACCCAAGGGAGATCACCGGAGCTCCTCCGGCAGCAGCTCGACGCCGGCAAGTGGAGAAGACGGCAACAGCTGGTCGCCGGTTGGAGGAGAAGGGGCGGCGACACTAGGGTTGGCGCCGACTTCTTCAAAGGGGAGGAGGTGGGCGGCAACTCTAGGTTAGGTCTTTTTGGATTGATTAGGGCTTAACAAACCCTTAAGCCCTCTTTTATAGAGAACTAATTCTCTTAATGGTTATCGGATCATAACCATAAGGCTCGTTAACCCGCTCCATTAATATAAGTTAAAATAAACCAAACCATGATGGTTTATTTTAAGTTAAAACGAACCGAACCAACTTTGGTTCATTCGTTTAAAACAAACCAAACCCTTTGGTTTATTCTCCTCCATTGGATTAGAACCAAACCATTTTGGTTCATCCATTATGTCTTCACAAGACACGACCCATCCACGCTTCCATTGCGACTGAAACGATTTAATGCTCGCTCCATGTTTTGTCCAACCAAACCTAGTTTCTCTCGGTCTGAGAATCCCATTCTCAAGCTCGTTTTAAATCCTTTGGATTACGCTCGTTGTGCGTGTAACCAAATAGGTTCTCGGTTTATGTTGGTCGTCTATAATTAACCATTAATTATAGAACGATCATGAGTGGCACCTAGTAGTACATCATGATCCCCAATTAACTGAAAAGATCAACGGTTGATCTAGAACTATTTCTGAAACCCTTCAGCAGCTCGAATGAATCGTGCCCCATTCCCTTCACTCATCTTATACCTACTTGGTTCAGGACATGGTCTATAGTGTCAGTCCCCACTAGGCTGACTACGTCACACCTAGCCCAAGTATCATTTTCTCATCCTACGAATTCTAGTTACTGCACATGTATCGAAGAGTACCTTACTCTAAACATGTAATGCTTTGGCCAAAGACTTTAGTAACAATCCGACGAGAGGCCATGGGTATACATCTCCTCGCAAGGAGTGGTGAATCAGATAGGCTATTCAAACACCTTCGATCACTTCGACTTATACCCAATCATCCCGGGTCCACATCTCCTTAGAGATGCTTGCTTAAGATGTCAAAGCATAAGTCTCCATGATCAAGATGACTTGAATACCGCAAGTCAAAGGAACATTGTACTTAAGCTACAGTAAGAACTTCATTGACATATCTATATATGCAGAGAACCATATGAAGTCTTACGGCTGGTCACTCCAATGAACTAGTTACCATAACTAGCATCCACGATTAACTCCGGACATCACAATGTCTCCAGCCAGTGAGAATCAGCTGCTTGGATACACCAAGGAGTATACCTCGTGCTAGTCTCGACAGAATCGATGGTGTCCTAATCCATCAATTCATCGACTAGGGATAATTCCGATACATCACAATTACACATGTAGAGATACTCACTAGTTGTGATCCAATCACAAATTCTCTCATGTTGTGAGTCGTATCGCGGACATTCAGTAGATGAGTTTAAGATCCAATCAAATACATGAAACAATGTATACTCAAATAATGAATCTTCATTTATCATATAAATGGTTCATACATAAGGCGATTGCCTTAGGACATCTCTCATATATTACTAACACAACCGACAGGTAAGCCTCGAGTGAAGAGGTGAGGTCGAATCCTCTGAAGGGGGACAAAGCTAGGCATCGATCCGACGGAATTTCCGCATGAGACTTAGTAGTCGAGATCGAGCAGTATTACTACTGCTATCATATTTTACTTTATCTATTTGTGTTAATCACATTTTGCAGAGATCAGTTGACTGAATGTACTTTAGTCGACTGAAGTCTAGTCGACTCTGTTTAGTTCGGTCGACTGGATTTGGCAGGATTAGCTGGTGATTGATCGAAGATTTAGCACCATAGTTGGAAAGTGTTTCAGTTGACTGAGGAGTTTCAGTCGACTGAAGTGGAAAACTTCCCGATGCGAAGTTGGGTGACCTAGAGTCGACTGGAGAAGTTTTAATCAACTGGAAGACCATAAGTTCCATATCGACAGACTAATGTGGAGTCGACTGAAAGACATTTCAGTCGACTGGAAAAGGTTTATAAAGCAAGTGCTCGACCAGATCTGAGGAAGACACTACTACTACGCCGAAGTGCTGTCAAAATTTACTCTTGCTCACAAAAGCTTCGAATCTTCACAAAGGCACTTTTCCGACACCTCGTGCCTACATCCAACCCTTCATTTGTGTTGGTATAAAGTACCTTGTAATTTTCATATATTACTTTTCGCATGTGTACTTAACTTCAAAGAGTGGGTAGTGTGTTACCCATCTCTTATCTTTGTAAAAAGCGAACCCCACCGAAGTCGAGAGTTCTCGAATAGGAGGGTACTATAGTGATTGCCCCATCGAGGTAGCTCTCGGAAGAGCTATAGGCCTTTGAGTAGCAACCCAGTTAGGGTTGTGAACCAAGTAAACTGACTATGTTTGAATTGCATTTAATTTCCGCTGCGTATTCTTATTTGACAATATAAAATAAGTTTTAAATAAGTAGAAAATTTTAAAATTTTGAAAATATGTTATTATTCAGGGGAGTTAGAAAATTTTGAAAGTTCTTTAAAATTTTAACAATATGTTACTATTTAGGGGGAGTTAGAAAATTTTTGAATTTGAAAATATATTATTATTCAGGGGGAGTTAGAAAATTTTGAAAGTTTTTGAAAATTTTTAAAATTTTGGAAATATGTTATTATTCAGGAGGAGTTAGAAAATTTTGAAAATTTTGGAAATTGAAAACAAGTTGGAGTCTAGGGGTTGTTAAAATTTTGACAATTGAAATTTTGAAAATTCTTTATCTTTTGAAAAATTTTATAAAGAGAGAGATCATATTTTTAAATGAAGAAAATCCTATAGGTAGAAGATTGATTTCAAAAACTTAAGTATTTTTGAGCTTAATATTTAACTCTCATGGTTAAAACACTTTAACTCTCAGCTTTAAAATTGTGGCATCTTTGACTTAATTTTGATTTTGATGTATGACAAAGGGGGAGAGAGGAGATATAAAGTTAGAGAAAAGCGACTTATTGAAAGAGAGATGTAAAATTTTATATATGTATCTCATACATATGCATTTATTATATATGTCAAAATTTGAATATTGTTGTCTTATTCTCCTAACATTAATTGATGTATTGTCATACATCAAAAAGAGGGAGATTGTTGAACCGTAGTTAAAGTTAGGAATTACTTGTGTTCTAATATCAGTGTTAAGTGTGCAGACTTAACAGGAAGTCCTAGTAGGTCATATTGACTGGATAGTAGGCAATTGACATGACAGATTGAAGGGTTTAGCTTTTCGAGTCCATGAGGGGAAACTTCGCTTCCCACTTCACCTCGATCGCTTGTTCATGGCGATCCCATCGATGTCCCCGGATTAAAAATTTAATCCTAGACAAAAGGGATTGCCCAAACAACCAAGTCATCATAGTGCTATTCGTTTAGAGAGGTCACTTGAGCAAACTTGTTGTTTAAGCGACCAACCTCTATTCTACGAGTAGTTGCGGAATAGACGATGTCCGGATCGTTGGCTTTTGTATTTATGTTCGGGATCCAAGTATTATTTAGCCATAAATAGAATATATCATGCTCATAATTGAAAAACAAAAACAAACATGTGACAAAAGAGAATAGAGAATCGATATACCTCTCGATCTTCTAATGTATGACCTTCCTCCTTTCGGACGTCGTGTGGGCGATGATCTACCGAAAGTTGAAGCTCCTAGATTGCCAATCTTCCTTCCTTGCTCGTTCCAAGCAAGAGGAAGAATAGAAACAAGGCTCTTTTCCTTCTTTCAACCAACCAACAACCTCCAAGGATGGAGCTTGCCGTCGGCCAAGAAGGAAGAGGAGATTAATGGTTACCGGCCAAAAGCTTCAAGGGAGGACCCTAAGCCTTTGTTCCACCGGCCAAGGAGAAGGAGAGGACCTACTTTGGTTGTCGGACAAGAGCTGGAAAAACTTCAATGGGCGCCGGCAGCTTGAGGAAGAAGAAGAAGGCAAGGAAAAACTTTGTTTATTAGGTGCCGCCAAGCCCAAACCCTAGCTCCAAGCTCTTGCCGCCAACCTCCAAATACCCTAGCTTCTCTTAATGTTCTCCACGCCAACCCCTTGTTCTCCTTTTATAGAGTTAGGGATAAGCCTCCTTTTAATCTCCACCATTGGTTCTAGGAATTTAATCTCAACCGTCGGATCTAGAGATTTAATCTCAACCGTCGGATCTTAGAGATTTAATCTCTACCTTTGGATCTAGAGTTTTGTTTCTATCCATTGGATCTAAGATCCATGAGGTGTTAATAGGCTACAATAGGGACCATGAGAAGGATTTGGATCTTGGCCACCCATGGATCAAGCCCACATAAAGTCCGATCCATTAATGATAATCCAATCCACTAAAGGATTATCATTGATCTACCTCACCAACCCCCATAAGATAATATGGGCTCCATATATTATTTGTACATTTTCTCCCCGTGTTTAAGATCTCGAATGTCCGTCGATTAATTAATTTACTGACCATTAATTAATCAACATCTAACTCCATGAGTAGTACCATTGAACCTTTTCATCATGCCGGACCAAGTCCACCTGCAAGGTTTACATGATGAACCTTATGAGCTCCTCAAGGAGACATCATCATCCTAATATATAGGACACAGTTTCCTCCTATAATCAACGACACACCATATAAATAATATCATTTCCCAACTTACCGAGCCTATCGATTTAATCTATAAATCTCGCCCATTGGTAAATCAAAGAGATGAATACTAAGTATATTTACCCGTTATTATATCGGGATTAAGAGCATGTACAAAATAATATCTGAGGTCCGATTCGATTATGTAGTCACTAATAAATCGAATCACCTCTAAGTCGGTCCTGCTCAATACATACAAAGTGCACTAGTGTGATTCTATGGTCAAGACAAACCAATACCAAATCACACTACAACCATTCCGATGGTTTGTCCAAAGCCATCTCGGTTGTGAGCCTTTACTTATACTTTACAAGGAGCTGATAACATGATCTCCTGTGTGACACCACACACCATGTTATCTACAATGTAATGTATTAGAGAATATGCATAACCATAAAAATGCAAACAATGATCATGTGATTCTTATTTCAAAATAAAGATGTTCATACAAAAGATAGACTTTTCAGTATACATCCCAACAATCTCTCACTTATACTAAAAGACTATGCTATCCTCAAACTGCCATACATCTGATCCTTATTCCCTCCACATGCCTATCAAAAGCTCTCGCCGGAAGGGCCTCAATGAAAGGATCTGCCAGGTTATCCTCCGATGCAATCTTGGCCACAACAACTTCTCCTCTCTTTACGATTTCTCATATTAGGTGGTACTTGCGCTCTATGTTCTTACTTGCCTTATGGGCTCGTGGTTCCTTCGAGTTTGCAACTGCACCACTATTATCACAATAAATTGTGATAGTTCTGGACAAACCAGGAATCACATCCAAGTCCATCAAAAAGTTCCTGAGCCACACAACTTCTTTGGCCGCCTTAGAGGTTGCCACATACTCAGCTTCTATGGTAGAGTCCGCCACGCATTTCTGCTTAACACTCCTCCATACAATGGCTCCACCTCCCAAAGTAAACACAAAACCTGAGGTGGACTTACTGTTATCCCTATCAGATTGGAAGTCGAAATCCGTGTAACCCACAGGGAGTAATTGGTCTGCCTGGTAAACTAGCATATAATCCCTAGTCCTTCTCAGGTACTTCAATATATGCTTTACCGCAGTCCAATGTCCCTGTCCTAGATTACTCTGATATCTACTGACCATCCCCACGGCATAGCAGATATCTGGTCTCGTACATAGCATTGCATACATAAGGCTTCCTACCGCCGAAGCATAAGGAACCGCCTTCATCTCCTCTATCTCCTCAGATGTTCTAGGACACATCTCCTTAGATAAAGGAACTCCATGCCTGAAAGGTAGAAAACCCTTCTTGGAGTTCTGCATGCTAAAACGCTCCAAAATCGTGTCTATGTATGAATCTTGGGATAAGCACAACATCCTTTTCCTGCGATCTCTTATAACCTTGATCCCAAGGATGTGTCTCACCTCTCCCAAGTCCTTCATATCAAACTATTTGGACAACCATACCCTTACGTCCGATAACACCTTGATATTGTTGCCAATCAATAAAATGTCATCTACGTATAGTACAAGAAATACTACTATGTTTCCGTCACATCTCTTGTATACACAAGACTCATCCGGACTTTGAATAAATCTATAAGACTGGATTACCTCATCAAAGCGGATGTTCCAAGACCTCGAAGCTTGCTTCAATCCATAAATGGACCGATTAAGCTTACACACAAGATGCTCTTTGCCTTTACTAATGAATCCCTCTGGTTGCTTCATATAGATGTTTTCCTCAAGACATCCATTAAGGAAAGCTGTCTTAACATCCATCTGCCACACCTCATAATCCATATGAGCTACTATGCATAAGAGAATCCGGATAGACTTAAGCATTGCTATCGGCGAAAAGGTCTCCTCATAATCAATACCCTCTTTCTGAGTATACCCCTTCGCAACAAGCCTCGCTTTGAAAGTCTCAACCTTCCCATCTATTCCTCTCTTTCTTTTGTAGATCCACTTGCATCCTATGGTTTTTACACCATCGGGTGGTTCTACTAGCTCCCAGACCTGATTCGAATCAATAGATTCAATCTCAGCATTCATTGCACTTTGCTAAGATACTGCATCTTTATCTTGGATTGCCTCATCATATGTCCAGGGATCAGGTTCATGTTCGCCAGGGACCAAATCAGAAGACTCTCCCAAGAACATGAATCTATCAGGCTGTCTCACAACCCTCCCACTACGACGAGGCATCACCTGTGTATCCTCTGTGACACGCGATGCAGTGACATGTGGTATATCTTCTTGTACCGGTGGTACTAAAGAAGTGACTTCCCCTTTTAATTCCTCCAGAACAATTTTACTCTTGGGCTTGTGGCTCATGACATAGTCTTCCTCTAGAAATCTAGCATTCGTGCTAACGATCACCCTCTGATCTCTAGGACTATAAAATAGGCCACCCTTCGTTCCTCTAGGATAGCCAACTAACATGCGTACTTCTGTACGAGGTTCCAACTTACCAGCATCTGCCTTCAGCACATGTGTTGGACTCCCCCAAATCCGAATATGTCTTAGACTAGGCTTTTGCCCAGTCCATAATTCTGTGGGAGTAGAAGGCACTAATTTAGATGAAACTAAGTTAAGAATGTACACCGCCATATCTAGAGCATATCCCCAGAATGAATCTGGCAACTCAGAATAACTCATCATCGATCTAACCATCTCCATAAGAGTCCTATTCCTTCGCTCTGCTACACCATTATGCTGGGGTGTGCCAGGTGCAGTCAATTGGGATTGAATTTCAGCCTCTAATAGGTAATTCCTAAACTCTCCCAAGAGGTACTCGCCACCATGATCAGATCGTAGTGTCTTGATACTTTTACCTTGACGTTTCTCCACATCAGCCTTGAGTTCTTTTAACTTGTCAAAGCATTCAGACTTGTGGCGCATCAGGTAAATGTATCCATATCTCGAGTAATCGTCTATAAAAGAGACGAAATACACGAAACCACCTCTATCCTGGATATACATAGGAACACACCAAATAGAATGAACCAATTCTAACACATCTTTGGCTCTATACCCCTTGGCCTTAAAAGGCCTCTTGATCATTTTACCCTCCAAGCAAGATTCGCAGGTTGGGAAATCCTCCACCACTAATGAACCCAAAGGTCCATCAGCTATCAACCTTTGAATTCTGCTAAGGTTAATATGACCAAGCCTAAGATGCCAAAGATATGTTTGGTTCATCTTTGAAGGTTCTTTTCTCTTATTGGAATTAAAAGATGAGTTATTAATTTCAATTTGCATCGTGGGAGCTTTTGGTTCAAGTGTGTATAAATTTCCTATCAATGCACCCGAACAGATAATGTCCCTATTCCTTCTTATAACAACTCTGTCATTAAAAGAAATAGAATATCCATCCATAAACAATTTAGAAACTGAAATTAAATTCTTTCTAAATAAGGGTACATAAAGGCAATTCTTAAGAATCAAAACTTTATTTTTCTCAAAAGATAAATGAACGTCTCCCACTGCAATAGCCGCCACCTTCGTGGCATCGCCTAAGTACACGGTAATCTCCCCCTCAGCCAATCGTCTGGTTTCCTGGAACCCCTGTAAAGTATTGTAGACATGATCAGTGGCTCCCGTATCTACACACCAGGTGCCGGTAGATAACACCGCTAAACATGTTTCAACGACTAGACCAAAAGATATACCTTTGTTCTGCTTGCGGTTGGGGCATTCCTTCTTCCAGTGTCCAGTCTGCTTACAAGTGAACAACTTGCCTTTTGGCTTCTTCACTCCTCCCTGAGTACCTCCCACCGCCTTTGCCCCAGTTTGTTTCTTCTTCTTCTTGCCTTTCGGCTTAGAAGTAGAAACCTTTTGGGTCACCATGGCATGTGCCTGAGCACTCTGACGAAATAGCCCCTCTGCCACCTGGAGTTCTGTCAGAAGTTCTGCCAATGAATACAACCTCTTGTTCATGTTGTAGTTCAGGCGAAACTTCTCAAAACTCCTAGGTAGAGACTGGAGTATGATATCAATCTGGGTTTCCCCATCGATCTCAGCTCCAAGGACTTCCAGCTCATTCAAATGAGCCATCATCTTGATGAGAACTTGATCCCTCACGGGTGTTCCCTCGATCATGGTGGTCGTCATCAAGTTTCTCATGGCTTCTTGCCTCGCAGCCCGATTCTGGTGTCCGAAAAGCTCTTTGAGATTGAGCATCATGTCATAAGCAGTGGGCATGGCTTGATGCTGATGTTGCAGTACATTTGACATAGAAGCCAAAATGTAACACTGCGCCATCTCATCGGCCTTTATCCACTTCTTATAACTCTCTCTCTCCTTTTCCCCAGAATCATCTGCAAGCTTGGGAGGGCACTCTTCGAGGAGTACATATTTTTATTCCTCAGCAGTCAAGACAATGTCTAGATTCCTCTTCCAATCAACATAGTTGGGTCCAGTAAGTTTGTTCTCTTTTAGTATCACAGTAAGTGGGTTGAAAGTCATTATGAAAGAAAACCTAAGAATCACATAAATCAAAACATTAGATTTCAAAAAATTATTGATTCCTCAAACAATAAAATTTTAAAATCAACCAACACCTCAAAACACCGAGAATATCATATGCCACAATAGTGTGGATGTATACGAATTCTACATTTGTAAGAGAATGTTTTACCCATTAATTTTACTATCTTGTCAACCTAACTTTTTGACAAGTAAAATTAATAGTTGGTTCCTCTTTGGCCCTACAAATAAAAGCAGTGACTCCGATGGGGAGGATATTTATATTTGTATCTAAGTGTTCACCATTACTCGGTACCAAGGTAATTATCTCGGGTTATGTGCCTTCCGATGGGGAAGTACACATGCTCCTTGATAATTCCCTATAACCATACTTGACCTTGTGATCCGCAAAAAAACTCATCCAATGGGGAGGAAGGCACTCAGAGCCGACGCGCAAGTTTGTTTGCATCACTTGTCAAATCGTAATGGAGGCAGTGGGAATTTAAAAAATTTCCCTCTCCCACTTAGTAATTTGAAAATGAGGAATTTTCTAGCCTACGACTTGCATATCAAACAATAAGCAATAAATATGAAAAATTAAAATTTTCCAACTATTATGGCTTTTGTCTTCAATATGTCTCCCGTCGCATCGCCATCTCGTCCGCTCCTCCTACGCCATGTACGAGCCATCCGGAGATCCGAGCCGAGACTAAAATCTATTTTAATTTACATCCATCGATCCTATACTCCACAAGGGAGTGTACATGAAATCTAGATCGAAAGTAAACTAAAATAAAAAGAGTGGCTAAACAATGCCGTATCTAATTTACAAAAAAATCAAATACTAGCCTCGTCAACCCCGAGGATTCAACAAAATATACTATTACACACATACAATCACATACACACATATGGCCATAATAGTCGGATCTTATGCCTGTAACTAAAGAGTTAAACTATGCATATCCTACTATTATCCGGCACATATAATATATGAAAAAATGTATAAGAGTAACCGAATCCTTAAACACACAAAACCGGAAACCTTGGCTCTGATACCAATTGAAGGGTTTAGCTTTTCGAGTTCGTGAGGGGAAACATCGCTTCCCACTTCACCTCGGTCGCTTATTCATGGCGATCCCATCGATGTCCCCAGATTACAAATTTAATCCTAGACAAAAGGGATTGCCCAAACAACCAAGTCATCGTCGTGATATTCGTTTAGAGAGGTCACTTGAACAAACTTGTTATTCAAGCGACCAACCTCTATTCTATGAGTAGCCGCAGAATATACGATGTCTGGATCGCCGGCTTTTGTATTTATGTTCAGGATCCAAGTATTATTTTGCCATAAATAGAATATATCATGCTCATAATTGAAAAACAAAAACAAACATGTGACAAAAGAGAATAGAGAATCGATATACCTCTCGATCTTCTAATGTATGTCCTTCCTCCTTTCGGACGTCGTGTGGGCGACGATCTACCAAAAGTTGAAGCTCCTAGATTGCCAATCTTCCTTCCTTGCTCATTCTGAGCAAGAGGAAGAATAGAAACATGGCTCTTTTCCTTCTTTCAACCAACCAACAACCTCCAAGGATGGAGCTTGCCGCCGGCCAAGAAGGAAGAGGAGATTAATGGTTGCCGGCCAAAAGCTTCAAGGGAGGACCCTAAGCCTTTGTTCCACCAGCCAAGGAGAAGGAGAGGACCTACTTTGGACGCCGACCAAGAGCTAGAAAAACTTCAATGGGCGTTGGCAGCTTGAGGAAGAAGAAGAAGGCAAGGAAAAACTTTCCTTATTAGGTGCCGCCAAGCCCAAACCCTAGCTCCAAGCTCTTGCCGCCAACCTCCAAATACCCTAGCTTCTCTTAATGTTCTCCACGCCAACCCCTTGTTCTCCTTTTATAGAGTTAGGGATAAGCCTCCTTTTAATCTCCACCATTGATTCTAGGGATTTAATCTCAACCGTCGGATCTAGAGATTTAATCTCAACCGTCGGATCTTAGAGATTTAATCTCTACCTTTGGATCTAGAGTTTTGTTTCTATCCATTGGATCTAAGCTTCATGAGGTGTTAATAGGCTACAATAGGGACCATGAGGAGGAGTTGGATCTTGGCCACCCATGGATCAAGCCCACATAAAGTCCGATCCATTAATGATAATCCAATCCACTAAAGGATTATCATTGATCTACCTCACCAACCCCCATAATATAATATGGGCTCCATATATTATTTGTAGATTTTCTTCCCGTGTTTAAGATCTCGAATGTCCGTCGATTAATTAATTTACTGACTATTAATTAATCAACATCTAACTTCATGAGTAGTACCACTGAACCTTTTCATCATGCCGGACCAAGTCCACCTATAGGGTTTACATGATGAACCTTATGAGCTCCTCAAGGGGACATCATCATCCTAATATATAGGATACAGTTTCCTCCTATAATCAATGACATACCATATAAATAATATTATTTCCCAACTTACCGAGCCTATCGATTTAATCTGTAAATCTCGCTAATTGGTAAATCAAAGATATGAATACTAAGTATATGTGCCCGTTATTATATCAGGATTAAGAGCATGTATAAAATAATATCTGAGGTCCGATTCAATTATGTAGTCAGCAATAAATCGAATCACCTCTAAGTCGGTCGTGCTCAATACACACAAAGTGCACTAGTATGATTCTATGGTCAAGACAAACCAATACCAAATCACACTACAACCATTCCGATGGTTTGTCTAAAGCCATCTCGGTTGTGAACCTTTACTTATACTTTACAAGGAGCTGATAACATGATCTCCCATGTGACACCACACACCATGTTATCTACAATGTAATGTATTAGACAATATGCATAACCATAAAAATGCAAACAATGATCATGTGATTCTTATTTCAAAATAAAGATGTTCATACAAAAGATAGACTTTTCAGTATACATCACAACACAGATTAGGAGGACTATACACCAAGCATGAAGTTCAGATGGGTCGTGTGGACCAGACATTTGGCACGAAGATCGGTTGGGTCAGGAGATCAAAGAATCGGCAAAAAGTCTAGCTCGGTTAGACAGACCAGACAGTTGGTGGAAGACATGGTGGGTCAAATCGGATATCAAGAGTGGTAAGTCCGACATGCAGCCAGCAAGTAAGCCTCGAGTGAAGAGGTGAGGTCAAATCCTTTGTAGGGGGACAAAGTTAGGTGTCGATCCGACGAAAAGTCTGCGTGGGACTTAATAGTCGAGATCGAGAAGTATTACTATTGCTATCACATTTTACTTTATCTATTTGTGCTAATCTCATTTTGCAGGGATCAGTCGACTGAAGTCCATTCGACTCTGTTTTGTTCAGTCGACTAGATACACACTTGGCAGGATTAGCTAGTGATCGGTCGAAGATCTAGCACCATAGTTGGAATGTGTTTCAGTTGACTGAGGAGTTTCAATTGACTGAAGTTGGAAACTTCCTGATGCGGAGCTGGGTGACTTAGAGTCGACTGGAGAGGTTTCAGTCAACTGGAAGACTAGAAGTTTCATATCGACAGGTTGATGTGGAGTCGACTGAAAGACATTTCTGTCGACTGGAAAAGGTTTATAAAATAAGTTCTTGACCAAATATGAGGAAGACACTACTACTATGCCGAAGTGCTGTCAAAATTTACTCTTGCTCACAAAAGCTTCTAATCTTCACAATGGCGCTTTTTCGACACATCGTGCCTACATCCAAGCCTTCATCTGTGTCGGTATAAAGTGCCTTGTAATTTTAATATATTACTTTTTGCTTGTGTACTTAACTTCAAAGAGTGGGTAGTGTATTACCCATCTCTTACCTTTGTAAAAAGCGAACCCCTCCGAAATCGAGAGTTCTCAAATCGGAGGGTACTATAGTGATTACCCATCGAGGTAGCTCTCGGAAGAGCTACAAGCCTTGGAGTAGCAACCCAGTTAGGGTTGTGAACCAACTAAACTGACTATATTTGAATTGCATTTAATTTCCGATGCATATTCTTATTTGAAAATATAAAATAAGTTTTAAATAAGTAGAAAATTATTAAACTCTGAGATTCAACCCCCTCTCTCGGATTATCGCGATCCTACATAGATCACTAAGCGCCGCTGTGGATTAGGAACCATAAGTTCCGAAACACATTAAAATATTGTGTTTGTGTGTTGTGTTTGTCTTGTATTTGTTTCTATTATTTTGTATATTCTGCTATGCTAACATTTTATAGATGAATGCAATCGAAATGACGATATCAGAAAATTACTATTCACCCCTCTAACACATCTAATCGGTCCCAACACGGGGGAGCCTTAGTGGGGAACTCTGCCTCGACCGACAGGGGTGCAGTGGAGGAGGTGTCGGGGGAGAATAACTAGAAGGTCCTACTCCATTCGAATTTTTCTTCTTAGACTCCAAAAGCTAATTTAGCATAGTTGCATGCAATATGATGTTGTCTACAAAGAAGAATATCTTGGTAAGTAAATATTCTTCTAAGTGACCTTGTAAACGTGAAAGGAAAGGAAGGTCTCCAAAACATATCTTGTAATGTATCACTATGAGAGGCAGAGACAGAGGCAAGGATACTTATTTGTGAACAAAAGGTTGGAGGAGAGGAAGCATCAAGTAGGCGAAGTAGTAGAAGAAAACTTGCCTAAAAGGGGCCAAGAGTGTGAACAAGGACGTCTAAAAAGCTCGAAGCGGTGGTAATTAAAAAGGGGAGAGACGAAAAGAGGAGAACAAGTGAAGGTGCGAGGGGTTGTGGGCATGGAGCCCAAAGATGATGGGGGGCATGCATTGCATTAATGAGAGATTGAGGTAGAGGACACAAAACCCAAAAATCAGGGTGACATAAAATTAATGAGAATAGATCGCATAATGTCAAACACCTTCGCATCTTACTGTCTGAATATTTGGGAGGGTGGCATATGATAAGGGTGTAATACAGTACTTGAGACTCACAAAGAAGTAGGAATCAGGGCGAGTCAAAAGTGGAGTGATTTAGCAAGCCATAAGTTGAAGGAGTCAAGAATAGAGTGACTCGGAAAGTTGAAGGAGTCGGGAGGTTGACAGCTCAAGGAATCAAGAGGTGAAGGAGTCTAAAACCCAATAACTTGAAAAGTTGGGAGGCGAAGGAGTCAGAAGCGGAGTGAGTTGGGATTAGGGCAACTCGGGGAGTTGGGAGCAGAAGGAGGCAAGAGCCCATGGATCACAAAAGAAATTCCTCTCAATGACTGTCACATCAAGTCCCCTAACAATCTCGCACCATGATCACTCTTGGATACGTGGCAAGCCAGGTGAAGATTCCCTGCAAAGGCGGTCCCCTAATAGCGCCTCAAAGGGCATAACTAAGGAATAATCGTAGGAGAAGAGAAGCATCATAGTTGCTATATAAAAACACGTTGAGGTAAAGAAAAACTCTCTGATATTTTTTACTACTCAATATTTTATACTTTCATCTTGATCCTCATCTTCCTTTTTGATTTATGCATCGGAAGATTATAGTCGAAGTACCAATTGTCATCTAATTAATTTGTGTTATACTTGACAGTGTACTGCTACGGTCGTGAGAATCCATACTTTCTCGAAGACTCGGTGAAAGGAACTAAGAAAAATGACCTTATCAATTGCCATTAAACATTAAACCCTATAAATCATAGTGTGTAAAAGTAAGAAAACCTACATGATAAACCATTGACGAGAATAAATGTCACAAATGGTGATTCATGGAATCGTTGAGGAGAATACTATGAGGCATGGAGCCACAAATGACAGTGTTCTCTTCCAAATGTTCAATTTAATGGTTCTAAATAAAATGTATAAATTTATTAATAGCCTAAAAGCCATCGAAAAATTTATATTTATATACAATGAAAATTATATGCGAATAAATCTCAAGTCTTAGATAATATCTCTTGTAAGAGATAGAAAACCTACATGTGAAGGCTTTGAAGAAATTTTTTTTTACTAAAAATGGTCTTTTGATAACCTAAATTGTGTGTTGTTCCAAGGAGAAGAAGTGCCAACAGTGACCTCTCCAAACTTGTTTAGCTCCAAATATTCATCCATATATTTTTCTTTTCTTTTTTATTTGCACTATTTTTTTAAATTTTCGGCTCAGTAATTTTGAGGACAATGAATTCAATCCAATAAAAACTTTTCATCGACCATCAAGATAAATCAGAATAGTACTCGTGGTCCAACGATAAAATCCTACTTTGTAGTCATGTCGTATTTATAAAATCATCTAATATTGAAGTTGTATTCTATTTACAAAGACAAACTCATGATCTACTCCACTTGGTCTAAGGTTGCCAACAAAAATTTGAACTGTATTATGTAACCATTGCAGCATGCACACGTTGCCTTTTGGCAACGTGAGCACGTGCTGCACGAAGTGCAGTTTACGCACTTCGTGTAGTGTAGCAGCGAAACATCCCCTTTATAAGGGGGTGTGCATCCAAAGGCAAAGGCTGCTGAAAGAGTTGGACGATCAGAGAGGTTTGGCTGTGAGTGTCATGTGTGTCGATGTTCCGTCGGAGAGAACAACGAGAGTAAAGAACACCAAGGCACGGCTGTGATCTTGGCTCGTGAAGGAGGAGGATCTTTCCTATGTGATCGACCCTCAAATGGCAAGCAATCTCATCTTCCCTACATCCCTACGGTGCTAAATCAAGTTATGTAAATCTCTGTAATTTTTTTTTATTTTTCACATTTCGTTTCTTTTGTCTTTATCGCTTAAATTAGGTTAAACAGATGCTTTAAACCACCAACAATGGTATCAGAGCCAAGTTGGTGAAGCGTCTATTTGTTGTTTTTATTTATGTAAAATCACTGTTCATCGTGAAAGTGAGTCGCGAGAACGAAGAACAGTAATTTGCCAAGCAATTTTCGAAAATAGCGCTGGCGAAACTGCTCTGCTTCGAGCAGTTTCAGACCGGTCTAAGAAATAAACCGATTACTAGTGGGAACAATTCCCTGGAAAACTGCTCTGCTTGCCATGTAGTTTCAGACCGGTCTGAGGATCAGACCAGTCTCGGAAACGATTCACTGAAGCTACTCGCACGGCGATTTCAGACCCGATTCTGTTGGTGGGAATAGTTCCTTGAACAGATCCTGTGAAAGCTGCTCTACTTCGAGTAGTTTTAGATCGATGCAGTAATCGAGGCCAGGTTGAGATGGGAATAGTTCCTCGGGGAACATTCCTAGAAAAAGCTCGAGAGTGAAGTCTCGATGGGAACAATTCCACTGGTGAGCGATTCCCGATGGAGAACTACTTCGACAGTTCCTGGGAAGCGCTCGGAAGCGATCCTTCGAAGGAACAGATTCCTTGGTAGGAAACGATTATGAAATTGTTTTCCGGCGTTTTAGATCGATCAGTTATGATGCGATTTAGTTTCTGAACGATTCCACAGGGAAAGTTTATGTTCGGCATTCCAAGAGTGCTCGGGATTTTAGACTAGTCTGGATTGAAAACTGCCCAAGATACATGACTGGTCTGCAGTGCAGATCAGTTGAAATTTCAGACTGATCTGATTTATAGACTGGTTGAAATTTTAGATCGGTCTAGATTCTGAGCATTCGGCATTCCAAGAATCGCCGGGATTATAAACCGATCGGAGATAAGAAGTCGGTTTCCTTAACCAGTCTGGAAACTAGTCTGGTTTTCTAAATCGATCTGGAAACTGGTCTAGTTTCCTAATCAGTCTGGAAACTAGTCTAGTTTCATAAAACTAGTCTGATAAACTAGTCTGGTTTCGTAAAACAAGTTTGACAGACTGGTCTAGACGTGAAACCAGTCTGGAAATTGGTCTGATTGACATCAAATCAGTCTAGAATTTCATAAACTGGTCTGAAATTCATCAAACCTATCTAGATTGGCGTCAAACTAGTCTGGAATTTCAGAAACCAATCTAAAATTTATATGACCGATCTGAATTGATGACAAAGTGGTTTGGCTAGAGGGGTAAACCTACTGTCAGTCAATGTCAGTTGACTAAGTTGACTTTGGTCAACTTAACTCATAACTAGGTTGTCAAGTATTTGTTTGGAACAAATAGAACTCAACTTAAACAACTTATAGATAGGTTAATAAGAACTGGAGTTGATGGCTAGGGACGATGTGAAAATAAACTACCATCCCTGTTACTCGAGTGCCTAGGGTACTCGAAGAAAAATGGACAGTGTTTAAGTTTTCGCATTAACAGGTCATGTCAAGTTGAAACAGTTTAAAATGATTAGACTTAGATGATAGTTAATTGGTAAATATATCAGTCGATTGGTCTAAGTGTTTCAGTCGACTGTTCTCCACAGAATCAAGGAAATTTATCCTTGATTGAATGTGTTCGTTCTATGCCAATATATAAATTGAATTAAGCTGGTATATGTACTGGTTTGTCGGTTTTATACTGACTTAATTAATTTCAATTTTTCTAGATGACACAGATGATTACCACGATGACTAGACGTGATGTGTTGTGTAACCAACTGAGGGAGGCTATCCAGGGGATAGAGTATGACTTAGCACATGGAGTCGGGTGGCACATAGGGAGACTGGACAGACTATTTTGGAGACTCGAGATGTAGGAGTTTCTTATTCTGGATAACTATAGGATCTAGGCTATGGTCTGTTTGCTGTCTCAGCACCTTAGTGATATCGTGCATCAGATCTGGGGGCGCTATGAGGGGCACATTTCCTATACCCAGTTGTGCGCTGAGTTACTTCACTATAAGGATTGTGAAGTGCACTGTGAAGATCCAGAGGAAGATCTAGAAGAAGACCCTGAAGAGATTTTTCCTATGGAATCTCTTCAAAGGTGTCCTTTAAAGGATTCTACGTCCTGACATCATCTGGAGAGCATCTCAGCAGAAGGTGTTCCAGTTCAGCCAAAGAAGAATGGGCTTGTTTGGATTACTACTGCGCTAGTACTTGTGCTAGTGGGAGTAATAATCACCTATCTAGTTTGTTAGAGTTATTTTTCTTTTTATCAGTTATGAGTCAGAAGAATGTTATGTGTAACATTCTAAGTAGAGTCTTCTTTGTTATATGTTAACAATGTACAATATGTTCAGTTTAAATGAAATGATTTATTTTAATGTTGTTTACTCTACATGATGCATGATATTTCATTACTCTTTGATTTGTTCATAATGAGTATAATTTTAAATGATATGTTCATTTAATGTGTAATATCATGTTTAAATAATGATTAAGTTCATTAGATGGGATGTATGTAATATAATTGATCAAAGTTGATTAGATTGGAACATACAAATGATGAGTGAGAATTTGATTGTTACTTGATTTTGTAAACCAAATCAAATTTACATTGAGTCAATTTAGAGATTACATACATAAAGACATACACTGAATAACTGAATAATGTGTTTATTTATGTTAGGATATGACAACTAAAAATATCATAGCTGAATTCAATAAGGGTGAGAAACCTAATGGGGATAACTACAAAATATGGTACCTCACGATACAATATGTCCTAGAGGAACGAGAAGTTCTAGAGGTTGTAAATCAGGTCTTAGTAGAACTGAGATCTTGATGCCTATAAGACATGGAAGAAAAAGGACTCCACTGCTAAGGGCATTTTGATTAGTTCAATAGTGGATGACCTAACATTTGAGTATGAGTCGTATACTTCGGCTCATGCTGTCTGGGTGGCTCTTAAGGAGAAGTACAGTGGAGTTAGTCTAAACAAGCTTCGATAGCTAATGTTCAAGTTCGACAGCTATAAAAAGTGCCCAAATGTCACGATGACTCAACATCTCAGGGAGATGTCAAATATGATTCGGAAACTTAAAACTGTGGGTCATGAGTTGACTGATGAACAATAGGTTCAAGTGGTTATTTGATCCCTTCCAGATTCTTGGGAGACCATGAAGCAGACCCTTACTCACAGTGAGAGTATTAAGACTTTCATTGATGTCTCACGGCATGTTGAACTGGAGGCGGAGAGAGTAGAATCCGCAAGAATTTCTGGCCAAGCCTATTTGACTGCCGGTTCTGCTGGATCATCTGGATCCAAGAAAAGGAGATGGTTTAAGAAAGGTAAGGGAAAGAAGAAAGAAGCTACTGCTGCAAGTGGGGCAAGCCCAATCAAGAAGAAGAAGAATAAGAAGGCAGGGAAGAAACCTAAAAGCAAGGTCACTTGCTTTAATTGTGACAAAAAAGGTCACTACGCTCGGGAGTGCACTAAGCCAAGAAAGGTAACTTCAAGTCTATTTTCTGAGTATTTTGTTGCTAGTTCTGTGTTGTTGGCTGATTCTTATCCTTTGTGGATTATAGATTCGGGAGCAACCAACCATGTAGCTTAGGAGCGAGTTACATATGTGGAGTACCGTAGGGTACCAGCTGGTAACAAATAGATATATGTAGGAAACAATTTAAGAGTTGAAGTCAAAGGAGTCGGCACTTGCAAACTTAACCTTCGAGGTGGAAGTACTTTGTTTCTACATGATGTCTTGTATGCTCTTGAGATTCATAGGAATCTTATTTATGTTACTTGTCTTCTTGATTTAGGGTATTGTATTAACTTTTATAGTCGGTGTGTTGAACTCAAGATTGACTCCGTGTCAATCGGATATGGTTTTTTAACGAATGGGTTTATGGTTCTTGATGTGGAACCAAATGTCAATTGTGCGATTGATAGTTGCTTTTCGAACATTGCTCTTACTAGTGATGCAGAAATAACTGATGATATTTGGCATGCTAGATTAGGATATATAGGACAAAATCGAATGAATCGGTTATCTAAAGAGGGTTATTTGGGCTCTCGTGCTAAGATTAGCTTGTCCGTGTGTGAGCATTGTCTAGCTGGAAAAGCAACTAGGAAACCATTTGGTAAGTCTATTAGGGTTGAGTCACCATTGCAACTTATTCATTCGGATATTTATGGTCCAATGAATGTGAAGGCTAGACATGGAGCTTCCTATTTCATTATATTTATTGATGATTTCTCTCGTTTCGATCATGTGTATTTGATTTCTCATAAATCTGAAGCATTGGATTGCTTCATTCGTTATATGAACGAAGTTGAGAATCAAACGGAATATAAGATTAAGACTTTACGCACTGACCGTGGAAGAGAATATTTGTCTGATATGTTCAAGACAATATGTAATGATAAAGGGATTATTAGATAACTGACAATCCTTGAAACTCCACAGCAAAATCGGGTTCCTGAGAGGAGAAATAGAACTTTTCTAGAAATGGTTAGGTCTATGATGGTGCAGGCTAATTTTCCCATCTCCTATTGGGGAGATGTGTTACTCGCTGCGACCTATATACTTAACAAAGTGCCTTCAAAGTCAGTTCCATCTACCCCATATGAACATTGGACAGGTAGAAAACTAGATTTGAGCAATCTGAGACCCTGGGGATCAGCTGCCTATGTTTACGATAGTTCTCACAAGTATAGAAAACTGGGACCTAGAGGTAAAAAGTGTATCTTTATAAGATATTTTGATACCTCCAAGGGTTATGTTTTCATAGGTGAGCAACAAGATGGGATAATCTCCGAATTGGATTCGAGAGATGCTACTTTTCTTGAAACTGAGTTCCTAGCTAGAGGTGAGGTCGATAAGACAGTTTCTCTGTTTGAGGAGGATGAGTCGTTGTCAACAAGACAGGTGTCTAGTCAAATACCTGAACCTAGTCAACCCAGTGGGAGTAATTTGCCTAGTCACGGGGTGACTTCTCATGAGCCCAACTTACAAAAAAGTGTTTGTAAGATTAAACCCTAGAAGCGGTTTGATATTGAGAATGAGGCAATGATGACACTCCCTGTTGACGATGAAGAACCTCAATCAATTAAGGAAGCTCTGGGCTCTAGAATTAGAGAAAAGTGGAGAGATGCAATGGTTGAAGAGATGGAGTCAATGATTAAGAATCATGTTTAGGAGTTGGTCGATCTTCCTCCTGGTCGAAGGGCTATTGGGAATAAATGAATTCTCAAGCAGATGGATCGATTAACCGATATAAAGCTCATTTGGTTGTGAAAGGATTTACCCAATTAGAGGGTATAGACTTTGAAGAGACATTTTCTTCTATAGTGAAATTTGTGTCAATCCGAGTTATTTTGGCTTTAGTGACGCATTATGACTTGGAATTACATCAAATGGATGTAAAAACCGCTTTCCTTAACGGTGAGCTTGATGAGGAAATCTATATGGTTCAACCAGAGGGTTTCATTGCTGAAGGGCAAGAAGATAAAGTATGTATATTGAAGAAATATATATATGGGCTAAAGCAAGCATTAAGACAATGGAACATAAGATTTAATGAAGTGGTTTTATCTTATGGTTTCAAAATGATCAATGAGGATCATTGCGTTTTCCTGAAGAAGGACAAAGGAAAGTATATCATTTTATCATTATATGTTGATGATATGCTGATAGTAGGAAATGACATAGGTTTTGTGATAGAAGTCAAAAAGTGGCTTTCATCACAGTTTGACACAATAGATATGGGAGAAGCTGAATACATCTTAGGAGTAAAGATCATCAGGGATCGATCTAAGAGACTTTTGGGTTTGTCTCAAGAGTCTTATATAAATAAGATGTTACAACATTTCAGTATGTCTGATTGCAACTGTGAATAGACATCTATTATGAAAGGTACTATTTTGAGCAAGAGTACGAGTTCCAAGACTCGTGAACAAATAGCTGAGATGAATAAAAAACTATATGCTAGTGCTATTGGTAGTTTAATGTACACTATGTTGTGTACTCGTCCCGATATCAGCTATGTTGTTGGCTTAGTCAGTCATTTCCAGTCAAACCCAGGACCGAGACACTGGAAGGCAGTGAAAAGGATAATCAGATATCTGAAAGCGACAACGGATTATAGTCTTTGTTATCAAGGATCAAATATGAGCCTGAAGGGCTATTCAGATGTAGATTGGGCAGGGGACCTGGGTGATAGAAAATCCACATCGGGCTATGCGTTCTTGTTAAATGGTGGCGCCATCTCCTAGAACAGCAAGAAGCAAGCCTGTGTGGCCTTGTCAACTATGTAAGATGAATATGTGGCATGTTCAGCAGCTATATAAGAAGCAGTTTGGTTGAGGAGGTTTCTGAAGTATCTGAAGATTACTGAAGACAGTGGGAGTACAGTGACTGTCTACTGTGATAGTCAAGCTGCAATAACTTTTTCCAAGGATCCCAAATATCATAGCAAGGGCAAGCATATAGCTATAAAGTATATCTTTATCAGGGATATTGTTGCTATGAAGAAGGTGATTCTTGAGTATATCCCTACACGAGCTATGCTTGCAGATCCTTTTACTAAAGCTGATGACTAGAGAGTCATTTAATGAGCATGTAAAGTCCATGGGACTTCGTAGAATGTAACAATTTTGTAATGACAATCGGATATTATAATTTGATTATTTTAAATGCAAGCCATAATTTATTCAGTGTATGTGATGTTATATTTTGGTGATAAGATCTCGGTGAGCATGTTGGAAGGTAGTGATTGGTCCTCTCACATGGACAATCATCTCTGTTTGTTATGTACGAATAGGGGTAAGACTATTACTTATAGGATAGCTTTGGAAGCTATATATATGGGATACATACCTATAAGATGGGGTCGTCTTGATATATGTATCAAGACAAGATCATTTAAGAAAAGTGATCGAAGTAAATGTTCCCACCATTTACTATACCTGTTTATGAGCCAGATTAGAATTCATATGTTGAATTCAGGATTAGACATTTGGAATGTCTGGATCAAAATTTCTACAATGTTGAGGTAAACATGCACTCTTTATTGTTGAAGAGAATAACATCGTAGCATGTGATTCATACCACATGTGCTAAGGCGACAATAAGGATAGTAGGAGAATGGATCCCTATTTCTCTACTATGTGAGCCTTTTGAGATTATATGTTAATCTCAGCATTTGCTCTATGTGACTATTTAGGTGTCTGCTTGAAGTTTTAATAAGGGTCTGCTACTTTAGCATGTAAACCTATTGACTATGGATGATTCGGTCTATGGAACATGACTAGGAAAATGACTGATTAATATGAATAGATTCACACTAAAAATGAAGATAAAATATATTTACATCCTTTGAGAATTATTCACTTGTCAACCCATTTCTGTTATGTATAGAAATGATTGTGAATATTGAGAATATGAAACATGCTCTTGACTTGATGATCATTATGAGGGATTAGAGATGTTCATATTGATGTAAGTGGAGAGTATTTAATCTAGGTAAATAACAAGATATTATATCTAGGAAAACGGGTAGGTACCACTAGAAGAATGGTTCAGTACCACCTGGAAAACGGCTGTGCGCCACCTGGAGGATGGCAATGGGCCATCAGGTGAATGACTATGTGTCATTCAGAGAATGGTTATGTAGCATTTGAAGAGCGGCTAAGTTAGGTGTAACAACTTTTCTTAGCATTGATCACTCTATGAGCAGCTATATAATGTGTAACAACTTCCTTAGCATTGGATTGCTCAGTGTGCTTGCTGTCGCACGAGTCATTTTCCTATGTATGAATTGGTTGTTCTATTGGTCTTTGTGACTATTAATCTCTGTTCTCTTGGTCTTTTGGGACTATGATCTCCGACTCGATTCTGGTCTAAGTGACTGGATACTTCTATTAGTCATTTGGGACTACTGACTTTGGCTCTATTTAGTTTATGTGACTAAATACCTCTTATTGGTCTATGTGATCATTTGTCTATGTGGCATGCTTTGGACAAGTGGGAGATGTAATCGCTGCGACATGCACACGTTGCCTTTTGGAAACATGAGCACGCACTGAACGAAGTGCAATTTGTGCTCAGAGAGGCTGCTGAAAGAGTTGGACGATCAGAGAGGTTTGGCTGTGAGTGTCGTGTGTGTCGAAGTTTCGTCGGAGAGAACAACGAGAGTAAAGAACACCAAGGCGCGACTGCAATCTTGGCTCGTGAAGGAGGAGGATCTTTCCCATGTGATCGACCCTCAGACGGCAAGCAATCTCATCTTCCCTACATCCCTACGGGGCTAAATCAAGTTCTGTAAATCTCTGTAAGTTTTTTTTTATTTTTTGCATTTCGTTTCTTTTGTCTTTATCGCTTAAATTAGGTTATATATATGCTTTAAACCACCAACATATTATTTCATGCATGAGATATTGTTGGTGCAGTAGGCACCTAAGTCGAACCTGAGTTTTGATTATAGCAAACGATACAAAGTTAAGCTCATGTCGTTATCTCACGAGCTGAATCGAGTGTGCAAAAAATTGCTATAGGTGGAGATGAAGGCTAGCGACACCTAGAGGATGCCGCGGTGGTTGGGCGACACTCGAGTGACTTCGGAGGGAGCCGAAGGAATCGAGTGGAAGGTCGGAAGCAAAAGCAACACAGTAAGTATCGAGGTAAGCTCGTGTGTGCGAGCGTAAGTAAGGTCGTATCCTCTTTACGGGGATAATCTTAAGCATAGATCCGACCAAAGACATCCTATAGGTGGTCTAGGTCGAGATCGGACGGTCGGAGGTCGTCAAAATAATGTTTTTGTTAAGCTAACTTTGCCTTGCAGCTAGCATCAGTCGACTGCCAGCTTGGAGGACTCGACTGCCATCCAACAGTCGACTGCCAGAGGTTAGCATTCGACTGATGCTACCATCAGTTGACTGATGATGGCCATCAGTCGACTGATGGTCAAGGATCAGCCTCGAGGAGTCATGCCTTATCACCATTTTTCAAGGAGCCATGTGCCAAAACTCTATTGGGTGAAGTTCCTCTCGAAAAGGGGCTCAAAGGCTATAAAATGAGGGCCAATCCTAGGGTTTCTTCATCAATTCTAAGCTTCCAAAAGCTTCCGCCAAGCTACAACCTTCCGACAACGAAGTGCTTCTTCTCCGACGTCTAGGTTTATTTGTTTTCATTTTATTACGTCGGTTAAAGTTTTTATTTCAGTTTAGCACTTTCAATTCTCGGAGCTTTTATCGTAACGAGGAGAGGGGGAGTGTCCCTCTACCTCAAGCTTTGTGTTTCACTTGTATCAATTAAACTCCTACCTCTAACGGGGAGGAGTTCTTTAGTGTTTTTGCCCTCCGTACGTGGTCAAGGACCGCTTGGTCCTTGAAGTGGTAGCCGAAGGCTACGAACCAAGTAAAATTCCCTTGTCTCTTTTTACTTTACATTTCTGCTGCGTATAAGTGTTTTTGAATTGTCTACCGAAAGAAAAAGAAAAAAAAAGGTTTATCACTATTCACCCCCCCCTCTAGCGATCCGCTTCGATCCAACAATTGGTATCAGAGTCGGGGGCGCTTAGATTTGGTGAAACCACCAATCTAGAATTTTTTTCAGATTTGTTTTTCGTTCATTTAAATTTTTCTCCCGCACTACTAATCCAAGACGAAGTCTTGGTACTCTTCGTTTGGTTTTGTTTTGCAAGTATTCGCTTTTGGACTAGCCGACGGTAAAACGGGCAAAACTTTTCGGACAAGTTGACCCACGAAATGGGCTACCTACCAAAACAAAGCTCTCGGAGAGATCTACACTCGTAACAAGCTATCTTCATCCCCAAAAACCATCATTTAGTGTTGGATCGATTTGAAATGCTAGAGGGGGGGTTAATAGCGTTAAAACTTTTTTTTTCGTTCGTTCGTTTAAAATCCGAGTAGATAATTAATTTGCAGCGGAAAAGATAAGCAATAAGTAAAAGAGACAATTCTTTTTACTTGGTTCATAGCCTTCGGCTACTACTCCAAGGCCCTAGTGGTCCTTGACCATGCACGGAGGGCAAAACACTAAACGAACTCCTCCTCGTTGGAGGTAGGAGTTAATCGATACAAGAACAAAAACTTGAGGTAGAGGGACACTCCCCCTCTCCTCGTTATGATAGAAAAAGAGCTTCGAAAAAGTAAATGAACAACGAATAAATCTAAAACCGACGTACAAAAACTAAAAGAAAATTAAACCTAGCGTCGGAGAAGAAGAACTTCGTTGTCGGAGAGTTGTAGCTTTGCGGAGGCTCTTGGAAGCTTAGAATTGATGAAGAAACCCTAGGATTGGCCCTCCTTTTATAGCCTTTGAGCCCCTTTTCAAGAGGAACCCTAGCCAATCACAATTGAGCACCAATCTCCTTGAAATGGGGTTCGATCATTGACCATCACCGATCCGATGGCCATCATCTCGATGGCAAGATCACGAGTGCTGACCTCCGACAGTCGACCGATTGACGGCAGTCGAGTCCTCCAAGCTGGCAGTCGACTGATGCTTGCTGCAAGTCAAAGTTAGCTCAACAAAAATATAATTTCGACGGTCGTCGACCGTTCGATCTCGACCTAGACCATCTATAGGATGTCTTTGGTCGGATCTACGCTTAAGATCATCCCCGTAACAAGGATACAGCCTCACTTACGCTCGCACACATGAGCTTACCTCGATACTTACATGTTGCTTTTGCTTCCGGCCTTCCACTCGATTCCTTCGGCTCCCTCCGAAGTCACTCGAGTGTCGCCTGACCACCACGGCTTCCTCCGGGTGTCGTTAGCCTTCAGCTCCAGCTATAGCAATCTTCTGCACATTCGATTCAGCTTGTGAGATAACGACATGAGCTTAACTTTGTATCGTTTGCTATAATCAAAACTCAAGTTCGACTTAGGTGCCTACTGCACCAACAATCTCCCCCTTTTTGATTTATGGCAAACCCACATACAAAGTTAAGTAAATAGCAAGCATGAAGAATAATGTGCATTATAAACAAACAAGAAATAAAGAAGATTAAGTTGGAGTAGTAAGGATTTTCTTCAAGTACTCCCCCTTGAGGAAACCTCCCCCTTGACCGAGGGTGAGTCTTGAAGAAAGACCTTAATCCTCCCCTTTGAGGGTTTCTTTAAGTAATTAACATTACTTAAAGTTTGCCTTAGTAAAACGTTTAAGTTAAGAGTTCTTCTTAACTTGGCCCTTTCTCCCCCTTAAGTAAAACATTGACGACACAAATAAGTTTAAGTTAAGAATTCTCTTAACTTGGCTTTTAATAATTTTTCAAAACTTAAAGTTAACTTTTGGTTTAAATATAAAGTAAGAGTTAAGTTATCAAAAAAAATTTGACCCCTTAACTTTGGCCTTTTTCTCCCCCTTTTGCCATATATCGAAAAGAGTGAGGGTGTGTGTGGAAAACAAAAATAAGTGTTAAATTTAAAGTCCAAGCATGTTCCACATTATTTTGAAAATAATATACTGAAAATAAGTTCATCTATAAAATGTTCGACTCATATTTGGCTTGATTGATATGAAAGATCAACCAGTCCTGGTCAGAGTCGGTTAGTGTGTATGATTATACTCCGTGGTTCATAGCGATGCACTAGCTCTACATCTGGAACCAGGAGTAAGGTCCTAACATCTCACGCCCATCTACGTGGCTAAGTACACAAACACATTAGTCCTATGTGTTGTGAGATGTATTGGCTCCTTAAATCTATAGGTGCATGATATCTAAGGTATGTCCTATACTAGTTCCATAAAAAAATGAAAATTAAGAAATAGTAGTAAGAAAATATAATTTGCAAGTTCCTATTCTACTACGCACATGCCCAATTTTCATCTTAATAGACTAAATTCGACTTCGGGTAGGGGTTTAGTAAATAGGTCTGCTAAGTTAGACTTTGATTCGACGTATTCGAGTTGTATGGCTCCGTTGGCCACATGTTCTCGAATGAAATGGTGTTTGACCTCTATATGTTTGGTCCTAGAGTGACATATCGGATTCTTTGTAAGATTAATTGAACTAATGTTATCTACGTGAAGTTTAGTATTTGTAAAGTCTAACTTAAAGTCGCAGAGAGTGTGTTTCATCCAAAGAAGTTGAGTGACACACTCACCCATCGCGATGTATTCGACTTCGGTGGTAGATAAGGCAACACAGTGTTGCTTCCTGCTGCACCAACTCACTAGACTCGAGCCGAGAAGTTGACAACAACCACTCGTGCTCTTTCTATCGAGCTTACTCGGCATAGTCCGAATCGAGATAGCGGTTAGTTCGAACTCGATAGATCTAGGATACCAAATACCGACATTAAGTGTACCCTTTAGATATCTAAGGATACGCTTGACTAGAGTTAGGTGAGACTCCTTGGCACAGGTTTGAAACCTTGTGCACATACTCACTGCAAATAAGATATCGTCCTGGCCATTGCAGTTAAGTAAAGGAGACTCCCTATTATGCTCCTATAGTATTTTAAATCAATTTGGTTTCCAATTACTTCTTCTTCTATATTCACATTGGTTGCCATTGGGGTATTAATAATTTTAGCGTCTTGCATTCCAAAGCATTTAATTAATTCCCTAGTATATTTGCGTTGATGTAGGTATATTCCATCTTTAGTTTGTTTAATTTGTAGACCTAAAAAGAAACTTAACTCGCCTACTAGATTCATTTCAAATTCACTTTCCATAAGTGAAATAAACTCATTTAGTAGGATTGAGTTGGTGGTTCCGAATAATATCATCTACGTAGATTTGGGCTATGAATATGTCTTTACCTAAGGTTTTTACGAAAAGGGTTGGGTCAACTACACCATGGTTAAAGCCTTTGGACTTAAGATAAATCGAAAGTCTCTTGTACCAAGCTCGAGGAGCTTGTTTAAGTCCATAGAGAACTTTCTTTAACCTAAGGACATGATCGGGTTTGTCTAAACTTTCAAAACCGGGGGGTTGACTTGTTGGGATGTATACTGAAAGCCTAGCTCTTTTGTATGAACATCTTTATTTTGAAATAAGAATCACATGATCATTGTTTGCATATTTTTATGGTTATGCAAAATTGTCTAATATTTTACATTGTAGATAACATGGTGCTTGGGTGTGGCACAGAAGATCATGTTATCAGTCCCTTGTAGAATATAAGTAGAGGCTCACAACCAAGATGGTTTTGGACAAACCATTGGCATGGTTATAGTGTAGCTTGGTATTGTTTTGTCTTGAACATAGAGTTACACTAGTACACTTAGGTGAATTGAGCAGGACCGACATAGAGGTGATTCAATTTATTGCTGACTACATAATTGAATCGGACCTCGGATATTATGTTGTACATGCTCTTAATCCCGATATAATAACGGGCACATGTACTTAATATTTATTTCTTTGATTTACCAGAGGGTGAGATTTCTATGGATTAAATCAATATGCCCGGTAAGTTGGGAAATGATATTATTTACATAGTGTGCCGTTGATTATAGGAGGAAACCGTGTCCTATATATTAGGTTGATGATGTCCCCTTGAGGAGCTCATAAGGTTCATCATGTAAACCCTGCAGGTTGACTTAGTCAACATGATGATAAGGTTAAGTGGTACTACTCGAGGAGTTAGATGTTAATTAATTGATGGTCAGTAAATCAATTAATTGACGGACATTCGATATCTTAAACATGAGGAGATGGATGTACAAATAATATATGGAGCTCATATTAATTTATGGGGGTTGGTGAGGTAGTTCGATGATGATCCTCTAGTGGAATGGAACATCATTGATGGATCAAGTTTGTGTGGTTCCGATCCATCGGGTGGCCAAGACCCAACTCCTCCTCATGGTCCCTATCGTAGCCTAATATAAACCTCATGAAGTCTAGATCAAATGATGGAAAACAAATCTCTAGATCCGACGATTGAGATTAATTCTCTAGAACCGACGGTTGAGATTAATTCTCTAGAACCGATGGTTGAGATTAATTCTCTAGATCCGACGGTTAGGATTAAATCTCTAGAACCGATTGTGGAGATTAAAATCTCTAGAACCAACGGTTGAGATTAAATCTCTAGATCCGACGGTTGAGATTAAATCTATAGAACCAATGGAGGAGATTAATCCAAGGCAAAAACCCAACTCTATATATAAGGCTTATTGGGTTGGGCGGCAAGGATAATGGATGGTTTAGGGGATTAGGGTTTGCTTCCTTTGGAGGCTAAGAAACCCTAGTTTGTCTAGAATTTTTGGGTGGCTAGGGTTTGGGAGCAAGGATGGGCGGCAACAAGTGGAAGATGAGTTTCTTCTTCTTCCTAAGGTATGGCCGGTCCCTTCTTTCTACCCTCTACCTTGGTCGGTCCACACTCTATCCTTCTTCCCCTCTTCCATGGCCGGCACATAGAAGATGGTTTTCAAAGAGATTAGGGTTTTGCCTTTCCTTTGATTGGGCGGCAAGAAATCCTAGGTTAGGGTTTGGTTGGGCGGCTAGGGTTTGGAAGTTGGAGTGGGCGGCAACTATAGGAGAGGTTCTCTTCTTCTTCCTAAGGTGTTTCCGGGACCTATCTCTATTCCCTCTACCTTGGTCGGCGCTCAATTCATTCCTCTTCTCCTCTTTATTTCATCTTGGCCGGCGGCACTAGAAGCTAGGGTTTGTCCCTAGTTTGGTTCCTTGGTGGTTTCCATTTTGTTCTCTCTATTCTTGGCGCCGGCGGCATCAATCCTTTGTGGATTGGTGGTTGGCTCAAGCAAGAAGGGAAAGAGAGTTCTTCTTTCTTTGGATTGAAGAAGATCTAGGAAGCTTCAACTTGTGGAGGATCTTCGCCCACACGAAGTCTACAAGGAGGTTAGGACATACGATAGAAGATCAAGAGGTATAAAAGTTTTACAACTTTTATTATTGTTCTTTGCATGATCTTATTGATATGCTAGCTTATGTTCTTTATGTTAGTATATGTTGATTATACTAGTTTGCATTTGTATGTATTTGTATAATCATGGACCCCGAAGATAAACACAAAAATCGGTGAACCGTCCGTCGTCTCTTCCGTGGCTAACCGACTAGAAGAGTTTGGTTGCTTGAACAACTAGTTTGTTCAAGCGATCGCTCAAGTCATTAGCATGATGACGAATTGGTTGTGCTTAGGAAACTCATCCCATCTGGATTAGTTTTCATTAGTGAAAATTTTAATCCGGGGACATGGGAGCCGATGAGCAATCCGAGCGAGCACGATTACCAACATGACTAACATAAACTTCTTCTTTAATGTATCCATTTAAGAATGCAGATTTCACATCCATTTGAAACAACTTAAATCCTCGATGTGTTGCATATGCTAATAGCATTCGAATGGACTCTAATCTAGCTACTGGGGCATAGGTCTCATCGTAATCTAAACCTTCGACTTGACTAAACCCTTTAGCAACTAGTCTAGCTTTATTTCTAACTACTTCACCTTTATCATCAATTTTATTTCTAAACACCCACCTTGTTCCAATGATTGTTTTATCTTTAGGTGGTGGTACTAATTCCCATACTTCGTTCCTAGTGAATTGAGCCAACTCTTCTTGCATTGCAATAATCCAATCGGGATCAAGAAGAGCTTGGTCAATAGTTTTGGGTTCAATTTTAGAAATCAAAGATATTTGACTAAGGTTTTTGTATGAGGCTCTAGTTCGAACTCCTAGACTTGGATCACCTATCACTTGGTCGATAGGATGATTCGTTTGAGTCCTAGTTGGATTTGGGTTTGAGTCTACAACTTGATCCATAGGATGACTCGTTTGAGTTCTAGTTTGGTTGGAGTCATCTATCGCTTGGTCGATAGAGTGACTTGGTTGACTTAGGTTAGGATTAACACTAGACCTGATTTCCAGATCAGAGTTAGGTCTAGTATGAGTCGGCTCGCTAATTGGGGTTACCGGGGGTTTTGTAGGTTCGTGTCCTTCATCAAATACTACATTGATAGTCTCCTCGACTCTAAGGGTGTCGTGGTTATATACTCTATAAGCTCTGCTTGTAGTCGAGTATCCTAGAAAGATTCCAGTCGTGGTTTTGGATGTAAATTTCCCTAGGTAATCCTTAGTGTTTAGGATATGTACCTTACACCCAAATATTCTAAGTACTTGATGTTAGGTATTTTATCGTGATAAATCTCGTATGAGGTCTTAAGGTGCCTCTATACCATAAGGATTCTATTTTGGACATAGCATGCCGTACTCACGGCTTCCGCCCAAAACCTATCAGGTAGGTTATACTCATTTAACATTGTCTTAACGGCTTCTTGTAGGGTTCTATTTTTGCGTTCTACTAGGCCATTTTGTTGTGGAGTTCTAGGGCAAGAGAACTCGTGGTGGCATCCATTTAGGTTACAGAATTTTGTAAACCTATGGTTTACGAATTCACCACTATGATCAGTCCTAAGTCTTTTGATTTTAATGCTTTGTTGATTTTCTATTAACTTAAATAGATTGATTAATTGATCTAGGGTATCACTTTTGTGTTTGATGAACCTAACCCAAGTAAATTTAGAATAGTCATCAATTATGACTAAGCAGAATTTACTTCCGTTAAGTGACTTAGCTCCGTGTGAATCAAATAGATCCATGTGTAGGAGCTCAAGCACACTTTTGGTTCGTTCTTGACTAGTTAGTTGATGTTGTGTCCTAGATTGTTTACCTTGTTGACAAGCATTACATATTTTATTATCCAAGTTATTGAGGTTAAGCAAACCTCTAACTAAGTCACTCTGACTCATCTTGTGGATGAGTCTTGGGTGTAAGCGACCGAGTCGTCGGTGCCACAACCATGATTCCTCTTGCCGTGTCATAAGACACTTAGTTGAGGAGTTAATTAAGTTGATAGTGTAAATGTTGTTATTTCTAGTCCCTTTAAGAATTGTTTTAGAGGTTTCGTTTGTATTGATTACACATTCATTTTCTAAGAATATGACCTTATAGTTATTATCACACAATTGGCTTACACTGAGAAGATTATATTGAAAATTTTCTACTAATAAAACCTTTTGAATGACAAAATTTGAGTTAAGCTCAATATCACCTGATCCGATGATTTTGAGCTTGCCATTATTTCCGAAGGCTACCGATCCTTGTCGTTTGAATCGAAGCTTCGAAAACTTGAGTTGATCCCCGGTCATGTGTCAGGAGCAACCACTGTCCAACATCCATTGATCCTACACGCAAGGTAGTTGGATCGGATATTGGATTTATTAAAAATTGGTTGAAAATTTATTAACCTAAATCATCTCACCCATGTCTACATGATCAAACATGTTAATCCTATATGTTCTTGTGAGATGACTTCCAATTTTAGTTGAATTAAATTTAATGACTTAAACACTTGTCAACCTTGTGTTAGATTCGGATTTGACCTTAGGTTCATCAAGTCACCTTTTCAAGATCATGGCTTCCAGGTCATGGCGAGGCACAGAGGCCTTCTTTGATCGGAACAACGACCACTTCCTTAAACAAAGCCATTTTCAAGAAAATAGAGACTTGACTCACCTAAGACCACTTCCTGGTCTAACTATTCTAGGATACGGCGAGGTAGCTTCAGCTAGTTCCGCTTGGTCAAGTGCACCGAACTAGATACGCCTTATCTAGCCCGAATACACAAGACTCCGCTTTCCTAGCGTACTATCATCTCGCCGCATCCTGGTACTATGTTATCAAGTATTGACGAGTTATAGTCCTATCTAACCATTCTAAAAAGAAAAATCAAACTAAATAAAAACCTAAGCATGTAATTTCTAAGTTAAAACGCAAACAAATTTCGTACTAGCTCTCCCTGGACCGTTGAATCGATTTGGTCTCTCCACATAGTAGATTTGGTCCTTGGGAACCCAGTACTGGTTTGATCCTAAGTTTGAAATCAAGGTGGTCTTAGGGACCCATGCTTGGACACGTTTTTTATGTCGACTTACAATCGACATATACGACTTATTGGTCGTGTTTGAGCTAAAACCTAGTCCGGCCTTGTTGTACACGGCCCTATGCGATCCAAGTAGGAGGTCAAGTCCTTTGGATTCCAAAGTAAACCTTTCCAACGTATTCCTAAGATCTTCGACTTAACTTTTCAAGAGTGAGTTCTCAACTTCGAGTTTTTCAACCCGAGTTGAGTCCTTCTCATGAACTCGACTAGTCGAAGAGGTTAGGGAGACCTCGTGTTTGAGGAGTTTACCTTCCTCAACCAGGGTCTCGACCTTGGACTCGGACTTAGCTAACTTTTTATTTAAAAACTTAATTGCACTATAAAGAGTAGTAATAAGAGACCGACTCACCTTGAGTGTATCTTTTGAACCGGATGTGTATCCGTGGCTTGTCTTGAATAGTGTTTCGCAGTCCGACTCGTCTTCGGTTTCCGATTCAGGTTCCGGTTCCGACTCCGTCTCCGATTCCACTGGTTTAGCCATTAGGACTCGATCATTGTCTTCTTCCTCGGAAGCTTCTTCCCAAGTAGCGTTGAGTTCCTTTTTATGTTTTGGTGCCTTGCTCTTGAGTTTTGGGCATTTGGACTTAATGTGTCCAAACCTGTTGCATTCATAACATCTTATGTTTGAACTTTTAGGCTTACCTTCGTTGGGTCGAGTGATGGCTTGTTTTAGGCCCTTGACTATCCTCCGAACTAGGTTGACTAGTTTGGCTTCCATTTCCGAGTCGACCTCCGAATCTGACTCATCCTCTTCTTCCTTCGGGGGTGGCTTGCTTGCGGTTTTCTTCCTCGAACCTGCAAAAAGTGCTATACCCTTCTCGGGTTCCGAATTAGACTGCTCATGAAGTTCAAAATCAGAAAAAAGTTCATCTAATCTAAGTTTAGAAAGATCCTTGGAGACCTTGTAGGCATCGACCATGGATGCCCACAAGGTAGTCCTCGGAAAAGAGTTTAGAACATACCTTATAAGGTCGCGGTTTTCGACCTTTTGCCCGATTGCGTGTAGGTTGTTGACTATGTCTTGGACACGGGCGTGGAGTTGCGTCGCGACTCGTGTTCCTGCATTTTTAGGTTATATAGTTTATTGAATAGAAGATCACGCTTACATACCTTGGCTTCATCAGTCCCTTCGTGTAGCTCCACTAGTTTTGTCCATAGGTCCTTTGCGCTTATGAGGGGCCGACGCGATTTAGCTCTTCCTTGGATAAGCCGCATTGAAAGATTTGAGTTGCCTTAGTGTCGGCTTCGACTTGTCTTTTTGTTGCAATGGTCCATTGGTCATAATCCAAGGATTCACCCACTTCGTTAGTCGGAAGTGTGAATCCCGTTTGGATTATGATCCATATCTCGATTTGGGTTTTGAGAAAGCATTCCATCCGACCCTTCCAATAACGGAAGTCATCTCCATTGTAAAACGTAGGTCGGACGGTGCTAAAACCCTCGAGATGGGCCATTAGAACAAAAGACACAAGGAGACGAAGACGAAGAAACTATCAACGACAAAAACACACAAAAAAGTACCAAGACTCGCGTCTTGGATTAGTAAGTCTTGGAGTAAAAGTAACAAGCGAAATAAATCTGAAATAAAAGAATTAAAAGAAAAAAATCTGTAAAATGCTAGATTGGTGGTTTCACCAAATCTTAGCAACCCGAACTCGATACCAATTGTTGGATCGATTTGAAGCGCTAGAGAAGTGAATAGCGTTAAAACTTTTTTTTAGTTTTCGTTTAAAATCATTAGATAATTAAATTAATTTGCAGCGGAAAAGATAAGCAATAAGTAAAAGAGACAATTCTTTTTACTTGGTTCGTAGCCTTCGGCTACTATTCCAAGGCCCTAGTGGTCCTTGACCACACACGGAGGGCAAAACACTAAACGAACTCCTCCTCGTTGGAGGTAGAAGTTAATCGATACAAGAAAAAAAACTTGAGGTAGAGGGACACTCCCCCTCTCCTCGTTATGATAGAAAAAGAGCTTCGAAAAAGTAAATGAACAACGAATAAATCTAAAACCAACGTACAAAAACTAAAAGAAAATTAAACCTAGCGTCGGAGAAGAAGAACTTCATTGTCGGAGAGTTGTAGCTTTGCGGAGGCTCTTGGAAGCTTAGAATTGATGAAGAAACCCTAGGATTGACCCTCCTTTTATAGCCTTTGAGCCTCTTTTCGAGAGGAACCCTAGCCAATCACAATTGAGCACCAATCTCCTTGAAATGGGGTGATAAGCCTTGGACCGATCATTGACCATCACCGATCGATGGCCATCATCACGATCGAGGGCGATCGCCGAGTGCTGACCTCCGACAGTCGACTGATTGACGACAGTCGAGTCCTCCAAGCTGGCAGTCGACTGATGCTTGCTGCAAGTCAAAGTTAGCTCAACAAAAATATAATTTCGACGGTCGTCGACCGTCCGATCTCGACCTAGACCATCTATAGGATGTCTTTGGTCAGATCTACGCTTAAGATCATCACCGTAACGAGGATACAACCTCACTTGCGCTCGCACACACGAGCTTACCTCGATACTTACGTGTTGCTTTTGCTTTCGGCCTTCCACTCGATTCCTTCGGCTCCCTCCGAAGTCACTCGAGTGTCGCCCGACCACCGCGGCTTCCTCCGGGTGTCGCTAGCCTTCAGCTCCAGCTATAGCAATCTTCTGCACACTCGATTCATCTCGTGAGATAACGACTTGAGCTTAACTTTGTATCGTTTGCTATAATCAAAACTCAGGTTCGACTTAGGTGCCTACTGCACCAACATTTAGTACCATTTCTGGGACATCGAAGGTTGTAAGTGCTCATCTTTTATTTTAGTTGATTATTTCTCGCTTATTCCTTTTGTTTCTTTTCATTTCCTATATTACTAATCCAAGGCAAAGTCTTGGAACCTTTTTCGTGTTTTTTTTTGGTATTTTTTGTGCAAGGTTTCCCTTATAAATGGCCCATCTCGAGGGTTTTAGCACCGTCCGACCTCCGTTTTACAATGAAGATGATTTCCGTTATTGGAAAGGTCGGATGGAATGCTTTCTCAAAACCCAAATCGAGATGTGGATCATAATCCAAACGGGTTTCACACTTTCGACTAACGAAGTGGGTGAATCCTTGGATTATGACCAATGGACCATTGCGACAAAACGACAAGTCGAAGCCGACGCCAAGGCAACTCAAATCCTTCAATGCGGCTTGTCTAAGGAGGAATTAAATCGCGTCGACCCCTTCATCGGCGCAAAGGACCTATGGACAAAGCTAGTGGAGCTACACGAAGGGACCGATGAAGCCAAGGTATGTAAGCGTGATCTTTTATTTAATAAACTATATAATCTAAAAATGCAGGAACACGAGTCCGCAACTCAACTTCATGCCCGCGTCCAAGACATAGTCAACAATCTACACACGATCGGGAAAAAGGTCGAAAATTGTGACCTTATAAGGTATGTCCTAAACTCTTTTCCGAGGAATACCTTGTGGGCATCCATGGTCGATGCTTACAAGGTCTCCAAGGATCTTTTGAAACTTAGGTTAGATGAACTATTTTCTGATTTTGAACTTCATGAGCAGTCTAACTCGGAACCCGAGAAGGGTATAGCACTTTTTGCAGGTTCAAGGAAGAAAACCGCAAGCAAGCCACCCCCGAAGGAAGAAGAGGATGAGTCTGATTCGGAGGTCGACTCGGAAATGGAGGCCGAACTAGTCAACCTAGTTCGGAAGATAGTCAAGGGCCAAAAATGAACCGTCACTCGACCCAACGAAGGTAAGCCTAAAAGTTCAAATATTAGATGTTATGAATGCAACAGGTTTGGACATATCAAGTCTGAATGCCCAAAACTCAAGAGCAAAGCACCAAAACACAAAAAGGCACTCAACACTACTTGGGAAGAAGCATCCGAGGAAGAAGATAATGATCGTGTTTTCATGGCTAAACCGGTGGAATCAGAGACGGAGTCGAAACCAGAACCTGAATCAAAAACCGAAGATGAGTCGGATTGCGAAGCACTATTCAAGACAAGCCACGGATACGCATCCGGTTCAAAAGATACACTCAAGGTAAGTCAGTCTCTCATTAGTACACTTTATAGTGCAATTAAGTTTTTAACTAGAAAGTTAGCTAAGTCCGAGTCCAAGGTCAAGACCCTGGTTGAGGAAGTTAAACTCCTCAAACACGAGGTCTCCCTAACCTCTTCGACTAGTCGAGTTCAAGAGGAGGACTCAACTCTGTTGGTGCAGGGGCACTAGATAATCGAACCTGTGTTTTGATTATGGCAAAGACACAAAGTTAAGTTTACATCGTTATCTCACGAGATATCGAGTGTGCAGAAAAGTGCTAAAGCTGGAGCTGAAGGCTAGCGACACCCGGAGGAAGCCGCGATGGTCGGGCGACACTCGAGTGACTTCGGAGGGAGTCGAAGGAATCGAGTGGAAGGCCAGAAGCAAGAGCTACTATCGAGGTAAGCTCATGTGAGTGAGAGATTGCAAGGTCGTGTCTTCTTTACAGGGACGACCGTAGGCGGCGATCCGATTAAGACTTCCCGTGGAAGGTCTAGGTCGAGATCGGACGGTCAGAAACCGTCGCATTTATCATTTTCCGAGCTAACCTCTTCACCGCAGGAAGTGGCGAGCCGGGTAGTCATTGGATATCAAGCGCCGATGATGCTCATCGGGCCGATCGATGGGAGGCATCAATCGACTGATGGCGACGAATCAGCCTTTGAGCTAGGTCAAAATGGATAAGGTTTGATGCGGCCACTTCGCGATAAAATTTGGACAACTTCGTGATCTGTTCCGAAAAAAGAGGAGACATATTCAGAGGCCAAAATCTATAAAAGGAAAGGAGGATTCCAACTCCAAGCATCATCAAGTTTATTCTCAAGTGCTCCTACAATGCCAACGCTCCAACACCGTCATAACGCCGATGCGACGACAAGTTCCGATCTTTTTCGTCGGCAGCAGAATCAAGTAATAGATTTTGATATTGTATTCTTTGTTTTTATTTGTAACGAGGTGAGGTAGGCTTGTTGTCTTATCCTCGTAATTTCGGTTTTGTGATCGTTGTCTCCTACCTCCAACGAGGAGGAGACATTATAGTGTTTTTCCCTCCGTACGCGGTCTAGGACCGATAGGGCCTTGGAGTAGCAACCACTGGGTTGTGAACCAAGTAAAATAAACTTGTCTTCTTTACTTTCCGCTTCTCTTTGTGTATCGAATGAACGAAAAAGATTTACGATCGCTATTCACCCCCCCCTCTAGCGACACTTCTCGATCCAACAATTGGTATCAGAGCGGGGGCGCTAAGATTTGGTGAAACCACCGATCTAGCACGTTTTGGTTTTCTGTTCGTATTTTTCGATTCGTATTTTTTTTAGGTCTTTTTCCTCCCACACTACTAATCCAAGACGAAGTCTTGGTACATTTCTTTTGGTTGTGTGCTTGCAAGTATTCTCTCTTGGAGTAGCCGACGGTAAAACGGCCATAACTTTTCGTACAAGTGGACTCACATAACGATCTACCTACCAAATCGAAGCTCTCTGAGAGATCTACATTTCTTACGATGGTTTACTCTCGTACCAAGCCATTTACAGCCCCAAAATCCAACGTCTAGTACCCTTTCGGGGACATCAAAGGTCGTAAGTTGTTAATTTTTGTTAGTTTCTTATTTTTCTAATTTGATTCTATTTATTTCTCGCATTACTAATCCAAGACCAAGTCTTGGAATTCCCTTTGACTTTTATTCGTGTTCTGCAAGATACTTAATGGCTCACATTGAGGGGTATAGCACCACCCAACCTCCGTTCTTTAACGGAGATGATTTCCGTTATTGGAAGGGTCGGATGGAGTGTTTCTTGAAAACACAAGTCGAGACTTGGATAATAATCCAAACCGGCTTTGCTCTACCCACCAATGATCAAGGAGAGCCCTTGGATTTCAACAAGTGGACAAATGCAACCAAGAGGCAAATCGAAGCCGATGCAAGAGCAACCCAAATATTGCAATGCAGCTTGTCCAAGGAGGAACTCAACCGCATCGGGCCATTCATTAGCACCAAGGACCTATGGAACAAATTAATCGAGCTACACGAAGGAACGTCCGATGCTAAGGTATGTAAACGTGACCTTCTTTTTAATAAGTTGTATAACCTTAAGATGCAGGAACACGAGACAGTGACGCAACTACACGCCCGCGTCCAGGACATTGTCAACGGCCTGCACACCATCGGAAACAAGGTCGAAAACTGTGACCTACTAAGGTACGTTCTTAATTCATTTCCTAGGACTACCTTGTGGGCATCCATGGTTGATGCCTACAAGGTCTCTAAGGACCTTTCGAAGCTTAGGTTAGATGAATTATTTTTCGAGTTTGAACTTCACGAGCAAACTAACGTGGTCCGACCCGAGAGAGGTATTGCTCTACTTGTAGGACAAAGAAGCAAGCCACCTACCTGGCAAGAAGATGGACTCGAACCCGACGATGAATTAGAGTCCGAATCCGAAAAGGTGGAAGCAATAGTTAACGTAGTGCGGAAGATCGTTCGGAGGGAAAGGAGGCTACTAAAGAATCAAAAGAGGGGACAATTCAAATCAAATCAAAAGAAGGCTTTTCATGCATCATGGGACAACAAAGAAGGTGGCGGCATAGCATGCATGACAAGACCCGAAGAGTCTGAGTCAGAGTCTAAATCCGAATCCAATTACAACACCGACTCCGAACTCGAGGACTATTTCGAGAAGCAACTCAAAGCCGGATCAAAAGAGAAAATTAAGGTTAGCCGCTCATTAATTCATACGCTTTACAATACAATTAAAATGCTTAATAGGAAATTAACTAAGTCCGAGTCTAGGGTTGAGTCGTTACTTGAGGAGGTTGAAACCCTCAAGCAAAAGGCTACTCTAACCTCTTCAACTAGTCAAGTTCAAGAGGGAAACTCAACCCAAATTGAAAAACTTGAGGAGGAGAATTCTCTCTTGAAAGACCGAGTTCAAGAGGTCGAGGCTAGGTTGGAAAGGTTCACGTTGGGATCTAAGAACCTTAACCGACTACTTGGAACCCAAAGAGCCATGTACAACAAAGCCAGACTCGGATTTAAGTCAAAGACTACGAATAGGTCTTATATGTCTATCGTAAATCGTAGTCATCAAAGAGTCCAAGCATGGGTCCCAAAGGTTTTATTGAACTCACATATAAGGACTAATAAGTATTTGATTCCTCAGGATCAAGTTCATTATTTGAATAGACCATATTGGTTCAATGGTTCAGGGGGAGCTAACACTAAAATAGTATACCCGCTTACTTAGCAAAATCATTGAATTTTTTACTTTAATTTTTAGAATGGCTAGATAGGAAAAATAGTTAGTCAACTCTTGACAACATAGTATCAGGACGCAGCGAGATGATAGTACGTTAGGGAAACAAAGTCTCGTGTATTCGAGCTAGATAAGGCGTATCTAGCTTGGTGCACTTGACCGAGTGGAACTAGCTGAAGCTACCTCGCCGTATCCTAAACTAGTTAGACCAGGAAGTAACCCTATGTGACTTAAGTGATATTTTCTTGAATTTGGCTTTGTCTAAGGAAGTGGTCGTTGTTCCGATCAAAGAAGGCCTCTGTGCCTCGTCACGACCTGGAAGCCAGTTTCTCGAAAAGTTACTTAACGATCTAAAGGTTAAATTCGAATCTAACCCAAGGTTGACTATCTTTAATCAATTTAAAATCATCTCACAAAACATATAAGGTGAACAAATTCTGAGACACATAGAATGGGTGAGATGTTAAGGATAATTGAAATATACTTAAAACAATCTTCAAAATACTACTTATTTTCTCAACTATTGTACTTAATGACTCTTTAGGCCAAAGTTTAGCGCCCCCTACATCTCTTATACTTCATATATTTGACTAAGGGGGAAAGCAAACTAACCCTAAGGGTTATATTACAAACCTTTAGATTATTGGTGCAGAGGGACACACCTCGAACCAATCTATCTAACTACTGCTAGACGCATGCTTGGACTCATATTTGATTTATCTAGATGCATGCATAAATGATGTTATTTTTTTTTTAAACCCCTATTCCCAATTTTTTTTTATTTATGGAAAAAGGGGCAGAATAGCGAAAGTTACGAAAGTTAAGGGGGAGTAACACAAAATTTGATTTTTGAAAACTAAAGTATCTCTTTCAAAACTCACCTAGGGTTAAGGGGGAGTTTTGGTTAAGGGGGAGTTTTTGGGAATGGCATTCATCATCTCCTATACTTGTTTTATGCTTTGATTTCCCTTAACTTTGTGTTGGTTTGCCATAGATCAAAAAGGGGGAGATTGTTGGTGCAGGGGCACTAGATAATCGAACCAGTGTTTTGATTATGGAAAAGACACAAAGTTAAGTTTACATCATTATCTCACGAGCTATCGAGTGTGCAGAAAAGTGCTAAAGCTGAAGCTAAAGGCTAGCGACACCCGGAGGAAGCCGCGGTGGTCGGGTGACACTCGAGTGACTTCGGAGGGAGCCGAAGGAATCGAGTGGAAGGCCAGAAGCGAGAGCTACTATCGAGGTAAGCTCGTGTGAGTGAGAGATTGTAAGGTCATGTCCTCTTTACGAGGACGACCGTAGGCAGTGATCCGATTAAGACTTCCTGTGGAAAGTCTAGGTCGAGATCGGACGGTCAGAAACCATCGCATTTATCATTTTCTGAGCTAACCTCTTACTGCAAGGAAGTGGCCAGGCTGGCAGTCGACTGTTGTACATCAAGCAGTCGACTGATGCTCATCAGTCGACTGATGAGAGGTATCAGTCGACTGATGGCGATGAATCAGCCTTTGCACTAGGTCAAAACGGATAAGGTTTGACGCGGCCACTTCGCGATAAAATTTGGACAACTTTGTGATCTGTTCCGAAAAAAGATGAGACATATTCAGAGGCCAAAATCTATAAAAGGAGGGGAGGATTCCAACTCCAAGCATCATCAAGTTTATTCTCAAGTGCTCCTACAAAGCCAACGCTCCAACACCGTCATAACGCCGACGCGACGACAAGTTCCGATCTTCTTCGTCGGCAGCAGAATCAAATAATAGATTTTGATATTGTATTCTTTGTTTTTATTTGTAACGAGGTGAGGTAGGCTTGTTGCCTCATCCTCGTAATTTCGGTTTTGTGATCGTTGTCTCCTACCTCCAACGAGGAGGAGACGTTATAGTGTTTTTCCCTCCGTATGCGGTCTAGGACCGATAGGGCCTTGGAGTAGCAACCGCTGGGTTGTGAACCAAGTAAAATAAACTTGTCTTCTTTACTTTCCGCTGCTCTTACTTTGTGTATCGAACGAACGAAAAAGATTTACGATCGCTATTCACCCCCCCCCCTCTAGCGACGCTTCTCGATCCAACAAACTCGGGTTGAAAAACTCGAAGTTGAGAACTCACTCTTGAATTGTCAAGTCGAAGATCTTAGGAATACGTTGGAAAGGTTTACTTTGGGATCCAAAGGACTTGACCTCCTACTTGGATCGCAAAGGTCGTGTACAACAAGGCCGGGCTAGGGTTTAGCTCAAATACGACCAACAAGTCGTATATGTCGATTGTAAGTCGACATAAAAAACATGTCCAAGCATGGGTCCCTAAGACCACCTTAATTTCAAACTTAGGATCAAACCAGTACTAGGTTCCCAAGGACCAAATCCACTATGTGGAGAGACCGAATCGATTCAACGGTCTAGGGGGAGCTAGTACGAAACTTGTTTGTGTTTTAACCTAGAAATTGCATGCTTAGGTTTTTATTTAGTTTGATTTTCCTTTTTAGAATGGTTAGATAGGACTATAACTCGTCAATACTTGATAACATAGTACCAGGACGCGCCGAGATGATAGTACGCTAGGAAAGCGGAGTCTTGTGTATTCGGGCTAGATAAGGCATATTTAGTTCGGTGCACTTGACCGAGCGGAACTAGCTGAAGCTACCTCGCCGTATCCTAGACTAGTTAGACCAGGAAGTGGTCTTAGGTAAGTCAAGTCTCTATTTTCTTGAAAATGGCTTTGTCTAAGGAAGTGGTCGTTGTTCCAATCAAAGAAGGCCTCTGTGCCTCGCCACGACCTGGAAGCCATGATCTTGAAAAGGTGACTTGATAAGCCTAAGGTCAAATCCAAATCTAACGCAAGGTTGACAAGTGTTTAAGTCATTAAATTTAAATCAAGTAACATTGGAAGTCATCTCGCAAGAACATATAGGGTTAACGTGTTTGATCATGTAGACATGGGTGAGATGATTTAGGTTAATAATTTTCAACCAATCTTTAATAAATCCAATATCCGATCCAACTACCTTGCGTGTAGGATCAATGGATGTTGGACAGTGGTTGCTCCCGACACATGACCGGGGATCAACTCAAGTTTTTGAAGCTTCGATTCAAACGACAAGGATTGGTAGCCTTCGGAAATAACGGCAAGCTCAAAATCATCGGATCAGGTGATATTGAGCTTAACTCAAATTTTGTCATTCAAAATGTTTTATTTGTAGAAAATTTTCAATATAATTTACTTAGTGTAAGCCAATTGTGTGATAATAACTATAAGGTCATATTTCTAGAAAATGAATGTGTAATTAATACAAATGAAACTTCTAAAACAATTCTTAAGGGAACTAGAAATAACAATATTTACACTATTAACTTAACTAACTCCTCAACTAAGTGTCTTATGACACGGCAATAGGAATCATGGTTGTGGCACCGACGACTCAGTCACTCACACCCAAGACTCATCCACAAGATGAGTCAGAGTGACTTAGTCAGAGGTTTACCTAACCTCAATAACTTGGATAATAAAATATGTAATGCTTGTCAACAAGGTAAACAATCTAGGACACAACATCAACTAACTAATCAAGAACCAACCAAAAGTGTGCTTGAGCTCCTACACATGGATCTATTTGATTCACACAGAGCTAAGTCACTTAATGAAAGTAAATTCTGCTTAGTCATAATTGATGACTATTCTAGATTTACTTGGCTTAGGTTCATCAAACACAAAAGTGATACCCTAGATCAATTAATCAATCTATTTAAATTAATAGAAAATCAACAAAGCATTAAAATCAAAAGACTTAGGACTGATCATGGTGGTGAATTCGAGAACCATAGGTTTACAGAATTCTGTAACCTAAATGGATACCACCATGAGTTCTCTTTCCCTAGAACTCCACAACAAAATGGCCTAGTAGAACGCAAAAATAGAACCCTACAAGAAGCCGCTAGGACAATGTTAAACAAGTATAACCTACCCGATAGGTTTTGGGCGGAAGCCGTGAGTACCGCATGCTATGTCCAAAATAGGATCCTTATGGTAAAGAGGCACCTTAAGACCTCATACGAGATTTATCACAATAAAATACCTAACATCAAGTACTTTAGGGTATTTGGATGTAAGGTACATATCCTAAACACTAAGGATTTCCTAGGGAAATTTACATCCAAAACCACGACCGGAATCTTTCTAGGATACTCGACTACAAGTAGAGCTTATAGAGTATATAACCATGACACCCTTAGAGTCGAAGAGACTATCAATGTAGTATTTGATGAAGGACATGAACCTACAAAACCCCCGGCAACCCCAATTAGTGAGCCAATTCATACTAGACCTAACTCTGATCCGGAGATCAGGTCTAGTGTTAATCCTAATCTAAGTCAACCAAGTCACTCTAATGATCAAGTGATAGATGACTCTAACCAAACTAGAGCTCAAACGAGTCATCCTATTGATCAAGTTGTAGACTCAAACCCAAATCCAACTAGGACTCAAAGGAATCATTCTATCGACCAAGTGATAGGTGATCCAAGTCTAGGAGTTCGAACTAGAGCCTCATACAAAAACCTTAGTCAAATCTCCTTAATTTCCAAAATTGAACCCAAGACTATTGACCAAGCTCTTCTTGATCCCGATTGGATTATTGCAATGCAAGAAGAGTTGGCTCAATTCACTAGGAACGAAATATGGGAATTAGTACCACCACCTAAAGATAAAACAATCATTGGAACAAGGTGGGTGTTTAGAAATAAACTTGATGATAAAGGTGAAGTGGTTAGAAATAAAGCTAGACTAGTCGCTAAAGGGTTTAGTCAAGTCGAAGGTTTAGATTACGACGAGACCTATGCCCCAGTAGCTAGATTAGAGTCCATTCGAATGCTATTAGCGTATGCAGCACATCGAGGATTTAAGTTGTTTCAAATGGATGTGAAATCTGCGTTCTTAAATGGATACATTAAAGAAGAAGTTTATGTTAGTCAACTCCCCGGTTTCGAAAGTTTAGACAAACCCGACCATGTCCTTAGGTTAAAGAAAGCTCTCTATGGACTTAAACAAGCTCCTCGAGCTTGGTACGAGAGACTTTCGATTTATCTTAAGTCCAAAGGTTTTAACCAAGGTGTAGTTGACCCAACTCTTTTCGTAAAAACCTTAGGTAAAGACATATTCATAGCCCAAATCTACATAGATGATATTATTTTCGGAACCACCAACTCAATCCTACTAAATGAGTTCATTTCACTTATGGAAAGTGAATTTGAAATGAATTTAGTAGGCGAGTTAAGCTTCTTTTTAGGTCTACAAATTAAACAAACTAAAGATGGAATATACCTACATCAACGCAAATATACTAGGGAATTAATTAAATGCTTTGGAATGCAAGACGCTAAAATTATTAATACCCCAATGGCAACTAATGTGAATATAGAAGATGTAATCGGAAATTTAATTGGTTTAAAATAATATAGGAGCGTAATAGGGAGTCTCCTTTACTTAACTGCAAGCCGACCCGATATCTTATTTGCAGTAAGTATGTGCGCAAGGTTCCAAACCTGTGCCAAGGAGTCTCATCTAACTCTAGTCAAGCGTATCCTTAGATATCTAAAGGGTACACTTAATGTCGGTATTTGGTACCCTAGATCTACCGAGTTCGAACTAATCGGCTACTCCGATTCGGACTATGCCGGTAGTAAGCTCGATAGAAAGAGTACGAGTGGTTGTTGTCAATTTCTTGGCTCGAGTCTAGTAAGTTGGTGCAGTAGGAAGCAACATTGTGTTGCCTTATCTACCACCGAAGCTGAATACATCGCGATGGGTGAGTGTGTCACTCAGCTTCTTTGGATGAAGCACACTCTCCGCGACTTTAAGTTAGACTTTACAAATACTAAACTTCATGTAGATAACATTAGTTCAATTAATCTTACTAAGAATCCGATATGTCACTCTAGGACCAAACATATAGAGGTCAAACACCATTTCATTCGAGAACATGTGGCCAACGGAGCCATACAACTCGAATACGTCGAATCGAAGTCTAACTTGGCAGACCTATTTACTAAACTCTTACCCGAAGCCGAATTTAGTCTGTTAAGACGAAAATTGGGCATGTGCGTAGTAGAATAGGACTTTGCAAATTATATTACTACTATTTCTTACTTTTCATTTTTCATGGAACTAGTATAGGACATACCTTAGATATCATGTACCTATAGATTTAAGGAGCCAATACATCTCACAACACATAGGACTAATGTGTTTGTGTACTTAGCCACGTAGATGGGCGTGAGATGTTAGGACCTTACTCCTGGTTCCAGATGTAGAGCTAGTGCATCGCCATGAACCACGAAGTATAATCATACATACTAACCGACTCTGACCAGGACTGGTTGATCTTTCATATCAATCAAGCCAAATATGAGGCAAACATTTTATAGATGAGCTTATTTTCAGTATATTATTTTCAAAATAATGTGGAACATGTTTGGACTTTAAATTTAATACTTATTTTCCACACACCCTTTCACTTTTCGATATATGGCAAAAGGGGGAGAAAAAGGCCAAAGTTAAGGGATCAAAAATTTTCATGGCCAAAAGTTAAGTAAATGTTTACTTAACATTGAGTTTTAAAAATTTACTTAAAAGGAAGTAAAGGCCAAGTTAAGAGAATTCTTAACTTAAACTTATTAATTTTTTAAAAACACTATGGCCAAATGCTAATGCTTTAGTTAAGAAAGGGAGAGAAAGGGCCAAGTTAAGAAGTCTTCTTAACTTAAATGTTTTACTAAGGCCAACTTTAAGTAATGTTAATTACTTAAACTCTTCCTAAATAGCAATCCTCAAGGGGGAGGACTAAGGTCTTCTTTCAAGACTCACCCTCGGTCAAGGGGGAGGTTTCCTCAAGGGGGAGTACTTGAAGAAAATTCTTACTACTCCAACTTAATCTTTATTTTTGTTTTTCATGCACATTATTATTCTTCATGCATGCTATTTTTATTCTTCATACATGCTATTTTTATTCTTCATGCATGCTATGTTCTTAACTTTGTATGTGGGTTTGCCATAAATCAAAAAGGGGGAGATTGTTGGTGCAGTAGGCACCTAAGTCGAACCTGAGTTTTGATTATAGCAAACGATACAAAGTTAAGCTCATGTCGTTATCTCACGAGCTGAATCGAGTGTGCAGAAAATTGCTATAGCTGGAGCTGAAGGCTAGCGACACCCGGAGGATGCCGTGGTGGTCGAGCGACACTCGGGTGACTTCAGAGGGAGCCGAAGGAATCGAGTGGAAGGTCGGAAGCAAAAGCAACATAGTAAGTATCGAGGTAAGCTCGTGTGTGCGAGCGTAAGTAAGGTCGTATCCTTTTTACGGGGATAATCTTAAGCGTAGATCCGACCAAAGACATCCTATAGGTGGTCTAGGTCAAGATCGGACAGTTTGAGGCCGTCAAAATAATGTTTTTGTTAAGCTAACTTTGTCTTGCAGCTAGCATCAGTCAACTGCCAGCTTGGAGGACTCGACTGGCGTCCAACAGTCGACTGCCAGAGGTTAGCATTCGACTGATGCTACCATCAGTCGACTGATGATGGCCATCAGTCGACTGATGGTCAAGGATCAGCCTCGAGGAGTCAAGCCTTATGACCATTTTTCAAGGAGCCATGTGCCAAAACTCTATTGGGTGAAGTTCCTCTCGAAAAGGGGCTCAAAGGCTATAAAACGAGGGCCAATCCTAGGGTTTCTTCATCAATTCTAAGCTTCCAAAAGCCTCCGCCAAGCTACAACCTTCCGACAACGAAGTGCTTCTTCTCCGACGTCTAGGTTTATTTGTTTTCATTTTATTACGTCGGTTAAAGTTTTTATTTCAGTTTAGTACTTTCAATTCTCGGAGCTTTTATCGTAACGAGGAGAGGGGGAGTGCCCCTCTACCTCAAGCTTTGTGCTTCACTTGTATCGATTAAACTCCTACCTCTAACGGGGAGGAGTTCTTTAGTGTTTTTGCCCTCCATACGTGGTCAAGGACTGCTAGGGCCTTGGAGTAGTAGTCGAAGGCTACAAACCAAGTAAAATTCCCTTGTCTCTTTTTACTTTACATTTCCACTGCGTATAAGTGTTTTTGAATCGTCTACTGAAAGAAAAAGAAAAAAAAGGTTTATCGCTTTTCACCCCCCCCTCTAGCGATCCGCTTCAATCCAACAGATATCTCTACGTTTTATTTCTACATCGTGCCCCGAAAGTCTCTCTTTTTTTTTTCTTATTCCATGGGAACAATGCTGAGGTTGGCAAATATTATATGTAAAATATTACTATCAAAACAAGGCATAGTTTGGATAATGCTTTGGATTAAACATTTCAAAGAGACATAGTTATTAAGTTAAAGGAAACTCCGCCCATGATAAGTTAATCTTATCGTGGTCGGTCTCAAACCCAGATAAAGGAGGAGGGTTACATTAAATTGTCAGCCAGCGTTAAACTAAGGCAAATGTTCAATGAATGGATCAATCAAATTATTGTGCTAATACTAGGTTGTTCTCCGGAAGGAACGTGTTATAGGGTCCGACTGTAACGTCTCGGCAAGGACTTCTACATTTTAAGAACTCGGGTGTCACGCCCCGAGAGTATGTCGAGCCAAAAAATGGATAGCATCTCCCTTGTACGTGACACAATATCCTGTTCATACAAAGCCTTTCAGCCACAACACAACAACATATATACATATAATATCAAACTCACAATGAAAATCATCACAACGAAATAACAAACTTCACAACGATGCATACCAGTATGACTGACCACAAAATAAGCAAGTACTAATATAAAATCCAAAACAATACATGTGTACGGCAATAGAATAAGTCCACAACACATAACACCACATAAACTCCAAGTACATATCTAAAGCATACGAAAAACCAAAATAACCACAGGAGCCTCGGAAGTGAGATGAGATGGATCAGCTAACGATGCTCCAAGCCATCACCAAGTCTTCTACCTATTACCTCGACGATAAAAAAACCCAGGGTCTGTGGTGGTGAGTATAAAACTCAGCGGTAATATGAAAAATAATGCATATCTAGCATAAATCTCATGAGATTCAATAATATACCATCTAAAGATACAACAGGTATACACCAGTATAATATATATATATATACATGCATATACCATCAAAACAACTGAACAACGTAAGGTGCAAACATACTTGAAAGTCTTCTAAGCTACACTCATCCAACCTGAGCATATATCCACAATATACAATATAAAGAGTAACACTAACTCTGTAATCAACAACTGTCTTACTAACATTCTATAACAAATACAAACCATAAATCTGGTCTAACTCATACTACATCATGATACTGGTCAAAGGTATCCAATAGTCTGACCAACTCATACACAGGTATCCCACACTCAACCATATTGAAAATGTAAGTAGCATGTATGATGATGTATAAACAAATGCAACAAGCATAATACAAACAAATACAACATCACACCAAGCATATATATATATATATGTCAATATGTAAAATGTCATAACAACACGGCAATGCAAAATGAATGGTCATGCCTGCTCACCCCACTTGGTACCATGATCCCAGTGTGGTATAGGTGGCTCGACATGACAACTGTCCCAACTCAACACCAACCACTACTCTCGAGTGGCTGAGTGGGCAGTATGAACAAGTAACATATAAACGTAAAGAGCTAGCTATACAATGGGTGTCTCTTCTGTTGGCCACTCCGACAGTCACTATCCATGAGTGGTCGAGTGCCACACACTCAGGACAACTGCATACAACTCCAACTACCACCGTCTATAGTGGTCGAGTGCATCACAACAAATGCTCTCTGCCCTCACACCAGCTACTACTACCATGAGTAATCGTGGAGGCAAGATAACTGACGACTCTCTCGACCCCAAGGGAGACCAAGTCGCCAGCATGCATGTAAATGACATGAATGCACAGTCACACATACATACATCCACCACATACTCTCTATCCTACAGAGAGTCATACTCAATTGATCAACACACTCTCTATCTTACAGAGAGTCATACTCAACTAATCAACACACTCTCTATCCTACAGAGAGTCGTACTCAACTCATCATAACCAAGATAAGACCACCAGTCCGTAGCGATACACTATCCACAATCCACATGACCATACATAAACACATGATCTATAATAGATACGCAACATGAGGATATGAAGTAAGAATCAATTCTACGTTCAGGATATTACCCACCCCCGGATGACCTTTTATCCACTTTACAATCAAGTCTTCATCCGTACTCCACTATGTATACATAACTGAACAACTATAGGCTTACATACATCACATATGTAACTCTTAATCATGATGAAGGAAAATGTGATAACAACAATAGAGTATTTAAAGCGAAAAGATTAAGTATCAAGCAATAACATAACAGGAGTGGAGTCAAGGTAATATGTTCATAAATTTAAATCCTCATGCATCAAGATTTACAACTACCTGACCAGGGTAGGAAATTACCCGTCCGTTGAGAAGCTAGTTGCAATAACCCTCACGCCTGTGAACCTGTCTCGTACCCACGTCCTACACATATCAAACATTATGGTTAAGTGCAAGCATACAATGAATGATCGAATTGAATCCTACATTGACTTCATATCTCGATCAACTAGATTGATCTAGTTATCCAATAACCTAATCAAGCCTTCACATTAATCCCTATCAACCATTAGACCAATTAATAGCCTATTATGCATTTATAAACACCCATATATGAACTTACCAACCTTATCCACACTTGCACAACTTGTTGATCTCAAGTGTAGATATCACATCCAAATCACATAATCGAGGTAGAGACAACCAATGTCAATCACCTGTAATTAAATTAAAACCATCATGTATGTAATTCAACCAACCAATCACTTAAATATCAGCTTACCATGAACTAGCTATACAATTATTCTACGCCCACAAAAAACCAAATCTAACTTACCCATTTCCATCTTAAATCTCACAGCTGCTAAATCCTAGATATAAGTATTGGATCTGCTATAGATCGAACAATAACATAAGTTGGAAATGATTTCAAAATCCCATTCACCTGCAACTGCAGGCATAATTTCCACAAATCTATCATCTAAGAAAATTTAACCAAAGGAAATCAGAACAAAACCATACTAATACTAGCAGTTGGATGCTTGAGCAATATACCCAACCAAATCTGAAATTCTAAGCATTCAACTCCTCCGATAACCACTTTGTAAATGTCCCACCTATTAGATTTGAAATTAGCTCCTGAAATGGCAGTAATCCAATTTAGGGATCACCACAGCGAAGAAATAAGAAGAAGATCGGATCTCAGCTTACTCGAGATAGTGGTAGCTCAAATTTGAAAACACAACGAAGAAGATAGGTCACTGGACAAAACTCACAAACCATCGATCTGGGGATATCTGACTTACAACACGAGACAAAGGCCACCCATCACCTGTGGCAGCGACGTCGTCGATTCACCCGCTAAAGGCTATCGACGAGAGCTAAGAATGAAGTAAATTGGACTGACCTATGGCAGAGTGCTTGGCTGTGATGGCAGCGTCGCCGCACCACCCGCGTAGAGACACTGACGAGATCTGGGACGGGCAAAAGTCAGAGAGGGGTAAAGAAATTGCAACATGGAACGCTCGGGAGAGAATAAAAAAAATGGTGAAGAAGAAATGAAGAAACGACTGTTGGGGATCGATTGGCTGGCTAGAGGGGGGTGAATAGCCCTTTGTCGTAGGATGTCGTATTTTGCTCATCTACAAAATGTTAGCGCAAGCGGAATATGCAAATATAAATAAAGACAAATAAAATATAAAAAAGCAATACAAACACGAGATGTAACGTGGTTCACGGCTACGCCGCTAATCCACGGTCCGATTCATCCACGGTGAATCACTCCGCAATCTATCCACTAGATCTCTCCTTTGCACAAAGCTAGGTGGAGGTAACCTCTTTACAATCTCTCTTCTTACAATAGAATGGAAATAAAGCAAGTAAGAAGAGTAGGGAATCGTGTATGGCACTTTGGAAGAAGTTTAGAGCTCAAGCATTTTTCTCCCAAAGCCCCATCCTCTTCCTTTTTATAGAGGAAGAGGGTTTCTTCCCGTTGACACAGGATCAGTCGACTGGTCCTGTAGCCGTTGCCCAATAACGGCCGCTTTCCACGTTGGATTCCATCCAACGGTATTATCGATCGGTGATGGAACCCATCGATCGTGATGTCAATCGATAGTCCTCAACGAGGTCGACTCCGATACAATGCCGTGCGAGTGCCATCGATCATCATTCCTTGGCGATCGATTGATCAATCAACGACGATCGTACCCATCCATGGCGATCGGCGCTGAAACAAATACCCGTAGTCGGACACGGTCGAACCCAATCGACTCGGAAGCGATCATTGCCATTCCATGGCGGACTTAACATTAGTTTGAGCTTCCGGCGGTCGGATAAACCTTAACCCTTGCGGTCAAGTTTTCGACACTCAGCCATTCGGCCAAGTTCACCTAATGAGCTACTTACATTTCACTCATTCTCTCATCTCACTCGAAGTCCCTCGCCGAAGCTCTCTTCGTCCGCGGCCACGTCCCTCGGCAGATCAGGCACACGACTCTGCAATGCTCCTTCTCGTCTCATGCCTCCGAAGTCTGCTTCCTTGGCTTCGCTTCAAGTCATCTCGTCCGGCGGTCCCTCGGCAGCATCAAGCGCACGGCTCTGCAATGCTCCTTCTCCGACTCAGGCACGAGGTTGTGAGTGGTGAACCCGCCAAGGCTCCATGTGCGAATTACTAAGCCCTGCATGACTTCAACGCACATATCAAATCAACATAGCAAACTAACTTAAACCCTTTGCCACACACATCAAAACCTTATCATGGCAAAAGATTGCCCTAACAATCTCTCCCTTTTTGATGTGTGGCAATCCGTTTAAGTTAGGTAAAAACATTTGATATAAAATTTTAAGGTAAGAAAGCATGTAAACATAAACATGATATATCAACATGCAACTCCCCCTTAATCCATGAAACTCTCTCTACAAATTTTCTCAATTTTCTCCCCCTATCATAATTTACTTAAACATAATCAATTCTCTCCCTTTGACACCATCAAAAAGATTAACACTAAGTTATAAACTCATGGTATCAAGTCTAATAGAAGAAAAATACCAAAAATTAGTTTAAAAACTGAATTCGGCCATTACTATTCTGATTTACAGGCCACCGATCGTTGGTTCGGACTATCATGACCGAACGCAGCGATTCAGAAAATTCTGATTTTCAAACCAAATTTCAGAAATGCGTTAAAAATTCCAGAAAATTCAAAAAATCATGAAATTTTGGGAACATATATCTTGTAAGGTTCTTTATCAGTGAAAAATAATTTTTCATGAAAAATCATCATATTTTCACATTTTTGCCAAAAATCCAAAAGGTTTAAAAATCACTAGGTTTTTGACCATTCTAGTATCAAGTTTAACACCTAGTTTTGGTTCCAATTGTTTCAAAACATGAATACATAGATTTTAGATTAAGAAATTGTTTTGAAAACATATGAAATATCCAACCATGATCTTTGGGCAATATGTCTATGAATTAAACATAAGCCTTCCCCATGATTGGTCTATTATTGCTATTTTGATACTTTAAATGACCATCTAAATGCCATAGGCATTAGTGGACATTTGTATCATCCTAACATCTCACCCATGCTAAGTTTTCAATCAAAGTAGCCTATGGTGAGTGTGAGATGTATCCTATGGGGTATTTATACATACTTAACCATTATATTCATGCAATTCTATCATGGTTAAGTATCATCCTAACACTCTACATGATCACAAAGACATATATGAATTAATTTTACATTATGATCATTAAACACATGTATTCATTGAGTTGTTATCATGCATTAAGTATTATGTCATGATAATAAACAAAGTATCACCTAAAGCATGATTCAAACCTATTTCCCATGATTATGTGCCAAATATCAATATCATAAATCATGATTGCAAACATGTGTAACAATTACATTAATCATCATGATTTAAGCATTACTATCTATTTATGGGCACGTTATCATCACCCAACACTATTCTAAAAATGTTGTCCCGTCATCCTAAGTCAACCAAAATATGATATAGGTCAATTGCATATGGTTGACTACCCTAGGGTTATCCTAACCCTTAAGGATGGATTTTGGAACCCAAAATAAGTTCTTGCCTATTGGGTTCACTAGATATTCCTTGGGGATCCATTTCCTAGCTATTACCTTCTTTTTATCTTGTCCCCTAGCAATTAGGCATTTATAGGCCTTTTCATTTTTCTTTTCTTTGTATCCTAGGCCCTTTTTGTTGAAGCTAGCTCTTTGGCTCCCAATTATCATATTTAATGTGTTGGAGCCTATTGTGAACTTTTCTAGGACTTTGGTTAAATAATCTACTTTCTCTCTTAAAGCCCTATTTTCATCCATACATGCATCACTAACATTAAATGGCATATAGTTATCATGTGAGCATGCATCATCATGGCAAGAAGAAATATTTTCATTTTGATTTAAGCATGCTTTTTCTAATTTTTGTTCTAATTCCTTAATTTGTTCAAGCATGCATTTGTTTTTCTTCTTTGCTCTAAATAAATCCTTAGTTAAACTAGAAATCATAGAAACTATTTTATTAGGTGAGAGGTTGGTTACCATAGTTTCCATGTCCTCTTCTTCTTCGGATGAGGAGGATGTAGAAGCTCCCCCTTCACTTGAGCTCTCTTCATTTGAGGAGGAGGAGCAATCCAAGTCGTTGAAGGCCATCAATGCAAGGTTGGAATAGACATGCTCTTCTTCTTCGGATGAGGATGAGGAAGCAAGGTCTTCCCATGTCTTTGCTTTGAGAGCCATGGCCTTTTCTTTTTCCTTGGCCTTCTTTTCTTCTTCCTTTTTCTTCTTGCTCCCCTTCTTCTTCTTCTTTTCTTCCTTCTTTTTCCTTTCCTCTTTGCTCTTGTTTAGGAGGGGACAATTGTCCCTTATGTGTCCCTCCCCTTGACAATTGTAACAAATAATCTTCCCCCTTGGTCTTCTATTCCTATCATGAGATTTATCAAATCTAAAATTTTTAAATGCACGCCTTACCTTCCTTACCATGTAGGCTTCTTCCGTGCTATCCATGGAGGAGGTAGAAGCTTCATCATCATCGGAGGAGGAGGGGATCTCTATCTTCTTCTTCCCCTTATTTGCCATCAATGCTACTCCTCTTGAAGGTTGGATTCTAGGCTCTTCTTGTATTCCTTCAAGCCTCGTTTCATGGAGCTCCATTGTTGAGAAAAACTCCTCCAAGGTACTTACTTCCAAGTTCTTGGAGATGTAAAATGATTCCACCATGGAACTCCATCTTGAAGACCGGGGAAAGGCATCTATGGCCTTCATTACCATATCCCGGTTGGAAAGCTTTTCACCTACACTTGTTAAACCGGTTAGAATTTCCATAAATCTAGAGTGTAGGGATTTTACCTTCTCTCCCTTTACGAGTTTGATATTGGACAATTGGGAGCGAAAGATATCTCTCCTTGCTAGCTTTGCCTCGGATGTGCCTTCATGAATCTCTATTAATTTCTCCCACATTTCCTTGGCGCTAGCACACTCCCCTATCCTATTGACTTCTTGTTGAGGGAGCACATTGTAGAGGTGGTGCTTGGCCTTTGAATTTGCCAAATACTCCTCTCTTTGTCTTTTGCTCCATCTCGATTTTTCCAATGGCTCCCCATCTTCATTCCTAGGCAACTCGAAACCGTTTTCCATAATTAATAATATTTCAAAGTCGGTTTCGAAGAATACCTCCATTCTCTTTTTCCACCAAGAGAATTCGCCGTCGAACTTCGGTGGGTGGATGTTTGAGCCGGCCATTTGAGATGTAGAGCTTGTTGTGGCGGTTAGTCCGGTGACAAACAACCTTGCTCTGATACCACTTGTTGGGGATCGATTGGCCGACTAGAGGGGGGTGAATAGCCCTTTGTCGTAGGATGTCGTATTTTGCTCGCCTACAAAACGTTAGCGCAAGCGGAATATGCAAATATAAATAAAGAAAAACAAAATATAAACAAGCAATACAAACACGAGATGTAACGTGGTTCACGGCTACGCCGCTAATCCACGGTCCGATTCGTCCACGGTGAATCACTCCGCAATCTATCCACTAGATCTCTCCTTTGCACAAAGCTAGGTAGAGGTAACCTCTTTACAATCTCTCTTCTTACAATAGAATGGAAATAAAGCAAGTAAGAAGAGTAGGGAATCGTGTATGACACTTTGGAAGAAGTTTAGAGCTCAAGCATTTTTCTCCCAAAGCCCCATCCTCTTCCTTTTTATAGAGGAAGAGGGTTTCTTCCCGTTGACACAGGATCAGTCGATTGATGCCCTTGATCAGTCGACTGGTCCTGTAGCCATTGCCCAATAATGGCCGCTTTCCACGTTGGATTCCATCCAACGGTATTGGCATCAGTCGACTGATGGCACCCATCAGTCGACTGATGTCAATCAGTCGAGTCCTCAACGAGGTCGACTCCATTCTGTGCCCGTGCACAGTGCCATCAGTCGACTGCCGTTCCTTGGCAGTCGACTGATGTCGACAGGCCGATCATTGCGGTCCATGGTAGATCGGCCGCTTGGGCAAATGCCCATGAGTCGGACACCGGTCGAACCTAATCGACTTCGGAAGCGATCATTGCCAGTCCACGGCAGTCGACTGGTGCCGTGTGAAACTAAAACTTAACATTAGTTTGAGCTTTCGGCGGTTGGATTAACCTTAACCCTTGCGGTCAAGTTTCCGACACTCAGCCATTCGGCCAAGTTCACCTAATGAGCTACTTACATTTCACTCATTCTCTCATCTCACTCGAAGTCCCTCGCCGAAGCTCTCTTCGTCCGCGGCCACGTCCCTCGGCAGCATCAGGCGCACGACTCTGCAATTCTCCTTATCGTCTCATGCCTCCGAAGTCTGCTTCCTTGGCTTCGCTTCAAGTCATCTCGTCCGGCGGTCCCTCGGCAGCATCAAGCGCACGGCTCTGCAATGCTCCTTCTCCGACTCAGGCACGAGGTTGTGAGTGGTGAACCCGCCAAGGCTCCATGTGCGAATTACTAAGCCCTGCATGACTTCAACGCACATATCAAATCAACATAGCAAACTAACTTAAACCCTTTGTCACACACATCAAAACCTTATCATGGCGAGAGATTGCCCTAACAATGACAACAAATGGATCGAATGACAATAAATGGGTCAGACGGAAATAAATGGATCGGAAAGAAATGGTCCACTTTAAGAAGATTAAACCTAAGTTAAGTTTGTTTAACTCCATAAGCTTTAACCTAGGTTAGATTTAAATAAATCCCTAACCATCCAACATTAATTTAATTTATCCAATAATAAGTTCTCTATTTAAAGAATAATAGAGATATTATTCTTTAGGAATTTTATTTGTGGTATTTTACATTCTCCCCCACTTAATAAAAATTTGGTCACAAAATTTCGTACTTAAATGTAAGAACCAATTCGAGAAATTTCTGGAACCATCACATACCTCAAGTAAACAGATGAGGGTATCGAGCTCGGATAGTATCCTCCAACTCCCATGTAGCCTCCTCATCAGTATGATGCTGCCCTCCAACTTTTACAAGTCGAATGATTTTGTTCCTCAATCGGCATTCCTTATGACCAAGGATCCGCACTGGAATCTCCTCATATGACACATTAGGCTAAAGTGGGATTGGTACCTCCTTCAGAACATGATCAACTCGTGGTACGTATTTCCATAACATAGAAACATGAAATATGTTATGAACTCCAGCAAGTGTCAGAGGTAAAGCCAACCGGTAAGCGACACCCCCAATTTGCTCCGATATCTCAAATGGACCAATGTAGCATGGAGCTAATTTTCCTTTTAGCCCAAATCGTTTGACTCCTTTGGTAGGTGATGATGGCATGCTCGGAGGCTCGTCGACTCCCATGTCCCCGGATTAAAAATTTTTACTAATGAAAACTAATCCGGATGGGATGAGTTTCCTAAGCTCAACCAATTTGTCGTCATGCTAATGACTTGAGCGATCGCTAGAACAAACTAGTTGTTCAAGCAAAAAAACTCTTCTAGTCGGTTAGCCGCGGAAGAGACGATGGACGGATCGCCGGTTTTTGTGTTTATCTTCGGGGTCCATGATTATACAAATACATATGGATGTAGACATGTATAATCAACACATACAAACATATTAATAAGAACATGCAAAGATCAATAATAAAACTTGTAAAACTTTTATACCTCTCGATCTTCTATCGTATGTCCTAACCTCCTTGTAGACTTCGTGTGGGCGAAGATCCTCCACAAGTTGAAGCTTCCAAGATCTTCTTCAATCAAAAGAAAGAAGAACTCTCCTTCCCTTCTTGCTTGAGCCAACCACCAAGCCACAAAAGCTTGTTGCCGCCGGCCCCAAGAAAAGAGAGAACAATATGGCCAACCAAGGAACCAAACAAGGGAACAATCCCTAGCTCCTAGTGCCGCCGGCCAAGAGGAAAAGGATGAGAGAAAGACCGGCAAAAGGGGAGAAATAGAAGACCCTACAACCCCTTTGTGCCACCGGCCCTAGAGGGAGTGAAGAGCAGACGATACTTGGGAAGAAAGCTTAGGGTTTCTTATATCTTTGTGCAGCCAACCACAAGGGGATAGAGCCGGCCAAGCAAAGAAACCTAAACCCTAATTCTTGATCCTCATCGTGCTGCCCCCTTAGCCTCCCTTTTTTAGAACTTAGGAGAATGTTGGTTATTGATGAGGTGGCCAAAAAATTAGGAACTAATTCCTAATTATTCATGCCGCCCAAGGTAGCAAGGAATTAGTAAAAATAAATTTTCTACCTCCTCTAATCTTGCCGCCCAAGGTGGCATAGAAAATAGAAAAATTTTTTTTACCAATTCTAATCTTGAAAAAAATTTTTTAACTAATTCAAATCTTGCCGCCTAAGGTGGCATAGAATTAGGAAATAAAATTTTTTTTATCAATCTTTAAACTTGCCGCCCACCTCATCCAACCTCTCCTCTCCCTTTCCTTTCCTTTCCCTCCCCTTTCTTTTCCTTCTATTCTTATATCTAGGCTTCATGAGGATTATATTAGGCTACGATAGGGACCATGAGGAGGAGTTGGATCTTGGCCACCCGATGGATCGGAACCACACAAACTTGATCCATCAATGATGTTCCATTCCACTAGAGGATCATCATTGAATTACCTCACCAACCCCCATAAATTAATATGGGATCCATACATTATTTGTACATCCATCTCCCCGTGTTTAAGATATCAAATGTCCGTCAATTAATTGATTTACTGACCATCAATCAATTAACATCTAACTCCTCGAGTAATACCACTCAACCTTATCATCATGTTGACTAAGTCAACCTGCAGGGTTTACATGATGAACCTTATGAGCTCCTCAAGGGGACATCATCAACCTAATATATAGGACATGGTTTCCTCCTATAATTAACGGCACACCATGTAAATAATATCATTTCCTAACTTACCGGGCATATTGATTTAATCCATTTAAATCTCACCCTTTGGTAAATCAAAGAAATAAATACTAAGTACATGTGCCCGTTATTATATCGGGATTAAGAGCATATACAACATAATATCCGAGGTCCGATTAAATTATGTAGTCAGCAATAAATTGAATCACCTCTATTTCGGTCCTGCTCAATACACCTAAGTGTACTAGTGTAACTCTATGTTCAAGACAAACCAATACCAAGCTACACTACAACCATGCCAATGGTTTGTCCAAAACCATCTTGGTTGTGAGCCTCTACTTATATTCTACAAGGGACTGATAACATGATCTTCTGTGCCACACCAAGCACCATGTTATCTACAATGTAAAGTATTAGACAATATGCACACATATAATAAATATAAAGTGCAAACAATGATCATGTGATTCTTATTTCAAAAATAAATATGTTCATAGAAAAGATAGACTTTTCAGTATACATCCCAACAATCTCCCACTTATACTAAAAGACTATGCTGTCATCACACTGCCATACAACTGATCCCCATGTTCTCCACATGCCTATCAAACACTTTCGCTGGAAGGGCCTTAGTGAATGGATCCGCCAGGTTATCCTCTGATGCAATCTTGGCGACAGCTACTTCTCCTCGCTTTACGATCTCTCGTATTAGGTGGTACTTGCGCTCTATGTGTTTACTCGCCTTATGGGCTCATGGTTCCTTCGAGTTTGCAACTGCACCATTGTTATCACAATAAATTGTGATAGTTCTGGGCAAACCAGGAATCACATCCAAGTCCATCAAGAAGTTCCTGAGCCATACAACTTCCTTGGTTGCCTCAGAGTCTGCCACGCATTTCTTCTTGACACTCCTCCATACTATGGCTCCAACTCCAAAAGTAAACACAAACCCCGAGGTAGACTTACTATTGTCCCTATCTGATTGGAAATCAGAATCCGTGTAACCCACAGGGACTAATTGATCTGCCCGGTAAACCAGCATATAATCCCTAGTCCTTCTCAGGTACTTTAATATATGCTTTACCGTAGTCTAATGTCCCTGTCCAGGATTACTCTGATATCTGCTAACCATGCCCACGGCAAAGCAGATATCTAGTCTCGTACATAGCATAGCATACATGAGGCTTCCTACTGTCGAAACATAAGGAACCGTCTTCATCTCCTCTATCTCCTTTGATGTTTTGGGACACATCTCTTTAGATAAAGGTACTCCATGCCTAAAAGGTAGAAAACCTTTCTTGGAGTTCTGCATGCTAAAACGAGCAAGGATAGTGTCAATGTATGAAGCTTGAGATAAGCACAACATCCTTTTCTTGCGATCCCTTATCACCTTGATCCCAAGGATGTGTCCCACTTCTCCCAAGTCCTTCATATCAAACTGTTTGGACAACCATACCCTTACATCTGATAACACTCTGATATTGTTGCCAACTAACAAAATGTCATCTACATATAGTACAAGAAATACCACTATGTTTCTATCACATCTCTTGTATACACAAGGCTCATTCGGACTTTAAATAAATCCATATGACTGGATTACCTCATCAAAGCAGATGTTCCAAGATCTATAAGCTTGCTTCAATCCATAAATGGATCGATTAAGCTTACACACAAGATGCTCTTTGCCCTTTACAATGAATCCCTCTGGTTGCTTCATATAGATGTTTTCCTAAAGACTTCCGTTAAGGAAAGCTGTCTTGACATCCATCTGTCAAATCTCATAATCCTCATGAGCAGCAATAGATAAGAGAATCTGGATAGACTTAAGCATAGCTACCGGTGAAAAGGTCTCCTCATAATCGATACCCTCTTTCTGAGTATACCCTTTCGCAACAAGCCTAGCTTTGAAGGTCTCAACCTTCCCGTCTACTCGTCTCTTTCTCTTGTAGATCCACTTGCATCCAATGGCTTTCACACCATCGGGTGGTTCTACTAGCTCCCAGACATGATTAGAATCCATAGATTCTATCTCTGAATTCATCGCTCTTTGCCAAGATACTACATCTCTATCTTGGAGTGCCTCGTCATATGTCCAGGGATCAGGTTCATGTTTATCAGGGACTAAGTCCGAAGACTCTCCCAAGAACATGAATCTCACGGGTTGTCTAACAACCCTCCCACTACGACGAGGTGCCTCCTATGTATGCTCTGTGACACGCGGTGCAGTGACTTATGGTATTTCCTCTTGTACCGATGGTACTGAAGTCGGGACTTCCCCTGTCAACTCACGATCACCTTTTGATCTCTAGGACTATAGAACAAACCACCCTTCGTTCCCTGAGGGTAGCCAACAAACAAGCGTACTTCTGTATGAGATTCTAACTTACCAGCATCTTCCTTCATCACATGTGCTGGACTACTCCAAATCCGAATATGTCTTAGACTATGCTTTCGCCCAGTCCACAATTCTGTGGGAGTAGAGGGTACTGACATAGATAGAACCAAGTTCAGAATGTGTGCTGCCGTTTCCAGAGCAAACCCCCAGAACAAATCAGGTAACTCAGAATAACTCATCATCGATCTGACCATCTCCATAAGAGTCCTATTCCTTCGCTCCGCCACACCATTTTGCTGGGGTGTGCATGGTGCGGACAATTGGGATTGAATCCCAACCTCTGATAAGTAACTCCTAAACTCTCCCAAGAGGTACTCGCCACCACGATCAGATCATAGTGTCTTGATACTTTTACCTTGACGGTTCTCCACATCAACCTTGAATTCTTTGAACTTGTCAAAGCATTCAGACTTGCAGTGCATCAAGTAAATGTATCCATACCTTGAATAATCATCTATAAAAGAGACAAAGTATTCAAAGCCACCTCTAGCCTGGATAGACATAGGACCGCACAAATCAGAATGAACCAATTCCAATACATCTTTGGCTCTATACCCCTTAGCCTTAAAAGGTCTCTTGGTCATCTTACCTTCCAAGCAAGACTCGTAGGTTGGGAGATCTTCCACCACTAATAAACCCAAGGGTCCATCATCTATAAACCTTTGAATTCTACTCAGGTTAATATGACTAAGTCTTAGGTTCCAAAGATATGTCTGGTTCATTTTCGAAGGTTCATTTCTCTTATTAGACTTAGAAGATGAGTTATTCACTTCTATATGCATCGTGGGAGTTTTCGGTTCAAGAGTGTACAAATTGCCACCAATGTACCAAAACAGATAATCTCCCTATTCCTTTTTATAACAACTTTGTCATTAAAAGAAACAGAATATCCATCCAGAAACAATTTAGAAACTGAAATTAGATTCTTTCTAAAAGTAGGTACATAAAGACAATTTCTCAAAACCAAAACTTTATTCCTATCAAAAGATAAATAAACGTCTCCCACTGCAATAACCGCCACCTTTGAAGCATTGCCCATGAAGACGATAATCTCTCCCTCAGCTAGTCGTCGGGTTTCCTGGAACCCCTGTAAAGTATTGCAGACATGATCAGTGGCTCCTGTATCTACACACCAGGTACTGGTAGATAACACCGCTAAACATGTTTCAACAACTAAACAAGAAGATATACCTTTGTTCTTTCGGCGAGGACAGTCCACCTTCCAATGTCCAGTCTGCTTGCAAGTGAAGCACTTTCCTTTTGGCTTCTTCACTCCTGCCTGAGGTCCTACTGCCACTTTCTTTGCTCCACCTTGCTTCTTCTTCTTCTTCCCTTTCGATTTAGAAGTAGAAATCTTCTGAGCAATCATGGCTTGAGCGCTTTGACAAAAGCCCCTCTTTGCGCTGGAGTTACGTCGGAAGCTCCATGTGAATACAACCTCTTGTTCATGTTGTAGTTGAGGCGGAACTGCTCAAAATTTCTAGGCAAAGACTGGAGAATGATATCGACCTGGGTTTCCCCATCGATCTCAGCTCCGAGGACTTCCATCTCATTCAGATGAGCCATCATCTTGAGAACATGGTCCCTGATGGGTGTTCTCTCGATCATGGTGGTCGTCATCAAGTTCCTAATAGCCTCCTGTCTGGCCACCCTACTCTGATGTCCAAAAAGTTCCTTGAGATTGAGCATCATGTCATAAGTCGTGGCCATGGCCTGATGTTGATGTTGCAGCACATTTGACATAGATGCCAAAATGTAACACCGTGACATCTCATCTACCTTGATCCATTTCTTATAACTCTCTTTCTCCTTTTCATCAGAGTCATCGGTGGGCTTAGGAGGACAGACCTCGAAGAGTACAAATTTGTACTCCTCTGCAGTTAAGACAATATCCAAATTTCTTTTCCAATCAATATAATTTGTTCCAGTAAGTTTATTTTCTTTCAATATCACAGCAAGTGGGTTGAAAGCCATTTGAAAAAAAACCTAAGAATCACAATGATCAAAATATTAGATTTCAAATATCATTGATTCCTCAAACAATAAAATTTTGAAATCAACCAACACCTCAAAACACCGAGAATATCGCATGCCACGATAGTGTGGACGTATATGAATTCTACATTTGCAAGAGAAGGTTTAACCCATTAATTTTATTATCTTGTCAACCTTACTTTTTGACAAATAAAATTAATAGTTGGTTCCTCTTTGGCCCTACAAATAAAAGCAGTGACTCTAATGGGGAGGATACTTTTTATTTGCATCTAAGTGTGCACCATTACACGATACTAAGGGAATTATCTCGGATTATGTGCCTTACCGATGGAGAAGTACACACGCTCCTAAATAATTTCCTATAACCATTATTTGACCTAGTGATCCGCAAACAAACTCATCCGAAGGGAAGGAAGACACTCAGAGCCGACGTGCAAGTTTGTTGCATCACACGTCAAATTGTAATGGAGGCCGCGGGAATTAATTAAAATGTCCCTCTCCCACTTAGTAAATTGACAGTGAGAAATTTTCAAGCACACACAACATGCATATAAAACAAATCAGCAATAAATATGGAAAAAATCAGAATTTTCCCAACTATTATGGCATTGTTCTTCAATATGTGTCCCGTCGTGTCGCCACCTCGTCCGCTCCACCTTTTCCCGTGCATAAGTCACCAAAGAGATCCGAGCCAAGATAAACTATTTTAATTTACATCCATCGATCCTATACTCCACAAAGGAGTGTACAAATAATATAGATCAAAAGTAAACTAAAATGAGTGGCTAAACAATGCCATATTTAATTATAAAAATTAAATACTAATTTAGCCTCGTCAACCCCGAGGATTCAAATAATATACAATCACACACACATTCAATCACATACACACATATATAGCCATAATAGTTGGAACTTATGCCTGCAACCAAAAAGTTATCCTATGCACATCCTACTATCATCTGGCATACACAATATATGATAAGTGCGTGAAAGTAACCGAATCCAAAACACACAAAATCGGAAACCGTGGCTCTGATACCAGTTTGATGGCATGCTCGGAGGCTCGTCGGCTCCCATGTCCCCGGATTAAAAATTTTTACTAATGAAAACTAATCCAGATGGGATGAGTTTCCTAAGGTCAACCAATTCATCATCGTGCTAACGACTTGAGCGATCGCTTGAACAAACTAGTTGTTCAAGCAACAAAACTCTTCTAGTCGGTTAGCCGCGGAAGAGACGACGGACGGATCGTCGATTTTTGTGTTTATCTTTGGGGTCCATGATTATACAAATACATATGGATGTAGACATGTATAATCAACACATACAAACATATTAATAAGAACATGCAAAGATCAATAATAAAACTTGTAAAACTTTTATACCTCTCGATCTTCTATCGTATGTCCTAACCTCCTTGTAGACATCGTGTGGGCGAAGATCCTCCACAAGTTGAAGCTTCCTAGATCTTCTTCAATCAAAATAAAGAAGAACTCTCCTTCCCTTCTTGCTTGAGCCAACCACCAAGCCACAAAAGCTTGTTGCCGCCGGCCCCAAGAAAAGAGAGAACAAGATGGCCAACCAAGGAACCAAACAAGGGAACAATCCCTAGCTCCAAGTGACGCCGGCCAAGAGGAAAAGGATGAGAGAAAGACCGGCCAAAGGGGAGAAATAGAAGACCCTACAACCCCTTTGTGCCGCCGGCCCTAGAGGGAGTGAATAGGAGACGATACTTAGGAAGAACGCTTAGGGTTTCTTATATCTTTGTGCCGCCAACCACAAGGGGATAGAGCCGGCCAAGCAAAGAAACCTAAACCCTAATTCTTGATCCTCATCGTGCCGCCCCCTTAGCCTCCCTTTTTTCGAACTTAGGAGAAAGTTGGTTATTGATGAGGTGGCCAAAAATTAGGAACTAATTCCTAATTATTCTTGCCACCCAATGTAGTAAGGAATTAGTAAAAAAAAAATTCTACCTCCTCTAATCTTGCCGCCCAAGGTGGCATAGAAAATAGAAAAATATTTTTTTACCAATTCTAATCTTGAAAAAAAAAATTTTAACTAATTCAAATCTCTCCGCCTAAGGTGGCATAGAATTAGGAAATAAAATTTTTTTATAAATCTTTAAACTTGCCGCCCACCTCATCCAACCTCTCCTCTCCCTTTCCTTTCCTTTCCCTCCCCTTTTCTTTCCCTCCCCTTTCTTTTCCTTCTATTCTTATATCTAGGCTTCATGAGGATTATATTAGGCTATGATAGGGACCATGAGGAGGAGTTGGATCTTGGCCACCCAATGGATCGGAACCACACAAACTTGATCCATCAATGATGTTCCATTCCACTAGAGGATCATCATTGAATTACCTCACCAACCACCATAAATTAATATGGGCTCCATACATTATTTGTACATCCATCTCCCCGTGTTTAAGATATCGAATGTCCGTCATTTAATTGATTTACTGACTATCAATCAATTAACATCTAACTCCTTGAGTAGTACCACTCAACCTTATCATCATGTTGACTAAATCAACCTGCAGGGTTTACATGATGAACCTTATGAGCTCCTCAAGGGGACATCATCAACCTAATATATAGGACATGGTTTCCTCCTATAATTAACAGCACACCATGTAAATAATATCATTTCCCAACTTACCGGGCATATTGATTTAATCCATTTAAATCTCACCCTTTGGTAAATCAAAGAAATAAATACTAAGTACATGTGCCCGTTATTATATCGGGATTAAGAGCATGTACAACATAATATTCGAGGTCCGATTCAATTATGTAGTCAGCAATAAATTGAATCACCTCTATTTCGGTCCTGCTCAATACACCTAAATGTACTAGTGTAACTCTATGTTCAAGACAAACCAATACCAAGCTACACTACAACCATGCCAATGGTTTGTCTAAAACCATCTTGGTTGTGAGCCTCTACTTATATTCTACAAGGGATTGATAACATGATCTTCTGTGCCACACCAAGCACCATGTTATCTACAATGTAAAGTATTAGACAATATGCACACATATAATAAATATAAAGTGCAAACAATTATCATGTGATTCTTATTTCAAAATAAAAATGTTCATACAAAAGAGCTAGACTTTCAGTATACATCCCAACAAGTGAAACTTGTAGGAATACATGATCCCCGACTAAGAATTCCAAAGGTCTTCGCCTCCGGTCCGCATAACTCTTCTGTTGATCCTGTGCCTCGGATAATCGTCGTCTGATGACTTGTACCAACTCTGCATCATGCTGAATATTCTATGGCTTCAATAGTTGTCGTTCCCCAACTTCCTCTCACAACACGGGAGATGTGCAGGGTCTGCCGTATAAGGCCTCGAAAGGAGCCATCTGAATGGAGGAGAGATAACTGTTATTGTAGGAAAATTCCAATAAAGGAATGTGATCCTCCCAACTGCCTCCGAAATCCATAACACAAGATCTTAGCAAATCCTCCAATGTCTGAATGGTACACTCAAATTGTCCATCTGTCTACGGATGAAATGTTGTACTAAGCCGAAGCTCTGTTCCTATGGCCCGTTGCAGACTCTGCCAAAATCCCGAGGTAAATCGCGGATCTCTATTGGATATAAAACTCAAAGGCACTCCGTGCAGCATGATAATCTCTCGGCAGTACAACTCTGCCAGACGATCCTGTTGGTGCAGTAGGCACCTAAGTCGAACATAAATTTTGATTATAGCAAAAGACACAAAGTTAAGCCCATATTGTTATCTCACGAGCTGAATAAAGTGTGCAGGAATGCTAAGCTAAAGGTCAACGACACCCAGAGGGAATCGTGGTGGTCGGGCGACACCGGAAGGACTTCAGAGGCAGCCGAAGAAATCAGGTGGAGATCAGAAGCAAAGCTTCAAAGGTAAAGGTTGAGGTAAGCTCGTGTGAGTGAGTGTAAGTTGTTAGTGAAAGCCCTAGAGCCAATCATGTGATGATTGTTGTATGGACTTTATTGTATCATATTCCTATTTATAAAGGCATGGTTATTATATTTACTTGTATTAGTGTCAAATAACTAAATATAATAATGTCCTTGAGTAGTAGGTTCTTATCTATATCAATCGATTGGTTGAATCGATAATGAGATGATATAGAGAACACTACTCTTAATCATTCCTAGTCGAGTATTAACATTCAGAGACAATGTTAATGCGTAGAGACTAGCATGTAGGTCAACACGATGACTTGATCTCACAAGTCATGGATATGAGATATCAAGTTGACACATGGGTATGCATTGGAGAATGTATACTGAATGACCCGCCATGAGAAAGTATCATGGATCGTTATATGAGTGTCATATACTTTCTCATGTGGCTATTAGTATGACTATTAGTCCTTAGACCTAAAGTCACCATGGTTCCCTACATAAGGAGTTGCATACTTTGGCTTCGTCAAACGTCACCCGTAAATGGGTGGACTATAAAGGCGATTACTGGGTATGTAACAAATTATGTGGAGGGATGTGAGTGATGTAGATAGGATCTATCCCTCCTATATGACGGGGGTGACTGTTGGATCGAAGCGGATCGCTAGAGGGGGGGTGAATAGCGATAAAAACTTTTCTTTTAAATCGTTCGATAGACAATTAAACGTAGCAGAAATGTAAATAAAAACTAAATGAGACAAATAGTTTTTTTACTTGGTTCGTAGCCTTCGGCTACTACTCCAAGGCCCTAACGGTCCTAGACCGTGTACGGAGGGCAATTCACTAAAACACTCCTCCTCGTTGGAGGTAGGAGTTTTACAATTACAAAAGCCTTCGAAGCAAAAAGATAGAGAGACAAACCCTCTCTTCTATTAAAGTAAAATGCAACGAAAAGCCTCGATTAAAAAGAATTGCAATATTGAAAGCAATAACAAATTAAGATTATACCAACAACTAAACAAAAGAAACTTTAAGCTAGGGTTGTTGGCAGCACTTCGTTGTTGTAGAGTCGTCGGAGAGTTGCAACGTAACGGAGGCTTTTGAGCACTTAGAATTGAGGATGAAACCCTAGGTTTGGCCCTCCTTTTATATCCTTTAAGCCCCTCAACGAATGGGTCTTCAACCAATCACAAATGGGCACAAAACTCCTTGAAAAATGGTGATAAAGCTTGACTCCTCGAGGCTAATTTTTGACCACCGGTTGAACTGGCCGGTTGAACTGGCCGGTTGAACTGATGGCCAGGATTTTTGACTACAATAAAGAGTTAGCTCAAAATATAAGTGGATTCGACGGCCACTTGCCGTCCGATCTCAACATAGACCTTCCATGGGAAGTCTTGGGTCGGATCGTCGCCTAAGATCATCACCGTAAAGAGGATACGACCTCACTTACGCTCGCACACACGAGCTTACCTCGATACTTACGTGTCGCTTTTGCTTCCGGCCTTCCACTCGATTCCTTCGGCTCCCTCCGAAGTAACTCGAGTGTCGCTCGACCACCGCGGCTTCCTCCGGGTGTCGCTAGCCTTTAGCTCCAGCATTGAGACTTTTCTGCACACTTGATTTAGCTCGTGAGATAACAATATAAGCTTAACTTTATATCGTTTGCTATAATCAAAACTTAGGTTCGACTTAGGTGCCCACTGCACCAACAATCTCCCCTTTTTTGATTTATGGCAAACCCACATACAAAGTTAAGACAAAAATAAGTATGAGATTATGCATGAATGAGTAGGAGTATATAAAAATTCTTTTTCAAGTGCTCCCCCTTGAGGAATCCTCCCCCTTGACCGAGGGTGAGTACTTGAGAAAGGGTTTTAACTCTCCCCCTTGATATGTGCTACTAAGAAAAAGAATTAAGTAACCGAAATTACTTAATATTGGCCATAGTGTTTAAAATAAGTTTTAAGTTAAGAAACCAAATGATTTCTTAACCTTGGCCTTTTGTTAAAAGTTAAATAAGTTTTCAAAACTTAAAGTTAACTTTTGGTTTAATTATGAAGTAAGAGTTAAGTTATCAAAAAAAAATTTTTGACCCCTTAACTTTTGTCCTTTTTCTCCCCCTTTTGCCGTATATCGAAAAGAGTAAGGGGTGTGTGGAAAACAAAATAAATGTTAAATTTAAAGTCCAAGCATGTTCCACATTTTTATTTTTAAAAATTATATACTGAAAATAAGTTCATCTATAAAATGTTCGACTCATATTTGTCTTGATTGATATGAAGGATCAATCAGTCCTGGTCAGAGTCGATTAGTATGTATGATTATACTCCGTGGTTCATAGCGATGCACTAGCTCTACATCTGGAACCAGGAGTAAGGTCCTAACATCTCACGCCCATCTACGTGGCTAAGTACACAAACACATTAGTCCTATGTGTTGTGAGATGTATTGGCTCCTTAAATCTATAGGTGCATGATATCTAAGGTATGTCCTATGCTAGTTCCATGAAAAAAAGTAAGAAATAGTAGTAAGAAAATATAATTTGCAAGTTCCTATTCTATTACGCACATGCCTAATCTTCGTCTCAAGAGACTAAATTCGACTTCGGGTAGTGGTTTAGTAAATATGTCTGCTAGGTTAGACTTCGAGTCAACATATTTGAGTTGTATGGAGCCGTTGGCTACATGTTCTCGAATGAAATGGTGTTTTACCTCTATATGCTTTGTCCTTGAATGGCATATAGGGTTCTTAGTTAGATTTATCGAACTTATGTTGTCTACAAAAATTTTAGTTTTGGTGAAGTCCAACCTAAAGTCTCGGAGAGTGTGCTTCATCCAAAGAAGCTGAGTTACACACTCACCCATCACAACGTATTCGGCTTCGGTGGTAGATAAGGCAACACAATGTTGCTTCCTACTACACCAACTCACTAGACTTGAGCCGAGTAGTTGACAACAACCACTCGTGCTCTTTCTATCGAGTTTACTACTGGCATAATCCGAATCAGAGTAGCCGATTAGTTTGAACTCCGTAGATCTAGGGTACCAAATACCAATGTTAAGTGTACCCTTAAGATATCTAAGGATACGCTTAACTAGGGTTAGGTGAGACTCCTTAGCACAGGTTTAAAACCTGGCGCACATACTTACTGCGAATAGGATGTCGGATCGACTCGCAGTTAAGTATAGGAGACTTCCAATCGCGCTCCTATAGTACTTTAAGTCAATGGACTTACTTTCTAGGTCTTCTCCTATGTTAACATTAATCGCCATTGGGGTGTTTATTATCTTAGCGTCTTGCATTCCAAATCTTTTAATTAACTCCTTAGTGTATTTTTGTTGATATAGGTATATACCATCCTTAGTTTGTTTAATTTGTAGACCTAAAAAGAAACTTAACTCGCCTACCAAGTTCATTTCAAACTCACTTTCCATCAGTGAAACGAACTCGTTTAGTAAGGCTGAGTTAGAGGTTCCAAAAATTATATCGTCTACGTAAATTTGAGCTATGAATATTTCTTTACCTAAGGTTTTTACGAAGAGAGTTGGGTCAACTAAGCCTTGGTTAAACCCTTTTGACTTAAGATGGATTGAAAGTCTCTCGTACCAAGCTCGAGGAGCTTGTTTAAGTCCATAGAGAGCTTTCTTAAGTTTTAGAACATGGTCGGGTTTATCTAGATTTTCGAATCCGGGGGGTTGGCTAACATAAACTTCTTCTTTAATGTATCCATTTAAGAATGCCGACTTAACATCCATTTGAAACAGCTTAAATCCTCGATGTGCGGCATAAGCTAGCAACATTCGAATGGATTCGAGTCTAGCTACTGGGGCATAGGTTTCGTCGTAATCTAAGCCTTCGACTTGACTAAACCCTTTGGCGACTAACCTAGCCTTGTTTCTAACTACTTCACCTTTATCATCAAGCTTATTTCGAAACACCCACCTTGTTCCAATTATCATTTTGTCTTTAGGTGGTGGTACTAATTCCCACACTTCATTCCTAGTAAATTGAGCTAGCTCTTCTTGCATTGCAATACTCCAATCGGGATCAAGAAGAGCTTGTTCAATTGATTTGGGTTCTATCTTTGAAATTAAGGAAATTTGACTAAGGTTTCTATAGGATGCTCTAGTTCGAACTCCTAGATTAGGATCTCCTATCACTTGATCGATAGGGTGGTTAGTCTGAATCCTAGATTGGGTTGGGTTTGTGTCACCTAATGCTTGATCAATGGGGTGACTTGGTTGAACATTAGTTTGGTTGGAGTCATCTATCACTTGATCAATAGAGTGACTTGGTTGACTTAGGTTAGGATTAACACTAGACCTGATCTCTGGATCAGAGTTAGGTCTAGTATGAATCGGCTCGCTAATTGGGGTTGCCGGGGGTTTTGTAGGTTCATGTCCTTCATCAAATACTACATTGATAGTCTCCTCGACTCTAAGGGTGTCGTGGTTATATACTCTATAAGCTCAACTTATAGTCGAGTATCCTAGAAAGATTCCGGTCGTGGTCTTGGATGTAAATTTCCCTAGGTAATCCTTGGTGTTTAGGATATGTACCTTACACCCAAATACCCTAAAGTACTTGATGTTAGGTATTTTATCGTGATAAATCTCGTATGAGGTCTTAAGGTGCCTCTTTACCATAAGGATTCTATTTTGGACATAGCATGTCGTACTCACGGCTTCTGCCCAAAACCTATCGGGTAGGTCATATTCGTTCAACATGGTCCTAGCGGCTTCTTGTAGAGTTCGGTTTTTCCGCTCCACTAGGCCATTTTGTTGAGGGGTCCTAGGGCAAGAGAATTCATGGTGGTATTCGTTTAGGTTACAGAAGTCGGTGAACCTTTGATTTTTGAATTCACCACCATGATCGCTTCTAATTCTTTTAACCTTAAGGTTTTTTTGATTCTCGATTAATTTGAATAAATTGATTAATTGATCTAGGGTATCATTTTTATGTTTGATGAACCTAACCCAGGTAAACCTGGAGTAGTCGTCAATTATGACTAAGCAATATTGACTTTTATTGAGTGACTTGGCTCCATGTGAATCGAATAGATCCATAACCAGGAGCTCAAGTACACTTGAGGTTCGTTCTTGGTTAGTTAACTTGTGTTGTGTCCTAGGTTGTTTTCCTTGTTGACAAGCATTACAGATTTTATTAACCAAATTGTTAAGGTTGGGTAAGCCTCTGACTAGGCCACTCTGACTCATCTTGTGGACGAGTATTGGGTGCGAGTGACCAAGTCGTCGGTGCCACAACCATGATTCCTCTTCCTGTGTCATAAGACATTTGGCTGAGGATTTGATTAAGTTAATTGTATAAATGTTATTTGTCCTAGTTCCTTTGAGAATTGTTTTAGCTGTTTCATTTGTTTTAATTACACATTCATTTTCTAAAAATACGACCTTATAATTATTGTCACATAATTGGCTTACGCTAAGCAGGTTATATTCAAAATTCTCTACAAGTAATACATTTTTAATAACAAAATTTGAGTTAAGCTCGATATCACCTGATCCGATGATTTTGAGCTTGTCGTTATTCCCAAAGGCTACCGATCCTTGTTGTTTGAATCGAAGCTTCGCGAATTTGAGTTGATCCCCGGTCATGTGTCGGGAGCAACCACTGTCTAACATCCATTGATCCTACACACAAGGTGGTTGGATTGGATGTTAGATTATTATATTTTTTTTAAAAAAAAATTGGTTGTAAGTTGTTAAACCTAGGTCATCTCACCGGAGTCTATATGATCAAGCATGTTATACTTATGTGTTCTTTGTGAGATGACTTCCAATTAAGTTGATTAAGTGCATTTATGTTTAAGTAATGTTAGATTTGGATTTGACCCTAGGCTTGTCAAGTTTACCTTTTCAAGATCATGGCTTCCAGGTCGTGGCGAGGCACAGGGGCCTTCTTTTATCGGATCATCGACCACTTCCTTAGACAAAGTCATTTTCAAGAAAATGATGACTTGACTCACCTAAAATTATTTCCTCATCTAACTAGTTATTTTTGAAAAGAGGCTCCCCGAGGCTCAATCTTTTCGAAGGATTTTAGTTGATTATTTGAAAAGAGACTCCCCGAGGCTCAATCTTTTCGAAGGATTTTAGTTGGTTATTTGAAAAGAGGCTCCCCGAGGCTCAATTTTTTCGAAGGATTTTAGTTGGTTATTTACGTGTTCTAAGTGAGTTCACGAAAGAAAAAAAAATCTAAGCATGCAATTTCTTAGTTAAAACACAAACATGTTTTGTACTGGCTCCCCCTAGACCGTTGAATCAGTTCGGTCTATCCACATAGTGGATTTGATCCTTGGGAACCCAGTACGAGTTGGATCCTAGAGTTGAAATCAAAGTGGTCTTAGGGACCCATGCTTGGACACATTTTTTATGTCTACTTACGATTGACATATACGACTTATTGGTCGTGTTTGAGCTAAACCCTAGTCCAGCCTTGTTGTACACGGCCCTTTGCGATCCAAGTAGGAGGTCAAGTCCTTTGGATCCCAAAGTAAACCTTTCCAACGTATTCCTAAGATCTTCGACTTGACTTTTCAAGAGTGAGTTCTCAACTTCGAGTTTTTCAACCCGAGTTGAGTCCTTCTCTTGAACTCGACTAGTCGAAGAGGTTAGGGAGACCTCGTGTTTGAGGAGTTTAACTTCCTCAACCAGGGTCTCGACCTTGGACTCGGACTTAGCTAACTTCCTAGACAAAAACCTAACCGTATTATGTAAAGTATTAAATAAGGTTCGACTCACCTTAAGGGTATCTTTTGAACCGGATGCGTATCCGTGGCTTGACTTGAAGGTAGCTTCGTAGTCCGAGTCATCCTCAGGTTCTGACTCAAGTTCAGGTTCGGTCTCCGTGTCGGACTCAATCGATTTCGCCATGAAGACGTGGTCTTCGTCTTCTTCGGATGACGCTTCTTCCCATGTCGCATTGAGGGCCTTCTTGTGCTTAGGTGCTTGGTGGTTGAGCTTGGGGCACTCGGACTTTATATGTCCAAACTTGTTACACTCATAACACCTAATATTAGAACTTTTAGGCTTACCTTGGTTGGGTCGAGTTGTGGTTCGCTTTCGTCCCTTGGCTATCCTTCGAGCTAGGTTCATTAGTTCGGCAGTCAATTCCGGGTCAACTTCTTCTTCGGACTCATCTTCCTCCTCGGTTGGTGGTGGCTTGCTTGCGATTTTCTTCTTCTTTGAACCTGCAAACAAGGCTATACCCCTCTCGGGTTCCGAGTTGGACTGCTCATGTAATTCAAAATCCGAAAAGAGTTCATCTAATCTAAGTTTAGAAAGGTCCTTGGAGACCTTGTAGGCATCGACCATGGATGCCCACAAGGTAGTCCTCGGAAAAGAGTTTAGAACATACCTTATAAGGTCGCGGTTTTCGACCTTTTGCCCGATTGCGTGTAGGTTGTTGACTATGTCTTGGACACGGGCGTGGAGTTGCGTCGTGGACTCGTGTTCCTGCATTTTTAGTGTGTACAATTTATTGAACAACAAATCATGTTTGCAAACCTTAGCTTGATCCGATCCTTCGTGTAACTTGATCAGCTTTGTCCAAAGGTCCTTTGCGCTAATGAAGGGGCCGACGCGATTTAACTCCTCCTTGGACAAGCCGCATTGGAGGATTTGTGTTGCCTTGGCGTCGGCTTCGACTTGTCGTTTTGTCGCAATGGTCCATTGATCATAATCCAAGGAGTCACCCACTTCATTAGTCGGAAGTGTGAAACCCGTTTGGATTATGATCCACATCTCGATTTGGGTTTTGAGAAAGCATTCCATCCGACCCTTCCAATAACGGAAGTCATCTCCATTGTAAAACGGAGGTCGGACAGTGCTAAAACCCTCGAGATGGGCCATTAGAACAAAAGACAAAAAGGGACGAAGACGAAGAAACTAGCAACGACAAAAACACAAAACAAAGTACCAAGACTCGCATCTTGGATTAGTAGTGCGGGAGTAAATTTAACAAAGCAAAATAAATCAGAAATAAACAGAAATAAAAGAAAAATAAATCTGTGAAAAATGGCTAGATTGGTGGTTTCACCAAATCTTAGCAACCCCCGGCTCTGATACCAATTGTTGGATCGAAGCGGATCGCTAGAGGGGGGGTGAATAGCGATAAAAACTTTTCTTTTAAATCGTTCGATAGACAATTAAACGCAGCGGAAATGTAAATAAAAACTAAATGAGACAAATAGTTTTTTTACTTGGTTCGTAGCCTTCGGCTACTACTCCAAGGCCCTAACGGTCCTAGACCGTGTACGGAGGGCAATTCACTAAAACACTCCTCCTCGTTGGAGGTAGGAGTTTTACGATTACAAAAGCCTTCGAAGCAAAAAGATAGAGAGACAAACCCTCTCTTCTATTAAAGTAAAATGCAACGAAAAGCCTCGATTAAAAAGAATTGCAATATTGAAAGCAATAACAAATTAAGATTATACCAACAACTAAACAAAAGAAACTTTAAGCTAGGGTTGTTGGCAGCACTTCGTTGTTGTAGAGTCGTCGGAGAGTTGCAGCGTAACGGAGGCTTTTGAGCACTTAGAATTGAGGATGAAATCCTAGGTTTGGCCCTCCTTTTATAGCCTTTAAGCTCCTCAACGAATGGGTCTTCAACCAATCACAAATGGGCACAAAACTCCTTGAAAAATGGTGATAAAGCTTGACTCCTCGAGGCTGATTTTTGACCACCGGTTGAACTGGCCGGTTGAACTGATGGCCAGGATTTTTGACTACAATAAAGAGTTAGCTCAAAATATAAGTGGATTCGACGGCCACTTGCCATCCGATCTCAACATAGACCTTCCATGGGAAGTCTTGGGTCGAATCGTTGCCTAAGATCATCCCCGTAAAGAGGATACAACCTCACTTACGCTCGCACACACGAGCTTACCTCGATACTTACATGTCACTTTTTCTTCCGGCCTTCCACTCGATTCCTTCGGCTCCCTTCGAAGTAACTCGAGTGTCGCCCGACCACCGCGGCTTCCTCCGGGTGTCGCTAGCCTTCAGCTCCAGCATTGAGACTTTTCTGCACACTTGATTTAGCTCGTGAGATAACAATATAAGCTTAACTTTATATCGTTTGCTATAATCAAAACTTAGGTTCGATCTAGGTGCCCACTGCACCAACAGTGACATCAATATTCTTGATAGAGTGAGACCACGAAGTGCATGGCCATGCCCAAATAAGTCAATATGAGATATTGAGCTCATTTGATTAGAGTGAGTGTACTTGGAGATCAAGATTTAGATTGTACCGAGGATGACACGATCTATGCCTCGATTGGTCAATCTAGATGTCAAGGATAGAGGGACATTGTCACATATTGTGAGAGTCACAATTAGTAGTCACAAAGGTGATGTTGGAGCTCAACATTCTTGTAACTTGGGTAGCAATGATGTGTTGCTAGATACCACTCATTGCTTATGTTCCTAAATCTGTTTAGGGACATTGTCAACGTTACAAGAACCTATAGGGTCACACACATAAGAGCAATTAGATGGAGATTAGGTTCATATGATGAACTATGAGGATTAGGTTCATGGGATGAACCAAATTGGATTAAGAGTAATCCAAATTAGACTAATTGAGTTAGACTCAAGTTGATTCAAGTGTTGAATGAGTCTAATTTAGATTTGATTCATCAAATCAATTTAAATTAATGAATAGAGATTCATTAAATTAAATTGACTTGAGTCAAGTGGTTAGATTTGATCAACCATGGGAGATTAGAGGTCAAGTTTGACTTGACTTGAGAGGGAAGATGAAAGGTCAAGTTTGACTTGACCAAATGTCATGTCATGATGATGACTTGGCATGGCCGGCCAATGATGATGCTCCACATCATCATTGACTTGGTCAATTGGTGCCACATCATGAAGGAGACCAAGGGTCATGGGAGTTACATGCATGCATGTAACCCCCCTTCCATGAAGTGGCCGGCCACCATTCCATTAGTGAGGAATTCATTTTGGTGAGTTACTCATTCCATCATCTTCTTCCTTGGTGCTCTTCCTCTCAAGCTCTCCCTCTCCTTCCTCATCTTGCCGAGATCTTCTAGGAGTGCTAGCACACTCAAGTTTGTCTCTTTCTCCACCTATTGCTTGTGTGGATACCAATAGAGGAGTGTGCACTTGACACTCTCGAGTTCCGGCGAACTTTTGGACGAGCGGGATAAGCGAAGGGCGTCGCTACGAGGGTAATGATCTAACCTCTTAGATCTAAGGTAGATCTAGGGTTTTTAGTAAGCACATACATGTTTTATTTTAATATATCTTCGCACGGATCCGTGGCCGGGGATTCCGAGGTTTCCGCAACGCAAAAAGCAGTTTTTGCGGCTCGGAAAATCCCAACAGTGGTATCAAAGCCACGTGCGAAGAATGTATGTGTTTTGTTTTTGTAATTTTTGTATTAGATATAAAAAATTACAGATTTATATGTTTCTGTAAATTTCCTAATTTTATAGAATTTTTGGGTATTTTTCTCAAAGAGTCGAAGCAACGAGTGTTGGGACACTTGTAGGCTTCAATCATCGAGAAAAACTCTCCGAAACGGCGAGTTCTCGCTTTAGGTTTTTGGGACAGCGACTTAAGTCGCTGTAGGATCACAGTAGGGACACTCGCAAAGTTAATTTTGTGAGTATGGGTGCTGCCCCTATCCCCGAAAGGGGCTTTGTCCCGCGATCGCGCCCGGAAACCGCTTAGCGGGACCGTTACAGAGAGGTGACTCATTAATTAAAAAAAAAGGAAAAATTATAGAAATTTCTATAAAAATACATAATTTAGAATTATGTATAATTCTGTGATTGTCATGGCCCAATGACCCCAAATTGATTGGATTATGTGTGGTGTACTGCTTTATGGTCAGGCGTGTTGTATAGTGTATGCGACTGCAAGGTCAGCACTCTTCTTTGATATTCTAGTTGTAAATAGTTTTAGACTCGAATGTAACTCAAGTTTCATATTTGTAATGTACAAAATGGAGCGTGGAAAGTCCACTCAAGACTAGATTACGAGAAGGGTGATTTACGACATGGCGGCCAAAGAAGCGCTGAGAAGCCGCTTAGCCTTAGTTGATCAGTCCGATCTTCTCATTGGCTTGAGAAGATCGTAGTAGGGCCATGACTATATCACATTTAATTATATATATATATATATATATATAATTGATTTTGCTTGTATGTATGTGATGCATGCTAGTAGAATAATGCTTGTATGTATATGATGCATGCTAGGATAATTTTCTTGTATGTATATGATGCATGCTAGAATAATGAATGTATGTATGTGATGCATGCTAATATAGGATAATAAAGGCCTAAATGCGTATAAGATACATATTACGATTAGATTAGATCATAATCGAATCAACTCGAAAATGCCTACCGAGCCTTGATACCCATCACTACCTCGATCATTTGTTGTTGTTGAATCTGCCAAAGCAGAGCAACGCATATTATCTTGGTAGGGTGCGGAGGGACAATCTTGGTCCCGCCTATCACGCTTGGGTTAGAGTAAGCTCAATTAGATTGAGCAAAACTAGTTAAACTCAATTGGATCAAGTAGAACTATAGGCATATTCCAATCGTTGGAAAGATAGGTTAAGATCACATTTACACTAAATCTTGGGCGATTTAGCCAAAGCTAACTCAAGGTCTTTTGTAAATGTGGGTCTTGATCCTATAAACAAGAGTTGCATAGAGATGTAATCGGTAATATGTTACCCACCGATCGTACTAAGTCTTGGGCGATTTAGCCAAAGCTAACTCAAGGCTTAGTATGATGTGGATCTTGTCCCACAAGAATTATAGCTAGTTTGTATGAATCTAGTAATGTGGTTTGACCACATCAATAACTCGATTCTACAAAATTCCTATAATTTAGTGGGAGCATCATTTGATTAAAGGCCTAATTAAATGATAAAAGGAATATGATATTAATTCTCTGCATTGTATGTTGTAGATAACTATATCGACAAACACGAACACTCTCTCTGCGTTCTGTCCTTGAGAAGGACAAGCTCAATGGAGCAAATTTCCTGGACTGGTACAGGAACCTGAGAATTGTTCTCACCCAAGAAAGGAAGTTGTATGTCCTGGAGCAGCCCATTCCGGAGGCACCTCCTGCCACTGCCTCGCGAGCTGACAAAGATGCTTACAAGAAGCATCAAGATGATGCATTAGATGTGTCATGTCTTATGCTCGCGACCATGAACTCTGAGCTTCAGAAGCAACACGAGTTCATGAATGCTTATGATATGGTTGGACATCTTCGTCAACTATATCAAGGACAAGCTAGGCATGAGAGATATGAAGTCTCTAAGGCATTATTTGGGTCCAAAATGCAAGAAGGGACTCCCGTAGGTACATATGTACTCAAGATGATTGGGTACGTAGAGAACCTACAAAGGCTGGGATTCCCACTTGGCCAAGAGCTGGCCACTGACCTGATCTTGCAATCTTTGCCACAAGCCTTCAATCAATTTGTCATGAATTATAACATGAATGAAATTGATAAGTCATTGCCTGAAATGCTCAGCATGTTGAGAACTGCTGAGCTTAACCTTAAGAAAGGAAAATCTGATACCATTTTGATGGTGCAGAAGAAGAAAGGCAAGGGCAAGCCTAAAGGTAAGGGAAAGTCCCAAGCCAAGGGCAAAGGCAAAGAACTTAAACCCAAAGGAGGGGTAGCCAAGGAAGGGGCTTGCTTCTACTGCAAGGAATCAAGACACTGGAAGCGTAACTGCAAGGCATACCTGGAAGATCTTAAGAAGAAAAGAAGTGAGACTTCTACTTTAGGTATAAATGTTATAGAAGTCAATCTATCTATTTCTTCATCATGGGTATTAGATACCGGATGTGCATCTCACATTTGTACCAATGTGCAGGCGCTGAGAAATAGCAGGACATTGACAAAGGGCGAGGTCGACCTACGAGTAGGCAATGGAGCAAGGGTTGCTGTTGTTGCTGTAGGAACTTATGATCTATCTTTTCCCTCTGGGCTTGTACTAGAATTAGATAAATGTGTTATGTGCCTAATTTTAACCAAGAACAACATTTCAGTTTCTTGTTTGGACAAGAAAAGATTTTCATTTATAATAAAGAACAAATGTTGTTCAGTTTATTTAAATGATATGTTCTATTGTAGTGCACCTGTAATGAACGGACTCTACTTTCTAGACTTAGAGAGCCCTATCTATAATATAAGTACCAAGAGGTTCAAGACAAATGAGTTGAACCAAACCTATCTCTAGCACTGTCGCTTAGGTCACATAAATGAGAGTCGCTTATCTCAGCTCCATAAGGATGGGCTGCTAGACTCATTTGATTTTGAATCATATGAGACATGCGAGTCTTGCCTTTTAGGCAAGATGACCAAGACTCCCTTTAGTGGACACAGCGAAAGAGCAACAGATTTGTTAGGACTTATACATAGTGATGTATGTGGTCCTTTCAATGTTGCTGCTAGAGGTGGTTACAGGTACTTCATTACATTTACTGATGACTTCAGTAGATATGGTTATGTGTATCTCATGACACACAAATCAGAATCCTTTGAAAAGTTCAAAGAATTCAAGAATGAAGTACAAAACCATCTTGGCAAGAGTATTAAGATACTTTGATCAGATCTAGATGTGAATACCTTAGCCATGAGTTTCGTGACTATCTAGCTGAGTGTGGGATTCTATCCCAACTCACTCCTCCTGGAACACCACAGTGGAATGGTGTATCCGAAAGGAGGAATCGTACCCTATTAGATATGGTACGATCTATGATGAGTCACACAGATCTTCCTATATCCTTTTGGGGATATGCTCTAGACACAGTAGCCTTTACCCTTAACCGTGTACTATCCAAGGTTGTGATAAAGACACCATATACGATATGGACAGGGAGAAATCCCATGATGTCTTTCATGAGGATTTGGGGTTGTGAGGCTTACGTTCGACGTCAAGTCTCAGACAAACTGGGACCCAAATCCGATAGGTGCTATTTTGTTGGATATCCCAAGGATACTAAGGGATATTACTTCTACATTCCCAGTCAGCACAAAGTGTTTGTGGCAAAGACTAGGGTTTTTCTAGAAAGGGATTTGGTTTCTAGAAAAACTAGTGGGAGTACCTTCGATCTTGAAGAAATTCAAGATAAGAACCATAGCACTGAGGCCTTGATGGAGGTTGAACAGGAACCACAAAGTGTTGTGGGTGATGAGGTTGTTGCACAAAGAGTTGTGGAACAACCACCTGTTCAGGTAGACCTACCTCTTCGCAGGTCTGATAGGGTACGTCGTCAGCCTGAGAGATACTCATTTCTCTTGTCTGACCATGATGACATTATGCTCATTGAGAATGAGCCTACCTCCTATCAGGAAGCTGTGATGAGCCCAGATTCTGAGAAATGGCTAGAGGCCATGAGATCCGAGATGGAATCCATGTACACTAACCAAGTATGGACTTTGGTTGATCCACCTGAAGGGGTCAAACTCATTGGGTGTAAGTGGGTCTTTAGGAGAAAGACTGACATGGATGGACTTACGCATACCTATAAGGGCCGATTGGTGGCTAAAGGTTTCAAGCAAATTCATGGTATTGACTATGATGAAACTTTTTCTCCAGTGGCGATGTTTAAGTCCATTCGGATCTTGCTTGCTATTGCAGCATACCACGATTATGAGATCTGGCAGATGGATGTCAAAACTGCATTTCTGAATGGAAACTTACTTGAGGATGTGTACATGACACAACCTGAGGGTTTTGTAGATCCATAGCAAACTGGGAAGGTTCATATGATGAACCATGAGGATTAGGTTTATGGGATGAACCAAATTGGATTAAGAGTAATCCAAATTAGACTAATTGAGTTAGACTCGAGTTGATTCAAGTGTTGAATGAGTCTAATTTAGATTTGATTCATCAAATCAATTTAAATTAATGAATAGAGATTCATTAAATTAAATTGACTTGAGTCAAGTGGTTAGATTTGATCAACCATGGGAGATTAGAGGTCAAGTTTGACTTGACTTGAGAGGGAAGATGAAAGGTCAAGTTTGACTTGACCAAATGCCATGTCATGATGATGACTTGGCATGGCCGGCCAATGATGATGCTCCACATCATCATTGACTTGGTCAATTGGTGCCACATCATGAAGGAAACCATGGGTCATGGGAGTTACATGCATGCATGTAACCCCCCTTCCATGAAGTGGCCGGCCACCATTCCATTAGTGAGGAATTCATTTTGGTGAGTTACTCATTCCATCATCTTCTTCCTTGGTGCTCTTCCTCTCAAGCTCTCCCTCTCCTTCCTCATCTTGTCGAGATCTTCTAGGAGTGCTAGCACACTCAAGTTTATCTCTTTCTCCACCTATTGCTTGTGTGAATACCAATAAAGGAGTGTGCACTTGACACTCTCGAGTTCCGGCGAACTTTTGGACGAGCGGGATAAGCGAAGGGCGTCGCTATGAGGGTAATGATCTAACCTCTTAGATCTAAGGTAGATCTAGGGTTTTTAGTAAGCACATACATGTTTTATTTTAATATATCTTCGCACGGATCCATGGCCGGGGATTCCGAGGTTTCCGCAATGCAAAAAGCGGTTTTTGCGGCTCGGAAAATCCCAACATAAGTAAGGTCATGCCCTCCGTATGGGGACATCCTTAGGTGACGATCCGACTAAGACATCCCATGGAAGGTCTATGTCGGGATTGGACAGTAAGTGGCCGTCAAAATCACTTGTATTACTTGCATTTTCGAGCTAACTTTTCATTGCAGCTGGAAACCCTAGCAACAGTCGACTGATGACTTGTATCAGTCGACTGATGCCTTAATCAGTCGACTGCTAGGGTTTAGCAGTCGACTGATGTTCAAATTCCAGCCTCGAAGAGAGTCAAAACCTCATCCCCTTATCTTAGGGTGAGGTGTCTTTTGAAGATAAGGCTTGAGCTCAACGTCTAAGGTTATCAAAGGCTATAAAAGAAGGTGTGTTCTTCACCATTTTCACCATCTCCAAGCTTCCAAAGTGCTCTCGTAATGCCGCTCTTCTATGACGGTCTTCCTACAACGAAGTGCTACCAAATCTCCGATGATACGAGCTCAAATTCTCAACTACTTAGTCGTCGGTATAATCTTATTATAATTCGTGTATTTACTTTTGTTTTCTCGGAGCTTTTCATCATAACAAGGAGAGGGGGAGTGTCCCTCTACCTTGATCTTTTTGTATTCGTTGTCTCCTACCTCCAACGAGGAGGAGATTGTTTTAGTGAATTGCCCTCCGTGTGCGATCTTGGATTGCTAGGGCCTTGGATTAGCAGCCGAAGGCTGTGCACCAAGTAAAAAGAAATTGTGTTCTTTAGTTTCCGCTGTGCACTTTCTTTACAATTTGTTTTTGTTCTAACGAAAAATAAAGAAGTTTTTACGTGCGCTATTCACCCCCCCCCCCCCTTTAGCACTCATATCGATCCAACAATTGGTATCAAAGCTGGGGCGTTACGATTTGGTGAAACCACCAATCTAGCAACATTTTATAGATTTTTCTTTTTGTTTTTGGTTTTTCAACTTTTTCGTTTCGTTTAAATTCGTTCTCCCGCACTACTAATCCAAGATGAAAGTTTTGGTACATTTGCTTGTTTTAGTCGTCGGTATTTTCTTTCTTTTCTTAAATGTCCCATCTCGAATGGTTTAGAACCGTCTGACCTCCATTTTACAACGGAGATGACTTCCGTTACTGGAAGGGTCAGATGGAGTGCTTTCTAAAGACCCAAATCGAGATGTGGATCGTAATCCAAACCGGATTCACACTTCCCACTAATGAAGTGGGTGAATCATTGGATTATGATCAATGGACGAATGCCATGAAAAGACAAGTGGAAGCTGACACCAAGGCAACCCAAATTCTTCAATGTGGCTTGTCCAAAGAGGAGCTAAACCGCATCAGCCCCTTCATTAGTGCAAAAGATCTATGGAACAAACTCGTAGAACTACATGAAGGAACCGACGACGTGAAGGTGTGTAAATGTGACTTACTTTTCAATAAGTTGTATAACCTTAAGATGCAGGAACATGAGACGACAACACAACTACACGCTCGTATACAAGACATGGTCAATAGCCTGCACTCCATCGGACAAAAGGTCGAAAACCGAGACCTTATAAGGTATGCACTTAATGCTTTTCCTAGGACTACCTTGTGGGCATCCATGGTCGATGCCTACAAGGTTTCTAAGGATCTTTCAAAGATTAGACTAGATGAATTATTCTCTGAATTCAAAATTCATGAATAGTCTAATTCAACTCCCGAGAAAGGTATTGCCTTACATGCAGGTTCGAAGAAGAAGCCCGCAAACAAACCACCCCTCAAGGAAGAGGACGAGTCGGAGGTAGACCCTGAGATGGAAATTGAACTAGTTAATCTAGTTTGGAAGATGATCAAGAGACGAAGATGACCCATCAATCAAAACAAAGAAGGTAAATCTAAATCTAATTCTAATTTTAGATGTTTTGAATGTAACAGGTTCGGACACATCAAATCGGAGTGTCCGAAACTCAAGAATAAAGCACCCAAGTTCAAGAAAGCGCTTAACACTACTTGGGAAGAATCGTCGGAGGAGGAAGACGACGACCTCATCTTCATGGCCAAGCCGACCGAGCCCGAACAAGAGTCTAAACCCAAGGAAGAGTCCGAGTCCAAATCTGATGACGAGTCGCTATTCAAGACAAGCCACGGATCTGCATCCGGTTCAAAAGGGTCACTTAACGTAAGTTGATCCTTGCTTAGCACATTATATAACGCAATTAAATTCTTAACTAGAAAGTTAACTAAGTCCGAGTCCAAGGTTGAGACCTTAGTTGAGGAGGTTAAACTCCTTAAACACGAGGTCTCTCTAACCTCTTCAACTAGTCAAGTTCAAGAGGAGGACCCAACTCGAGTTGAAAAGCTCGAAGTTGAAAACTCACTTTTGAAAAGTCAAGTCGAAGACCTTAGGCATACATTGGAGAGGTTTACTTTAGGATCCAAGGGACTTGACCTTTTACTTGGATCGCAAAGGGTCGTGTACAACAAGGTCGGGCTTGGGTTTAGCTCAAATACGACTAACAAGTTGTATATGTCGATTGTAAGTCGAAATAAAAAACATATCCAAGCATGGGTCCCTAAGACCGTTTTGATTTCTAAATTAGGATCTAGCAAGTACTAGGTTCCCAATGACCAAATCTACTATGTGGAAAGACTGAACCGATTCAATGGTCCAGGGGGAGCTAGTACAAAATTTGTTTGTGATAGTAATTATACTTTGCATGCTTAGATAATTTTATTTTTATTTTTAGAATGGTTAGTGATGGCATGCTCGAAGGCTCGTCGGCTCCCATGTCCCCGGATTAAAATTTTCACTAATGAAAACTAATCCGGATGGGAAGAGTTTCCTAAGCTCAACCAATTCGTCGTCGTGCTAACGAATTGAGCGATCGCTTGAACAAACAAGTTGTTGAAGAAACAAAACTCTTCTAGTCGGTTAGTCATGGAAGAGACGACGGACGGATCGCCGGTTTTTGTGTTTATCTTCGGGGTCCATTATTATACAAATACATATGGATGTAGACATGTATAATCAACACATACAAACATATTAATAAGAACATGCAAAGATCAATAATAAAACTTGTAAAACTTTTATACCTCTCGATCTTCTATCGTATGTCCTAACCTCCTTGTAGACTTCGTGTGGGCGAAGATCCTCCACAAGTTGAAGCTTCCTAGATCTTCTTCAATCAAAAGAAAGAAGAACTCTCCTTCCCTTCTTGCTTGAGCCAACCACCAAGCCACAAAAGCTTGTTGCCGCCGGCCCCAAGAAAAGAGAGAACAAGATGGCCAACCAAGGAACCAAACAAGGGAACAATCCCTAGCTCCTAGTGCCGCCGACCAAGAGGAAAAGGATGAGAGAAAGACCGGCCAAAGGGGAGCAATAGAAGACCCTACAACCCCTTTGTGCCACCGGCCCTAGAGGGAGTGAAGAGGAGAAGATACTTAGGAAGAAAGCTTAGGGTTTCTTATATCATTGTGCCGCCAACCACAAGGGGAAAGAGTCGGCCAAGCAAAGAAACCTAAACCCTAATTCTTGATCCTCATCGTGCCGCCCCCTTAGCCTCCCTTTTTTAGAACTTAGGAGAAAGTTGGTTATTGATGAGGTGGCCAAAAAATTAGGAACTAATTCCTAATTATTCTTGCCGACCAAGGTAGCAAGGAATTAGCAAAAAAAAATTTCTACCTCCTCTAATCTTGCCGCCCAAGGTGGCATAGAAAATAGAAAAAAAAAATTTACCAATTCTAATCTTGAAAAAAAAATTGTAACTAATTCAAATCTTGCCGCCTAAGGTGGCATAGAATTAATAAATAAAATTTTTTTATCAATCTTTAAACTTGCCGCCCACCTCATCCAACCTCTCCTCTTCCTTTCCCTCCCCTTTCCTTTCCCTCCCCTTTCTTTTCCTTCTATTCTTATATCTAGGCTTCATGAGGATTATATTAGGCTACGATAGGGACCATGAGGAGGAGTTGGATCTTGGTCACCCGATGGATCGGAACCACACAAACTTGATCCATCAATGATGTTCCATTCCACTAAAGGATCATCATTGAATTACCTCACCAACCCCCATAAATTAATATGAGCTCCATACATTATTTGTACATCCATCTCCCCGTGTTTAAAATATCGAATATCCATCAATTAATTGATTTACTGACCATCAATAAATTAACATCTAACTCCTCAAGTAGTACCACTCAACCTTATCATCATGTTGACTAAGTCAACCTGCAGGGTTTACATGATGAACCTTATGAGCTCCTCAAGGGGACATCATCAACCTAATATATAGGACACGGTTTCCTCCTATAATTATCGGCACACCATGTAAATAATATCATTTCCCAACTTACCGGGCATATTGATTTAATCCATTTAAATCTCACCCTTTGATAAATCAAAGAAATAAATACTAAGTACATGTGCCCGTTATTATATCGGGATTAAGAGCATGTACAACATAATATCCGAGGTCCGATTCAATTATGTAGTCAGCAATAAATTGAATCACCTCTATGTCGGTCCTTCTCAATACACCTAAGTGTACTAGTGTAACTCTATGTTCAAGACAAACCAATATCAAGCTACACTGCAACCATGCCAATGGTTTATCCAAAACCATCTTGGTTGTGAGCCTCTACTTATATTCTACAAGGGATTGATAACATGATCTTCTGTGCCACACCAAGCACCATGTTATCTACAATGTAAAGTATTAGACATTATGAACACATATAATAAATATAAAGCACAAACAATAATCATGTGATTCTTATTTCAAAATAAAAATGTTCATACAAAAGAGCTAGGCTTTCAGTATACATCCCAATAATCTCCCACTTATACTAAAAGACTATGCTGTCATTACACTGTCATACATCTGATCCCCATGTCCTCCACATGCCTATCAAACACTTTCGCTGGAAGGGCCTTAGTGAATGGATCCGCCAGGTTATCCTCTGATGCAATCTTGGCGACAGCTACTTCTCCTCGCTTTACGATCTCTCGTATCAGGTGGTACTTGCGCTTTATGTGTTTACTCGCCTTATGGGCTCGTGGTTCCTTCGAGTTTGTAACTGCACCACTATTATCACAATAAATTGTGATAGTTCTGGGCAAGCCAGGAATCACATCCAAGTCCATCAAGAAGTTCCTGAGCCATACAGCTTCCTTGGCTGCTCAGAGGCTGCCACATACTCAGCTTCCATGGTAGAGTCCGCCATGCATTTCTGCTTGACACTTCTCCATACTATGGCTCCACCTCCAAAAGTAAACACAAACCCCGAGGTAGACTTACTGTTGTCTCTATCTGATTGGAAATCAGAATCCGTGTAACCTAGAGGGACTAATTGATCTGTCCGGTAAACTAGCATATAATCCCTAGTCCTTCTCAGGTACTTCAATATATGCTTTACCGTAGTCCAATGTCCCTGTCCAAGATTACTCTGATATCTGCTAACCATGCCCACGGCAAAGCAGATATCTGGTCTCGTACATAGCATAACATACATGAGGCTTCCTAATGCCGAAGCATAAGGAATCGCCTTCATCTCCTCTATCTCCTTTGATGTTTTGGGACACATCTCTTTAGATAAACGTACTCCATGCCTAAAAGGTAGAAAACCTTTCTTGGAGTTCTGCATGCTAAAACGAGCAAGTATAGTGTCAATGTATGAAGCTTGAGATAAGCACAACATCCTTTTCTTGCGATCCCTTATCACCTTGATCCCAAGGATGTGTCTCACTTCTCCCAAGTCCTTCATATCAAACTATTTGGACAATCATACCCTTACGTCTGATAACACTCTGATATTGTTGCCAACTAACAAAATGTCATCTACGTATAGTATAAGAAATACCACTATGTTTCTATCACATCTCTTGTATACACAAGGCTCATCCGGACTTTGAATAAATCCATATGACTGGATTACCTCATCAAACCGGATGTTCCAAGATCTAGAAGCTTGCTTCAATCCATAAATGGACCGATTAAGCTTACACACAAGATGCTCTTTTCCCTTTGCAATGAATCCCTCTGGTTGCTTCATGTAGATGTTTTCCTCAAGACTTCCATTAAGGAAAGCTGTCTTGACATCCATCTGCCAAATCTCATAATTCTCATGAGCAGCAATAGTTAAGAGAATTCGGATAGACTTAAGCATAGCTACCGGTGAAAAGGTCTCCTCATAATCGATACCCTCTTTCTGAGTATACCCTTTCACAACAAGCCTAGCTTTGAAGGTCTCAACCTTCCCGTCTACTCCTCTCTTTCTCTTGTAGATCCACTTGCATCCAATGACTTTCACACCATCGGGTGGTTCTACTAGCTCCCAGACATGATTAGAATCCATAGATTCTATCTCTGAATTCATCGCTCTTTGTCAAGATACCGCATCTCTATCTTGGAGTGCCTCGTCATATGTCCAGGGATCAGGTTCATGTTTACCAGGGACTAAGTCCGAAGACTCTCCCAAGAACATGAATCTCACGGGTTGTCTAACAACCCTCCCACTACGATGAAGTGCCTCCTGTGTATGCTCTGAGACATGCGGTGCAGTGACTTATGGTATTTCCTCTTGTACCGATGGTACTGAAGTCGGGACTTCCCCTGTCAACTCCTCAAGAACAATCCTACTCGTGGGCTTGTGGTTCATCACATAGTCCTCCTCTAGAAATCTGGCATTCGTACTCACGATCACCTTCTGATCTCTAGGACTATAGAACAAACCACCCTTCGTTGCCTTAGGGTAGCCAACAAACAAGCGTACTTCTGTACGAGATTCTAACTTACCAGTATCTCCCTTCATCACATGTGTTGGACTACTCCAAATCTGAATATGTCTTAGACTAGGCTTTCGCCCAGTCCACAATTCTGTGGGAGTAGAGGGTACTGACTTAGATGGAACCAAGTTCAGAATGTGTGCTGCCATTTCCAGAGCAAACCCCCAGAATGAATCAGGTAACTCAGAATAACTCATCATCGATCTGACCATCTCCATAAGAGTCCTATTCCTTCACTCCGCCGCACCATTCTACTGGGGTGTGCATGGTGCGGACAATTGGGATTGAATCTCAGCCTCTGATAAGTAACTCCTAAACTCTCCCAAGAGGTACTCGCCACCACGATTAGATCGTAGTATCTTGATACTTTTACCTTGACGGTTCTCTACATCAGCTTTGAATTCTTTGAACATGTCAAAGCATTCAGACTTGCGGCGCATCAAGTAAATGTATCCATACCTTGAATAATCATCTATAAAAGAGACAAAGTATTCAAAGCCACCTCTAACCTGGATAGACATAGGACCGCACAAATCAGAATGAACTAATTCCAATACATCTTTGGCTCTATACCCGTTAGCCTTAAAAGGCCTCTTGGTCATCTTACCTTCCAAGCAAGATTCACAGGTTGGGAGATCTTCCACCACTAATAAATCCAAGGGTCCATCAGCTATCAACCTTTGAATTCTACTCAGGTTAATATGACCAAGTCTTAGGTGCCAAAGATATGGCTGGTTCATTTTTGAAGGTTCTTTTCTCTTATTAGACTTAGAAGATGAGTTATTCACTTCTATATGCATCGTGGGAGTTTTCGGTTCAAAAATGTACAAATTGCCAACCAATGTACCAGAACAGATAATCTCCCTATTCCTTTTTATAACAACTTTGTCATTAAAAGAAACAGAATATCCATCCAGAAACAATTTAGAAACTGAAATTAGATTCTTTCTAAAAGTAGGTACATAAAGACAATTTCTCAAAACCAAAACTTTATTCCTATCAAAAGATAAATAAATGTCTCCCACTGCAATAGCTGCCACCTTTGAAGCATTGCCCATGAAGACGGTAATCTCTCCCTCAGCTAGTCATCGGGTTTCTTGGAACCCCTGCAAAGTATTACAAACATGATCAGTGACTCCTGTATCTACACACCAGGTACTGGTAGATAACACCGCTAAACATGTTTCAACAACTAAACAAGAAGATATACCTTTGTTCTTTCGGCGAGGACTGTCCGCCTTCCAATGTTTAGTCTACTTGCAAGTGAAGCACTTGCCTTTTGGCTTCTTCACTCTTGCCTGAGGTCCTACTGCCACTTTCTTTGCTCCACCTTGCTTCTTATTCTTCTTCCCTTTCGATTTAGAAGTAGAAATCTTCTGAGCAATCATGGCTTGAGCGCTTTGACAAAAAAGCCCCTTTGCCGCCTGGAGTTCTGTCAGAAGCTCCGCCAACGAATACAACCTCTTGTTCATGTTGTAGTTGAGGTGGAACTGCTCAAAACTCCTAGGCAGAGACTGGAGAATGATATCGACCTGGGTTTTCCCATCGATCTCAGCTCCGAGGACTTCCATCTCATTCAGATGAGCCATCATCTTGAGAACATGGTCTCTGACGGTTGTTCCCTCGATCATGGTGGTCGTCATCAAGTTCCTTATAGCCTCCTGTCTGGCCGCCCTACTCTGATGTCCGAAAAGTTCCTTGAGATTGAGCATCATGTCATAAGCCATGGCCATGGCCTGATGCTGATGTTGCAGCACATTTGACATAGATGCCAAAATGTAACACCGCGCCATCTCATCTGCCTTGATCCATTTCTTATAACTCTCTTTATCCTTTTCATCATAGTCATCGATGGGCTTAGGAGGACAGAACTCGAAGAGTACAAATTTGTACTCCACTGCAGTTAAGACAATATCCAAATTTCTTTTCCAATCAATATATTTTGTTCCAGTAAGTTTATTTTCTTTCAATATCACAGCAAGTGGGTTGAAAGCCATTTGAAAAAAAAACCTAAGAATCACAATGATCAAAATATTAGATTTCAAATATCATTGATTCCTCAAACAATAAAATTTCGAAATCAACCAACACCTCAAAACACCGAGAATATCGCATGCCACGATAGTGTGGATGTATACGAATTCTACATTTGTAAGAGGAGGTTTAACCCATTAATTTTATTATCTTGTCAACCTTACTTTTTGACAAATAAAATTAATAGTTGGTTCCTCTTTGGCCCTATAAATAAAAGCAATGACTCCGATGGGGAGGATACTTTTTATTTGCATCTAAGTGTGCACCATTACACGATACTAAGGGAATTATCTCAGATTATGTGCCTTACCGATGGGGAAGTACACACGCTCCTAAATAATTTCCTATGACCATTATTTGACCTAGTGATCCACAAACAAACTCATCCGTTGTGGAGGTGGCACTCAGAGCTGACGCGCAAGTTTGTTGCATCACACGTCAAATTGTAATGGAGGCCACGGGAATTAGTTAAAATGTCCCTCTCCCACTTAGTAAATTGACAGTGAGGAATTTTCAAGCACACACAACATGCATATAAAACAAATCAGCAATAAATATGGAAAAAATCAAAATTTTCCCAACTATTATGGTATTGTTCTCCAATATGCGTCCCGTTGTGTCGCCACCTCGTCCGCTCCACCTTTTCTCGTGCGCAAGTCACCAAAGAGATCCGAGCCAAGATAAACTATTTTAATTTACATCCATCAATTCTATACTCCACGAAGGAGTGTACAAATAATCTAGATAGAAAGTAAACTAAAATGAGTAGCTAAACAATGTCATATTTAATTACAAAAATTAAATACTAATTTAGCCTCGTCAACCCCGAGGATTCAAATAATATACAATCACACACACATGCAATCACATACACACATATATAGTCATAATAGTTGGAACTTATGCCTGCAACCAAAAAGTTATCCTACGCACATCCTACTATCATCCGGCATACACAATATATGATAAGTGCATGAAAGTAACCGAATCCAAAACACACAAAACTGGAAACCGTTGCTCTGATACCAAGTTGATGGCATGCTCGGAGGCTCGTCGGCTCCCATGTCCCCGGATTAAAATTTTCACTAATGAAAACTAATCCGGATGGGATGAGTTTCCTAGGCTCAACCAATTTGTCATCGTGCTAACGACTTGAGCGATCGCTTGAACAAACTAGTTGTTCAAGCAACAAAACTCTTCTAGTCGGTTAGCCGCGGAAGAGACGACGGACGGATCGCCGGTTTTTGTGTTTATCTTCGGGGTCCATGATTATACAAATACATATGGATGTAGACATGTATAATCAACACATACAAACATATTAATAAGAACATGCAAAGATCAATAATAAAACTTGTAAAACTTTTATACCTCTCGATCTTCTATCATATGTCCTAACCTCCTTGTAGACTTCGTGTGGGCGAAGATCCTCCACAAGTTGAAGCTTCCTAGATATTCTTCAATCAAAAGAAAGAAGAACTCTCCTTCCCTTCTTGCTTGAGCCAACCACCAAGCCACAAAAGCTTGTTGCCGCCAGCCCCAAGAAAAGAGAGAAAAAGATGGCCAACCAAGGAACCAAACAAGGGAACAATCCCTAGATCCTAGTGCCGCCGGCCAAGAGGAAAAGGATGAGAGAAAGACCGGCCAAAGGGGAGCAATAGAAGACCCTACAACCCCTTTGTGCCGCCGGCCCTAGAGGGAGTGAAGAGGAGAAGATACTTAGGAAGAAAGCTTAGGGTTTCTTATATCTTTGTGCCGCCAACCACAAGGGGATAAAGTCGGCCAAGCAAAGAAACCTAAACCCTAATTCTTGATCCTCATCGTGCCGCCCCCTTAGCCTCCCTTTTTTAGAACTTAGGAGAAAGTTGGTTATTGATGAGGTGGCCAAAAAATTAGGAACTAATTCCTAATTATTCTTGCCGCCCAAGGTAGCAAGGAATTAGTAAAAAAAAATTTCTACCTCCTCTAATCTTGCCGCCCAAGGTGGCATAGAAAATAGAAAAAAAAAAATTTACCAATTCTAATCTCTTGAAAAAAAAAATTAACTAATTCAAATCTTGCCGCCTAAGGTGGCATAGAATTAGGAAATAAATTTTTTTTATCAATCTTTAAACTTGCCGCCCACCTCATCCAACCTCTCCTCTTCCTTTCCTTTCCTTTCCCTCCCCTTTCCTTTCCCTCCCCTTTCTTTTCCTTCTATTCTTATATCTAGGCTTCATGAGGATTATATTATGCTATGATAGGGACCATGAGGAGGAGTTGGATCTTGGCCACCCGATGGATCAGAACCACACAAACTTGATCCATCAATGATGTTTCATTCCACTAGAGGATCATCATTGAATTACCTCACCAACCCCCATAAATTAATATGGGCTCCATACATTATTTGTACATCCATCTCCCCGTGTTTAAAATATCGAATGTCCGTCAATTAATTGATTTACTGACCATCAATCAATTAACATCTAACTCCTCGAGTAGTACCACTCAACCTTATCATCATGTTGACTAAGTCAACCTGCAGGGTTTACATAATGAACCTTATGAGCTCTTCAAGGAAACATCATCAACCTAATATATAGGACACGGTTTCCTCCTATAATTAACGGCACATCATGTAAATAATATCATTTCCCAACTTACCGGGCATAATGATTTAATCCTTTTAAATCTCACCCTTTGGTAAATCAAAGAAATAAATACTAAGTACATGTGCCCGTTATTATATCGGGATTAAGAGCATGTACAACATAATATCCGAGGTCCGATTCAATTATGTAGTCAGCAATAAATTGAATCACCTCTATGTCGGTCCTGCTCAATACACCTAAGTGTACTAGTGTAACTCTATGTTCAAGACAAACCAATACCAAGCTACACTACAACCATGCCAATGGTTTGTCCAAAACTATCTTGGTTGTGAGCCTCTACTTATATTCTACAAGGGACTGATAACATGATCTTCTGTGCCACACCAAGCACCATGTTATCTACAATGTAAAGTATTAGACAATATGCACACATATAATAAATATAAAGTGCAAACAATGATCATGTGATTCTTATTTCAAAATAAAAATGTTCATACAAAAGAGCTAGGATTTCAGTATACATCCCAACAGTTAGATAGGACCTATAACTAGTAAATTCTTGACAACATAGTACTAGGACATGGTGAGATGATAGTACGCTAGGGAAGCGAATTTCGGTGTGTCCAAGTTAGATAAGGCGTATCTAGCTCGGTGCACTCGACTAAGTGGAACTAGCTGAAGCTACCTTGTCGTATCCTTAACTAATTAGACCAAGAAATAATTTTAAGTGAATCAAGTTATTATTTTCCCGAACTTGGCTCTGTCTAAGGAAGTGGTCGTTGTTCTGATCAAAGAAGGCCTCTGTGCCTCGCCACGACCTGGAAGCCAATTTCTTGAAAATGTGACTTGACGAGCTTAGAGTTAAATCCGAATATAACCCAAGGTTGACTAGTTTCAATTCATTAAATTTAATCAAGTAAAATTGAAGTCATCTCACAAGAACACATAAGGATAACGTGTTTGATCATGTAGAATTGGGTGAGATGATCTAGGACTAATCATCTTCAACTAACCTTTAAATTCCAATATCCGATCCAACTACTATACGTGTCTGATCAATGGATGTTGGACAGTGGATGCTCCCGACACATGACCGGAGACCAACTGAAGTTTTCAAAACTTAGATTCAAACGACAAGGATCGGTAGCTTTCGGAAACAATGACAAGCTCAAAATTATTGGATCAAGTGATATTGAGCTAAATTCAAATTTTATAATTCAAAATGTTTTATTAGTCGAAGATTTTGAATACAATTTACTTAGTGTAAGTCAGTTGTGTGATAATAACTATAAAGTCATATTCCTAGAAAATGAATACTTAATTAAAACTAATGCAACCTCTAAAATAATACTTAAAGGAACTAGGAATAGCAATATCTACACTATTAATTTACCTAACTCCTCAACCAAGTGTCTTATGATACAACAAGAGGAATCTTGACTGTGGCACCGATGACTTGGTCACTCGTACCCAAGACTCGTTCACAAGATGAGTCAGAGTGGCTTAGTCAGAGGTTTGCCTAACCTTAACAACTTAGACAATAAAATCTGTTATGCTTGTCAACAAGGTAAACAACCTAAGACACAACATCAACTAACTAATCAAGAACGAACCAAAAGTGTGCTTGAGCTCCTACATTTGGATCTATTCGATTCACATGGAGCCAAGTCACTTAATGGGAGTTAATTTTGCTTAGTCATAATTGACGACTATTCTAGGTTTACCTGGGTTAGATTCCTTAAAAACAAAAGTGACACCTTAGACCAACTCATCAACTTGTGTAAGTTAATCGAAAACCAAAAAAACATTAAAATTAAAAGACTTAGAAGCGATCATGGCGGTGAATTAGAAAACCACAGGTTCATAGATTTCTATAACCTAAACGGATACCACCATGAATTCTCGTGTAGGAAAGTTCACATCCAAAACCTCCTCCGGAATCTTCCTATGATACTCAACTACGAGTAGAGCCTATAGGGTATATAACAATGGCACCCTTAAAATTGAGGAAACCATTAATGTAATATTCGATGAAGGACATGAACCCACAAAACCCATAGTAAAATCAATTGACGAACCGATTCATACTAGACCCGACTCTGACCATGAAATCGAGTCTAGTATTAATCCTAACCCGAGTCAGTCTAGGATTCAATCAAATTATCCTATCGACCAAGTGATAGGTGACCCTAACCCGAGTCAGTCTAAGATTCAATCAAATCATCCTATCGACCAAGTGATAGGTGATCCTAACCTAGGGGTTCAAACTAGAGCGTCATATCGAAACCTTAGTCAAATTTTCTTGATTTCGAAAATCGAACCCAAGTCAATTAAACAAGCTCTTCTTGATCTCGATTGGATTATTGCAATGCAAGAAGAGCTAGCTCAATTTACTAGGAACGAAGTTTGGGAATTAGTACCACCACCTAAAGATAAATCAATTATTGGAACAAGGTGGGTCTTCCGAAACAAACTTGATGACAAAGGTGAAGTAGTTAGAAACAAAGCGAGATTGGTCGCGAAAGGGTTTAGTCAAGTAGAAGGGTTAGATTACGATGAAACCTATGCCCCCGTAGCTAGATTAGAATCCATCCGAATGTTGTTGGTATACGTTGCACATCGAGGACTTAAATTATTTGAAATGGATGTCAAATCAGTATTTTTGAATGGACTTATTAAGGAAGAAGTATACGTTAGTCAACCCCCAGGATTCGAAAGCCTAGACAAACCCAACCATGTCTTTAGACTCAAGAAAGCTTTATATGGACTAAAATAAGCTCCTAGAGCTTGGTATGAGAGGCTTTCTATATACCTTAAGTCTAAAGGATTTAGCCAAAGCTTAGTCGACCCAACCCTTTTCGTAAAATCCGTAGGCAAAGAAATTTTTATAGCCCAAATCTACGTAGATGACATAATATTTGGAACCACTAATTCAATCCTACTAAACGAGTTCATTTCACTCATGGAAAGTGAATTTGAAATGAACTTAGTAGGAGAATTAAATTTCTTTCTAGGATTACTAATTAAACAAACTAAGGAAGGAATCTATTTACATCAACAAAAATATGCTAAGGAATTAATTAACCGATTCGGAATGAAAAATACTAAAATCATTAATACACCCATGGCAACAAATGTTAATATAGGAGAAGAGGTAGACGGAAAATCTATTGACCTAAAATACTATAAGAGCGCAATAGGGAGTTTCCTTTACTTAACTACGAGTCGACACGACATATTATTCACAGTAAGTATGTGCGCAAGGTTCCAAACCTGTGCCAAAGAGTCTCACCTAACATTAGTTAAGCGTATCCTTAGATATATAAAGGGAACGCTAAGCGTAGGTATTTGGTACCCTAGATCTACCGAGTTTGAACTAATCGACTACTCCGACTCCGACTATGCCGGTAGTAAACTCGATAGAAAGAGCACGAGTGGTTGCTATCAACTTCTCGGCTCGAGTCTAGTGAGTTGGTGTAGTAGGAAGCTGTTGGGTTTCCGGCACCGCGGCGTGTGTGTGTTCGATCAAGTTTCGTAAACATGAACACAGCGGAAGCAATAAAAATAATAAATCTATATTTATTACAACACACACAACACACGCATGCATATTACAACAAGTGTAGACATAACCGTAAATTTAAATTTGCAATAAAAGGAAATTTATCTACGTTATACCTTTCGTATGACGTGTAGCGGGAAACGGCATCAGCGGAGCGATCCTCGCTAGAATCGTCTCTATCCGTATCCGCGCCGAGTTCCTCGGGATGACCGCTAAGTCACGAGCCGTCTTCGTGCGGGTTACTAGCCTCGTGTTGAAGGCGGCGTGATCGAGAGATGATCACGATCGAATCCAAATTCGGATCCTAATACGATTCTCAAAACTTCGCTTCTCGAGAGGTATTCGTCAACCGATTGGCCAGATCCTTCATCCTCCACCTCAGAGGATTACGGAGATCGAATCCCGATAGTTTAGCCACTGTCGGAGCTCAAACCGTCGTCAAGCGGCTCGACGAAGGAGAAGAAGCTGTCAGAAAACTGGACAGCTTGGTGGAGGAGTAGGCGCCGGCCAAAACAAGGAAGCCAAGTGCTCACCTTTTCACGAGGCCTAGGAAGATCACGGAGGGGAGAGGAGGATCACCGCTAAAGCTTGGATGCGGCAAGGACTTGGGCAGCGCACAAATGGCTGGCAATGGAGTTAGGCGGCAATGAGGGTTGGGTGGCAACTCCTTGCTAGGGCTTGGATTAGGGCTTAATTATCCATTAAGCCCTCTTTTATAGAGAACTAATTCTCTTAATGGTTATTGGATCATAACCATTAGGCCCGTTAACCGCTCCATTAAGATAAGTTAAAATAAACCAAACCATGATGGTTTATTTTAAGTTAAAATAACGAACCAACTTTTGGTTCATTCGTTTAAAATAAACCAAACCCTTTGGTTTATTCTATCCATTGGATTAGAACCAAACCATTTTGGTTCATCCATTATCTTCATAAGACTCGGCCCATCACGCTTCCATTGCGGTGAAGCGATTTCATGCTCGCTTTATGTTTGGTCAACCAAACCTAGTTTCTCTCGATCACGAGAATCCCATTCTCAAGCTCGTTTAAATCCTTTGGATTCGCTCGTTGTGCGTGTGACCAAATAGGTTCTCGGTTTATGTTGGCCGTCTATAATTAACCATTAATTATAGAGCGATCATGAGTGGCACCTAGTAGTACATCATGATCCCCAATTAAGAAAAGATCAGCGGTTGATCGAACTATTTACGAAACCCTTGGCTCGAATGATTCGTGCCCCATTCCCTTCACTCATCTTATACCCACTTGGTTGAGGACATGGTCTATTGTGTGATCCCCACTAAGTGACTCGTCACACCTAGCCCAGTATCATTTCCTCGTCCTCACAGTTCTAGTTACTCCACATGTATCGAAGAGTACCTTACTCTAAACATGTAATGCTTTGGCCAAAGACTTTAGTAACAATCCAGAGGCCATGGGTATACATCTCCTTGCAAGGAGTGGTGAATCCTTTATAGGCTATTCAAACACCTTGATCACTTGACTTATACCCAATCATCCGGGTCCACATCTCCTTAGAGATGTTTGCTTAAGATGTCAAAGCATAAGTCTCCATGATCAAGATGACTTGAATACGCAAGTCGAAAGGAACATCGCACTTAAGCGCAGTAAGAACTTCATTGACATATCTATATATGCGAGAACCATATGAAGTCTTACGGTGGTCACTATGAACTAGTTACCATAACTAGCATCCACGATTAACTCGGACATCACAATGTCTCGGCCCGGTGAGAATCATTTGCTTGGATACACCGAGGTATACCTCGTGCTAGTCTCGCGAATTGATGGTGTCGAATCCATCGATTCATCGACTAAGGGATAATTCGATACATCACAATTACACATGTAGAGATACTCACTAGTTGTGATCCAATCACAAATTCTCTCATCTTGTGAATCGTATCGTGGACATTGATAAATGAGTTTAAGATCAATCAAATACATAAAACATGTATACTCGAATAGTGAATCTTCATTTATCATATAAATGGTTCATACATAAAGCGATTGCCTTAGGACATCTCTCATATATTACTAACGGACTCCCACTTGGCCTAATGCCAATCGCTCACGGTATCAATACCATAAGCTCTAACATGACCCTCGAACTTATTTTGAGGTAATGCCTTAGTCAAAGGATCGCTAAGTTCCTTTCGGTGGGAATTTTCTCGATTTGTATTTCGTTCCTCGATGATCTCTACGATAAGATGATAGCGGCGAAGCACATGTTTGGATCATTGATGAGACCACATCAAGTTCATAGATGAACTTCTTGATCAAAGCGCTTCCTTTGTTGCTTCCAAAGGCTGCATGTATTACGCCTTAGTGGCGAGAATCCGCTATAGTGTCAAGCTTGGAACCTTTCCAACTTATTAGCCTCCATTCGGTGAATACATACCCGGTGAGACATGGAATCATCCTTGTATACATGCGGAAGGTGGCATCCAGTATACCCACGTATCACCATGTCCCTTCTCCATATATTAGGAACACATCCTTAGTTCTTCTCAAGTACTTAGGATCGTCTTATGACCACCCAATGATCCATTCTGGATCGGTGGTATCTGCTCGTGACACTCGGGCATACGATACATCGGGCCTCGTACATAACATAGCATACATGATAGATCCTATTGCGGATGCATAGGGAATCTTACTCATGCAAATCCTCTCGTCTTAAAGTGCGCGGACACATAGACTTGAAAGGTGTACCCCATGCACGATGGGTAGAAACCTTTCTTGGATTCGACATGCTAAACCTCTTTTGCTTTTCGGTCTATATATATGCGAAAGACCAAGCAACCAGTTTTTGATCTATCTCTATAGATCTTAATCCAGGATGTAGGTTGCTTCTCCCAGTCTTTCATGGAGAATGTCTTGGATAACCAAACCTTAGCATTTGTAAGATTGAAACATCGTTTCCTATAAGTAGTATGTCATCGACATACAATACTAGGAATCTCATTTGCCTCCCACTAACCTTCTTGTACACACAAGGTTAAATGCGGATTTTGTGAGAAATCAAACTTTTGATTGTCTCATCAAAGCGGATATTCGACTCTGGATGCTTGATCCATAAATGGACCGTCGCAATTTGCATACCTTGGTTTTATCAACCGATGTGAAACCCTCAGGCTGTATCATATACACGTCCTCGAGCAGGTTTCCATTAAGGAAAGTTGTTTTCACATCCATCAGCCATATCTCATAATCATAATAGGCGCTTATGGCCAAGAGCATCCGAATGGATTTAAGCATAGCTACGAATAGGTTTCGTCATAATCAACACCTTGTTTTTGACGATATCCTTTTGCCACCAATCTAGCCTTATAGGTAATCACATTACCATCCATGTCGGTTTTCTTCTTGAAAACCCACTTGCACCCTATAGGCTTTATCCCTTCAGGTGGGTCAATCAAGTTCCAAACTTGGTTTTCATACATGGAATCCATTTTCGACTTCATGGCACCAAGCCACTTATCCCTTTCTGAACTTGTCAGCACTTCTTCATAACTGGTAGGCTCCTCATCATCAATGAGTAACACGTCGTTCGATTCACTTACGAGAAATCCATATCTCTCAGGAATATTGCGTGTTCTACCAGATCTACGAAGATGTGGTGTTACAATAGGTCCAGCCGATTGCTCATCACTATGAGTTGTCGGCTGTTGTGCTTCACCAGGTATCTCATCAATGTCTATTTGAGTCTCTCGAGCCTCCTCAAGCTCGACGACACTCCCACTGTTTTCTTGCAAGAGAAACTCTTTCTCTAGAAACACAGCATGCCTTGAAACAAACACCTTTTGTTCCACAGGATGATAGAATTGGTAACCCCTTGTTTCCTTAGGGTATCCAACAAATAGACATTTATCAGACTTAGCATCCAATTTGTCTGATATAGTCCGCTTCACATAAGCAGGACAACCCCATATCTTCAAGTAAGATACATGAGATTTCTTACCATTCCATATCTCATATGGAGTAGTTGAGACTACCTTGGTAGGCATTCTGTTTAACAAGTAAACAGCTGTCTGAAGTGCATAGCCCCAAAAGGACTTGGGAAGAGTCGCATGATTCATCATTGACCTGACCATGTCCAACAAGGTCCGGTTACGCCTCTCAGATACACCATTATGCTGTGGTGTATAGGGCGGAGTCCATTGAGACAATATACCATTGTCTCTTAGATAATCAAGAAACTCTTGACTTATTATTCACCACCTCGATCCGATCGAAGTATTTTAATACTCTTATCATGTTGTTTCTCTACTTCATTTCTGAATTCTTGGAACCTTTCAAAGGCTTCAGACTTGTGTTTCATCAAGAACACATACCCAAACCGTGAGTGATCATCGGTGAAGGTAATGAAGTAGCTATAGCCTCCTAAAGCTTGAGTTGACATAGGTCCACATACATCAGTATGTATTAGACCTAGTAACTCTCCCACTCGTTCACCTTTTCCAGTAAAAGGTAACTTAGTCATCTTGCCTTTTAAGCATGATTCGCATGTATCGTATGAATCCAATTCAAACGATTCCAGAATTCCACATTTGTGTAATTCGGACATGCGTTTCTTGCTTACATGGCCAAGACGACAATGCCACATATAGGAGTCTATTTGATTATCCTTTTGAGCACGCGTGTTGCTCGCTTCGATATTGAAGATGTCACTGGATACGTCCAACGTATAAACACCATTGCTTAAAGTTTCAGTCCCATAAAGAACTCCATTCAAAGTTATGTAACAACAATTGTTACTAAAAGTCAAATGGTATCCATTTCTATTTAAACAAGAAATAGAAATGATGTTCTTTATCAACGAAGGAACATAAAAGCAATTGTCCAGTTCTAAGACAAGTCCTGTAGGGAGTTTCAACAAATGCGTTCCAATGGCGACTGCAACAACCTTTGCTCCATTCCCAACACGCAAATTTGACTCTCCCTTGATGAGTCTTCTTCTATTCCTTAGCCCATGTATGTCATTACATATATGTGAGCCACACCCAGTATCCAATACCCAAGTGTTTGAGGAAATAGAATGACAATCAATAACGAAGATATCTGAAGAAGATGGGGCATCCGATGCCTTATTCTTCTTCACGGACTCAAGATAAATCTTGCACTTTCTTCACAAATGGCTCTCCTTGCCATAATGATGGCAAGTTTCCTTTTGTGCTAGTTCTACCTTCTTAGCCTTTCTCTTCTTTCCCTTCTGCTGTTCCTTTGACTTCCTCTTAGAACCTTTCTTCGAGGAATCAACTAATAGCACCGTCCCCTGCTCATGCTTCTCAGAAGACTCCACAGTCTTCAGCATATTGAGCAGTACCACAGATGAACCTTCTAGCATCTCAGAGGTGAAGAGGAGCTTTGAGACTTCGAACCTTTCGAATCTCACTTGCTCATCAACCAACTCACAAAGATGAAGGACTACGATATGAGCATCCATATGCTCATACTGCTTTCGTAGCTTGGGTTCCATCGCGGCTAGCATGATGCAACTCATTTGTTAAGAATCACTCACATGTTTCTGATAGGCCAACAATTGGTCCAGAGTTGCATCGTCACTAGGACGGGCGGGAAGAGGCGCTTCGAGGACATTTGCAAGCTTTTCAACCTTGAGAACAATTCTCAAGCTTCTAAGCCAGTCCAAGAAGCTCAGCCCAGTCAATTTATTTGAATCCAAAATGGAACGCAAATTCAAAGACATCATGATCAATCTTAGAAATACAAAACGAGCATATATGAGAAGATGATTTTTAAAATGCATCAATATACATTTATAAATCCCATTCATTTTTCGAATTTCAAAAACCCCAAAATCACTTCGGGAGATCGTAGGTCCATCTCCGAATGGGCTGATATCCATCATAGTTAGGAACAACCTTGGAGAGAGTCCAACAAGCCATTCATAAATACGACGGTAGGTATCATCTATACCGATTGCATATCACGTATATGCAACTATCACAATGTGCTATCAACTAATTGAATGTTCACACATACATCGGGTTGTTAACACATTAACAAGTATGCATCATATGCATAGCACCCAACTTCACCTCCCTTTACATCGACCTTGGAGAGAGTCCAACAAGCCGATGCTCCAGGTTAAAGCCAACCCATTAATCGGGAAATAGTTTTAATATGGTTAGAGTGCATTCAACCAATTAGCCCAGCTTGGAGAGAGTCCAACAACCAAAGCTAACGATTGACCTCTGACTCTTACCATATTAGTATTAAACTATTCCATGGTTTGAACATGTTCGGGTTCGAGCCGGGCTTGGAGAGAGTCCAACAACCCAAACAAGAAACGGAACTCTGGTTCTAACCATATTAATGGAAGGTGTAGGCTTTAATATTGTTTAAGGGTTTTTATGTCTCATCCTCTTTGCATGCAAATAACTATTATCTACATGGCATGGCATACATCTACATGTCACAACACGCATGGCATTATGTTATGCATCTAATGCAATTACATGGCATACAATTATGTCATGTATATGTTTCCTTATATGTCATAACTATTTATGGAAATAAAATATGTTTAAGATTTGATTCTCCAAATCAAATCATAATTAAATTAGGAAACAAATTTCCAAATCTAATCACATATTTTATTCATGGAATTATTTGATTATGGAAAATCTATTTAGGAAACCAATTTCCTAAATCATTAAAACTACTTATGGAAATAAAATATTTTAAGATTTGATTTCCCAAATCAAATCATGATTAAATTAGGAAATAAATTTCCAGAATCTAATCAAATATTTTATTTATGGAAAATATCAATTTCCATAAATACTTCCAACTTTCCAAAAGTGGAAGATTTCCATAAATACTTCTAGACTTTCCAAAATTGAAAAATTTCCATAAATACTTCTAAATTTCCAAAATTAGAAAATTTCCAGAAATACATTATGACTATCGCAAAACCATTTTTACGATTATGTCGAAACACAACCTGGGCTCTGATACCACTGTTGGGTTTCCGGCACCGCGGCGTGTGTGTGTTCGATCACGTTTCGTAAACATGAACACAGCGGAAGCAATAAAAATAATAAATCTATATTTATTACAACACACACAACACACGCATGCATATTACAACAAGTGTAGACATAACCGTAAATTTAAATTTGCAATAAAAGGAAATTTATCTACGTTATACCTTTCGTATGACGTGTAGAGGGAACGACATTAACCGGAACGATCCTCGCTAGAATCGTCTCTATCCGTATCCACGCCGAGTTCCTCGGGATGACTTCGCTAAGTCACGAGCTTCGTCTTCGTACGGGTTACTAGCCTCATGTTGAAGACGACGTGATCGAGAGATGATCACGATCCGAATCCAAATTCGGATCCTAATACGAGTTCTCAAAACTCGCTTCTCTGGAGAGGTATTCGTCAACCGATTGACGAATCCTTCGTCCTCCACCTCAGAGGATTACCGGAGATCGAATCCCCGGTAGTTTAGCCACTGTCGGAGCTCAAACCGTCATCCAAACGACGCTCCGACGAGAGGAGAAGAAGCTGTCCAGAAAACTGGACAGCTTGGTGGAGGAGTAGGCGCCGGCCAAAACAAGGAAGCCAAGTGCTCACCTTTTCACCGAGGCCTAGGAAGATCACCGGAGGGTCGCCGGAGGATCACCGGCTGAAGCTTGGACGCCGGCAAGGACTTGGACGGCGGCACAAGAAGCTGGGCGGCAATGGAGTTGGGCGGCACAAGAAGCTGGGCGGCAATGGAGTTGGGCGGCAATGAGGGTTGGGCGGCAACTCCTTGCTAGGGCTTGGATTAGGGCTTAATTATCTATTAAGCCCTCTTTTATAGAGAACTAATTCTCTTAATGGTTATTGGATCATAATCATTAGGCCCGTTAACCCGCTCCATTAAGATAAGTTAAAATAAACCAAACCATGATGGTTTATTTTAAGTTAAAACGAACCGAACCAACTTTTGGTTCATTCGTTTAAAATAAACCGAACCCTTTGGTTTATTCTTATCCATTGGATTAGAACCAAACCATTTTGGTTCATCCATTACGTCTTCACAAGACTCGGCCCATCCTCGCTTCCATTGCGACTGAAACGATTTCATGCTCGCTTTATGTTTGGTCCAACCAAACCTAGTTTCTCTCGGTCTGAGAATCCCATTCTCAAGCTCGTTTTAAATCCTTCGGATTACGCTCATTGTGCGTGTGACCAAATAGGTTCTCGGTTTATGTTGGCCGTCTATAATTAACCATTAATTATAGAACGATCATGAGTGGCACCTAGTAGTACATCATGATCCCCAATTAACCGAAAAGATCAACGGTTGATCCAGAACTATTTCTGAAACCCTTCAGCAGCTCGAATGATTCGTGCCCCATTCCCTTCACTCATCTTATACCCACTTGGTTCAGGACATGGTCTATTGTGTCAGTCCCCACTAGGCTGACTACATCACACCTAGCCCAAGTATTATTTCCTCGTCCTACGGATTCTAGTTACTCCACATGTATCGAAGAGTACCTTACTCTAAACATGTAATGCTTTGGCCAAATACTTTAGTAACAATCCGACGAGAGGCCATGGGTATACATCTCCTCGCAAGGAGTGATGAATCCTTTATAGGCTATTCAAACACCTTCGATCACTTCGACTTATACCCAATCATCCCGGGTCCACATCTCCTTAGAGATGTTTGCTTAAGATGTCAAAGCATAAGTCTCCATGATCAAGATGACTTGAATACCGCAAGTCAAAGGAACATCGCACTTAAGCCACAAAGAAGAACTTCATTGACATATCTATATATGCAGAGAACCATATGAAGTCTTACTACCGTCACTCCAATGAACTAGTTACCATAACTAGCATCCACGATTAACTCCGGACATCACAATGTCTCCAGCCAGTGAGAATCAGCTGCTTGGATACACCAAGGAGTATACCTCGTGCTAGTCTCAACAGAATTGATGGTGTCCAAATCCATCAATTCATCGACTAGGGATAATTCCGATACATCACAATTACACATGTAGAGATACTCACTAGTTGTGATCCAATCACAAATTCTCTCATGCTGTGAATCGTATCGTGGACATTCAGTAAATGAGTTTAAGATCCAATCAAATACATAAAACATGTATACTCAAATAGTGAATCTTCATTTATCATATAAATGGTTCATACATAAGGCGATTGCCTTAGGACATCTCTCATATATTACTAACAGAAGCAACACTGTGTTGCCTTTTCTACCACCAAAGCCGAATACGTCGCAATGAGTGAGTGTGTGGCTCAACTTCTTTGGATGAAGCTCACTCTCCAAGACTTTAACTTAAACTTCAACAATATTAAAACTCATATAGATAATATTAGCTCAATCAACTTAACCAAGAATCCCATATGCCACTCTAGGACCAAACATATAGAGGTCAAACACCACTTTATTTGAGAACATGTAGCTATTGGAACCATACAACTCGAATACGTGGAATACAAGTCGAACCTAGCCGACCTTTTTACCAAGCCTCTACTCGAAGCCGAATTTAGTCTACTAAGATGAAAATTGAGCATGCGCGTAATAGAGTAGGATTTACAACTTATATTTTTATATACTCTATTATTTACTTTTCATGCAAAATGGAACTAGCTTAGGACTTACCCTAGAAATCATGCACCTATAGATTTAAGGAGCCAATACATCTCACAACACATAGGACTAATGTGTTTGTGTACTTAGCCACGTAGATGGGCGTGAGATGTTAGGACCTTACTCCTAGTTCCAGATGTAGATTTAGTGCATCGACATGAACCATGGAGTATAATTACCTAAATTAACCAACTCTAATCAGGACTTGTTGATCATTCCATATCAATCAAGTCAAATAGAGTTGAACATCTAAATAGATGAGCTTATGTTTAAACTATTATTTTCAAAATTTATTTGGAACATGCTTGGACTTAAAACTTATTTTTCGACAAAATTCAAAAAAAACTATGTTTTTCAAACCCCCCCCCTCCCTTGCTCTTTTCGATTTATGGCAAAAGGGGAAGAAAGGGCCAAAGTTAAGGGATCAATTTTTTTTATAACTTAACTTAAACATACCTTAAATCTTTAAATGGCCCAAGTTAAGTAAAGGTCATTTGCTTAACTTAGTGTGTTTTTTCTCTTAACTTAACCTTTTATGGTTAATTTTTTTTTTAATGGAAAAGGGGGGGGGGGGGAGGCTGAAGTTAAGAAATCAAAAGTTAACTTTTGATAACTTAACTTAAAATTAATTTGAACTTTTAGGCCTATGTTAAACATTAACGGGGAGGGTTATGACATTTTTTCAAGTACTCACCCTCGATCAAGTGGGAGCACTTGAAAAAGAGTTTTTCTCATACTCAACTTATGAAGTTAAGTATACTCTTTAAGATTTTATATTCATACTTCATAATAATCATTTCACTTAATACATTCAATTTATTTCCTTAACTTTGTGTGGATTTGTCATAGATCAAAAAGGGAGAGATTGTTGGTGCAGTAGGCACCTAAATTTTGAATATAGAAAAAGACACAAAGTTAAGCCTATATTGTTATCTCACGAGTTGAATCAAGTGTGCAGGAATGCTAAGCTAAAAATCAGCGACACCCAGAGGGAATCGTGGTGGTCGGGCGACACCGGGAGGACTTCGGAGGGAGCTGAAGAAATCAGGTGGAGACCAGAAGCAAAGCTTCAAAGGTAAAGGCTGAGGTAAGCTCGTGTGAGTGAGTGTAAGTAAGGTCGTGTCTTTCGTACGGGGACGTCCTTAGGTGACAACCCGACTAATTCATCCCATGGAAGGTCTATGTTAAGAACGGACGGTAAGTGGGCATCAAAATCACTTGTATTACTTGCATTTTTGAGCTAACTTTTCATTGCAATTGAAAACCCTAGCAACAGTCGACTGATGGCTTGTATCAGTCGACTGATTCCTTAATCAATTGACTGCTAGGGTTGAGTAGTCGACTGATGTTCAAATTCCAGCCTCGAGGAGTCAAAACCTCATCCCCTTATCTTAGGTTGAGGTGGCTTTTGAAGATAAGGCTTGAGCTCAACGTCTAGGGTTCTCAAAGGATATAAAAGAAGGTGTGTTCTTCACCATTTTCACCATCTCCAAGCTTCCAAAGTGCTCTCGTAATGTCGCTCTTCTACAACGATCTTCCTACAATGAAGTGCTACCAAATCTTCGACGATCCGAGCTCAAATTCTCAACTACTTGTCGTCGGTATAATCTTATTATAATTCATGTATTTACTTTTGTTTTCTCGAAGCTTTTCATCGTAACAAGGAAAGGGGGAGTGTCCGTCTACCTTGATCTATTTGTATCCATTGTCTCCTACCTCCAATGAGGAGGAGATTGTTTTAGTGAATTGTCCTTTGTGTGCGATCTTGGATCATTAGGGCCTTGGATTAGCAGTCGAAGGCTGTGAACCAAGTAAAAAGAAATTTTGTTCTTTAGTTTCCGCTGTGCACTTTCTTTACAATTTGTTTTTGTTCGAACGAAAAAGAAACGAGTTTTTACGTGCGCTATTCACCCACCCCCCCCCCCTCTAGCACTCATATCGATCCAATAAATCCAATGAGTCTGTCCCCATGAATAGGTAGAAAGTGAGCGGATTTAGTTAGTCGATCCACAATCACCCAAATCACATCATGTTCTTTATGGGTTCTAGGCAATCCCGTAATGAAATCCATAGTGATATGCTCCCAATTGTTAGGGCAATCAACCCTTGATATGGTTTTGATGTGTGTGGAAAAGGGTTTAAGTTAGGATGATTGGATTTGATATGTGCGTTGGAGTCTTACAGGACTTAGTAATTCGCACATGGAGCTTAGGCAAGTATCACCACTCACAATCTCATGCTTGAGTCGAAGAAGGAGCATTGCAGAGTTGTGCGCTTGATGCTGCTGAGGGACCTCCGGACGAGATGACTTGAAGCAAAGCCAAGGAAGCAGACTTCGAGGGCAAGAGACGTGAAGGAGCATTGCAGAGTAGTGCGCCTGATGCTGCCGAGGGACGTCGCTGCGAACGAAGAGAGCTTCGGCGAGGGACTTCGAGTGAGATGAGAGAATAAGTGAATTGAAAGTATCTCATTAGGTGAACTTGGCCGAATGGCTGAGTGTCGGAGGCTCGACCACAAGGGTTGAGGTTTACCCAACCACCGGAAGCTCAAACGGATGTTAAGTTTGAGTTTCACATGGCACCAGTCGACTGCCATGTCATGGCAGTCGACTGATCCAAGTCGATCGACAATCGACTGGTGTTAACTGCTAGATCAAGTCGACATCGATCGCATGAGAAGCGATCGGTCACCTGCCCGCAGCGCAGTAAAGCTAGTCAAGCTTGCGGGTCACTCGATTGGACATCAGTCGACTGATGAAAGCATCAGTCGACTGATCATATGACTATTGTAGAATCGGATGTGGATCCCACGAATCTGGCCTGGTCAGAAGCCGTTGGAGTCAACATCAGTCAACTGATGAAGGCGTCAGTTGACTGATAGTGCTCAACGGGAAGAATTGCTTCCTCTCTATAAAAAGAGAGGGTGGGGGCTTGTAGATGGTTAATCTTCATGCTCAAAATATTCTACTAAGTGCCCCACAAAGTTCAAACTCCTTCTAGTTTTCTTTCATATTTATTGTAAAAGAAGGAGTGATCTCTTGCTGTAAAGGTTTACCTCCACCTTGCTTGGGCTAAAGGGAGAGACCAATAATGGATTGGTTGCGGAGTGATTCACCGGAGACGAATCAGACCGTGGATTAGCAGCGAGGCCATGAACCACGTTATATCTTGTTTGTTAGCATTGTTTATCTTTTGTTTGTTTCTTAATTGTCTTTGTTTTATATTTCCGCTTGCGCTAACATTACTTGTAGATAATTAAGAACGACTTCCGCTCATACGACGAAAGAGGGCTATTCACCCCCCTCTAGTTGGCCAACATCACGATCCTACAAGTGGTATCAGAGCCAAGGTTCTTGTCAACGGAGTAACCGCCGCAACAAGCACAATCAAGGATGGTCGGCTCCAACATTCACCCACCAAAGTTCGAGGGGGAATTCTCTTGGTGGAAGAAGCGAATGGAGGTATTTTTCGAAACCGATTTTGAAATTCTATTAATAATGGAAAACAGTTTCGAGATACCTAGGAATGAAGAAGGGGAGCCATTGGAGAAATCAAGGTGGAGTAAGAGGCAAAGGGAAGAGTACTTGGCGAACTCAAAAGTCAAACATCACCTCTACAACGTACTCCCCCAACAAGAAGTGAATCGGATAGGGGAGTGTGCAAGTGCCAAGGAGATGTGGGAGAAACTCATAGACATTCATGAAGGCACATCCGAGGCCAAACTAGCAAGGAGAGATGTCCTACGCTCCCAATTAAGAAATATTAAACTCGAAAAGGGAGAAAAGGTAACCTCTTTACACTCTAGGTTTAAAGAAATTTTAATTGGGCTAACAAGTGTAGGAGAAAAACTTTCGAACCGGGATATGCTTATGAAAGCAATCGAAACTTTTCCCCGATCATCGAAATGGAGCTCAATGGTGGACTCCTTCTACATGTCGAAGAACCTAGAAGTGAGCACCTTGGAGGAGTTCTTCTCAACCATGGAGCTCCATGAAACAAGGCTTGATGGACTAATTGAAGAATCAAGCATCAAGCCATCAAGAGGAGTAGTCCTAGTAGCCAACAAGGGAAAGAAGAAGAAGATAGAAACTTCCTCCTCCTTCGATGAAGCATCCTCATCATCCTCCATGAATAGCAATGAAGATGTTTATATGGTAAGGAAGGTAAGGCGTGCTTTAAGAAATTTAAAGTTTAACAAATCTTATGATAGGAGAAGGCACAAGGGGAAAATCATTTGCTATAATTTCCAACAAGAGGGACACATAAGGGATAATTGTCCCCTCCTAAACAAGAGCAAAAAAGAAAGGAGGAAAAAAGAAGAAAAGAAGAAAGGGAGCAAAAAGAAGGAAGAAGAGAAGAAGGCCAAGGAAAAGGGGAAGGCCAAGGCACTAAAGGCAAGGACATGGGATGACCCCTCTTCATCATCATCATGAGAGGAAGAAAACGCTTTTGTCACAAACCTTGCATTGATGGCGTTTGATGATCTAGACACCTCCTCCTCCGAGCAAGAAGAAAGAAGCACAAGTGAGGAGAGCTCTAGTGAAGGGGGAGGCTCATCACCATCTTCTTCATCCGAAGAAGAAGATATGGAGACTTTGGTAACGAATCTCTCACCAAATAAAATAGTTTCCATGATTTCTAGCTTTACTAAGGATTTATTTAGGGCTAAGAAAAAGAATAAAAGCATGCTAGATCAAATTAAGGCTTTAGAAAATAAATTAGAACAAGCATGTTTAAATGTTCATGATGATGCATGCTCACATGATAACTATATGCCATTTGATGTAAATGATGCATGCATTGAAGAAAATAGGGTCTTAAGGGAAAAGGTAGATCATTTGACCAAAGCCCTAGAAAAATTTGCAATTGGCTCCAACACCCTTAACATGATCATAGGGAGCCAAAGGCCAAGCTTCAATAGGAAAGGCCTAGGTTATAAGGGAAAAATAAATGAAAAGCCTATAAATGCTTGATTGCTAGGGGTCAAAGAAAAAATAAGACAATAGCTAGAAAATGGATCCCTAAGGAATATTTAGTGAACCCCATAGGAAAGAACTTGTATTGGGTTCCTAAATCCATCCTTAAGGGTTAGGAAAACCCTAGGATAGTCAACCATAAGGATTTCACCTATATCTTATTATTTGGTTGACTTAGGATGGCGGGACTAAATTTTTGAAATAGTGTTGGGTGATGATAGTGCACCCATAAATAGTTTAAATCATGCTTGACTTATTTTCATGTTTTTAATATCTAATGCATTATTACAAATTCATAGATACATGTATTTCATGATCATAATGTTAAATTAATTCTTATATATTTTTATGATCATGTGGTATGTTAGGGTGATACTTAACCATGGGTAGAATTGCATGAATTTGAAGGTTAAGTACATAAATACCTTTAGGAACATCTCACATTCACCATAAGGATAACTTTGATTGAAAACATAGTATGGGTGAGATGATAGGATGATACAAATGGTCCACTAATGTCTATGACATTTAGATGGTCATTTTAAGTATCAAAATAGCAATAATAGACCAATCATGGGGAAGTCTTATGTTTAATTCATAAACATATTGTCCAAAGATCATGGTTGGATATTTCAAATATTTTGAAAACCATTTCTTGTTTTATAAACTGAATTTTTCATGTTTTGAAAAGCTTCAAGGCAAAACTAGGTTTCAAAGTTGATACAAACTTTAGACATTTTCCAACTTTTGAGATTTTGCCTAATTTTTGAAAATATAATGATTTTTCATGGAAAACTATTTTTCATTGATAAAGGCACTTACAAAAAATGTGTTCCCCAAATTTCATGATTTTTCGAATTTTATAGTTTTTTTTATGCATTTTTGAAATTTAGCACGAAAATCAGAAAATCCTGAAATCAGAGTGTCAGTCGACTGGTAGTCTGAACCAATCGACTGAAAACATGCCCAGTAACCTTTTTTTAATAAGATTTTAAGGCATGATTTGGTGATTTTTGTTTCCTAGACTTGATGCCATATTTGAATAACTTAGTTTAATCTTTTTGATGGTGTCAAAGGGGGAGAAATATGTATGTTTAAGTAAGTTATATTAAGGGGGAGAAGTGCATTTAGGGGAGTTTCATGTATTAAGGGGGAGAGTTGATAATTATGTTTATTTACATGCTTTCTTACCTTAATATTTTTATCAAATGTTTACCTAACTTAAACGGATTTCCACACAACAAAAAGGGGGAGATTTTTAGGGCAATCAACCCATGATATGGTTTTGATATGTGTGGCAAAGGGTTTAAGTTAGGATGATTGGATTTGATATATGCCTTGGAGTCTTACAAGACTTAGTAATTCGCACATGGAGCTTAGGCAAGTATCACCACTCACAACCTCATGCTTGAGTCGGAGAAGGAGCATTGCAGAGTCGTGCGCTTGATGCTGCCGAGGGACTATCGGACGAGATGACTTGAAGCGAAGCCAAGGAAGTAGACTTCGAGGGCAAGAGACGCGAAGGAGCATTACAGAGTCGTGTGCCTGATGCTACCGAGGGACGTGGTCGCGAACGAAGAGAGCTTCGGTGAGGGACTTCAAGTGAGATGAGAGAATGAGTGAATTGTAAGTAGCTCATTAGGTGAACTTGGCCGAATGGCTGAGTGTCGGAGGCTCGACTACAAGGGTTAAGGTTTACCCGACCGCCGGAAGCTCAAACGGATGTTAAATTTGAGTTTCACACGACACCAGTCGATTGCCATGTCATGGAAGTTGACTGCTCTAAGTCAATCGACAATCGACTGGTGTTAACTGCTGGATCAAGTCGACATCAGTCGACTGCATAAGGGAAGCAGTCGATTGATCGCACTATGCATGGGCACAAAAGCTAATTGAGCTCGTGGGGCACTCGATTGGAAGTCGACATCAATCGACTGATGAAAGCATCAGTCGACTGATCATATGACTGTTGGAGAATCGACTGTGGATCCCGTGAATCTGGCCTGGTCAAAAGCCGCTGGAGTCAACATCAGTCGACTGATGAAGGCATCAGTCGACTGATAGTGCTCAATGGGAAGAATTGCTTCCTCTCTATAAAAAGAGAGGGTGGGGGCTTATAGATGGTTAATCTTCATGCTCAAAACATTCTACTAAGTGCCCCACAAAGCTCAAGCTCTTTCTTCTAGTTTTCTTTCATATTTATTGTAAAAGGAGTGATCTCTTGTTGTAAAGGTTTACCTCTACCTTGCTTGGGCTAAAGGGAGAGACCAATAGTGGATTGGTTGCGGAGTGATTCACCGGAGACAAATCAGACCGTGGATTAGCGGCGAAGCCGTGAACCACGTTATATCTTGTTTGTTAGCATTGTTTATCTTTTGTTTGTTTCTTAATTATCTTTGTGTTATATTTCTGCTTGCGCTAACGTTACTTGTAGACAATTAAGAACGACTTCCGCTCATATGACGAAAGAGGGCTATTCACCCCCCTCTAGCCGGCCAACATCACAATCCTACACCAATTCCATTCTGGAATCGGAATTTCCTGAAGCAACCCAGTGGGTTTTTGATGTTCATATTTCACCTGTTGACATACTAAACATCAAGCAACAAAGTCTGCAATATCTCTCTTCATACCATTCCACCAGTATAAGCATTTCAAATCTCGATATATCTGAGTACCACCATGATGTATAGCAAATCTTGAATGATGTACTTTTTGTAACAACACTTCCTTAATTGGATCTGTGTCCAGAACATATAATCATCCACGAAAACATAGTACTCCATTCTCGTCACTCAAGAAATCCATCTATCGTTTTGTGTTTATTATATTGCTCAAGAACTACAGATGTTGGTCACTAACTTGTGCTTCTTTGATCTTCTCAGCAATAGTGGACTGGACAACCATAGAAACCAATACTCCCCGGGATGTTTGACCTTGTTCAGATAATCCCAACTCTAAGAACTGTCGAACAAGATCAGTAACTGCTGTCAAATGACTGGCCAGAACCCCATAAGACTTCCTGCTCAGTGCATCTGCTATCACATTAGCTTTTCTCAGATGATAATGAATGGTGCAATCATAATCCTTCAGATATTCCATCCACCATCTCTGTCTCAGATTCAGTTCCTTTTATGTGAAGAGATATTTCAAACTTTTATGATCTGTATAGATCTCAAAAGTAATCCCATACAGATATTGTCTCCATATTTTCAACGCGAAAATGATGGCTGCTAACTCCAGGTCATGCATTGGATAATTCTTTTCGTGATCCTTTAGTTGACAGGAGGAATAAGATACCACACGGTTGAACTACATCAGAACTGCACCCAACCCTTAGATAGAAGCATCAAAATATAGTACCATCCCATAAACACCGGAAGGAATCACTAATATTGGTGCGGAAATTAGCCGTTGTTTCAGATCATGAAAGCTAGTTTCACAAGGCTCTGACTAGGTGAATTTGATCCCCTTCCGGGTCAGACGAGTGAGTGGCATGGAAATACTAGAGAATCCCTCCACAAATCTACAGTAATACTCGGCCATACCAAGGAAACTACAGACTTCCTAAACCAATTTTTATTGGTGCAATCGGCCCAGGTCATGATTGACCGGTCTCGAGTTTGACTCAAGCGATGTTTTGATGTTTGACGGTGAGTTGACTATATGGTTGACTTGGGGTTGGCCATGTGTGGGAAGTCCAAGTGTAGAGCATTGGCATGGAAAATTCAAGCATAGGGCTTGGTGTTGGTAAAATCCAAGCATGGAGCTTGGTGTTGGGAAAAGTCCAAGCATGGGACTTAGTGTTGGTAAGTCCAAGTGTGTAGCTTTGGCAATGGAAAGTCTTGAGGACTTGGCAAGGTCACTAGTCTCGTAGGCTTGGGGTCCTTGATGTTGGACTTTGGTTGCCAGCTAGAAAGGGGTGAATAGCCCTCAATCGTCGTATGGTGGAATTCGTTCGTTGATTGCCTACAAGTATAATTAGCGCAAGCGGAAATGTAAAAATAATACAAAGGTAATGCTAACAAACCGATATAACGTGGTTCACGGCCTCGCCGCTAATCCACAGTCCAATTCATCTCTGGTGAATCACTCTGAAACCAATCCAATATGGTCTCTCCCTTTATCCAAAGCAAGGTGGAGGTAAACCTTCTTACAACACAAACACTCTTTCTTACAATAGATTTGAAATAAGAGCAAGAGAAAGAGTTGGAAGCTTGTAGGGCACTTGGATGATCAGTTAGAGCATAAGCATTAGCCATCCAAAAGCCCACACCTTCTCTATAAATAGAGAAGGTTGTTTTCTTCCCGTTGGCCACTGGCAGTCGACTGATGTCCCGATCAGTCGACTGTCCCTATAGTTGTTAGCCTATAACAACTTCTTCCACATTGGATTTCATCCAACGACTCCCACATTAGTCGACTGATCGTCCCATCAGTCGATTGATGGAGCTATCGATCGAGTGTTGGAAGCGAGCACTCCACTGATCACCATTCTATGCCCGAAACCCTCATGACCAGTCGACTGTTGCCATCAACAGTCGACTGCCAATCCTTGGCAGTCGACTGATGGCACAAAAACCAGACTCAAACACTAGTCGAGTCATAGTTGACTTGGAGCAGTCGACTGTCATGTCATGGCAGTCGACTAATGCCGGGTAAACCTTAAACTTTACATCCGTTTGAGCGTCCGATGGTCGGGTAAACCTCAACCCTTGCAGTCGAGCCTCCGAAATTTAGCCATTCGGCCAAGTTCACCTAATTAGCTACTTACATTTCACTCATTCTCTCATCTCACTTGAAGTCCCTCGCCGAAGCTCTCTTCGTTCGTGGCCACGTCCCTCGGCAGCACCAAGCGCACGGCTTCGCAATGCTCCTTCGCGTCTCTTGCCCTCGAAGTCTGCTTCCTTGGCTTTGCTTCAAGTCATCTCGTCCGATGGTCCCTTGGATGCATCAAGCGTACGACTTCGCAATGCTCCTTCGCCGACTCAAGCATGAGGTTGTGAGTTGGTGAAACTTGCTAAAGCTCCATGTGCTAATTACTAAGTCCTGCAAGACTCCAACGCACATATCAAAACAATAACAACCTAACTTAAACCCTTTTCCACACACATCAAAACCATATCACATGGGTTGATTGCCCTAACACTTGAGTCGGTGAAGGATGGCATTGCGAAGTCATGCGCTTGGTGCATCCAAGGGACCGTCGGACGGGGAGCGAATGGAGTGAGGCCCAAGGGAAGCAGACTTCGAGGGCAAGAGAAGCGAAGGATGACATTGTGAAGTCGTGTGCTTTGTGCATCCAAGGGACGTAGGCCGAGGGAAGAGAGCTTCGGTGGGGAACTCCATGAGAGGATGAGGTGGACTTGGCCAAGTGGCTAAGACTGAGTGTCGGATGCTCAAACATGATGTTTGAGATTTTACCTGACGGTCGGATGCTCAAACAAGTATTTGTTTGAGGTTTTACTTGATAGCAGTCGACTGGCATAGGCGCCAGTTCGACTGATCCAAGTCGATGGCAATCGACTAGTGTTCGACTGTATTTTGTGGCCCAGAAGTCAACTGCCAAGTCTTGGCAGTCGACTGATGTCGACATCAGGCAACTACCAAGGGATGGCACTCGACTGATAAAGGTGGTCGAGGGCATAGAATGCCTTTCGATGGTCGGTAGTCGATCAACTCTGGTCGTGATCGACTAATGATATTGCGCGATCATTGCCCGGTGTATCCGTTAGTTTGGATCACGTGGATTAGGTTATTGTCTCCTGATAGCAATCATTGGGGCTTTTGTTATAAATGGAGCTCGAGATGGAGGATTTCGCCAAGATTTTTGGGGGGAATTTGGAGGGGAATTGCTGCTGCATTCCATTCCTTCAAGAGCAATCCAAAGCAAACAACAATCAAGAGTTCAAAGCCATTTGTTATAAAGTGTTCTTTACATATTTCATTTGTAGTCTTTGTATTTGCTTGTACATTTTGTATTACTTTGTAATTGCTTGTACGATATTTCTCCACCTCCGACTTGTATTTGTGAAGGAGCTTTGTTAGTGTCGTGCGCATAACTCGAGCCCGTTGAGCTCACCTCGTGGAGTAGAAACCCTAAGATTTTGAACCACGTATATCATTGTGTATTTGTGTGTGCTTGTATTGTTGTTTAGTATTTCTATTATTTTCGCTGCGCTAACGGCAATTGTAGATAAGTGACACGCACGAACGATCGAACGTCACCATCATCATCGAATTGGGCTATTCACCCCCCTTTAGCTGACCACTGATCCTCCAACAATTTTTGGCTACTCACAATTGGTAATCGACTTAATTTTTTGGGAATCTACAGGAATATCTCTGTTAGACACCACGTGTCCAAGAAAACCCACTGAGGATAACCAGAATGCACATTTACTAAACTTGGCATATAGATGTTCTCACCGTAATGTCTCCGACACAATCCGGAGGTAATGGTCATGCTCCTCCTCAGATCAAGAATATATCAATATATCATCTATGAACACTATCACAAACTGATCTATATACCTTAAGAATATCCGGTTCATCAAGTCCATAAATGCAGCTAGAGAATTCGTGAGACAAAAAGGCATCACCAGAAACTCATAATGCCCATAACGAGTGTGGAAAGTTGTTTTCTGCACATCCTCATCTCTTATCCAAAGTTGATGATATTTTGAGCGCAAATCAATCTTAGAGTACACACAGGTATCTTTAAGTTGGTCAAACAAATCCTCTATCCTTGGCAATGGATATTTGTTCTTTACAGTTACCTCATTTAGTTGTCGGTAGTCAATGCATAATCGCAATGATCCATCTTTCTTTTTGACAAAAAGTATCGGAGCTCCACATGGAGAAACACTAGGCCGAATAAATCCACTATCCAACAACTCCTGAAGTTGGCCTTTAAGTTCATTCAGCTCCTTTGGTGCCATCCAATAAGGAGGTTTGGATATTGGCGCGGTTCCTAGAATCACCTCTATCGCAAATTCCACTTGCCTTAAGGTGGCAAGCCTGGAAGTTCATCTGGAAACACATCCGAATACTCTTGGACTACCCGCACATCAAAGAGGGGTGGTAGTCCTTCACTCTCTACTTTGACTAGAGACGGTAAGTAACCCTAACAACCCTAAGACAATAGTTTCTGAGCTTGTAATGTAGATATGATGAACACTCCATCATCTCTAGTACCAATGGATTTCCATGCAGGTTGATCCGGTGGTCGAAAAGTCACCACCCTTGCTCTACAATCCACTGTAACATAATAAGTGGCCAATTAGTCCATACCAAGAATAATATCAAACTCTACCATTTCCAACACCTGAAGGTCCATCGTACGAATATGGCCATCGAAATCTAATGGGCAACCTTTGATTTCTTAATGGCTAGTTAGCACTTCTCCCGATGGCAACAATACTGCTAGCTCACAAGTACGAACCATCGGAATCCTTCCAATTCTACCCAGAAATATTCTAGATACGAATGAATGGAAACTACCCGTATCAATCAATGTATCACCATATATAAAATAAACTGAAACCATACTCAGAATGACTGATTTTTTAGATAATCCGACTTTGCATGTCTTCGTGATCTGCATTGCACGCACATAATCCGGAGTCTTCCCTCTGATTTCACGGATGTGCATGAGAATATCCTGATGATCTGTGGTTGGTCTTCTATAATCGAAAAGTAGCTCATAACCCATGACTCCGATCTTGCTCCTTTTATCCAATATTCGGAGACTTCTGATTCTAATAATTTGACCTGCAATATCTGCTTATCGGTCTCCCACTCTTAAACAAATGTACGGAGTTATTTCTAAACTCCTGACTCAATCCAATATCTTCCGGTAGGATCTGGTAGAAGATCCAAACATCCTAATTCAAATGTAAGCCAATAAACCATGGATGACTTAAAACATCCATTCACATTCTTGAGCTATTAGGTGGTTGTAACCTCTGCAAGTCTAACGACTCTACATGGTACTCCTATTACCAACCGGTCACCCTACTTAAAGCTCAAGAATTCCCTAACAATGAGTCAAAGGAAATAACATGGGGGAAATACTCTCTCCCAACACCACTAAACTATGACCAAGTGATATCCTATTCCCCGAAAATTATTTCCTATATCTTCCACCAAGTACCGGCTTAATCCCGAAAATGGTATGCAACTAACTCTATTTTCTCTGCACACACAAGTTAAGTACTCAAAAGTACCTTCAAAGTCATACAACCCAACACGATCAACTAAGGGATCAAAATCCCTATGAAACACCATATACTAATCCTGTACTATCTGCATCAACAATAGTACTCATGCCCTCTTCATTATCCCCAAGGTAACGATCTGACTAACATCGTTAGTGAAAATCCCTAAGACTGTAATGTCTGATCTCCGCAAGAAATGAAACAACTTGACCCATGCTATCCGACTCGGTATTAGTTGTCTCTCAAAGGTAATTTACCTTTTCGACAGCAGGTTCAAATCTCACAGACTCAACAAGTCGTTTCTGTGGTCAACTCCTACGACAGTTACAAATAGTGACCAACACACTACATGTCTTTCCCTATTATAATCACTAAATGCATAGCCAACAAAACCAAGAGTATAAACACTAAAGGCAACTCTGGCTGGTCGGCTTGGTGGACGACCCCTACTACGAGTCTATATGGGTGGCATAACTCCGTTTATCAACACATGCTGAACAATTTTAGATAAGTATCTAACCCGAATATAAGGTATCAAAAATTCTTACTTTATACTGCTCGGAGCTCATGTCGCTGTCAATCCCATCTCACAAAATCAAAACCAAAACAAATCGACTCCCGAGAATCCAAAACTCAACGAAAAACATCATTGTATGGCATCTCAAAACCTAGGGCTCTAATACCAATAAAGTTGTCACACCTCAAGAGTATGCCGAACTGAAAAATAGACAGCATCTCCCCTGTATGTGACACAATATCCTGTTCATACAAAGCCTTTCGGCCACAAAACAACAACAGATATACATATAATATCAAACTCACAGCGGAAATCATCACAACGAAATAACATACTTCATGACGACACATATCAGTATGACTAACCACAAAATAAGAAAGTACCGACATAAAATCTGAAACAACACATGTGTACGCCCACAGAACAAGTCCACAACACATAACACCACATAAAGTCCAAGTACATATCTAAAGCATACAGAAAACCAAAATAACCACATAAAGCCTCGGAAGTGAGATGAGATGAATCAGCTAGCGATACTCCAAGTCGTCACCAAGTCTTCTACCTTTTACCTGGGTGACAAGAAAACCCAAGGTCTGTGGTGGTGAGTATAAAACTCAGCGGTAATATGAAAGATAATGCATATCTAGCATAAATCTCATGAGATTCAACAATATACCATCTAAAGATACAATAGGTATACACCAGTATAATATATACATACATGCATATATCATCTAAACAACTGAACAACATAAGGTGCAAACATACCTGAAAGTCTGTTATGCTACACTCATCCAACCTGAGCATATATCTATAATATACAACATGAAGAGTAATACTAACTCTGTAATCAACAACTGTCTTACTAAAATTCTATAACAAATACAAACCATAAATCTGGTCTAACTCATACTACATCATGATACTGGTCAAAGGTATCCAATAGTCCGATAAACTCCTACACAGGTATCCCACACACAACCATATAGAAAATGCAAGTAGCATGTATGATGATGTACAAACAAATATAGCAAGCATAATACAAACAAATGCAACATCACACCAAGCATATATATAGACTGCATCTATAGATATACTAAGCATAATCATCCATATATATATATATGTAATAATAACACGGCAATACATAATGCATGGTCATACCTGCACACCCCACTCGCTACCACGACCTAGTGTGACCTAGGTGGCTCGACATGAGAATTGTCCCCACTCAACACCAACCACTACTCTCGAGTGGGCTAGTTGGCAGTATGATCAAGTAGCGTATAAGCGTAAAGAGTTAGCTACACAACGGGGTCTCTGCTGTTGGGCACTCCAACAATCACTACCCATGAGTGGTCGAGTGCTACACACTCAGGATAACTGCACGCAACTCCAACTACCACCGTCTATAGTGGTAGAGTGCAGCACAACAAATTCTCTGCCCTCACACCATCTACTACTACCACGAGTAACCGTGGAGGCACGATGACTGACGACTCTCTTGATCACAAGGGAGACCAAGTCGCCAGCATGCATGTAAATGACATGAATGCACAGTTACACATACATACATCCACCACATACTCTCTATCCTACAGAGAGTCATACTCAACTTATCAACACACTCTCTATCTTACAGAGAGTCATACTCAATTGATCAATACACTCTCTATCCTCCAGAGAGTCGTACTCAACTGATCATAACCAAGCTAGGACAACTAGTCCGTAGCAACACACTATCCACAATCCACATGACCATACATAAACACATGATCCGTAATAGATACGCAACATGAGGATATGACGTAAGAATCAATTCTATGTTCAGGATATTACCCACCCCCGGATGACCTTTTATCCACTTTACAATCAAGTCTTCATCCGTACTCCACTATGTACACATAACTGAAAAATTATAGGCTTACATACATCACATCTGTAACTCCTAATCATGATGAAGGAAAATGTGATAACAACAATAGAGTATTTAAAGGGAAAAGACTAAGTATCAAGGAATAGCATAACAGGAGTAAAGTCAAGGTAATATATTCATAAATTTAAATCCTCATGCATCAAGATTTACAACTACCTGATCAGGGTAGGAAATTACCCACCTGTTGAGAAGCTAGTTGTAATAACCCTCACACTTGTGAACCTGTCTCGTATCCACATCCTGCACATATCAAACATTATGGTTAAGTGCAAGCATTCAATGAATGGTCGAATCGAATCCTACATCGACTTTATATCCCGATCAACTAGATTGTTCTAGTTATCCAATTAACCTAATCAAGCCTTCACATTAATCCCTATCAACCATTAGACTAATTAACAACCTATTATGCATTTATAAACACCCATATCTAAACTTACCATCCTTATCCACACTTGCACAACTTCTTGATCTCAAGTGGAGATCTCACATCCAAATCACATAATTGAGGTAGAGACAACCAATGTCAATCACCTGTAATTAAATTAAAACCATCATGTATGTAATTCAACCAACCGATCACTTAAATATCAACTTACCATGAACTAGCTATACAATTATTCTACACCCACAAACAACCAAATCTAACTTACCCATTTCCATCTTAAATCCCACAGCTGCTAAATCCTAGATATAAGTATTGGATCTGCTACAGATTGAACAATAACATAAGTTGGAAATGATTTCCAAATCCCATTCACTTGCAACTGCAAGCATGATTTCCACAAATCTATCATCTCGGAAACTTTAACCAAAGGAAATCATAACAAAACCAAACTAATACAAGAAGTTGGATGCTTGAGCAATATACCCAACCAAATCTGAAATTCTGAGCACTCAACTCCTCCGATAACTGCTTTGTAAACATCCCCCCTATTATATTTGAAATCATCTCTTGAAATGGCAGTAATCCAATTTAGGTATCACTATAGCGAAAAACTATAAAGAAGATTGGATCTTAGCTTACCCGAGACGGTGGTAGCTCAAATTTGAAAACACGACGAAGAAGATAGGTCGCTGGACAAAACTCATAAATAGTCTATTGGTGCAATCGGCCCAGGTCACGATTGACCAGACTCGAGTTTGACTCGAGTAATGTTTTGATGTTTGAAATTGATGTTTGACATGTGTTGGGAAGATTGGCACAATCGACCTAGGTCATACTTAATGTTTGACGATGGTTTGACCATTGTCATGGAAAGTCCGAGCATGGGTCTTAGCATGGAAAGTCCAATATGGGTTGGCTGGGGTTGACCATGTCATGGAAAGTCCAAGTCTTGAGTACTTGGCATCTAAAGTCCAAGCATGGGTCTTGGCAAGGGAAAGTCCAAGCATGAGTCTTGGCAAGGAAAAGTCCAACATGGGTTGGTAAGGGAAAAGTCCAAGCTTGAGTCTTAGCATTTGGAAAAGTCCAACATGGGTTGGCAAGTAAAGTCCAAGGGTGTAGTCTTCGCCACGTAAATCCAAGGGTGTAGTCTTGGCGGTGAAAGTCCAAGTCATGGGTACTTAGCATTTGGAAAGTCCAAGGGGTTTGATATTGGTTGCATAAAGTCCAGGCGGAGTCTTGGCAACGTAAGTCCAATGTACCTTGGTGGTCTAGACACCGTTAGCATGACATAGCCGATGAAAGTACCTGAAGGCTAGTGCATGGATGAAAAGGTAATGGATGACTTAGAGGGATCCGATAGGCGTGAGGCTGATGGAAGTGACTAGAAGATTTAGGTCTAGGCTCAGGGTGGTCTAGCAAGTATGGGGGCACCATATTTAGGTTAAAACCTCATGTTTGAGGTTGGCAGTCGACTGGCATTATGGCCGGTTCGACTGCCGTGAGTTGACTAGAGCTCGACTACCATTCAAGGGATGAAAATGCCTTGACAGTCGATTGCTCATTGGAGCAGTCGACTGATGACAGTCGACTGCCATGGATAGAAGTCGACTGATGGTTTAGTTGTGAGCACAGAATGCTCCGTAGCCGACTGGGCAGTCGGCTACGGGCGCTGGCAGTCAACTGCCAATGTTGGCAGTCGACTAGTGAGAGTCTTGTTGGAACTTTTCCAGCGTGGATCTAGCCGTTGTCTCACGACAACAGTGGCATCAGTCGATTGATCGACGGAAATCCAGCCCGATGCAGGTTAAAAGGGAGATGTTCATGGAGATTCTAGCATTGGTTCTTTGGGATATTTGGTGAGGCGATTTGAAGGAGAATTGCAGGTGCATTTCAGGGCTCTTCAAGCTCATCCAAGAAACCGACAAGCAAGCACTCAAAACCCTAGTTTGTAAAGTGTTCTTTACATCTTCACTTGTATTTGCTTGTTTACTTTGCATTACTTATTGTAATCACTTATAATAGGTTTCTCCACCTCCGACATGTTGTCGAGAAGGAGTTTATTGCTTAGTGGTGTTTGTGGCATCGCCAGATCTCTTTAGAGCTCGATCCTGTTGGACTATCTGAGCCGTAAAAACTACTTTTTGCATTGCATAAACCCCGGAAGTCGGCCACAGATTCGTGCAAAGGTAAATAAAACTACATGTACATGTTTAAAAACTTTAGATATACTCTAGATCTACATGTTAAGAGTTTACCCTCAATGCGACGCCCTTCGCTTATCCCGCTCGTCCAAACAGCTTGCCGAAACTCGAGAGTGTCAAGTGTACACTCCTCTATTGGTATCCACACAAGCAATAGGTGGAGAAAAGCAACCTAGAGTGTGATAGCACCCCTTGGAGGGTCACGACAAGATGAGGAAGATTAGGTAGAGAGCTTGAGGGAAGATCCAAGGAAGAAGATGATGAAGTTACACAAATTAACTTCAACCTAATGCTAACTAAAGTGACCGACCACTATTTGAGGGGTTACATGCATGCATGTAACTCCAAGAGCCAATGGCTCTTGGTCTCCCTCATGATGTGGCACCCCATGATGAGTCCATGATGATGTGGAACATCATCATTGGCCGGCCCCCATGCCAAGTCACCATGACATGGCAATTGGTCAAGTCAAAATTGATCATTCATCTTCCCTCTCAAGTCAAGTCAAACTTGACCTCTTATCTCCCATGGTTGATCAAATCCAACCATTCGATTCAAGTCAATTTGATTTAATGAATCTCTATTCATTAGTTTAAATTGACTCAATGAATCAAACCTAAATTAGACTCATTCAACACTTGAATCAAATTGAGTCTAACTCAATTAGTCTAATTTAGATTACCCTTAATCCAATTTGGTTCATCCCATGAACCTAATCCTCATGGTTCATCATATGAACCTAATCTCCATCTAATTGCCCTTTGTGTGTGACCCTATAGGTTCTTATAACATTGGCAATGCTCCTAAACTAATTTAAGAACATAAGCAATAAGCGGTATTTAGCAACACATCATTGCTACCCAAGTTACAAGAATGTTGAGATCCAACATCACCTTTGTGACTACTAATTGTGACTCTCACAATATGTGACAATGTCCTTCTATCCTTGACATCTAGATTGACAAATTGAGGCATAGACCTGTCATCCTCGATACAATCTATATCTTGAACTCCAAGTAGACTCACTCTAATCAAATGAGCTCAATATCTCATATTGACTTATTTGGACATGGCCATGCACTTAGTGGTCTCACTCTATCAAGAATAACGATGTCACTCCTGTCATATACGAGAGATAGATCTCATCTACATCACTCACATCCCTCAGCATAATTTGTTACATACCCAGTAATCGCCTTTATAGTCCATCCATTTACGGGTGACATTTAACGAAGGCAAAGTATGCAACTCCTTATGTAGGGAACCATGGTGACTTCAGGTCCAAGAACTAATAGTCATACCAATAGTCACATGAGAAAGTATATGACACTCATATAACGATCCATGATACTTTCTCATGGTGGGTCATTCAGTATACATTCTCTAATGCATACCCATGTGTCAACTTGATATCACATATCCATGACTTGTAAGATCAAGACATCGAGTTGACCTACATGCTAGTCTCTTCACATTAACATTGTCCTTGAATGTTAATACTTGACTAAGAATGATTAAGAGTAGTGTTCTCTATATCATCTCATTATCGATTCAACTAATCGATTGATATATATAAGAACCTTCTACTCAAGGACGTTATTATACTTTGTTATTTGGCACCAATACAAGTAAGTATAATAACCATGCCTTTATAAATAGGAATATGATACAACAAAGTCCATACAACAATCATCACATGATTGGCTCTAGGTTTTTCACTAACAGATCCGTGGAGTAGGAACCGTTCAGTTCCGAACCACATTACATAGTTGTTTTTGAGTGTTTATCTATTTCGTTATTGCTTTATTTCTATTTCTGCTGCATGCTAACGAGATTTATAGACGAACGCAATCGAATTCCATCACACAACGAATTGACGCTATTCACCCCCCTCTAGCGGTCAACATTTCCTCTACAATTGGTATCAAAGCTAGGAGCTCTTCTACGGACTAACCATCGGGAGAAAACTGCTAGAGGTGAAGATGGAAGTTGAAGAACAACTTGGATGGGATATCAACACACCAATCCCTTATGCTTACTATGGATGAGAGGGTTTCAACCAATGGAAGGCAAGGATCGAAGATTTTTTAATGATGAGAGATTTTGAGGAGTGGTCCATTTTAATGGATGGATTTTAATATCCAAGATGACCAAAAGGTTGCTTCCTCAAAAAGAAGAGATGGACCGAAGAGCAAGTCCAAGCCTTCGAGAAAAACACTAAGGTAATAAAGTTTTTGATTGATTTAATACCTAACAATATCTTGTGTATGTTAGGTAATTATATAGATGCTAAGGAGCTATGGAGCCAAGTGGCAAAGCTCCATGAAGAATGTTCATCGGCTCAAGAAGGGGAGGAAGCCGAGGAAGAACCATCATTATCCTCACAAGCAAGTGAGGAGTCGAAAGTTGAGAGGGAGTCAACTTCCGGATCGGTGAGAGAAGTAGAAGAGGTGGAAGAAGCCTCCATCTCTAGGATTGAGGGAGAGGAGAGAATTCCCACACCGGAGCAACCTCAAGAAGAACCTTCAACATCTGGTCAAGATGAAGAAGCTCAAAATCCGGCTTCCACCACGGACCTAGGTAACTCAAGCAATATAATTTTAAATAAGATTCATATAATTTGCTTTGAGTGTAGGGAATCCGGACACTACAAGAGTAAGTGTCCGAAATGAGTAAGGAAAGCTCCACCGGCGCCTAAGAGTCAAGAAAAGTCAAAGGATGCCGGTGTCCCCACCAAGAAGAGCAAGGAGCATGTCATTTGCTTCAAATGCCATCAACCGAAGCATTATAGGAGTCAATGCCCTAGGGGGAGCAAAAAGACCCAAAATAGAGCATCACATGTAGGGGGAGCTAAGGCTAACCCTAAGGTATATTTTAGTAATGCTCCTTCTAATTTAAATGTCAAAAAGCATGCTAGGAATTTCAATTCACTTGCTATTTATCATGAAAAGCATGCTAGGAACAACAAATATTTTTGTTTAGGAGCAAAGAATGTCCACTTTTCAAATAGGGAGAAATTTGGGACTAATGTCCCTAAAAATAATTTATCTAAAGACAAATCTAGGTCAAATAATTCTAGACCAATTCTACCTAGGGAGACAATTAGAAAGGTACAAGAGTACTTAGGTTTAAACCCCAAATGGACTAGGCATATGCCTAGGAAGAACTATGCCCAAGGACTAAATCAAAATTCTAAAATTGGGCAATTAGAGTTTGAAAATCAAGCCTTGAGGTCAAGGCTTGAGAAACTTGAAAAGACCCTTGCAAAGATGCAAAATTCAATTATAGGGTCAAACGGTCAAACTCTAGGGTCTAGAAGTCAAAATCAACACTTAGGGCCTAAGAGACAAAAGTCAACCAAGGGCAAGAAAGGTTTGGGTCACAAACCTAAGCCTAAGGTGGCTTATCATAGTGTTTCATTTGATTATGGAACACAAACTAGGTCTAGGAAGACCAAGGTTACTAGGGAAGTTATCCCTAAGGGTAACCAATGTGTGTGCCTAGTGGCTAGGGTTTCTAAGAAACCTAGGGTGGCCACTAAGAAGGCTACAAGGGGAGTCACCCCTAGAGTTAACCATGACAAGACCCAAATGACCAAGGCTAACAAGCCTAGAAGGGTCATTAGGAAGGTATCTAGGGAGGTTATCTCTAAGGAATACCTAATTAACCCTAGGAGCTCAAATAGATTTTGGGTTCCTAAGAGCGTGATTGATTCACGCTAGATAGGTTTGGGTGTGCCAACTTTAAATGGAAGGGTAGTTAACCTAACCATGGTAAAGGTGGCACTTTAGGTATTTTTCAAGATTATGGATACCCTGGAAATAAATTTGATATTATGATCTTAAAAGATTTTAGGATGTGCCAATCTATTTTTGGAATTATGAAAAATCAATCAAATTGGCACAATTTAGGTTTAGAAGTCATAGTGTGCCATTTTGGATTTTTGGCACACTTGGGAGAAAATTGGTATTATGAAAAAATATACTTAATTATATCAAATGACAATTAATATTAAAATTTAGGTATTATTATACCTATACATTTTATGTGCAATGCTTATTTTCCATATAACATGTCATGACATCATATCTATTTTTAATCACTTAATATGTCATGTTCATATTTAGGATTAAAGATTAATTTCATGTGTTTTTAGATTCCATCTTATGTCATGACATCATGATTATGAGCATATGTTTATTTATACCATCATTAATGCCATAATTATTCATGCATTTAAATTGATTAAAATTAAGTTAAGGACTTTTGCATGACTTGGAGTCCCATTTATAAGGGAATCAAGTAGAGTTGCCTTAGAAAATGCATGAGGCCTTAGATTAGGATAACAAAAACTCACATCTCACATTAAAATTGATATGTATGTATATTTATATACCCTAGATACATGTGAGATGCTAGGATATGAGTTAAGTTCAAGGTGCATAGTTTTTGCAATCTAGATGAACTAAAACTCATCTTTAACTATTAGTGGATCATTGGAAAAGATTGTGTACAAGTCATGTACATTAAGCCCAAGAAATATGATCCAATATAGGTTTTCAAAATCATTTTAAAATCCATTTTGAAAACCTTGGTGAAGTCTATCTTTTGATAGCAATCACCATTGATGAAGTTGATACAAAGTGAGCTAAAACATTGAAGGTTTTCTTCACTTTTGAACTTTGTATTAATTTTGATATTTTATAGGTAAAATATTTTTCAAATATTTTTCACCCATTGTATTGCTTATAAGTAATGTACGTATGAATTTTTATGATTTTTTAAAATACGTAGAATTACTTATACTTTTTTAAAATTCGATTCTGATAGTTGAAATTCAAGAATTTCAGTTATCAGTCGACTGCCGCTTGATGGTAGTCGACTAATGAAGGGCAGTTCGACTGATAACTGTCAGGAGTCGACTGCTAGGCTGATTTCGAGAAAAATAAGGTTGTTTAGTCCATTTTCGATTACGGTAAAGTTCCCTAACCACTCCTAACCAGGATATGCTTTGGGAAGCATTATAAAGGGTGAAAATCCATTGGATATGGATTATGAGAGGTGTTAGGGTGATGTATCAAATTTAAGATATGGAAAGTTCAATGTTGAACTTTAGACCTTATTTTTGATGGTTTAGAGTTCCTATTGGCTTAGGGACTTCCCAAGGACATTGTTGGTGTAATGGTCAAGGGGGGGCAAACCTTTAGGGGGAGGTATCCATCATGGGATGATGGATGTTATTTTTTCTCATGAGAGGGAGAAATAGGATTTTGAGATACCCAATTTGGAAATTGGGAGAGTATGTAGGATTGCTTGTCTTGAGTGATATGGGACTTATCACTAGGAAGATTGTGGGCATCCTAGGTATTTTTGGACTAAGGGGGAGATTGTAAGATCTCATTGGGACATGAGACATTGACCTCCTTGGAGAAGACCTTTTTTATGTTAGTCAAAAAGGGAGAGAATGTTTGGGGGAGAATGTTTGGAGAATTTATGGGATTATCAATTTGGGATAATTGGGACATGAGACATTGACCTCCTTAGAGAAGACCTTTTTGATGTTTGTCAAAAAGAGGGAGAATGTTTGGGGGAGAATGTTTGGAGAATTTATAGGATTACCAATTTGGGATAATTGGTAAGAAGATTTGAGTTAGTGTTATAACTCAATGGTATGTGTTTTTGTCAAACATCAAAAAGGGGAAGATTATTGGTGCAATCGGCCCAGGTCACGATTGACCGGACTCGAGTTTGACTCGAGCGATGTTTTAATGTTTGACATGGAAGTGTGACATTGATGTCTGATAATATTTTGGAGAGATTGTTGTAGCAATCGACCCAGGTTATGATTGATCGAACTCGAGTTTGACTCGAGGGGGAATTTGATGGTTGATTGGGGTTGACCATGTCATGGAAAGTCCAAGTCTTGAGTACTTGGCATCTAAAGTCCAAGCATGGGTCTTGGCAAGGGAAAGACCAAGCATGAGTCTTGGCAAGGAAAAGTCCAACATGGGTTGGCAAGGGAAAAGTCCAATCTTGAGTCTTGGCATTTGGAAAAGTCCAACATGGGTTGGCAAGTAAAGTCCAAGGGTGTAGTCTTAGCCACGTAAGTCTAAAGGTGTAGTCTTGGCGGTGAAAGTCCAAGTCATGGGTACTTGGCATTTGGAAAGTCCAAGGGGTTTGATATTGGAAGCGTAAAGTCCAAGCGGAGTCTTGGCAGCGTAAGTCCAATGTGCCTTGGCGGCGTAGACACCGTTAGCATGAAATAGCTGATGGAAGCACCTGAAGGCTAGCGCATGGATGAACAAGTCATGGAAGACTTGGAGGGATCCGATAGGCGTGAGGCTGATGGAGGTGGCTAAAAGGTTTAGGTCTAGGCTAAGGGTGGTCTAGCAAGTATGGGGGCACCATATTTGGGTTAAAACCTCATGTTTGAGGTTGACAGTCGACTGACATTATGGTCGGTTCGACTGCCGTGAGCCGACTAGAGGTCGACTGTTGTTCAAGGGCTGAAAATTGTTGGGTTTTCGACACCGCGGCGAGTGTGTGTTCGAATATGTTTCGTAAACATGTGCACAGCGGAAGAAACAAAAATAATAAATCTACATTTATTACAACACACACATCACACGCATGCATAGTACAACATGTGTAGACATAACCGTAAATTTAAATTTTACAATAAAATGAAATTTAACTACGTATACCTTACGTATCACGTGTAGCGGGAACGGCATCAACCGGAATGATCCTTGCTAGAATCGTCTATATCCATATCCACGCCGAGTACCTTCGGGATGACTTCGCTAAGTCACGAGCCTCGTCTTCGTACGGGTTACTAGCCTCGTGTTGAAGACGATGTGATCGAGAGAAGATCACGATCCGAATCCAAATTCGGATCCAAAGACGAGTTCTCAAAAACTCGCTTCTCCGGAGAGGTATTCATCAACCGTTTGACGAATCCTTCATCCTCCACCTATGAGGATTACCGGAGATCAAATCCCCGGCAAGGCTACCGCTGTCGGAGCTCCAAACGTCGTCCAAACGATGCTCCGATGAGAGGGAAACAAGCTGTCCAGAAAACTAGACAGCTTTGGTGGAGGAGTAGGGGCCAGCCAAAAGGAAAGGTGGAAGCTCACCTTATTACCGAACCCAAGGGAGATCACCAGAGCTCCTCCGGCAGTAGCTCGACGCTGGCAAGAGGGAAGGTCAGCACCTTCTGGACGCCAGCAAGGGAGCTTGGTGGTGGGCGGCGGCAAGGGGAGGTGTTGGCGCCGAAATCTCCAAGGATATGAGGTGGGCGGCAACTTAGGTTAGGGTTTTGAGTTAGGGATTAACAAACCCTTAAGCCCTCTTTTATAGAGAACTAATTCTCTTAATGGTTATTGGATCATAACCATAAGGCCCGTTAACCTGCTCCATTAATATAAGTTAAAATAAACCAAACCATGATGGTTTATTTTAAGTTAAAACGAACCGAACCAACTTTGGTTCATTCATTTAAAATAAACCAAACCCTTTGGTTTCTTCTCCTCCATTGGATTAGAACCAAACCATTTTGGTTCATCCATTATGTCTTCACAAGACACGGCCCATCCACGCTTCCATTGCGACTGAAACGATTTCATGCTCGCTTCTTGTTTGGTCCAACCAAACCTAGTTTCTCTCGGTCTGAGAATCTCATTCTCAAGCTCGTTTTAAATCCTTCGGATTACGCTCGTTGTGTGTGTGACCAAATAGGTTCTCGGTTTATGTTGGCCGTCTATAATTAACCATTAATTATAGAACGATCATGAGTGGCACCTAGTAGTACATCATGATCCCCAATTAACCGAAAAGATCAACGGTTGATCCAGAACTATTTCTGAAACCCTTCAGCAGCTCGAATGAATCGTGCCTCATTCCCTTCACTCATCTTATACCCACTTGGTTCAGGACATGGTCTATAGTGTCAGTCCCCACTAGGTTGACTACGTCACACCTAGCCCAAGTATCATTTCCTCGTCCTACGGATTCTAGTTACTGCACATGTATCGAAGAGTACCTTACTTTAAACATGTAATGCTTTGGCCAAAGACTTTAGTAACAATCCGACGAGAGGCCATGGGTATACATCTCCTCGCAAGGAGTGGTGAATCCTTTATAGGCTATTCAAACACCTTCGATCACTTCGACTTATACCCAATCATCCCGGGTCCATATCTCCTTAGAGATGCTTGCTTAAGATGTCAAAGCATAAGTCTCCATGATCAAGATGACTTGAATACCGCAAGTCAAAGGAACATCGCACTTAAGCTACAGTAAGAACTTCATCGACATATCTATATATGCAGAGAACCATATGAAGTCTTACGGCTGGTCACTCCAATGAACTAGTTACCATAACTAGCATCCACGATTAACTCCGAACATCACAATGTCTCCAGCCAGTGAGAATCAGCTGCTTGGATACACCAAGGAGTATACCTCGTGCTAGTCTCGACAGAATTGATGGTGTCCAAATCCATCAATTCATCGACTAGGGATAATTCTGATACATCACAATTACACATGTAGAGATACTCACTAGTTGTGATCCAATCACAAATTCTCTCATGCTGTGAATCGTATCGTGGACATTCAGTAAATGAGTTTAAGATCCAATCAAATACATGAAAACATGTATACTCAAATAATGAATCTTCATTTATCATATAAATGGTTCATACATAAGGCGATTGCCTTAGGACATCTCTCATATATTACTAAAAGATTCCCACTTGGCCTAATGCCAATCGCTACGGTATCCAATACCATAAGCTCTAACATGACCCTCAAACATACTTTGAGGTAATGCTTTAGTCAAAGGATCCGCTAAGTTCCTTTCAGTGGAAATTTTCTCGTTTTGTATTTCTTTCCTACTGATGATCTCTCTGATAAGATGATAGCGGCGAAGCACATGTTTGGATCGTTGATGAGACCTTGGCTCTTTCGCCTATGCAATTGCTCCATTGTTGTCGCAGTAGACCGGTATAGCTTCAACAATGGCTGGAATCACACCAAGTTCATAAACGAACTTCTTGATCCAAACCGCTTCCTTTGCTGCTTCCGAAGCTGCAATGTATTCTGCCTCAGTGGTAGAATCCGCTACAGTGTCTTGTTTGGAACTTTTCCAACTCACTGCGCCCCCATTCAAGGTGAACACGTATCCAGACTGAGACCTGGAATCATCCTTGTCTGTCTGGAAGCTGGCATCCGTATACCCACGTATCACCATGTCCCCTTCTCCATATATTAGGAACACATCCTTAGTTCTTCTCAAGTACTTAAGGATCGTCTTAACAGCCGCCCAATGATCCATTCCTGGATCAGACTGGTATCTGCTCGTGACACTCAGAGCATACGATACATCGGGCCTTGTACATATCATAGCATACATGATAGATCCTATTGCGGATGAATAGGGAATCTTACTCATGAAAATCCTCTCGTCTTCTGTGCGCGGACACATAGACTTCGAAAGGTGTACCCCATGCCTGATGGGTAGGAAACCTTTCTTGGATTCCGACATGCTAAACCTCTTTAGCACTCGGTCTATATATGTAGACTGCGAAAGACCAAGCAACTGTTTCGATCTATCTCTATAGATCTTAATCCCGAGGATGTAGGTTGCTTCTCCCAGGTCTTTCATGGAGAATGTCTTGGATAACCAAACCTTAACTGACTGTAAGATTGAAACATCGTTTCCTAAAAGTAATATGTCATCGACATACAATACTAGGAACACGACTGTACTCCCACTAACCTTCTTGTACACACAAGGTTCGTCTGGATTTTGTGAGAAATCAAACCTTTTGATTGTCTCATCAAAATGGATATTTCAGCTCCTGGATGCTTGCTTCAATCCATATATGGACCGTCGCAATTTGTATACCTTGGTTTTATCAACCGATGTGAAACCCTCAGGCTATATCATATACACGTCCTCGAGCAGGTTTCGATTAAGGAAAACTGTTTTCACATCCTTCTGCCATATCTCATAATCATAATGAGCCGCTATGGCCAGGAGCATCCGAATAGATTTAAGCATAGCTACAGGCGAATAGGTTTCGTCATAATCAACACCTTGCTTTTGACGATATCCTTTCGCCACCAATCTAGCCTTATAGGTAATCACATTACCATCCATGTCGGTTTTCTTCTTGAAAACCCACTTGCACCCTATAGGCTTGATGTCTTCAGGTGGGTCAACCAAGTTCCAAACTTGGTTTTCATATATGGAATTCATTTCCGACTTCATGGCATCAAGCCATTTATCCCTTTCTGAACTTGTCAGCACTTCTTCATAACTGGTAGGCTCCTCATCATCAATGAGTAACACGTCGTTCGATTCACTTACGAGAAATCCATATCTCTCAGGAATGTTGCGTGTTCTACCAGATCTACGAAGATGCGGTGTTACAATAGGTCCAGCTGATTGCTCATCACTATGAGTTATCGGCTGTTGTGCTTTCCCATGTATCTCATCAATGTCTATTTGAGTCTCTCGAGCCTCCTCAAGCTCGATGACACTCCCACTATTTTCTTGCAAGAGAAACTCTTTCTCTAGAAACACAGCATGCCTTGAAACAAACACCTTTTGTTCCACAGGATGATAGAATTGGTAACCCCTTGTTTCCTTAGGGTATCCAATAAATAGACATTTATCAGACTTAGCATCCAATTTGTCTGATATAGTCCGCTTCACATAAGCAGGACAACCCCATATCTTCAAGTAAGATACATGGGATTTCTTACTATTCCATATCTCATATGGAGTAGTAGAGACTACCTTGGTTGGCATTCTGTTTAACAAGTAAACAGTTGTCTGAAGTGCATAGCCCCAAAAGGACTTGGGAAGATTCGCATGATTCATCATTGACCTGACCATGTCCAACAAGGTCCGGTTATGCCTCTCAGATACACCATTATGCTGTGGTGTATATGGCGGAGTCCATTGAGACAATATGTCATTGTCTCTTAGATAATCAAGAAACTCTTGACTTAAGTATTCACCACCTCGATCCGATCGAAGTATTTTAATACTCTTGTCATGTTGTTTCTCTACTTCATTTCTGAATTCTTTGAACCTTTCAAAGGCTTCAGACTTGTGTTTCATCAAGAACACATACCCAAACCGTGAGTGATCATCGATGAAGGTTATGAAGTAGCTATAGCCTTCTAAAGCTTGAGTTGACATAGGTCCACATACATCAGTATGTATTAGACCTAGTAACTCTCCCACTCATTCACCCTTTCCAGTAAAAGGTAACTTAGTCATCTTGCCTTTTAAGCATGATTCGCTTGTATCGTATGAATCCAATTCAAACGATTCCAGAATTCCACATCTATGTAATTTGGACATGCGTTTCTTGCTTACATGGCCAAGACGACAATGTCACATGTAGTATTCTAATTGATTATCTTTTCGAGCACGCTTGTTGCTTGCTTCGATATTGAAAATGTCACTGGATACGTCCAACGTATAAATGTCATTGCTCAAAGTTCTAGTTCCATAAAGTACGTCATTCAAAGTTATATAACAACAATTGTTACTAAACGTCAAATGAAAACCATTTCTATTTAAGCAGGAAATAGAAACAATGTTCTTTATTAGAGAAGGAACACAATAGCAATTGTCCAGTTCCAAGACTAGTCCACTAGGGAGCTTCAGCAAATAAGTTCCGATGGCGATCGCACTAACCTTTGCTCCATTGCCAACTCGCAAATTTGACTCCCCTCTGACGAGTCTTCTTCTATTCCTTAGCCCCTGTATGTCATTACATATATGTGAGCCACACCCAGTATCCAATACCCAAGTGTCTAAGGAAATAGAATGACAATCAATAACGAAGATACCTGAAGAGGATGGGGCATCGGATGCCTTCTTCTTCTTCATGGACTCAAGATAAATCTTGCAGTTTCTTCGCTAGTGGCCTTCCTTGACACAGTGATGGCAAGTGCCCTTTTGTGCTGGTTCTGCCTTCTTTGCCTTCTTGTTCTTCCCTTTCTTCTGTTTTTTTGCCTTCCTCTTAGAACCTTTCTTTGAGGAATTAACTAACAGAACTGCCTTCTCCTCATGCTTCACAGAAGGCTCCACAGTCTTCAGCATATTGAGGAGCTCAGGAATAGTGGATTCTAATTTGTTCATCCGATAGTTCATCACAAATTGTGAGAAACTCTTGGGCAAACAATGCAGAATTAAGTCAATACTTAATTCGTGATCCATCACAAACCTGAGAGTAGCTAGCTGCTCGATGTACCCATTCATCTTTAGCACAAACTGCACTACAGACGAACCTTCTTGCATCTTCATGGTGAATAGGAGCCTAGAGACTTCGAACCTTTCAGATCTAGCTTGCTCATCAAACAACTCATGAAGATGGAAGACCATAGTATTAGCATCCATATGCTCATGCTGCTTTTGCAGCTCAGGTACCATCGCCGCTAGCATGATGCAACTCGCCAGCTCAGAATCTGCCACATGCTTCTGATAGACCAAAATTTGGTCTGGAGTTGCATCGTCCTTAGGACTGTTGGGAAGAGGCTCTTCAAGGACATATGCTAGCTTTTCCGCCTTGAGAATAATTCTCAGGTTTCTAAGCTAGTCCAGGAAGTTTGGCCCAGTCAGTTTGTTTGAATCCAAAATAGTGCGCAAATTCAAAGACGTCATGATCAATCGATTGACCTAGAAATACAAAATGAGCATATATGACAAAATGATTTTAAAATGCATCAATATACATTTATAAATCCCATTCATTTTTTGAATTTCAAAAACCCCAAAATCACTTCGGGAGATCGTAGGTCCATCTCCGAATGGGCTGATATCCATCATAGATATGAACAACCTTGGAGAGAGTCCAACAAAGCCATTCATAACTACGACGGTAGGTATCAATTATACCGATTGCATATCACGTATATGCAACTATCACAATGTGCTATCAACTAATTGAATGTTCACACATACATCGGGTTGTTAACACATTAACAAGTATGCATCATATGCATAGCACCCAACTTCACCTCCCTTTACATCGACCTTGGAGAGAGTCCAACAAGCCGATGCTCCAGGTAAAAGCCAACCCATTAATCGAGAAATAGTTTTAATATGATTAGAGCGCATTCAACTAACTAGCCCGGTTTGGAGAGAGTCCAACAACCAAAGCTAACGATTGACCTCTGACTCTTACCATATTAGTATTAAACTATTCCATGGTTTGAACATGTTCGGATTCGAGCCGGGCTTGGAGAGAGTCCAACAACCCAAACAAGAAACGGAACTCTGGTTCTAACCATATTAATGGAAGGTGTAGGCTTTAATATTGTGTATGGGTTTTTATGTCTCATCCTCTTCGCATGCAAATAACTATTATCTACATGGCATGACATACATGACATACATCTACATCTCACGACACGCATGACATTATGATATGCATCTAATGCAATTACATGACATACAATTATGTCATGTACATAATTTCCTTATATGTCATAACTATTTATGGAAATAAAATATGTTTAAGATTTGATTCTCCAAATCAAATCATGATTAAATTAGGAAACAAATTTCCAAATCTAATCACATATTTTATTTGTGGAAATAGTTGATTAAGGAAAGTAAATTTAGGAAACCAATTTCCTAAATCATCAAAACTACTTATGGAAATAAAATATTTTAAGATTTGATTTCCCAAATCAAATCAAGATTAAATTAGGAAACAAATTTCCAAAATCTAATCTAATATTTTATTTATGAAAATATTAATTTCCATAAATACTTCCAACTTTCCAAAAGTGGAAGATTTCCATAAATACTTCTAGACTTTCCAAAATTAAAAAATTTCCATAAACACTTCTAACTTTCCAAAAGTAGAAAATTTCCAGAAATATTATTATGACTATCGCAAAACCATTTTACAATTATGTCGAAACATAACCTGGGCTCTGATACCACTGTTGGGTTTCCGGCACCGCGGCGAGTGTGTGTTCGAACATGTTTCGTAAACATGTGCACAGCGGAAGAAACAAAAATAATAAATCTACATTTATTACAACACACACATCACACGCATGCATAGTACAACATGTGTAGACATAACCGTAAATTTAAATTTTGCAATAAAAGGAAATTTAACTACGTATACCTTACGTATCACGTGTAGCGGGAACGACATCAACCGGAATGATCCTTCCTAGAATCGTCTCTATCCGTATCCACGCCGAGTATCTTCGGGATGATTTCGCTAAGTCACGAGCCTCATCTTCGTACGGGTTACTAGCCTCGTGTTGAAGACGATGTGATCGAGAGAAGATCACGATCTGAATCCAAATTCGGATCCAAAGACAAGTCCTCAAAAACTCGCTTCTCCGGAGAGGTATTCGTCAACCGTTTGACGAATCTTTCGTCCTCCACCTATGAGGATTACCAAAGATCGAATCCCTGGCAAGGCTACCGCTGTCAGAGCTCCAAACATCATCCAAACGACGCTCCGATGAGAGGGAAACAAGCTTTCCAAAAAACTGGACAGCTTTGGTGGAGGAGTAGGGGCCAGCCAAAAGGAAAGGTGGAAGCTCACCTTATTACCGAACCCAAGGGAGATCACTGGAGCTCCTCCGGCAGTAGCTCGACGCCAGCAAGAGGAAAGGTCAGCACCTTCTGGACGCCGGCAAGGGAGCTTGGTGGTGGGCGGCGGCAAGGGGAGGTGTTGGCGCTGAAATCTCCAAGGAGATAAGGTGGGCGGCAACTTAGGTTAGGGTTTTGAGTTAGGGCTTAACAAACCCATAAGCCCTCTTTTATAGAGAACTAATTCTCTTAATGGTTATTGGATCATAACCATAAGGCCCATTAACCCTCTCTATTAATATAAGTTAAAATAAACCAAACCATGATGGTTTATTTTAAGTTAAAACGAACCGAACCAACTTTGGTTCATTCGTTTAAAATAAACCAAACCCTTTGGTTTATTCTCCTCCATTGGATTAGAACCGAACCATTTTGGTTCATCCATTATGTCTTCACAAGACACGGCCCATCCACACTTCCATTGCGACTGAAACGATTTCATGCTCGCTTCTTGTTTGGTCCAACCAAACCTAGTTTCTCTCGGTCTGAGAATCTCATTCTCAAGCTCGTTTTAAATCCTTCGGATTACGCTCGTTGTGCGTGTGACCAAATAGGTTCTCGGTTTATGTTGGCTATCTATAATTAACCATTAATTATAGAACGATCATGAGTGGCACCTAGTAGTACATCATGATCCCTAATTAACCGAAAAGATCAATGATTGATCGTAACTATTTCAAACCCTTCAACATCGAATGAATCGTGCCTCATTCCCTTCACTCATCTTATACCCACTTGGTTCGTGACATGGTCTATAGTGATCCCACTAGGCCGACTCACACCTAGCCCAAGTATCATTTCGTCGCCTACGGATTCTAGTTCACGCACATGTATCGAAGAGTACCTTACTCTAAACATGTAATGCTTTGGCCAAAGACTTTAGTAACAATCCGACGAGAGGCCATGGGTATACATCTCCTCGCAAGGAGTGGTGAATCCTTTATAGGCTATTCAAACACCTTCGATCACTTCGACTTATACCCAATAATCCCGGGTCCACATCTCCTTAGAGATGCTTACTTAAGATGTCAAAGCATAAGTCTCCATGATCAAGATGACTTGAATACTGCAAGTCAAAGGAACATCGCACTTAAGCTACAGTAAGAACTTCATTGACATATCTATATATGCAGAGAACCATATGAAGTCTTATGACTGGTCACTCCAATGAACTAGTTACCATAACTAGCATCCACGATTAACTCCAGATATCACAATGTCTCCAGCCAGTGAGAATCAGCTGCTTGGATACACCAAGGAGTATACCTCGTGCTAGTCTCGACAAAATTGATGGTGTCCAAATCCATCAATTCATCGACTAGGGATAATTCTGATACATCACAATTACACATGTAGAGATACTCACTAGTTGTGATCCAATCATAAATTCTCTCATACTGTGAATTGTATCGTGGACATTCAGTAAATGAGTTTAAGATCCAATCAAATACATGAAAACATGTATACTCAAATAGTGAATCTTTATTTATCATATAAATATTTCATACATAAGGCGATTGCCTTAGGACATTTCTCATATATTACTAACAAAAATGTCTTGACAGTCGACTGCTCGTTAGAGCAAGATGATGCGATCGGCCGCCATGGATGGCGATGATGATGGTTTAGTCGCGAGAGAATGTATCGCTCCGTAGTCGACCGACGATCGGCTATATGGCGATCACGATCGCCAATGTTGGTAGTCGACTGGTGAGAGTCCTATTGGAACTTTTCCACCGTGGATCTAGCTGTTGTCTCACGATAACAGTGGCATCAGTTGACTGGTGACTTATGGCAATCGACTGATCAGCTAAAATCTAGCCCGATGCAGGTTAAAAGGGAGTTGTTCATGGAGATTCCAGCATTGGTTCTTTGGGAGCTTTGGTGAGGAAATTTGAAGGAGAATTGCAAGTGCATTTCAGGGCCCTTCAAGCTCATCCAAGCAACCGACAAACAAGCGCTCAAAACCCTTGTTTGTAAAGTGTTCTTTACATCTTCACTTGTATTTGCTTGTTTACTTTGCATTACTTATTGTAATCACTTGTAAGAGGTTTCTCTACCTTCGACGTGTTGTCGAGAAAGACTTTATTTCTTAGTGGTGTTTGCGGCATTGCTAGAGCTCTTTAGAGCTCAATCCGTGGAGTAGGAATCGTTCGGTTTCGAACCACGTTACATAGTTGTGTTTGCATGTTTGTCTATTTCGTTATTACTTTATTTCTATTTCCGGTGTGCGCTAATGAGATTTGTAGACAAACACAATCGAATTCTATCACATAACGAATCGATGCTATTCACCCCCCCCCCCCTCTTGTGATCAACATTTCCTCTACAAGACTTAGGTCTAGGCTACGGGTGGTCTAGAAAATATGGGGGCACCATACTTGGGGTAAAACCTCATGTTTGAGGTGTATCAGTCGATTGGGACCTATGGGCAGTCGACTGGTGTGAGTCAACTAGGGTTTGACTATGAGAATTGGCCTAGCAGTCGACTGCCAACCTTTGGCAATCGACTGCTGGTCTGAGCAGTCAACTGATCTGGTGATCATTCGACTGATGCTCGGGATCTCGGGCACAGAAGGTTCTCCAGTCGAGTGATCGACCCGACCACTCGACTGATTGAGCCATCAGTCGACTGATGGATATGATCAGTCGACTGATGGTTTATCCATTGGATTTTTCTAGCGTGGATCGAGCCGTTGTCTCACGACAACAGTGTCACCAGTCGACTGATGGTCCCGAGCAGTCGACTGATAGGTGAAATCCAGCCCAAGCAACATCTTTAAATGGAGCTCGTGGAGGGAGGATTCACTAGCAGTTATTGAGGAGTTTTGGGGCGATTTGCTACTATAAATCAGGGTCTCCAAGTGCAATTCAAGCAACCACAAAGAAAGCATCCAAGTTCACAATTGTAAAGTGTTTCTTTACTTGTATTTGTGTAGTTCACTTGTATTAGCTTGTATTTGTATTCATTACTATTGTAATACATTGTACGAGGTTTCTCCACCTCCAAATTGTTGTCGAGAAGGAGTTTATTTGATTAGTGGTGTTGTACGCATCGCTAGAGCTCGTTTGAGCTCGATCCGTGGAGTAAGAACCATTCGGTTCCGAACCACATTATATTTTGTGTTGTGTATTGTGTTGTCGTCTTTTATTATTGCATTTTATATTTTTGCTGTGCTAACAAGCTTTGTAGAGATGAACACGATCCAATTCCATCGACAACGCTATTCACCCCCCTCTAGCGGGTGCATCATTCCTAACAATTGGTATCAGAGCGAGGTCGCTCTTCTACATACTAACAACCAAGAGAGCACCGCTAGAGGGCAAGAAGATGGAGTTTGAAGAATAACTAGGATGGGACATCAACACCCCGGTCCCGTATGCACTTTATGGACGAGAAGGATTCAACTCATGGAAGAGAAGAATTGAAGACTTCATCATGATGAGAGATTTTGAGGAATGGTCCATTTTGATGGAAGGATTTGAATATACAAAAGGACCAAAGGGAGGATTCCTCAAGAGGAAGAGATGGAGTAAGGAACAACTCCAAAGATTCGAGAAAAACAAGAAGGTAATCAAATTTATTTTTGATTTGATTCCTAATGACATCTTGTGTAGCCTAGGGGATTGCATGGATGCCAAGGAGCTTTGGAGAGAATTGGTAAGATTCTATGAAAACCCATCACTGGCTCAAGAAGAGGAGGCCGAAGATAAATCCTCATCTTCACAAGCAAGTGAGGATTCGGAAGTGGATAGGGAATCAACATTCGGATCCCGATCGGAAGAGGAAGAAGAGGTGGAATTGGAAGAAGCCTCCACCTCTAGGATTGAGGGGAAGGAGATTAGACCTTCCACTCCGGAGCATCAAGAAGAGCCTTCCACATCCGGTCAAGATGAAGAAGCTCATACTCCAGCACCTACCACCACCCTAGGTAACTCAAACATATCAATTCGTAATAAAAATTATATCATATATTTTGAGTGTAGGGAATCCGGACACTACAAGAGTAAGTGTCCTAAAAGGGTCAAGAAGACTCCACTGGCTCAAAAGGTCAAGGATGACGGTCCCCCAACAATCAAAAGTAAGGAGCAAGTGATTTGCTTCAAATGCCGACAACCGGGTCATTACCGGAGTTAATGCCCTAAGGGGAAGAAAAAGGTCCAAGAAGGAGCATCACAAGTAGGGGGAGCCTTAAAAGCTAACCCTAAGGTATATTTCAACAATGCTCATTCTTTAAGTTTTAGTCAAAAGCATGCTAGGAGTTATGTTAATAATGTTGCTATTAATCATGAAAAGCATGCTAGGAATAACAAATATTTTTATCTAGGTGCTAAGATTGTAAACATTTCAAATAAGGAGAAATTTGAAACTAATATCCCTAGAAAAACCTTACCTAGGGAATCTATTAGAAAAATTGAATACCACCTAGTTTTTAACTCCAAATGGACTAGGTATATGCCTAGGAAGAACCATACCCAAAGATTAAATCAAAATTAAAAAATTGGACAATTAGAGTTGGAAAATCAAGCCTTGAGATCAAGGCTTGAGAAACTTGAAAAGACCCTTACAAAAATGACAAATCAAATGCAAAGGTCAAATGGTCAAACTCTAGGGTCTAGAAGTCAAAGTCAAAACCTAGGTTTTAGAAGACCTAGAAATCAAGAACCATCCAAAGGCAAGCTTAAGCCCAAAAAGATCTATCACAATGTTCCATTTGATTATGGAACTCAAATTAGGTCTAGGAAAATCAAGGTCAATAGGGAAGTCATCCCTAAGGTTGACCAAGGTGTGTGTCTAGTGGCTAGGGTTTCAAGGAAACCTAGGGAATCCACTAAGAAGGTTACAAGGGGAGTTACCCCTAGAGTTAACCTAGGCAAGACCCAAGTGACCAAGGCTACCAAGCCTAGAAGGGTTATTAGGAGGGTAGCTAGGGAAGTTATCCCTAGTGAATACCTAGTTAACCCAAGGAGCTCCAATAGGTATTGGGTTCCTAGGAGCGTGATCGATTCACGCTAAATGGGTTTAGGTGTGTCAACCTTGAATGGATGAGTAGTTAATCTAACCATGGTAAAGGTGGCACTTTAGGTTATTTTCAAGGTTATGGATACCTTAGAAATATGTTTGAATTATAATCCTAAAAGATTTTAAGATGTGCCAATATATTTTTTTTTTGGACTATGAAAAATCAATCAGATTGGCACAATTTAGGTTTAGAGGTCTTAGTATGTCATTTTGGGCTTTTGACACACTTTGGGAATAATTGATAATATGGAAAAATGAGATTAATTATAACAAATGACAACTAATATTAAAATTTAGGTATTATTATACCTATATATTTTATTTTCCATGTTTTTTTTTGCCATATAATATGTCATGACATCATATGTATTTTTAATTATCTAATATGTCATGATCATGCTTAGGGTTAAGGTTTAATGTCATGTGTTTTTAGTTTTATATCATATGACATGACATCATGATTATGAGCATATGTTTATCTATATCATCATTAATGTCATAATCATTCATGCATTTAATTTGATTAAAATTGATTTAAGAACTATGACATGACTTGAAGTCCATGTATAAGGGAATCAAGTAGGGTTGCCCTAGAAAATGCATAAAACTCTAGATTAGGATGAACAAAACTCACATCTCACATCACATTGACATGTATGTATTTTATACACCCTAGATACATGTGAGATGCTGAGATATGAGTTAAATTCAAGGTGCATAGTTTTTGCATCTACATGAACTAAAACTCATCTTATATCATTTGTGGATCATTGGGAAAGTTTATGTTCAAGCCATGTACATTAAGCCCAAAGAATATGATCCAATATAAGGTTTTGAAAATATTTTAAAATCATTTTGAAAAACCTTGGTTAAGTCTATCTTTTGATAGCAATCACCATTGATGAAGTTGATACAAAGTGAGCTTAAACATTGAAGTTTTTCTTCACTTTTGAACTTTGTATCAATTTCGCTATTTTATGGGTAAAATATTTTTCAAATATTTTTCACCCATTGTATTGGTCATAAGTATTATACATATGAAGTTTCATGATTTTTCGAATTACGTATAATTATTTATGCATTTCTGAAATTCATTTCTAATAACTGAAAATCGAATTTTTCAGTTATCAGTCGACTGCCCTTCTGAAATTCATTTCTAATAATTATTTATGCATTTCTGAAATTCATTTCTAATAACTGAAAACCTTAACTTTGATGGTTTAGAGTTCTTATTGACTTAAGGACTTCCCAAGGACATTGTTGGTGCAATGGTCAAGGGGGAGCAAGCCTTTAGGGGGAGGTATCCATCATGAAATGATGGATGTTATTTTTCCTCATGAGGGGGAGAAATGGGAATGTGAGTACCCAATTTGGAAATTGGGAGAGTTTATAGGAGTACCTCTCTTTAGTGATATGAGACTTATCACTGAGAAGATTGTAGACATCCTAGATATTTTTGGACAAGGGGGAGATTATAAGTTCTCATTGGATATGAGATATTGACCTCATTAGGTGAACCTTTTTGATGTATGTCAAAAAGGGGGAGAAAGTAAAATTACCAATTTGAGAAATTGTAAGGGAATTTGAGTTAGGGGCCTAACTCAAGGTTATTTTTGTCAAACATCAAAAAGGGGGAGATTGTTGGTGCAATCAACCTAGGTCACGATTGACCAGACTCGAGTTTGACTCGAGTAGTGTTTTGATGTTTGACATTGATGTCTGACATGTGTTGGGGAGATTGGCACAATCGACCCAGGTCATACTTGATGTTTGATGATGGTTTGATCATTGTTATGGAAAGTCCGAGCATGGGTCTTGGCATGGAAAGTCCAACATGGATTGGCAAGGAAAAGTTCAAGCTTGAGTCTTGGCACATGGAAATTCCAAGAGGAATATTGGCGGCGTAAAGTCCAAGCGGGAGTCTTGGTAGCATAGTCCAATGGTTGGCGGCGTAAAGTCCAAGCGGAGTCTTGGCAGCGTAAGTCCAATGTGCCTTGGCGGTGTAGACACCGTTTGCATGACAATACCAATGGAAGCAGCTAAAGGCTAGCATATGGATGAACAAGTCATGGATGACTTGGAGGGGATCCGATAGACACGAGGATGACGGAGGTGGTTAGAAGGCTTAGGTCTAGGCTACGGGTGGTCTAGCAAGTATAGGGGCACCATACTTGGGGTAAAATCTCATATTTGAGGTGTATCAGTCGATTGGGACCTATGGGTAGTCGACTGGTGTGAGTCAACTAGGGTTTGACTACGGAATTCTAGCGATCATTCGGCCTTTGCCACGATCGCTAGTTTGAGCAATCGATCGATCCGTGATCACGATGATGTGTTAGGACCTGTGCACCTGCTAGAGGGGGGGTGAATAGTGCGTGCTCGTACGTTGATGGAAATCGTTCGCGTGTTTGTCTACAATTTTCGTTAGCGCAGCGGAAACAAAGATAATAAACCAATAACGAAAACACAAACGCAAGGATATAATGTGGTTCGGAAACGAACGGTTCCTACTCCACGGATTGAGCTCTAAAGAGCTCTAGTGATGCACACGCACTCACTAATCAAAACTAACTCCTTCTCGACACAAGTCGGAGGTGGAGAAACCTCTTACAATTGTTTACAACAATAAACAAATAGATACAAGTAAATACGATAATGAAATACAAATGTAAGTAAAGTAAAAACACTTTACAAGAGATTTTGATTTGCTTGATCTTTGATTTCCTTAAACTAGCTTTGAAGGACTGGAAAGCACCAACTTTCCCCTTTAATTTCACCCAAGAAAATCGCTGCAAAAACCCTCCTTCCGAGATGCCTTTATATCCTACGTCGGGCTAGATTTCTGCCGATCAGTCGACTGCCATAAGTCACCAATCGACTGATGTCACTGTTGTCGTGAGACAACGGGTCGATCCACGCTGGAAAAACTCCAACGGATCTTTTGGCAGTCAACTGCCAGCAGCGTAGTCGACTACCCAGTCGGCTACGAAGCATTCTGTGCTCACGGCTGAACTAGCGATCGCCATCCTCGACAATGACTTATCAACATCGATCGCCAAAGCAATTTCGGCTCTAAAATGGCAATAACTCTAGTCGACTCAGACCATAATGTAAATGAGATTTTAACCCAAGTATGGTTCCCCCATACTTGCAAGACCACCCTTAGCCTAGACCTAAGCCTTCTAGCCATCTCCATCAGCCTCACGCCTCTCGGATCCCTCCAAGTCATCCATGACTTGTTCATCCATCACGCTAGCCTTCAGGTGCTTCCATCGGCTATGTCATGCTAACGGTGTCTACACCGCCAAGGCACATTGGACTTACGCTGCCAAGACTCCGCTTGGACTTTACGCCGCCAACCATTGGACTTATGCTGCCAAGACCCATGCTTGGGCTTTTCATGCCAAGTACCCATGACTTGAACTTTACCTTGCCAAGACCCATGCTTGGACTTTCCCATAATCACATGGTCAACCCTAGTCAACCATCAAAGTCTCCCTCGAGTCAAACTCGAGTCTGGTCAATTATAACCTGGGTCGATTGTATAAACAATCTCCCCAAAATATTAACCGACATCAATGTCAAACATACTATGTCAAACCACTTTGTCAAACATCAAAACATCACTCGAGTCAAACTCGAGTCTGGTCAATCGTGACTTGAGCCGATTGCACCAACAATCTCCCCCTTTTTTATGTTTGATAAAACAAACCTTGAGTTAGGCCCCTAACTCAAATTCCCTTACCAATTTTCCAAATTGGTAATTTAACCTTCTTCCCCTTTTTGACATACATCAAAAAGGTTATCTCTCCAAGGAGGTCAATGTCTCATGTCCCAATGAGATCTTACAATCTCCCCCTTGATCCAAAAATACCTAGGATGTCTACCATCTTCCTAGTGATAAGTCTCATATCACTCAAGAGAGGCAATCCTATACTCTCTCCCAATTTCCAAATTGGGTTTCCCAAAATCCCATCAATTTTTCCAATTGATAACATTCTTCCCATAACTTCTCCCCTTCAAGAAGAAAAACACATCCATCATCCCAAGATGGATAACTCCCCCTAAAGGCTTGCTCTTCCCTTGACCATTGCACCAACAATGTCCTTGGGAAGTCCCTAAGCCAATAGGAACTCTAAACCATCAAAATTAAGGCTCAAAGTTCAAACATGAACTCTTCCACCCTTAATTTTGATACTTTGACCTAACACCTCTCCAAATCCATATCCAATGAATGTTTACCCTTTATAATGCTTTCCAAAGCATATCATAGGGTTAGAAGTAGTTAGAAACCTTTACCATGGCTGAAAATGGGCTAAACAACCTTGTTTTTCCCAAAATCAACTTAGCGATCATTGATCACTCACATCACCGATTGCCACCAAGGCGTAATGATCGATAATCAAATTTCCGAATTTCAGTTATCAGAGTTGAATTTCAAAAAATCATAAGTAATTATACGTATATCGAAAAATCACGAAATTTGATACGTATATTACTTATAGTCAATACAATGGGTGAAAAATATTTGAAAATTATTTTACCCATAAAATATCGAAATTGATACAGAATCCAAAAGTGAAGAAAAACCTCAATGTTTTAGCTCTCTTTGTATCAACCTCATCAATGGTGATTGCTATCAAAAGATAGGCTTCACCAAGGTTTTCTAAATTGATTTTAAAATGTTTTTGAAAACCTATATTTTGGATCATATTCCTTTGGCTCTATGTACATGACTTGTACACAAGCTTTCCCAATGATCCACAATTGAAATAAGATGAGTTTTAGTTCATCTAGATGCAAAAACTATGCACCTTGAACTCAACTCATATCCTAGCATCTCACATGTATCTAGGGTGTATAAATACACATACATGTCAATGTAATGTGAGATGTGGGTTTTGTTCTCCATAATCTAGGGTTTCATGTATTTTCTAAGGCAACTCTACTTGATTCCCTTATAAATGGGACTCCAAGTCATGTCATTGTCCTTAAATCAATTTTAGTCAATTTAAATGCATGAAATGATCATGGCATAATGATAGCAATAATTAAGGCATGGCCAATGATCATGATGTCATGGCATAATATGAAATCTAAAAACACATGACATTAATCCTTAATTCTAAACATGATCATGACATATTAAATAATTTAAAATAGATATGATGTCATGGCATGTCATATGGCAATCAAGGCATGGCAAATAAAAAGTATAGGTATAATAATACCTAAATTTTAATATTAATTGTCATTTCATATAATTAAATATATTTTGCCATATTATTACTTTTCTCCCTAGTGTGCCAAAAACCCAAAATGGCACACTAACCTCTAAACCTAAATTGTGCCAAATTGATCATTTTATCAAACTTCTCAAATAATATTGGCACATCCTAAAATCTTTTAGGATTAAAGCTCAAATGTATTTCCAAGGTAACCATAACCTTGAAAATAACCTAAAGTGTCACCTTTATCATGGTTGAGTTAACTACCCACCCAATCAAGGTTGACACACCCTAAACCCATTTAGCGTGAATCTATCACGCTCTTAGGAACCCAAAACCTATTTGAGCTCCTAGGGTTTACTAGGTATTCCTTAGGGATGACCTCCCTAGATACCCTTCTAATGACCCTCCTAGGCTTAGAAGCCTTGGTCATTGTGGTCTTGCCATGGTTAACCTTAGGGATTGCCTCCCTAATAATCTTCTTAGTAGTCACCCTAGGTTTCCTAGAAACCCTAGCCACTAGGCACTTACCATGGTTACTCTTAGGGATAACTTCCCTAGTAACCTTGGTCTTCCTAGACCTAGTTAGAGTTCCATAATCTAATGGAACACTATGATAAGCCACCTTAGGCTTAGGTTTGTGACCCAAACCTTGCTTGCCCTTGGTTGACTTTTGACTCATAGGTCCTAGGTGTTGACTTTGACTTTTGGACCTAGACTTTTGATCACTTGACCCTTTAAATTGATTTTGCATAATTTTAAGGGTCTTCTCAAGTTTTTTAAGTCTTGATCTCAAGGCTTGGTTTTCTAATTCTAATTGCCCAATTTTAGAATTTTGATTTAATCCTTGGGCATGGTTCTTCCTAGGCATATGCCTAGTCCATTTAGGGTTAAAACCTAGGTGCTCTTGTATTTTCCTAATAGATTCTCTATGTATGACATTTTTAGGGACATTAGTCCCAAATTTTTCTTTCTTTGAAAAGTAGACATTCTTAGCTCCTAGACACAATTTTTTATTTCTAGCATGCTCTTTATGATAGATAGCAAGATTGCTAAAATTGTTTCTAGCATGCTTTTTGACATTATTTGAATAAGTAGCTTTATTTAAAAATACCTTAGGGTTAGCTTTGGAAGCTCCCTCTACTTGTGTAGCTCCTTCTTGCCCCTTCTTCTTCCCTCTTGGGCATTGACTCCGGTAATGTCCCGGTAGCCGGCATTTGTGTTGGAATGAATACTGAAAGCCTAGCTCTTTTTGTATGAATATTTTATTTTGAAATAAGAATCACATGATCATTGTTTGCACTTTATATATTTATTATATGTGTGCATATTGTCTAATATTTTACATTGTAGATAACATGGTGTTTGGTGTGGCACAGAAGATCATGTTATCAGTTCCTTGTAAAATATAAGTAGAGGCTCACAACCAAGATGGTTTTGGACAAACCATTGGCATGGTTGTAGTGTATCTTGGTATTGTTTTGTCTTGAACATACAGTTACATTGGTACACTTAGGTGTATTGAGCAGGACCGACATAGAGGTGATTCAATTCAGTACTGACTACATAATTGAATCGGACCTCGGATATTATATTGTACATGCTCTTAATCCCGATATAATAACGGGCACATGTACTTAGTATTTATTTCTTTGATTTACCAGTGGGTGAGATTTAGATGGATTAAATCAATATGCCCGGTAAGTTGGGAAATAATATTATTTACATGGTGTGCCGTTGATTATAGGAAACTGTGTCCGATATATTAGGTTGATGATGTCCCCTTGAGGAGCTCATAAGGTTCATCATATAAACCCAGCTGGTTGACTTAGTCAACATAATGATAAGGTTGAGTGGTACTACTCGAGGAATTAGATGTTAATTAATTGATGGTCAGTAAATCAATTAATTGACGGACATTCGATATCTTAAACATGGGGAGATGAATGTACAAATAATATATGGAGCCCATATTAATTTATGGGGGTTGGTGAGGTAGTTCAATGATGATCCTCTAGTGGAATGGAACATCATTGATGGATCAAGTTTGTGTTGTTCCGATCCATCGGGTGGCCAAGATCCAACTCCTCCTTATGGTCCCTATCGTAGCCTAATATAATCCTTGTGAAGTCTAGATCCAAGAATGTAAAACAAAACCTAGAACCAATGGTTGAGATTAAATCCCTAGATCCGATGGTTAGGATGAAACCCTAGAACCAACGGTTGGGATTAAATCCCTAGATCCGATGGTTAGGATGAATCCCTAGAATCGACGGTTGAGATTAAATCCCTAGATCCGACGGTTGGGATAAAACCCTAGATCCGATGGTTGGGATGAAACCCTAGATCCGACGGTTGGGATGAAATCCTAGATCCGACGGTTGGGATGAAACCCTAGATCCGACGGTTGGGATAAAACCCTAGATCCGACGGTGGAGATTAAATCCCTAGATCCGATGGTTAGGATGAAACCCTAGAACCTACGGTTGGGATTAAATTCCTAGATCCGATGGTTAGGATGAATCCCTAGAATCGACGGTTGGGATTAAATCCCTAGATCCGACGGTTGGGATAAAACCCTAGATCCGACGGTTGGGATGAAACCCTAGATCCGACGGTTGAGATGAAATCCTAGATCTGACAGTTGGGATGAAACCCTAGATCTGACGGTTGGGATAAAATCCTAGATCCAACGGTGGAGATTAAATCCCTAGATCCGACGGTGGAGATTAAAGGAGGCTTAAGCCCAATTCTATAAATAGGGGGCTTAGGCTTGGGCGGCAAGAATATGATTTGATAGAGAATTAGGGTTTGGCTCTTCCACAAGTGGGCGGCTAGGGTTTGGGAGCTAGGGTTTTCATTTTGGGCGGCAACCTCCTTCCTCCAAGAAGTTGCCGGCGCCCAACCTTCTTCCATCTAGACTTGGTCGGCGCCCATTCTCAAGGCCTCTCTCTTATTCCTTGGCTGGCGGGTCTCCTTCCATTGGTGGCCGGTGCTCTTCCTCCTCCCTTTCTCCTTGGTGGCCGGCGGCAACCCCTCTTCAAGTTGGCCGGCGCTTCATCCACTTGCTCCTTGGCCGGCGGTTGCACCAAATTCCCTAATTTGGTGGCCGGTTCTAGAAAGGATAGGTATTTGTTGGTTCTTCTCTTTGTTCGCAACGGACAAGGAAGGGAAGAACGTGATCTAGAAGGCTTCTACTCGTGGAGGATCTTCGTCCACACGTCGTCTACGAGAAGGATAGGACATACGGTAGAAGATCGTAAGGTATAAAGTTTTATAACTTTATTTTCAGATATGAGAATGTTCTTTTAATTGTTGATTATACAATTATGCATATGTATATATTTTGTATAATCATGGACCCCGAAGACAAACACAAAAACCGGCGATCCGTTCGTCGTCTCTTCCACGGCTAACCAACTAGAAGAGTTGTCTTGCTTGAACAACTAGTTTGTTCAAGCGATCGCTCAAGTTGTTAGCACGACGACGAATTGGTTGTGCTAAGGAAACTCATCCCATCCGGATTAATTCTTTCATTAGTGAAAATTTTAATCCGGGGACATGGGAGCCAATGAGCCTCAGAAGCAACTCCCAACAAGTGGTATCAGAGCCACGGTTTCCAGTTTTGTGTGTTTAGGATTCAGTTAATTTTTATGCACTTATTCATATATTATATGTGCCGGATAATAGTAGGATATGCATAGTTTAACTCTTTGGTTGCAGGCATAAGATCCGACTATTATGGCCATGTGTGTGTATGTGAATGGATGTGTGTAAATTTTTATTATTTGAATCCTCGGGTTTGACGAGGCTAGATTAGTATTTAATTTTTGTAATTAAATACGGCATTGTTTAGCCGCTCATTTTAGTTTACTTTCGATCTAGATTATTTGTACACTCCTTCGTGGAGTATAGGATCGATGGATGTAAATAAAATGATTCATCTCGGCTCAGATATCTTTGGTGACTTGCGCACGGGAAAAGGTGGAGCGAACGAGGTGGCGACACGACGGGATACATATTGGAGGACAATGCCATAATAGTTGGAAAAATTCTGTTTTTTTTCCATATTTATTGCTTATTTGTTTTATATGCATGTTGTGTATGTTTTAAAATTCCTCATTTTCAATTAACTAAGTGGGAGAGGAACATTTTAATTAATTCCCGCGGCCTCCATTACAATTTGACGTGTGATGCAACAAACTTGTGTGTTGGCTCTGAGTATCTTCCTCCCTGAGGGCAGGTTTGTTTTGCGGATCACTAGATCAATAATGGTTATAAAATTATCTAGAAACACATGTGTACTTCCACAGCGGTAAGGCACATAATCCGAAATAATTCCCTTAGTATCGTGTAATGGTGCACACTTAGATGCAAATAAAAGTATCCTCCCCATCGGAGTCACTGCTTTTATTTGTAGGGTCAAAGAGGAACCAACTATTAATTTTATTTGTCAAAAAGTAAGGTTGACAAGATAATAAAATTAATGGGTAAAACCTCCTCTTACAAATGTAGAATTCGTATACGTCCACACAACGTGGCATGCGATATTCTCGGTGATTTGAGGTGTTGGTTGATTTCGGGATTTTATTGTTTTGAGGAATCAATAATATTTGAAATCTAATATTTTGATCATTGTGATTCTTAGGATTTTCAAATGGCTTTCAACCCACTTGCTGTGATTTTAAAAGAAAATAAGCTTACTGGACCAAACTACATTGATTGGAAAAGAAATCTGGATATTGTCTTAACTGCGGAGGAGTACAAATTTGTACTCTTCGAGGTCTGTCCTCCTAAGCCCTCCGATGACTCTGATGAAAAGGAGAAAGAACGTTATAAGAAATGGGTCAAGGCAGATGAGATGGCGCGGTGTTACATTTTGGCATCTATGTCAAATGTGCTACAACATCAGCATCAGGCCATAGCCACAGCTTATGACATGATGTTCAATCTCAAGGAACTTTTCGGACATCAGAGTAGGGCGGCTAGGCAGGAGGCAATGAGAAACTTGATGACGACCACCATGATCGAGGGAACACCCGTTAGGGATCAAGTTCTCAAGATGATGGCTCATCTTAATGAGATGGAAGTCCTAGGAGCTGAGATCGATGGGGAAACCCAGGTCAATATTATTCTCCAGTCTCTGCCTAGGAGTTTTGAGCAGTTCCGCCTCAACTACAACATGAACAAGAGGTTGTATTCGTTGGCGGAGCTTCTGACAGAACTCCAGGTGGCAGAGGGGCTTTTTCGTCAGAGTGCTCAAGCCATGGTCGCTCAGAAGGTTTCTTCCTCTAAACCGAAAGGTAAGAAGAAGAAGAAGCAAGGTGGAGCGAAGAAGGTGGCAGTGGGACCTCAGGCAGGAGTGAAGAAGCCGAAAGGCAAGTGCTTCACTTGCAAGCAGACTGGACATTGGAAGGCAGACTGTCCTCGCCGAAAGAACAAAGGTATATCTTCTTGTTTAGTTGTTGAAACATGTTTAGCGGTGTTATCTACCAGTGTCTGGTGTGTAGATACAGGAGCCACTGATCATGTCTGCAATACTTTGCAGGGGTTCCAGGAAACCCGACGACTAGCTGAGGGAGAGATTACCGTCTTCATGGGCAATGCTTCAAAGGTGGCGGCTATTGCAGTGGGAGACGTTTATTTATCTTTTGATAGGAATAAATTTTTGGTTTTGAGAAATTGTCTTTATGTACCTACTTTTAGAAAGAATTTAATTTCAGTTTCTAAATTGTTTAAGGATGGATATTCTGTTTCTTTTAATGACAAAGTGGTTATAAAAAGGAATAGGGAGATTATCTGTTCTGGTACATTGGTTGGTAATTTATATACTCTAGAACCGAAAATTCCCACGATGCATATAGAAATCAATAACTCATCTTCTAAGTCTAATAAGAGAAAAGAACCTTCGCAAATGAACCAAACATATATTTGGCATCTAAGGTTTGGTCATATTAACCTAAGCAGAATTCAAAGGTTGATAGCTGATGAACCTTTAGATTCATTAGTGGTGGAGGATCTCCCAACCTGCGAATCTTGCTTGGAAGGTAAAATGACCAAGAGGTCTTTCAAGGCCAAGGGGTATAGAGCCAAAGATGTATTAGAATTGGTTCATTCTAATTTGTGCGGTCCTATGTCTATCCAGGCAAGAGGTGGTTTTGAATATTTCGTCTCTTTTATAGACGATTATTCAAGATATGGATACATTTACTTGATGCGCCGCAAGTCTGAATGCTTTGACAGGTTCAAAGAATTCAAGGCTGATGTGGAGAACCGTTAAGGTAAAAGTATCAAGACATTACGATCTGATCGTGGTGGCGAGTACCTCTTGGGAGAGTTTAGGAATTACTTATCAGAGGCTGGGATTCAATCCCAATTGTCTGCACCTGACACACCCCAGCAGAATGGTGTAGCGGAGTGAAGGAATAGGACTCTTATGGAGATGGTCAGATCGATGATGAGTTATTCTGAGTTACCTGTTTCGTTCTGGGGGTATGCACTGGATACGGCAATGTATACTCTGAACTTGGTTCCATCCAAATCAGTACCTTCTACCCCTGTAGAATTGTGGACTGGGCGAAAGCCTAGTCTAAGACATATTCGGATATGGGGGAGTCCAGCACATGTGCTGAAGGCTGATGCTGGTAAGTTGGAACCTCGTACAGAAGTATGCATGTTTGTTGGCTACCCTAAGGGAACGAAAGGTGGTTTGTTTTATAATCCTAGAGATCAGAGGGTGATCGTTAGCACGAACGCCAGATTTCTAGAGGAGGATTATGTAATGAACCACAAGCCCAAGAGTAGGATTGTTCTTGAGTCTCAGCATCACCGGTACAAGAGGAGACACCACAAGTCACTGCACCGCATGTCACAAAGCATACATAGCAGGCACCTCGTCGTAGTGGGAGGGTTGTTAGACAACCCGAGAGATTCATGTTTTTGGGAGAGTCTTCGGACTTAGTCCCTGGTGAACATGAACCGGATCCCTGGACATATGACGAGGCACTCCAAGATCGAGATGCGGTATCTTGGCAAAGTGCGATGAATTCAGAGATAGAATCTATGGATTCTAATCAGGTCTGGGAGCTAGTAGAGCCACCCGATGGTGTAAAAACCATTGGATGCAAGTGGATCTACAAGAGAAAGAGAGGAGTAGACGGGAAGGTTGAGACCTTCAAAGCTAGGCTTGTTGCGAAAGGGTATACTCAGAAAGAGGGTATCGATTATGAGGAGACCTTTTCGCCGGTAGCTATGCTTAAGTCTATCCGGATTCTCTTATCTATAGCTGCTCATATGGATTATGAGATTTGGCAGATGGATGTCAAGACAGCTTTCCTTAACGGAAGTCTTGAGGAGAACATCTATATGTGGCAATCAGAGGGATTCATTGCTAAAGGCAAAGAGCATCTTGTATGTAAGCTTAATCGGTCCATTTATGGATTGAAGCAAGCTTCTAGATCTTGGAACATCCGCTTTGATGAGGTAATCCAGTCATATGGATTTATTCAAAGTACGGATGAGCCTTGTGTATACAAAAGATGTGATGGAAACGTAGTGGTGTTTCTTGTACTATACGTAGATGACATTTTGTTAGTTGACAACATTATCAAAGTGTTATCAGACGTAAGGTATGGTTGTCTAAACAGTTTGACATGAAGGACTTGGGAGAAGTGGGACACATCCTTAGGATCAAAGTTATAAGGGATCGCAAGAAAAGGATGTTGTGCTTATCTCAAGCTTCATACATTGACACTATCCTTGCTCGTTTTAGCATCAAAACAAGTCTCCTATCCCATTTCTTTGTTATTGTAGTAATTACAGACTACTCAGTCTCCTTTTTCATCTAGTATCAAAACAATGCCTCATCCCATCTTGTCTCATTTTTATTCCTAAAAATATCTTTATTTTCTCAGTCGTTGGAGTAGTTATGGGTCGTAGGTACTACAACATAGAAAAAGTAACTTAAAAATAATTATTGTAACTAAAAGATCATATTTGCTACATAGTAATAATCTATTAGTTATTACATGGTAGCAATTACGATCCTATAGATATTAAAAGTTGTAACAGTTATGAATCGTACCTGTTATAATATAATGTTACGATTCTAATATTATAATATAATATTGATCGATGTTGACCAAAAATAAAGTATTTATATTATAACAATTACAGTTCATAATTACTATAATATAGTATTATTGATATTGACCAGCATTGGAGTGTCCAACATTGTAATAGTCATGGTTGCTGTAACGACGATAAAAATAAAATAGTTTTTGGAAAAAAAAAAGAATGAGACGGGATGAAATATTATTTTAATAATAAATAAAAAAAGTGCCTTTTTAATTATTCCAATAAAAAGAGATGTCTTTTTAATTTTTCACCCTATTTGATTTATTATTATTTAAATTTAATGTATTAACAAGTTGGGATGAGTTTGCAGATGTGTGAGTGGTGGCTAAGAGAGAAAAGTATAAATATGTTGATGTGGATATGACCTGACTTATAAGATCCAAATAATTATTAAATGGATGGAATAAGGTTTCGGGAGGGTAGTGCAACTCGAGAGAGGTCGGAGACGAAGACGATTCGGAAAGGGTCTAAGACCGGAGTAGATCGAGTCGGGAGTGAAGATGATTCGGAAAAGATCTAATATCGGAGTACCGAGTCGGGGGCGAATATGACTCAAGAAGGGTCTAAGATCGGAGTAGACTGAGTCGGGGGCGAAGACGATTCGAGAAGGGTTTAAGATCGGAGTAGGCCGAGTCGTGGGCAAAAATGACTCGGGAGCGAAGACCGGAATAGGCCGAATCGGGAGTGAAGACCTAAGTAGACAGAGTCGGGAGCGAAGATGACTTTAGAAGGATCCAACATGAGATATAAAATGAGTTGGATGCAGAAACACTCAGAAGGCGGAGACTATTCAGAATATTCCCTTCTTGTACATAATATGAATTATCCCACAATGGTCTGCTCACATGATGATTCTTATCCACTCGTAGTCCGCCACATAGAGATTCCTAGCAAAGATTATCCCCTAACCACTCAACAGGCACGGTGGCCAGAGGATAATCCCTATTAGTGCAGGAGCACCAGATAATCGAACTTAGATTTTGATTATGATAAAGGTTCAAAGTTAAGCCGTTATTGTTATTTCATGAGTTGTGTTAAGTGTGTAGAAAGTGTTTAAGCTAAGCTGAAGGTCAGTAACACCTGGAGAATCTCGGGACGAGAAACCGTGGTGGTCGGACGACATCAGGAGAACTTCATTAGAGTCGAAGAACCTCGGTGGAGATCGAAAGCTAAGCGACAGGTCAGAAAGGACCAGAGTAAGCACGAGTATGGAGTGATGGTAAGGTTGCATCCTCCATATGGGGACAACCGTAGATGTTGGTGCAGGGGCACCAGATAATCGAACCTAGGTTAAAGTCTTATTGTTATCTCATGAGTTGAACTAAGTGTGCAGGAAATGGTTAAGCTAAGTTGAAGGTCAGCGACACCCGTAGAATCCCGAGTTGGGAAATTGTAGTGGTCGGGTGACACCGGGAGAACTTCGTAGGAGTCAAAGAACCCAGGTGAAGACTAGAAACAAAGTGACAGGTCATAAAGGACCAGAGATAAACACGAGTGCGAAGAGAGATGGTAAGGTTGTGTCCTCTGTACGGGGACGATAGTAGGCGGCGATCCGACTAAGACTTCCAGTGGAAGGTCTAGGTCGAGATCGGACGGTAAGGAACAGTCATATTTACCATATTCCGTGCTAACCTCTTATTGCAGGGAAGTGACCAGGCTGACAGTCGACTGCTGGATATTGGCAGTTGATTGATGTCAGTCGACTGATGGCGACGAATCAGCCTTGTGCGCTAGGTCAAAAAGGATAACATTTGACGCCACCACTTCGCGATAAGATAAGGTGTCACCTCGTGATAAGATCCACAAGTTGAGGATCTGGATCCGAACTTATTCCAAGGCACAAGTTTATAAAAGGAGGAGAGGATTCAAACCCTAGATAATCAATTCTTTGCTCCCAAGTGCTCCAACAACGCTACGCTTCGACGATGACACTATGACGGCAACACGCTGATTACAAGATCTTCATCTCAGATTCATATTCGTCGGTAGTATTAGTTTGTTTCTTATTCAGTTTAAATTGTAATCGGAGTTTTCATCATAATGAGGTGAGGTAGGCTTGTTGCCTCATTCATGAGTTTTTGTCTCTCAGGTTTTGTGATCGTTGTCTTGTTGGGTTTCCGGCACCACGACGAGTGTGTTCAAACATGTTTCGTAAACATGTGCACAGCGGAAGAATTAAAAAATATTAAATCTAATTTATTACAACACACACATCACACGCATGCATAGTATAACATGTGTAGACATAATCATAATTTTAAATTTTGCAATAAAAGAAAATTACTCTAGTTATACCTGATGTATCATGTGCAGTGGGAATGACATGAACCGGAGCGACTCTCGCTAGAATCACCTCTATCCGTATCCATGCCGAGTATCGTCGGGATGACTTCACAAAGCCACGAGCCTCGTCTTCGTAGGAGTCACTAGCCTCGTGTCGAAAACGATGTGATCGAGAGAAGATCACAATCCGAATCAAAATTCGGATTCGAAAATGAGTCCCCAAAACTCACTTCTTCGGAGAGGTAGTCGTCAACCGATTGACAAATCCTTGGTCCTCCACCTATGAGGATTACCGAAGATCGAATCCCCGACAAGGTAGGCAATGTCGGAACTCCAAACGTCATCCAAACAACGCTTCGACACACAAGGAAACAAACTGTCTAGAAAATTGGACAGCTTGGTGGAGGAGTTGCACCGGCCAAAGAGGATGGCCGGCCAACCATTGGTCTCCGGAACCAAGGTTAGTCGTTGGAGGGTCGCCGGAGGAAGGACGACATCAGCTTGGATGCGGGCAGCAGGGTGGACGGCGGCACAAGGGGCTGGTGACGTGGACTGCTTGGGCGGCGGCAAGGAGAAGAGAGGGAGAGGAGAGGAGAAGTTTATTTCCCAAAATAAAACTTAGAGCTCTCCAAAAACCTAACCACGTTTTTATAGAGCTCTTGTTTCTTAACTATTAAGAAAACTTCTTCTTAGAGTTATTGGTTCATAACTAAAACCCATTATGTTGGGTTTCCGGCACCGCGGCGTGTGTGTGTTCGATCATGTTTCGTAAACATGAGCACAGCGGAAGCAATTAAAAATAATAAATCTATATTTATTACAACACACACAACACACGCATGCTATTACAACAAGTGTAGACATAACCGTAAATTAAAATTTGCAATAAAAGGAAATTAAACTACGTTATACCTTCCGTATAACGTGTAGCGGGAACGGCATCAACCGGAACGATCCTCGTAAGAATCGTCTCTATCCGTATCCACGCCGAGCTCCTCGGGATGACTTCGCTAAGTCACGAGCTTCGTCTTCGTACGGGTTACTAGCCTCGTGTTGAAGACGACGTGATCGAGAGATGATCACGATCCGAATCCAAATTCGGATCCTAAAACGAGTTCTCAAAACTCGCTTCTCCGGAGAGGTATTCGTCAACCATTTGACGAATCTTTCGTCCTCCACCTCAGAGGATTACCGGAGATCAAATCCCCGGTAAGTTAGCCGCTGTCGGAGCACTAACCGTCGTCCAAACGACGCTCCGACGAGAGGAGGAGCTGTCCGAAAACTGGACAGCTTGGTGGAGGAGTAGGCGCCGCCAAAACAAGGAGAGAAAAGCCTCACCTTGATGCCAAACCTATAGGAGATCATCGGAGGGTCGCCGGAGGTTCACCTGAAGCTTGGTCGCAACAAGTTGACGGCGGCACAAGTGGTTGGCGGCACAAGACAAGGCTGTGGCGCCAAAACTCCAAGGAGGTGGGCGGCAACTAGCTTTAGGGTTTTGGATGATTAGGGTTTAACAATCCCTTAAGCCCACTTTTATAGAGAACTAATTCTCTTAATGGTTAATGGATCATATCCATAAAGCCCGTTAACCCGCTCCATTAAGATAAGTTAAAATAAACCAAACCATGATGGTTTATTTTAAGTTAAAGCGAACCAACCAACCTTTGGTTCATTCGCTTAATATAAACCAAACCCTTTGGTTTATTCTCATCCATTGGATTAGAACCAAACCATTTTGGTCCATCCATTATGTCTTCATAAGACACCCATCCACGCTTCCATTGCGATCAAACAATTTCATGCTCGCTTATGTTTGGTCCAACCAAACATAGTTTCTCTCCCGAGAATCCCATTCTCAAGCTCGCTTTAAATCCTTTGGATTACACTCGCAGCGTGTGACCAAATAGGTTCTCGGTTTATGTTGGCCGCCTATAATTAACCATTAATTATAGAACGATCATGAGTGGCACCTAGTAGTACATCATGATCCCCAATTAACCAAAAGATCAACTACGATCCGTAACTATTTCAAACCCTTCAAAGAGCTCGAATGAATCGTCCCCATTCCTTCACTCATCTTATACCCACTTGGTTCAGACATGGTCTATTGTGTCTCCTCACTAGGTCGACTACGCCACACCTAGCCCAAGTATCATTTCCTCGTCCTACGGATTCTAGTTACTCCACATGTATCGAAGAGTACCTTACTCTAAACATGTAATGCTTTGGCCAAAGACTTTAGTAACAATCCGACGAGAGGCCATGGGTATACATCTCCTCGCAAGGAGTGGTGAACTTTATAGGCTATTCAAACACCTTCGATCACTCGACTTATACCCAATCATCTCGGTCCACATCTCCTGAGATGTTTGCTTAAGATGTCAAAGCATAAGTCTCCATGATCAAGATGACTTGAATACCGCAAGTCAAAGGAACATCGCACTTAAGCCACAAGAAGAACTTCATTGACATATCTATATATGCAGAGAACCATATGAAGTCTTACTAGGTGGTCACTCCAATGAACTAGTTACCATAACTAGCATCCACGATTAACTCCGACATCACTATGTCTCCACCAAAGGAGAATCACCGCTGGATACACCAAGGAGTATACCTCATGCTAGTCTCGACAGTAATCTGATGGTGTCCAATCCATCAATTCATCGACTAGGATAATTCCGATACATCACAATTACACATGTAGAGATACTCACTAGTTGTGATCCAATCACAAATTCTCTCATGCCGTGAATCGATCGTGACATTCAAGAAATGAGTTTAAGATCCAATCAAATACATAAAACATGTATACTCAAATAGTGAATCTTCATTTATCATATAAATGGTTCATACATAAGGCGATTGCCTTAGGACATCTCTCATATATTACTAACAGATTCCCACTTAGCCTAATGTCAATCGCTACGGTATCCAATACCATAAGCCAACATGACCTCAAACTTACTTTGAGGTAATGCTTTAGTCAAAGGATCCGCTAAGTTCCTTTCAAAGGAAATTTTCTCGATTTGTATTTCGCTCCTATGATGATCTCTCCGATAAGATGATAGCGGCGGCTACATGTTTGGATCATCGATGAGACCACATCAAGTTCAAAGATGAACTTCTTGATCCAAACCGCCTTTGCTTCCTAAAGCCGCAACGATTCTCGCCTTAGTGGCGTAATCCGCTATATGTCAAGCTTGGAACCTTTCCAACTTATTGCGCCCATTCTAGGTGAATACATACCTGCTAAGGCATGGAATCATCCTTGTCTGCCGAGCCGCATCCGTGATACCCACGTATCACCTTGTACCCTTCTCCATATATTAGAACACATCCTTAGTTCTTCTTAAGTACTTAAGGATCATCTTAATACCCAATAATCCATTCCCGATCGATCGTATCCGCCGTGACACTCGTGAGCATACGATACATCGGGCCTCGTATATATCATAGCATACATGATAGATCCTATTGCGGATGCATAGGGAATCTTACTCATGCAAATCCTCTCGTCTTCTGTGCGCGGACACATAGACTTCGAAAGGTGTACCCCATGCCTGATGGGTAGGAAACCTTTCTTGGATTCCGACATGCTAAACCTCTTTAGCACTCGGTCTATATATGTAGACCGAAAGACTACAAACTGCTTCGATCTATCTCTATAGATCTTAATCCCGAGGATGTAGGTTGCTTCTCCGTGTCTTTCATGGAGAATGTCTTGATAACCAAACCTTAACTGATCAGAAGATTGAAACATCGCTTCTATAAGTAATATGTCATCGACATACAATACTAGGAACACGACGCACTCCCACTAACCTTCTTGTACACAAGGTTCGTCGATTTTGTGAGAAATCAAACTTTTGATTGTCTCATCAAAACGGATATTCCAGCTCCTGGATGCTTGCTTCAATCCATAAATGGATCGTCGCAATTTGCATACCTTGGTTTTATCAACCGATGTGAAACCCTCAGGCTGTATCATATACACGTCCTCGAGCAGGTTTCCATTAAGGAAAGTTGTTTTCACATCCATATGCCATATCTCATAATCATAATGAGCTGCTATGGCCGTGGAGCATCCGAATGGATTTAAGATAGCTACAAAGTAATAGGTTTCGGCCATAATCAACACCTTGCTTTTGACGATATCCTTTCGCCACCAATCTAGCCTTATAGGTAATCACATTACCATCCATGTCGGTTTTCTTCTTGAAAACCCACTTGCACCCTATAGGCTTTATGCCTTCAGGTGGGTCAACCAAGTTCCAAACTTGGTTTTCACATGGAATCCATTTCACTTCATGGCACCAAGCCACTTATCCCTTTCTCAACTTGTCAAGACTTCTTCATAACTGTAGGCTCTCATCATCAATGAGTAACACGTCGTCGATTCACTTACGAGAAATCCATATCTCTCGTGAATATCGTGTTCTACCAGATCTACGAAGATGTGGTGTTACAATAGGTCCAAATTGATTGCTCATCACTATGAGTTGTCAACAGCTGTGCTTCACCGTATCTCATCAATGTCTATTTGAGTCTCTCGAGCCTCCTCAAGCTCGACGACACTCCCACGCTTTCTTGCAAGAGAAACTCTTTCTAGAAACACAAAGATGCCTTGAAACAAACACCTTTGTTCCACAGATGATAGAATTGGTAACCCCTTGTTTCCTTAGGGTATCCAATAAATAGACATTTATCGACTTAGCATCCAATTTGTCGATAAATTGGCTTCACATAAGCAGACAACCCCATATCTTCAAGTAAGATACATGAGGTTTCTTACCATTCCATATCTCATATGGAGTAGTGAGACTACCTTGGTAGGCATTCCGCTTAACAAGTAAACACCAAGTCATGCATAACCCCAAAAGGACTTGGGAAGAGTCATGATTCATCATCGACCGACCATGTCCAACAAGGTCCTAAGACGCCTCGATACACCATTATGTGGTGTATAGGGCGGAGTCCATCGAGACAATATGTCATTGTCTCTTAGATAATCAAGAAACTCGACTTAAGTATTCACCACCTCGATCCGATCAAGTATTTTAATACTCTTGTCATGTTGTTTCTCTACTTCATTTCAATTCTTTCAACCTTTCAAAGGCTTCAGACTTGTGTTTCATCAAGAACACATACCCAAACCGTGAGTGATCATCTGAAGGTAATGAAGTAGCTATAGCCTCCTAATGCTTGAGTTGACATAGGTCCACATACATCAAGATGTACTAAACCTAGTAACTCTCCCACTCGCTCACCTTTTCCAAAGAAAGGTAACTTAGTCATCTTGCCTTTTAAGCATGATTCGCATGTATCGATGAATCCAATTCAAACGATTCCGCATTCCACATCGGTAATTCTGACACGCGCTTCTTGCTTATATGGCCAAGACGACAATGCCACATATAGGAGTCTATTTGATTATCCTTTCGAGCACGCTGTTGCTCGCTTCGATATTGAAAATGTCACCGATACGCCCAACGATAAACACCATTGCTAAAGTTCCAAATTCCATAAAGAACTCCATTCAAAGTTATGTAACAACAATTGTTACTAAAGTCAAATGGTACCCATTTCTATTTAAACAAGAAATAGAAATGATGTTCTTTATCAGAGAAGGAACATAAAAGCAATTGTCCAATTCTAAGACAAGTCCTAGGAGTTCCAACAAATACGTTCCGATGGCGAGTGCAAAGAACTGCTCCATTCCCAACACGTAATTTGACTCTCCTCGATAGTCTTCTTCTATTCCTTAGCCCATGTATGTCATTACATATATGTGAGCCACACCAGATCAATACCCAAGTGTCCGAGGAAATAGAATGACAATCAATAAAGAAGATTTCAAGAAGATGGGGCATCCGATGCCTTATCCTTCTTCACTGACTCAAGATAAATCTTGCACTTTCTTCAGAATGGCCTCTCCTTGCCATAATGATGGCAAGTTTCCTTTGTGCTAGTTCTACCTTCTTAGCCTTTCTCTTCTTTCCCTTCTCACTGCCTTTGACTTCCTCTTAGAACCTTTCTTCGAGGAATCAACTAATAGCATCGCCCCTCGCTTCATGCTTCTCGTAAGACTCCACAGCCTTCAAAGATATTGAGCAAGATCACGATGAACCTCCTAGCATCTCAGAGGTGAAGAGGAGCTGAGACTTCAAACCTTCAATCTCACTTGCTCATCAACCAACTCACAAAGATGAAGGACTACGATATGAGCATCCATATGCTCATGCCGCCAGAGCTTGGGTTCCATCGGCTAGCATGATGCAACTCATTTGTTGTAATCACTCACATGTTTCGATAGGCCAACAATTGGTCCAGAGTTGCATCGTCACTAGGACAAGTGAAGAGGCGCTCGAGGATATATGCAAGCTTTTCACCTTGAGAACAATTCTCAAGTTTCTAAGCCACCCAAGAAGTTCGCCTACTAATTTATTCAATCCAAAATGGAACGCAAATTCAAAGACATCATGATCAATCTTAGAAATACAAAACGAGCATATATGAGAAAGATGATTTTAAAATGCATCAATATACATTTATAAATCCCATTCATTTTTCAATTTCAAAACCCCAAAATCACTCGAGATCGTAGGTCCATCTCCGAATGGGTCGATATCCATCATAGTTATGAACAACCTCGAGAGAGTCCAACAAGCCATTCATAACTACGACGGGTAGGTATCATCTATACCGATTGCATATCACGATATGCAACTATCACAATGTGCTATCAACTAATTGAATGTTCACACATACATCGGGTTGTTAACACATTAACAAGTATGCATCATATGCATAGCACCCAACTTCACCTCCCTTTACATCGACTCGAGAGAGTCCAACAAGCCGATGCTCCAAGTTAAAGCCAACCCATTAATCAGACATAGTTTTAATATGGTTAGAGCGCATTCAACCAATTAGCCCACTGAGAGAGTCCAACAACCAAAGCTAACGATTGACTCCGACTCTACCATATTAGTATTAAACTATTCCATGGTTCAACATATCTGTTCGAGCTGGGGGCTCGAGAGAGTCCAACAACCCAAACAAGAAACAGAACTCGGTTCTAACCATATTAATGGAAGGTGTAGGCTTTAATATTGTTTAAGGGTTTTATGTCTCATCCTCTTTGCATGCAAATAACTATTATCTACATGGCATGACATACATGGCATACATCTACATGTCACGACACGATGGCATAATGTTATGCATCTAATGCAATTACATGGCATACAATTATGTCATGTATATAATTTCCTTATATGTCATAACTATTTATGGAAATAAAATATGTTTAAGATTTGATTCTCCAAATCAAATCATAATTAAATTAGGAAACAAATTTCCAAATCTAATCACATATTTTATTCATGGAATTATTTGATTAAGGAAAATCTATTTAGGAAACCAATTTCCTAAATCATTAAAACTACTTATGGAAATAAAATATTTTAAGATTTGATTTCCAAAATCAAATCATGATTAAATTAGGAAACAAATTTCCAGAATCTAATCAAATATTTTATTTATGGAAAATATCAATTTCCATAAATACTTCCAACTTTCCAAAAGTGGAAGATTTCCATAAATACTTCTAGACTTTCCAAAATTGAAAAATTTCCATAAATACTTCTAAATTTCCAAAATTTAGAAAATTTCCAGAAATACATTATGACTATCGCAAAACCAATTTTACGATTATGTCGAAACACAATCTGGGCTCTGATACCACTGTTGGGTTTCCGATCACAAGGCATGTGTGTTCGATCATGTTTCGTAAACATGAGCACAGCGGAAGCAATTAAAAATAATAAATCTATATTTATTACAACACACACAACACACGCATGCTATTACAACAAGTGTAGACATAACCGTAAATTAAAATTTGCAATAAAAGGAAATTAAACTACGTTATACCTTCCGTATGACGTGTAGCGGGAACGGCATCAACCGGAACGATCCTCGTAAGAATCGTCTCTATCCGTATCCACGCCGAGCTCCTCGATGACTTCGCTAAGTCACGAGCTTCGCCTTCAGACGGGTTACTAGCCTCGTGTTGAAGACGACGTGATCGAGAGATGATCACGATCCGAATCCAAATTCGATCCTAAACGAGTTCTCAAAACTCGCTTCTCCGAGAGGTATTCACAACCGCTTGACGAATCCTTCGCCCTCCACTCAGAGGATTACCGGAGATCAAATCTCGGTAAGTTAGCCGCTGTCGAGCACTAACCGTCGTCCAAACGACGCTCCGACGAGAGGAGGAGAAGCTGTCCAGAAAACTGGACAGCTTGGTGGAGGATATAGGCGCCGGCCAACCAAGGACAGAAAAGCCTCACCTTGATGCCAAACCTATAGGAGATCACCGGAGGGTCGCCGGTGGTTCACGCTGAAGCTTGACGCCGCAAGTTGACGGGAACAAGTTGGGCGGCACAAGTGGTTGGGCGGACAAGGAGTTGGGCGGAAAACTCCAAGGAGGGGCGGCAACTTTAGGATTAGGGTTGATTAGGGTTTAACAATCCCTTAAGCCCTCTTTTATAGAGAACTAATTCTCTTAATAGTTAATGGATCATATCCATAAAGCCCGTTAACCCGCTCCATTAGGATAAGTTAAAATAAACCAAACCATGATGGTTTATTTTAAGTTAAAACGAACCGAACCAACCTTTGGTTCATTCGTTTAATATAAACCAAACCCTTTGGTTTATTCTCATCCATTGGATTAGAACCAAACCATTTTGGTCCATCCATTATGTCTTCATAAGACACGCCCATCCACGCCCATTGCGATCAAACAATTTCATGCTCGCTTATGTTTGGTCCAACCAAACATAGTTTCTCTGGCCCGAGAATCCCATTCTCAAGCTCGCTTTAAATCCTTTGGATTACACTCGTTGTGCGTGTGACCAAATAGGTTCTCGGTTTATGTTGGCCGCCTATAATTAACCATTAATTATAGAATCCATCATGAGTGGCACCTAGTAGTACATCATGATCCCCAATTAACCAAAAGATCAACTGCTGATCCGTAACTATTTCTCAAACCCTTCAAGAGCTCGAATGAATCGCGGCCCCATTCCTTCACTCATCTTATACCCACTTGGTTCAGACATGGTCTATTGTGTCACCCACTAGGTCGACTACGCCACACCTAGCCCAAGTATCATTTCCTCGTCCCTACGGATTCTAGTTACTCCACATGTATCAAGAGTACTTACTCTAAACATGTAATGCTTTGGCCAAAGACTTTAGTAACAATCCGACGAGAGGCCATGGGTATACATCTCCTCGCAAGGAGTGGTGAATCTTTATAGGCTATTCAAACACCTTCGATCACTGACTTATACCCAATCATCCCGGGTCCACATCTCCTGTGAGATGTTTGCTTAAGATGTCAAAGCATAAGTCTCCATGATCAAGATGACTTGAATACCGCAAGTCAAAGGAACATCGCACTTAAGCCACAAGAAGAACTTCATCGACATATCTATATATGCAGAGAACCATATGAAGTCTTACTACCGGGTCACTCCAATGAACTAGTTACCATAACTAGCATCCACGATTAACTCCGACATCACTAGGTCTCCAGCCAGTGAGAATCAGCTGCTTGGATACACCAAGGAGTATACCTCGTGCTAGTCTCGACAGAATTGATGGTGTCCAATCCATCAATTCATCGACTAGGGATAATTCCGATACATCACAATTACACATGTAGAGATACTCACTAGTTGTGATCCAATCACAAATTCTCTCATGCTGTGAATCGATCGTGACATTCAAGAAATGAGTTTAAGATCCAATCAAATACATAAAACATGTATACTCAAATAGTGAATCTTCATTTATCATATAAATGGTTCATACATAAGGCGATTGCCTTAGGACATCTCTCATATATTACTAACACATTAACCCGCTCCAATAACTTAAGTTAAAATAAACCGAACCGAGTTGGTCTATTTTAAGTTAAAACGAACCGAACCAACTTTGGTCCATTCGTTTAAAACAAACCAAACCTCTTTGGTTTATTCTCCACCATTGGATTAGAACCAAACCAATTTGATTCATCCATCATGTCTTTATAAGACTCGGCCCATCCATTCTTCCAATGCGACTGAAACAATTTCATGCTCGCTCTTTGTTTGGTCCAACCAAACCTAATTTTTCTCGATTTGAGAATCTCATTCTCAAGCTCATTTTAAATCCTTTGGATTACGCTCATTGTGCGTGTGACCAAATAGGTTCTCGGTTTATGTTGGTCATCTATAATTAACCATTAATTACAGAACGATCATGAGTGACACATAGTAGTGCATCATGATCTTCAATTAACCAAAAAATCAACGGTTGATCCAGAACCATTTCTGAAATCCTTCAGCAGCTTTAATGAATCGTACCCCGTTCCCTTCACGTATCTTATACCCACTTGGTTCAGGACATGGTCTATAGTGTCAGTCCCCACTAGGTCGACTACGTCACACCTAGCCTAAGTATCATTTTCTCGTCCTACAGATTTTAGTTACTGCACATGTATCTAAGAGTACCTTACTCTAAACATATAATGCTTTGGCCAAAGACTTTAGTAACAATCCGACGAGAGGCCATGGGTATACATCTCCTCACAAGGAGTGGTGAATCCTTTATAGGCTATTCAAACACCTTTGATCACTTCGACATATACCCAATCATCCCAGGTCCACATCTCCTTAGAGATGCTTGCTAAGATGTCAAAGCATAAGTCTTTACGACCAAGATGACTTGAATACCGCAAGTCAAAAGAACATCGCACTTAAGGTGCACTAAGAACTTCATTGACATATCTATATATGCAGGGAACCATATGAAGTCTTACAACTAGTCACTCCAATGAACTAGTTCCCATAACTAACATCCACAATTAACTCCGGACATCACAATGTCTCCAACCAGTGAGAATCAGCTGCTTGGATACACCAAGGAGTATACCTCGTGTTAGTCTCAATAGAATTGATGGTATCCAAATCCATCAATTCATCGACTAGGGATAATTTCAATACATTACAATTACGCATGTAGAGATACTCACTAGTTGTGATCCAATCACAAATTCTCTCATGTTGTGAATCGTATTGTGGACATTCAGTAAATGAGTTTAAGATCTAATCAAATATATGTAAACATGTATACTCAAATAGTGAATCTTAATTTATCATATAAATGGTTCAAACATAAGGCGATTGCCTTAGAATACCTCTCATATATCACTAACAAACTCCCACTTAACCTAATGTCAATCGCCACGGTATCCAATACCATAGGCCCTAACTGTTGGGTTTCTGGCACCGCAGCGAGTGTGTATTCGAACATGTTTCGTAAATATGTGCATAACGGAAGAATTAAAAAGTAATAAATCTAATTTTTTACAACATACACATCACACGCATGCATAGTACAACATGTGTAGACATAATTGTAGTTTTAAATTTTGCAATAAAAGAAAATTACTCTAATTATACTTGACATATCACGTGCAATGAGAATGACATCAACCGGAGCGACTCTCGCTAAAATCGCCTCTATCCGTATCCACGCCGAGTATCATCTGGATGACTTCACAAAGCCATGAGCCTCGTCTTCGTAGGAGTCACTAGCCTTGTGTCGAAGACGATGTGATCGAGAGAAGATCACAATTCGAATCAAAATTTGGATTCGAAAATGAATCGTCAAAACTTGCTTCTCTAGAGAGGTATTCGTCAACCGATTGACGAATCCTTGGTCCTCCACCTATGAGGATTGCCGGAGATCGAATCCCCAGCAAGGTAGCCTCTGTTGGAGCTCCAAACGTTGTTCAAATGACGCTCCGACATGTAAGGAAATAAGCTGTCCAAAAAACTGGACAGCTTGGTGGCGGATTTGCGCTAGCCAAAGAGGATGGCTAGCCAACCCTTAGTCGCCGGAACCAAGGTGAGTCGCCGGAGGGTCGTTGGAGGATGGTCGGCAGCAGCTTGGATGTTGGCAGCAGGGTGGACGGCGGCACAAGGTGGCTGGGCAGCGTGGAGACCTTGGGCGGCGGGAAGGAGAAGAGAGGGAGAGGAGAAGAATATTATTCCCAAAATAAAACTTAGGGCTCTCCAAAAACCTAACCGCGTTTTTATAGAGCCCATGTTTCTTAACCATTAAGAAAACTTCTCCTTAAAGTTATTGGTTCATAACCAAAACCCGTTAATCCGCTCTAATAACTTAAGTCTTCATGACCAAGATGACTTGCTTAAGATGTCAAAGCATAAGTCTTCATGACCAAGATAACTTGAATACTGCAAGTTAAAGGAACATCGCACTTAAGCTACAGTAAGAACTTCATTGGCATATCTATATATACAGAGAACCATATGAAGTCTTACAGCTGGTCACTCCAATGAACTAGTTACCATAACTAGCATCTACGATTAACTCTGGACATCATAATGTCTCTAGCCAGTGAGAATCAGCTGCTTGGATACACCAAAGAGTATACCTCGTGCTAGTCTCGATAGAATTATTGGTGTCCAAATCCATCAATTCATCGACTAGAAATAATTATAATACATCACAATTACACATGTAGAGATACTCACTAGTTGTGATCCAATCACAAATTCTCTCATGCTGTGAATCGTATTGTGGACATTCAGTAAATGAGTTTAAGATATGATCAAATACATGAAAACATGTATACTCAAATAGTGAATCTTAGTTTATCATATAAATGGTACAACCATAAGGTGATTGCCTTATGATACCTCTCATATATAACTAACAAACTCCCACTTGGCCTAATGTTAATCACCACGGTATCCAATACCATAAGCTCTAACATGACCCTCAAACTTACTTTGAGGTAAGACCTTAGTTAAAGGGTCCGCTAAGTTCCTTTCAGTGGGAATCTTCTCGATTTGTATTTCCTTCATACTTATGATCTCTTAGATTAAATGATAGCGATGAAGCACATGTTTGGATCATTGATGAGACGACATCCAGTTCAGAAATGAACTTCTTGATCCAAACCGCTTCCTTTGCTGCTTCCAAAGCTGCAATGTATTCTGCCTCAGTGGCAGAATCCGCTATAGTGTCTTGCTTGGAATCTTTTCAACTTATTGTGCCTTCATTCATGGTGAATACGTAGCTAGACTGAGACCTGGAATCATCCTTGTCTGTCTGGAAGCTGGCATCCGTATACCCGTGTATCACCATGTCCCCTTCTCCATATATTAGGAACACATCCTTAGTTCTCAAGTACTTAAGGTTCGTCTTAACAGCCGCCCAATGATCCATTCCTGGATCAGACTGGTATCTGCTCATGACACTCAAAGCATACGATACATCGGGCCTCGTACATAATATAGCATACATGATAGATCCTATTGCGGATGCATAGGCAATCTTACTCAAGTAAATCCTCTCGCCTTCTATGCGCGGACACAAAAACTTCGAAAGGTGTATCCCATGCCTAATGGGAAGGAAACCTTTCTTGGATTTTGACATGCTAAATCTCTTTAGCACTCGGTCTATATATGTAGACTGCGAAAGACCAAGCAACTGATTCGATCTATCCCTATAGATCTTAATCTAGAGGATGTAGGTTGCTTCTCCCAAGTCTTTCATGGAGAATGTCTTGGACAACCAAATTTTAACTAACTGTAAGACAGAAATATCGTTTCCTATAAGTAATATGTCATCGACATACAATACTAGGAACACGACTGCACTCCCACTAACTTCTTGTACACACAAGGTTCGTCCAAATTTTATGAGAAATCAAACCTTTTGATTGTCTCATCAAAATGGATATTCCAGCTCCTGGATGCTTGCTTCAGTCCATATATGGATCGTCACAGTTTGCATATATTGGTTTTATCAACCGATGTGAAACCCGCGGCTGTATCATATACACGTTCTCGAGTAGGTTTCCATTAAGGAAAGTTGTTTTCACATCCATCTGTCATATCTCATAATCATAATGAGCCACTATGGTCAGGACCATCCGAATGGATTTAAGCATAGCAATAGGTGAATAGGTCTCGTTATAATCAACACCTTGCTTTTGACGATACCCTTTCGCCAGTAGTCTAGCCTTATAGGTAAACACATTACCATCCATGTCGATTATCTTCTTGAAAACCCACTTGCACCCTATAGGTTTATGCCTTCAGGTGGGTCAACCAAGTTCCCAACTTGATTTTCATACATGGAATCCATTTCCGACTTCATGACATCAAGTCATTTATCCCTTTATGAACTTTTCAGATCTTCTTCATAACTAGTAGGCTCCTCATCATCAATGAGTAACATGTCGTTTGATTCAATTACGAGAAATCCATATCTCTCAGGAATGTTGCATGTTCTACCATATCTACGAAGATGTGGTGTCATAATAGGTACAACCGATGGCTCATCACAATGAGTTATCGATTGTGGTGCTCCACCTGGTATCTCATCAATGTCTATTGGAGTCTCTCAAGCCTCCTCAAGTTCAACGACACTCCCACTGTTTTCTTGCAAGAGAAACTCTTTCTCTAGAAACACAACATACCTTGAATCAAACACGTTTTGTTCCACAGGATGATAGAATTGGTAACCCCTTGTTTCCATAGGGTATCCAATAAATAGACATTTATCAGAGTTAGCATCCATTTGTCTGATACAGTCCGCTTCACATAAGCAGGATAATCTCATATCTTCAAGTAAGATACATGAGATTTCTTACTATTCCATATCTCATATGGAGTAGTAGAGACTACCTTGGTTGACATTTTGTTTAGCAAGTAAACAGTTATCTGAAGTGCATAGGCCCAAAAGGACTTGGGAATATTCGCATGATTCATCATCGACCTGACCATGTCCAATAAGGTCCAGTTACGCCTCTAAGATATACCATTATGCTATGGTGTATACGGCGGAGTCCATTGAGACAATATACCATTGTCTTTTAGATAATCTAGAAACTCTTGACTCAAGTATTCACCACCTCGATCCAATCGAAGTATTTTAATACTCTTGTCATGTTGTTCTACTTCATATATGAATTCTTTGAACCTTTCAAAGGCTTCAGACTTGTGTTTCATCAAGAACACATATCCAAACTGTGAGTGATCATCGGTGAAGGTAATGAAGTAGTTATAGCCTCCTAGAGCTTGAGTTGACATAGGTCCACATACATCAGTATGTATTAGACCAAGCAACTCTCCCACCCATTCACCTTTTCTTGAAAAAGGTAACTTATGTTGGTGCAGGGGCACTAGATAATCGAACTTGTGTTTTGATTATGGCAAAGACACAAAGTTAAGTTTACATCGTTATCTTACGAGCTAAATCGAGTGTGCAGAAAAGTACTATAGCTAGAGCTGAAGGCTAGCGACATCCGAAGGAAGTCGCAGTGGTCGGGCAACACTCGAGTGACTTCAGAGGGAGCCGAAGGAATCGAGTGGAAGGCCGGAAGAGAGAGCTACAAAGTAAGTATCGAGGTAAGCTCGTGTGAGTGAGAGATGGTAAGGTCGTGTCCTCTTTACGGGGACGACCGTAGGCGGCGATCCGACTAAGTCTTCCTGTGGAAGGTCTAGGTAGAGATCAGACGGTCAGAAACCGTCGTATTTACCATTTTCCGTGCTAACCTCTTACTACAGGGAAGTGGTCAGTCAATGATCACGGATATCCGATCGATGCTCATCACCGATCGATGGGAGGCATCAGTCGACTGATGGCGACGAATCAACCTTTGCGCTTGGTCAAAACGGATAACGTTTGACGCGGCCACTTCGCGATAAAATTTTGTACAACTTTGGGATATGTTCCAAAACATTAGGAGACATATTCAGAGGCCAAAATCTACAAAAGGAGGGGAGGATTCCAACTCCAAAGATCATCAAGTTTATTCTCAAGTGCTCCTACAACGCCAACGCTCCAACGCCGTCATAACGCCGACGCGACGACAAGTTCAAATCTCCTTCGTCGACAGCAGTAGCAAGTAATTATTTTTATTGTATTCTTTGTTTTAATCGTAACGAGGTGAGGTAGGCTTGTTGCCTCATCCTCGTACTTTCGGTTTTGTAATCGTTGTCTCCTACCTCCAACGAGGAGGAGACGTTATAGTGCTTTGCCCTCCGTACACAGTCTAGGACCGTTAAGGCCTTGGAGTAGCAACCGTTGGGTTGTGAACCAAGTAAAAATAAACTTGTCTTCTTATTTTTCGCTGTGTCTACTCGAGTTTTAACGAACGTAAACGAACGGAAAGAAATTCTACGCTCACTATTCACAGCGAGCCCAGCAATACGTAACCGAAACGCATCGCCTTTTAAGCATGATTCATGTATCGATGAATCTAATTCAACGATTCCGACCTACATCGTAATGATACGGCTTCTGTTCATGGGCAAGATGATAATGCCACATGTAGGAGTCTAATTGATTATCCTTTTGAGCATGCTTGTTGCTTGCTTCAATATTAAAAATGTCACTGGATACGTCCAACGTATAAATATCATTGCTCAAAGTTCCATCCCCATAAAGTAAGTCATTCAAAGTTATATAACAACAATTATTACTAAACGTCAAATGGTAACCATTTCTATTTAAGCAAGAAATAGAAATGATATTCTTTATCAACGAAGGAACATAAAAGCAATTATCCAGTTCTAAGACAAGTCCTGTAGGGAGTTTCAACAAAGACATTCCGATGGCGAGTGCAACAACCTTTGCTCCATTCCCAATATGTAAATTTGATTCTTCCTTGACGAGTCTTCTTCTATTTCTTAGCCCATGAATGTCATTACATATATGTGAGCCACACTCAGTATCCAATACCCAAATGTTTGAGGAAATAGAATGACAATCAATAATGAAGATATCTGAAGAAGATAGGACATATGATACCTTATTCTTCTTCACGGACTGAAGATAAATCTTACAGTTTCTTCACCAATGACCCTCCTTACAATGATGATGGCAAGTGCCCTTTGGAGCTAGTTTTGCCTTTTTAGCCTTTTTCTTTTTCCCCTTCTGCTGTTCCTTTAACTTCCTCTTAGAACCTTTCTTCGAGGAATCAACTAACAACACCGTCCCCTGCTCATGCTTCACAGAAGACTCCACAGTCTTCAGCATGTTGAGTAGTACCACAGAAGAACCTTCTTGCATCTCAGAGGTAAAGAGGAGCATGGAGACTTCAAACCTTTCGAATCTCACTTGCTCATCAAACAACTCATAAAGATGAAGGACTATGGTATGAGCATTCATATGCTCATGCTGCTTCCGCAGCTTGGGTACCATTGCGGCTAGCATGATGCAACTCACTAGTTCAGAATCACTTACATGTTTCTGATAGGCCAACAATTGGTCCAGAGTTGCGTCATCACTAGGACGGGTGGGAAGAGGCTCTTCGAGGACATATGCAAGTTTTTTCGCCTTGAGAACAATTCTTAGGTTTCTAAGTCAGTCCAAGAAGTTTAGCCCAGTCAATTTATTCGAATTCAAAATAGAGCGCAAATTCAAAGACATCATGATCAAGCGATTAACCTAGAAATACAAAATCGAGCATATATGAGAAAGATGGAAAAATGCATCAACATACATTTACAAATTCCATTCATTTTTTCGAATTTTAAAAACCCCAAAATCACTTCGGGAGATCGTAGGTCCATTTTTGAATGGGCTGATATCCAACATAGATATGAACAACCTTGGAGAGAGTCCAACAAGTCATTCATAGCTACAATGGTAGGTATCAAGTATACCGATTGTATATCACATATATATAACTATCACAATGTGCTATCAACTAATTGAATGTTCACACATACATCGGGTTGTTAACTCATTAACAAGTATCCATCATATGCATAGCACCCAACTTCATCTCCCTTCACATCGACCTTGGAGAGAGTCCAACAAGCCGATGATCTAGGTTAAAGCCAACCCATTAATCGATAAATAATTTTAATATGATTAGAGCGCATTCAACCAATTAGCCCGGCTTGGAGAGAGTCCAACAACCAAAGCTAACGATTGACCTCTGAGTCTTACTATATTAGTATTAAACTATTCCATGGTTTGAACATGTTCAGGTTCGAGCCGGGCTTGGAGAGAGTCCAACAACCCAAACAAGAAATAGAACTCTGGTTCTAACCATATTAATGGAAGGTGTAGGCTTTAATTTTGTGTAAGGGTTTTAATGTCTCATCCTCTTTGCATGCAAATAACTATTATCTACATGACATGACATACATGATATACATCTACATGTCATGACACGCATGACATAATGATATGCATCTAATGCAATTATATGACATACAATTATGGCATGTACAAAATGTTCTTATATGTCATAACTATTTATGGAAATAAAATATATTTGAGATTTGATTCCCTAAATTAAATCATGATTAAATTAGGAAACAAATTTCTAAATCTAATCACATATTTTATTTATGGAAGGTCACACTTAAGGAAAGTCAAATCTAATTTAGGAAATAAATTTTCTAAATTGTCAAAACTATTTATGGAAATAAAATATGTTTTAGATTTGATTTCCAAATCAAATCATGATTAAATTAGGAAATAAATTTCCAAATCTAATCACATATTTTATTTATGGAAAGTGTTAATTTCCATAAATACTTCTAAACTTTCTAAAAGTAGAAGATTTCCATAAATACTTTTAAACTTTCCAAAATTAGAAAATTTTCATAAATACTTATAAACTTTATAAAAGTAGAAAATTTCTATAAATACAAATATGACTATCGCAAAATAATTTTACGATTATGTCGAAACACAACCTGGGCTCTGATACCACTGTTGGGTTTCCGACACCGCGGTGAGTGTGTGTTCGAACATGTTTCGTAAACATGTGCACAATGAAAGAATTAAAAAGTAATAAATCTAATTTATTACAACACACACCTTACACGCATGCATAGTACAACATGTGCAGACATAATCATAGTTTTAAATTTTGCAATAAAAGGAAATTACTCTAGTTATACCTGACGTATCACGTGCAACGGGAATGACATCAACCGGGGTGACTCTCGCTTGAATTGCCTCTATCCGTATCCACGTTGAGTATCGTCGGGATGACTTCACCAAGCCACGAGCCTTGTCTTCGTAGGAGTCACTAGCCTCCTATCGAAGACGATGTGATCAAGAGAAGATCACAATCTGAATCAAAATTCGAATTCGAAAATGAGTCCCCAAAACTCGCTTCTCTGGAGAGGTATTCATCAACCGATTGATGAATCCTTGGTCCTCCACCTATGAGGATTATCGGAGATCAAATCCCCGGCAAGGTAGCCACTATCAGAGCTCCAAACGTCGTCCAAATGACACTCTGACACACAAGGAAACAAGCTGTCGAGAAAACTGGATACCTTGGTGGAGGATTTGCACCGGCCAAAGAAGATGGTCGGCCAACCCTTGGTCGTTTGAACCAAGGTGAGTCGCTGGAGGGTCGCCGGAGGATGGCCGGCAGTAGCTTGGATGTCGGCAGTAGGGTGGACGGTGGCACAAGGTGGCTGGGCGACGTGGAGACCTTGGGCGGCGGCAAGGAGAAGAGAGGGAGAGGAGAAGAAGATTATTCCCAAAATAAAACTTAGGGCTCTTCAAAAACCTAACCACGTTTTTATAGAGCCCGTGTTTTTTAACCATTAAGAAAACTTCTCCTTAAAGTTATTGGTTCATAACCAAAACCCGTTAATCCGCTCTAATAACTTAAGTTAAAATAAACCGAACCGAGTTGGTCTATTTTAAGTTAAAATGAACCGAACCAACTTTGGTTCATTCATTTAAAACAAACCAAACCACTTTGGTTTATTCTCCACTATTGGATTAGAACCAAACCAATTTGATTCATCCATCATGTCTTCATAAGACTCGCCAGCTTCAATGAATCGTACCCCGTTCCCTTCACGCATCTTATACCCACTTGGTTTAGGACATGGTCTATAGTGTCAGTCCCCACTAGGCTGACTATGTCACATCTAGCCCAAATATCATTTCTTCGTCCTACAGATTCTAGTTATTGCACATGTATCCAAGAGTACCTTACTCTAAACATGTAATTCTTTGGCCAAAGACTTAAGTAACAATCCGACGAGAGGCTATGAGTATACATCTCCTCGCAAGGAGTGGTGAATCCTTTATAGGCTATTAAAATACCTTCGCCCACTTTGACTTATACCCAATCATCCCGGGTCCACATCTCCTCAGAGATGCTTGCTTAAGATGTCAAAGCATAAGTCTTCATGACCAAGATGACTTGAATACCGCAAGTCAAAGAAAATCACACTTAAGCTGGAGTAAGAACTTCATTGACATATCCACATGTGCAGAGAACCATATGAAGTCTTACAGCTGATCACTCTAATAAACTAGTTACCATAACTAGCATCCACGATTAACTCCAGAAATCACAATGTCTCCAACTAGTGAGAATCAGATGCTTAGATACACCAAAGAGTATACCTCGTGCTAGTCTCGACATAATTGATGGTGTCCAAATCCATCAATTCATCAACTAGGGATAATTCTAATACATCACAATTACACATGTAGAGATACTCACTAGTTGTGATCTAATCATAAATTCGCTCATGCTGTGAATCGTATTGTGGACATTCAGTAAATGAGTTTAAGATCTGATCAAAAACATGAAAATATGTATACTCAAATAGTGAATCTTCATTTATCATATAAATGGTACAACCATAAGGCGATTGCCTTAGGACACCTCTCATATATAACTAACACTAACATGACCCTCAAACTTACTTTGAGGTAAAACCTTAGTTAAACAATCCGCTAAGTTCTTTTCATCGGGAATCTTCTCGATTTGTATTTCCTTTCTACTAATTATCTCTCTGACCAGATGATAGCGGCGAAACACATGTTTGGTTCATTGATGAGACCTTGGCTCTTTTTCCTGTGCAATTGCTCCATTGTTGTCGCAGTAAACTGGTATTACTTCAACAATGGCTAGAACCACACCAAGTTCATAAATGAACTTCTTGATTCAAACCTCTTCCTTTGCTGCTTCCGAAGCATCAATGTATTCTGCCTCTGTGGTAGAATCTGCTACAGTGTCTTGTTTGAAACTTTTTCAACTCACTGCGCCCCCATTCAAGGTGAACACGTACCCAGACTGAGACCTGGAATCATCTTTATCTGTCTGGAAGCTGACATCCGTATACCCGCGTATCACCATGTCTCTTTCTCCATATATTAGGAACACATCCTTACTTCTTCTCAAGTACTTAAGGATCATCTTAACAGTCACCCAATGATCAATTCCTGGATCAGATTGGTATCTTCTCGTGACACTCAGGGCATACGATACATCGGGCCTTGTACATAGCATAGCATAAATGATAGATCCTATTGCGGATGAATAGAGAATCTTATTCATGCAAATCCTCTCGTCTTCTGTGCGCGGACACATAAACTTCGTAAGGTGTATCCCATGCCTGATGGGTAAAAAACCTTTCTTGGATTCCGACATACTAAACCTCTTTAACACTCGGTCTATATATGTAGACTGCGAAAGACCAAGCAACTGATTCGATCTATCCCTATAGATCTTAATCCCGAGGATGTAGGTTGCTTCTCCCAGGTCTTTCATGGAGAACGTCTTGGACAACCAAATTTTAATTGACTGTAAGACAGAAATATCATTTTCTATAAGTAATATGTCATCGACATACAATACTACGAACACGACTGCACTCCCACTAACCTTCTTGTACACACAAGGTTTGTCCGGATTTTATGAGAAATCAAACCTTTTTATTGTCTCATCAAAATGCATACTCCAGCTCCTAGATGTTTGCTTCAGTCTATATATAGACCATCACAGTTTGCATACATTGGTTTTATCAATCGATGTGAAACCCTCAGGTTGTATCATATACACATCCTCGAGTAGGTTTCCATTAAGGAAAGTTGTTTTCACATCCATCTGTTATATCTCATAATCATAATGAGCGGCTATGGCTAGGAGTATCTGAATGGATTTAAGCATAGCAACAGGTGAATAGGTCTCGTCATAATCAACACCTTGCTTTTGACGATACCCTTTCGCCACCAATCTAGTCTTATAGGTAATCACATTACTATCCATGTCGGTTTTCTTCTTGAAAACCCACTTGCACCCTATAGACTTTATGCTTTCAGGTGGGTCAACTAAGTTTCAAACTTGATTTTCATACATGGAATCCATTCCCAATTTCATGGCGTTAAGACATTTATCCCTTTCTGAACTTTTCAGAACTTCTTCATAATTGGTAGGCTCCTAATCATCAATGAGTAACACATCGTTCGATTCATTTACGAGAAATCTATATCTCTCAGGAATGTTACATGTTCTACCAAATCTAGAAGATGTGGTGTCACAATTGGTCCAGTCGATGGCTCATCACTATGAGTTATCGATTATGGTGCTTCACCAGGTATCTCATCAATGTCTATTGGAGTCTCTTGAGCCTCCTCAAGCTCAACGACACTCCCACTGTTTTCTTGCAAGACAAACTCTTTCCCTAGAAACACAGCATGTCTTGAAACAAACACCTTTTGTTCCACAGGATGATAGAATTAGTAACCCCTCGTTTCCTTAGGGTATCTAATAAATAGACATTTATCAAACTTACCATCCAATTTGTCTGATACAGTCTGCTTCTCATAAGTAGGACAACCTCATATCTTCAAGTAAGATAAATGAGGTTTCTTACTATTCCATATCTCATATGGAGTAGTAGAGACTACCTTGGTTGGCAATCTGTTTAGCAAGTAAACAACTGTCTGAAGTGCATAGCCCCAAAAGGACTTGGGAAGATTCACATGATTCATCATCGACCTGACCATGTCCAACTAGGTCTGGTTACGCCTCTCAAATATACTATTATGTTGCGGTGTATACGATTGAGTCCATTGAGACAATATACCATTGTCCCTTAGATAATCTAGAAACTCTTGACTCAAGTATTCACCACCTTGATCCGATCGAAGTATTTTAATACTCTTGCCAAGTTGTTTCTCTAATTCATTTCTAAATTCTTTGAATCTTTCAAAGGCTTCAGACTTGTGTTTCATCAAAACACATACCCAAACTGTGAGTAATCATCGGTGAAGGTAATGAAGTAGCTATAGCCTCCTAGAGCATGAGTTGACATAGGTCCACATACATGAGTATGTATTAAAACAAGCAACTCTCCCACCGGTTCACCTTTTCCCGTAAAAGGTAACTTAGTCATCTTGCCTTTTAAGCATGATTCACATGTATCGTATGAATCTAATTCAAACGATTCTAGAATTCCACATCGGTGTAATTCGGACATGCGTTTCTTGCTTACATGGCCAAGACGACAATGCCACATGTAGGAGGCTAATTGATTATCTTTTTGAGCATGCTTGTTGCTCGCTTCGATATTTAAAATGTCACTGGATATGTCCAATGTATAAATACCATTGCTTAAAGTTCTAGTCTCATAAAGAACGTCATTCAAAGTTATGTAACAACAATTGTTACTAAAAGTCAAATGGTACCCATTTCTATTTAAACAAGAAATAGAAATAATATTCTTTATCAACGAAGGAACATAAAAGCAATTGTCCAATTCTAAGACAAGTCCCGTAGGGAGTTTCAATAAATACGTTCTGATGGCGAGTGCAGCAACCTTTGCTTCATTCCCAACATGTAAATTTGACTCTTCCTTGACGAGTCTTCTTCTATTCCTTAGCCCATGTATGTTATTACATATATATGAACCACACCCGGTATCCAATACCCAAGTGTCTAAGGAAACAGAATGACAATCAATAACGAAGATATCTGAAGAAGATGGGGCATCTAATGCCTTATTCTTCTTCACGGACTCAAGATAAATCTTGCAGTTTATTCGCCAATGACCCTCTTTGCCACAATGATAGCAAGTGCCCTTTTGAGCTGGTTCTTCCTTTTTAGCCTTTTTCTTCTTCCCCTTTTGTTGTTCCTTTGACTTCCTCTTAAAACCTTTCTTCGAGGAATTAACTAACAACATCGTCCCCTGCTCATGCTTCACAGAAGACTCCATAGTCTTCAGCATGTTAAGCAGTACCACAAATGAACCTTCTTGCATCTTAGAGGTGAAGAGGAGCTTGGAGACTTTGAACCTTTTGGATCTCACTTGCTCATCAAACAACTCATAAAGATGAAAGACCATGGTATGAGCATCCATATGCTCATGCTGCTTTAACAGCTCGGGTACCATCGCGGCTAGCATGATGCAACTCACTAGTTCAGAATCACTCACTTGTTTCTGATAGGCCAACAATTGGTCCAGAGTTGCATCATCACTAGGACGGGCGGGAAGAGACACTTTGAGGACATACGCAAGCTTTTTTGTCTTGAGAACAATTCTCAAGTTTCTAAGCTAGTCCAAGAAGTTCGACCTAGTCAATTTGTTTTAATCCAAAATAGTGCGCAAATTCAAAGACGTGATGATCAATCGATTAACCTAGAAATACAAAATCGAGCATATATGAGAAAGATGGAAAAATGTATCAACATACATTTACAAATCCCATTCATTTTTCGAATTTCAAAAACCCTCAAAATCACTTCGGGAGATCGTAGGTCCTTCTCCGAATGGGTTGATATCCAACATAGATATGAATAACTTTGGAGAGAGTCCAACAAGTCATTCATAGCTACAATGGTAGGTATCATGTATACCGATTGCATATCACATATATGAAACTATCACAATGTGCTATCAACTAATTGAATATTCACACATACATCGGGTTGTTAACTCATTAACAAGTATGCATCATATGCATAGGACCAAACTTCATCTCCCTTCACATCGACCTTGGAGAGAGTCCAACAAGGCGATGCTCCAGGTTAAAGTCAACCCATTAATCAAGAAATAGTTTTAATATGGTTAGAGCGCATTCAACTAATTAGCCCGGCTTGGAGAGAGTCCAACAACCAAAGCTAACGATTAACCTCTGACTCTTACCATATTAGTATTAAACTATTCCATGGTTTGAACATGTTCGGGTTCGAGCCGGGCTTGGAGAGAGTCCAACAACCCAAACAAGAAACAAAACTCTGGTTCTAACCATATTAATGGAAGGTGTAGGCTTTAATATTGAGTCAGAGTTTTTATGTCTCATCCTCTTTGCATGCAAATAACTATTATCTACATGACATGACATACATGATATACATCTACATGTCACGACACGCATGACATAATGATATGCATCTAATGCAATTACATAACATACAATTATGACATGTACAAAATTTCCTTATATGTCATAACTATTTATGGAAATAAAATATATTTCAGATTTGATTTCCCAAATCAAATCATGATTAAATTAGAAAATAAATTTTTAAATCTAATCACATATTTTATTTATGAAAAGTGATAATTAAGAAAAGTCAAATTTAATTTAGGAAATAAATTTCTTAAATTGTCAAAACTATTTATGGAAATAAAATATATTTTAGATTTGATTCTTTAAATTAAATCATGATTAAATTAGGAAACAAATTTCTAAATCTAATCACATATATATTTTTATGGAATGTGTCAATTTCCATAAATACTTTTAAAATTTCCAAAAGTAGAAGATTTTCATAAATACTTCTAAACTTTTCAAAATTAAAAAATTTCCATAAATGCTTCTAAACTTTCCAAAAGAAGAAAATTTCCATAAATACAATTATGACTATGGCAAAATATTTTTATGATTATGTCGAAACACAACCTGGGCTCTGATACCATTGTTGGGTTTCCGGCACTGCGGCGAGTGTGTGTTTGAACATGTTTCGTAAATATGTACACAGCGGAAGAATTAAAAAACAATAAATCTAATTTATTACAATACACACATCACACGCATGCATAGTACAACATGTGTTGACATAATCGTAATTTCAAATTTTGCAATAAAAGAAAATTACTCTAGTTATACCTGACGTATCACGTGCAGTGGGAATGATATCAATCGAAGCGACTCTAGCTAGAATCACCTCTATCTGTATCCACACCGAGTATCGGCGGGATGACTTCACAAAGCCACAAGTCTCGTCTTCGTAGGAGTCACTAGCCTCGTGTCGATGTGATCGAGAGAAGATCACAATCCGAATCAAAATTCGGATTCGAAAATGAGTCCCCAAAACTCGCTTCTCCGGAGAGGTATTCGTCAATCGATTGACGAATCCTTCGTCCTCCACCTATGAGGATTACTGGAGATCGAATCCCCAGTAAGGTAGTCGCTGTCGGATCTCCAAACTGTTAGGGCAATCTCTTGCCGTAATATGGTTTTGATGGTGTGGCAAAGGGTTTAAGTTAGATTGTTATTATGATTTGATATGTGCGTTGGAGTCTTGTAGGGCTTAGTAATTCGCACATGGAGCCTTGGCGGGTTTCACCTCACATAACTCGGTCCTTGAGTCGGTGAAGGATGGCTTTGCGGAAGTCGTGCGCTTGGAGCATCCGAGGGACCGCCGGACGAGGAGCTTGGAGTGAAGATGGAGGAAGTAGACTACAGGGCGAGATGCGAAGGATGGCGCTGCAGAGCCGTGCACTTGGCGCATCCGAGGGACATGGCCGGACGAAGATAATTTCAAAGGCAAGGGACTTCGAGGGATGAGTGTGAGCAAATGTAACCCAGGAAGGGGTAGTAGCTCTTAGGTGAAACTTGGCCAATTGGCTAAGTGTCGGATAGGATTTCCTGACATCAGTTGACTACCATGTTAATGGTAGTCGACTACTCTAAGTCGACGGTGACTCGACTAGTGTTCGAGTCCGTTCAGTAAACAATGATCGCGCCATGGAATGGTAGTCGATCGTGACCACCGATCGTGATGAAGGCATCAGTCGACTCGTCGCAAGGGTTTCGGGCACAGCATGGAGTCGAGCTCGCGGAGCACTCGACTGATCGAGCATCAGTCGACTGATGGCAATATCAGTCGACTGATGCTAGTGCCGTTGGATGAAATCCAACATGGAAAGCCGTTATCATACGCCAGGACTGGGCCGATCCGATAGGGACATCATCATCGCTCCTGTGTCAACGGGAAGAAACCCTCTTCCTCTATAAAGAGGAAGGGTGTGAGGCTTTGGGAACCTAATGCTTCAACTCATAACATCTCCCAAAGTGCTCTAAGGGTTTTTCCACTCTTCTTCTTGTACTAATTCTCATTCAATTGTAAGAAGAGGGATTGTAAAGAGGTTACCTCCACCTAGCTTGGTGCAAAGGAGAGACTTAGTGGATTTGGCAAAGGAGTGATTCACCTTGGATGAATCGGGATCGTGGATTAGCGGCGTAGCCGTGAACCATGTTACGACTTTGTGTTAGCATTGTTTGTTTCCTTTGCTTTGTTTTTATTTGCTTGATTTGCTTGTCTTATTGTTTCCATTGCGCTAATATTTTGTAGACGAGCAAATTCCGTTATCCAACGAAAGAGGGCTATTCACCCCCCTCTAGCCGGCCGATCGATCCCCTACAAGTGGTATCAGAGCCAAGTCACTTGTCGAGGACTAACCGCCGCAACAAGCACTTCATCAAAAGATGGCCGGCTCGAACATTCATCCGCCGAAGTTCGAAGGGGAATTCGCTTGGTGGAAGAAGCGAATGGAGGTATTCTTCGAGACCGATTTTGATATTATGCTTATAATGGAAAATGGTTTCGAGTTGCCTAGGGATGAAAGGGGTGAACCAATTGAAAAATCACGATGGACTAAGAAGCAAAGAGAGGAGCACCTTGCAAACTCAAAGGCAAAATATCATCTTTTCAATGTGCTCCCTCAACAAGAGATCAACCGGATCGGAGAATGTGCTAGCGCCAAAGAGATGTGGGAGAAGCTTATAGAACTCCATGAAGGCACATCCGAGGCCAAGCTAGCAAGGAGAGATGTCTTCCGCTCCCAACTCAACAACATTAAACTAGAAAAGGGAGAAAAGGTACTTTCCTTACATTCTCATTTCAAGGAAATTATAACCGGTTTATCAAGTGTAGGAGAAAGGCTCTCCAACCGAGATATGGTAATGAAGGCCATAGAAGCCTTTCCCCGATCCTCAAAGTGGAGCTCCATGGTGGACTCCTTCTATATTTCGAAGAATTTAGAAGTGAGCACCTTGGAGGAGTTCTTCTCAACAATGGAGCTCCACGAAACGAGGCTTGAAGGAATACAAAAAGAGCCAAAGTTTCAACCTTCAAGAGGAGTAGCATTTTTGGCAAACAAAGGGAAGAAGAAGATAGAGATCTCCTCCTCCTATGAAGCATCCTCACCCTCCTCCATGGATAGCATGGAAGAAGCCTATATGGTAAGGAGGGTAAGGCGTGCTTTAAAAGATTTTCAATTTAATAAATCTAATGATAGGAGGAGAAGACCAAGGGAAAAGGTAATTTGTTACAATTGCCAAGGGGAGGGACAAGGGATAATTGTCCTCTCCTAAACAAGAGTAAGGAAGAGAAGAGAAAGAAGGAAGAAGAGAAGAAAAAGAAGGGAAGCAAGAAGAAAGAAGAAGAGAAGAAAGCCAAAGAAAAGGGAAAGACAAAGGCACTAAAGGCAAGAACTTGGGATGACCCCTCCTCATCATCTTCATCATCATCGGAAGAGGAGAATGCCTTTGTCACCAACTTGGCATTAATGGCGTTTGACGACCTAGACACTTCCTCCTCCGAGCAAGAAAATGAAGAAGCAAGCTCAAGTGGAGAGAGCTCAAGTGAAGGGGGAGCCTCCTCTACATCCTCATCATCGGAAGAGGACTTGGTAAGTGAGGTAACAAATCTACCCCCTAAACAAATTATGTCTATGATTTCTAGCCTCACTAAGGACTTATTTAGAGCAAAGAAGAAAAATAAAACCATGCTTGATCAAATTAAGGACTTAGAAAATAAACTAGAAAAAGCATGCTTAAATGTAAATGATGATATTTCTTCTAGTCATGATGATGCATGCTCACATGAATATATGTCTTTCAATGTTAATGATGCATGCATAGAAGAAAATAGGGCTCTAAGAGAAAAGGTAGACTATTTGATCAAGGCCCTAGGAGAGTTCACTATAGGCTCCAACACCTTGAACATGATCATAGGGAGCCAAAGGGCAAGCTTCAATAAAAAAGGCCTAGGATATAAGGAAAAGAAAAATGAAAAGGCCTATAAATGCCTAATAGCTAGGGGTCAAGACAAAAAGAAAGTAATAGCTAGAAAATGGATCCCTAGAGAATTTTTAGTGAACCCAATAGGAAAGAACTTATTTTGGGTTCCAAAATCCATCCTAAAGGGTTAGGAAAACCCTAGGATAGTCAACCATATACAATTTACCTATATCATATGTTGGTTGACTTAGGATGGCGGGACAATATTTTTGAAGTAGTGTTAGGTGATGATAATGCACCTAAAAAAAAATAGATAAATCATGCTTTAGGTAATGTTTACCTTATTACCATTATGAAATACCTAATGCATGATCACAATTTGATGAATACATTTGTTTCATAATCATAATATGAAATTCATTCATATACATCTTTATGATCATGTGGAATGATAGGATAATACTTAACCTTGATAGAATTGCATGAAAATAATGGTTAAGTATATACAAATACCTTTAGAATACATCTCACACTCACTATAGGCTACTTTGATTGAAAACTTAGCATGAGTGAGATGTTAGGGTGATACAAATGTCCACTAGTGCCTATGGCATCTAGATGGTCATTTAAGATATCAAAATAGCAATAATAGACCAATCATGGGGAAGACTTATGTTTAATTCATAGACATATTGCCCAAAGATCATGGTTGGATATTTCATATGTTTTCAAAATAATTTCTTACTTTAAAATCTGTGTATTCATGTTTTGAAATAATCCAAAGCAAAATTAGGTGTTAAAATGGATACTAACATGATCAAAAACCTAGTGGTTTTTGGCAAATACTTGGAAATATAATGATTTTTCATGATAAACTATTTTTCATTGATAAATATACTTACAAGAAATATGTTCCCCAAAATTCATGATTTTTCAAATTTTATAGATTTTCTAGTGCATTTCTGAAATTCACCCCAGAAAATCAGAAATTCTGAAATCCATGTGCCAGTCGACTGATAGTCTGAACCAGTCGACTGGTAGCCTGATAACATGCCCAGTAATCTCGTTTATCCACCTTTAAGGCATGTTTTGGTTTTTATTTCTATCTAGACTTGATGTCATGCTGTATAAACATTGTTAATTATTTTTGATGGTGTTAAAGGGGGAGAAATGTATGTTTAAGTAAGGGGGAATATATTTAGGGGGAGTTTCATGTATTAAGGGGGAGAGTTGCTAATCATGTTTACTTGCATGCTTTCCTTTCTTAATAGTTTTATCAAATGTTTTTACCTAACTTAAATGGATTGCCACACATCAAAAAGGGGGAGATTGTTAGGGCAATCTCTTGGCGTAATATGGTTTTGATGGTGTGGCAAAGGGTTTAAGTTAGATTGTTATTATGATTTGATATGTGCGTTGGAGTCTTGCAGGACTTAGTAATTTGCACATGGAGCCTTGGCGGGTTTCACCTCTCATGACTCGGTCCTTGAGTCGGTGAAGGATGGCTTTGCGGAAGCCGTACGCTTGGAGCATCCGAGGGACCGCCGAACGAGGAGCTTAGAGTGAAGATGGAGGAAGTAGACTTCAGGGCGAGATGCGAAGGATGGCGCTGCAGAGTCGTGCGCTTGGCGCATCCGAGGGACGTGGCCGGACGAAGATAACTTCAAAGGCGAGGGACTCCGAGGGATGAGTGTGAGCAAATGTAACTCGGGAAGGGGTAGTAGCTCTTAGGTGAAACTTGGCCAGTTGGCTAAGTGTCAGATGGGATTTTTCGACATCAGTTGACTACCATGTTAATGGTAGTCGACGGTGACTCGACTAGTGTTCGAGTCCGGTTCAAGTGCCAACAGTCGACTGCCATGGAATGGCGGTCGACTGCGAGACCACTAGTCGACTGATGAAGGCATCAATCGACTGGTCGCAAGGGTTTTAGGCACAGAATGGAGTCGAGCTCGCGGAGCACTCGACTGATCAAGCATCAGTCGACTGATGGCAATATCAGTCGACTGATGCTAGTGCCGTTGGATGAAATCCAATGTGGAAAGCAGCCATTATTGGGCAACGGCTACAGGACCAGTCGACTGATAGGGACATCAGTCGACTGCTCCTGTGTCAACGGGAAGAAACCCTCTTCCTCTATAAAGAGGAAGGGTGTGAGGCTTTGGGAACCTAATGCTTCAACTCATAACATCTCCCAAAGTGCTCTAAGGGTTTTTCCACTCTCCTTCTTGTACTAATTCTCATTCAATTGTAAGAAGAGGGATTGTAAAGAGGTTACCTCCACCTAGCTTGGTGTAAAGGAGAGACTTAGTGGATTTGGCAAAGGAGTGATTCACCTTGGACGAATCGGGATCGTGGATTAGCAGTGTAGCCGTGAACCACGTTACGACTTTGTGTTAGCATTGTTTGTTTCCTTTGCTTTGTTTTTATTTGCTTGATTTTCTTGTCTTGTTGTTTCCGTTGCACTAATCTTTTATAGACGAGCAAATTCCGTTATCCAACGAAAGAGGGCTATTCACCCCCCTCTAGCCGGCCGATCGATCCCCTACACAAACGTCATCCAAACGACGCTCTGACATGTAAGGAAACAAGCTGTCCATAAAATTGGGCATCTTGGTGGAGGAGTTGTGTCGGCCAAAGAGGATGGCTGGCCAACCCTTGGTCGCCGGAACCAAGGTGAGTCGTCGGAGGGTCGCCAGAGGAAGGCCGGCAGTAGCTTGGACGCCGACAGTAGGGTGGACAGCGGCACAAGGGTCTAGCGGCATGGACTGCTTAGGCGGCGACAAGGAGAAGAGAGGGAGAGGAGAGGAGAAGTTTATTTCCCAAAATAAAACTTAGGGCTCTCCAAAAATCTAACCGCGTTTTTATAGAGCCCGTATTTCTTAACCATTAAGAAAACTTCTCCTTAGAGTTATTGGTTTATAAACAAAACCCATTAACCCACTCCAATAACTTAAGTTAAAATAAACCGAACCGAGTTGGTCTATTTTAAGTTAAAATGAACCGAACCTGTTGGACTATCCGATCTGCAAAAACCACTTTTTGTGTTGCGGAAACCTCGGAAGTCGGCCACGGATCTATGCGAAGATAAATTAAAACTTGAATTCATGTACATGTTAAGAAAACTTAGATCTACCTTAGATCTATATGAGAAGAGCATTACCCTTGTAGCGACACCCTTTGTTTATCCCACTCATCCAAACGCTTTACCGGATCTCAAAGAGTGTCAAATGAACACTCCTCTACAAGTATCCACATGAACAATAGGTGGAGAAGACAACTTAGAGTGTGCTAGCACTCTTAGAAGCCCACGACAAGAAGGATGAGGGAGAGAGCTAGAGAGGAGAGCAAAGGAGGAAGAAGATGATCTAATCAATTTCCACTAATTCTCCTTAATGTGGTCGGCCACTACATGAAGGTTAAATACATGTATGTAATACCAAGAGTCATGGCTCTTGGTCTTCCTCATGAGGTGGCACCCCGTGATGTGACCATGATGGTGTGGAACATCATCATTGGCCGACCCCATGCTAAGTCACTATGACGTGGCATTTGGTCAAGTCAAACTTGACCTTTCGTCTTCCCTCTCAAGTCAAGTCAAACTTGATCTCTTATCTCCCATGGTTGATCAAATCCAACCATTTAATTCAAGTCAATTTAATTTAATGAATCTCTATTCATTAGTTTAAATTGACTAAATGAATCAAATCTAAATTAAACTCATTTAACACTTGAATCAAATTGAGTCCAACTCAATTAGTCTAATTTGGATTACTCTTAATCCAATTTGGTTCATCACATGAACCTAATCCTCTTGGTCTATCATATGAACATAATCTTCATCTAATTGCTCTTTGTGTGTGACCCTATAGGTTCTTGTAACGTTGGCAATGCTCCTAAACCAATTTAGAAACATAAGCAATTAGCGGTATCTAGCAACACATCATTGCTACCCAAGTTACAAGAATGTTGAGATCCAACATCACCTTTGTGACTACTAATTGTGACTCTCACAATATGTGACAATGTCCCATTATCCTTGACATTTAGATTGACCAATTGAGGCATAGACCGTGTCATTCACTGTACAATCTATATCTTGAACTCCAAGTAGACTCACTCTAATCAAATAAGCTCAAAATCTCATATTGACTCATTTGGGCATGGCCATACACTTAGTGGTCTCACTCTATCAAGAATCATGATGTCTCACCCGTCATATAGGAGGGATAGATCTCATCTATGTCACTCACATCCCTTCGCATAATTTGTTACATACCCAGTAATCGCCTTTATAATCCACCCATTTATGGGTGATGTTTGACGAAGTCAAAGTATGCAACTCCTTATGTAGGGAACCATGGTGACTTCATGTCCAAGGACTAATAGTCACATGAGAAAGTATATGACACTCATATAATGATCCATGATACTTTTTCATGGTGGGTCATTTAGTATACATTCTCCAATGCATACCTATGTGTCAACTTGATATCTCATATCCATGACTTGTGAGATCAAGTCATCGAGTTGACCTACATGCTAGTCTTTTCGCATTAACATTGTCCCTGAATGTTAATACTTGACTAGGAATGATTAAGAGTAGTATTCTCTATATCATCTCATTATCGATTCAATCAATCGATTGATATAGATAAGAACCTTCTACTCAAAGGCATTATTATACTTAGTTATTTGACACCAATACAAGTAAGTATAATAACCATAAAGAAATGCCTTTATATATATAGGAATATGATACAACAAGTTCATACAACAATCATCACATGATTAGCTCTAGGGCTTTCACTAACAATCTCCCACTAGCACTAGTGTCAATCACTGTAGTATTTAATACCCAATGACCTTGTGTGACCATCATAATTTTTCTGTTCCAAAGCCTTGGTCAAGGGATCTGCGACGTTAGCCTCTGTGGGTACTCTGCAAATCTTCACATCTCCTCTACCGATAATCTCTCGAATGAGATGGAAGTGTCGTAGTATGTGTTTGGTTCGCTGGTGTGAGCGAGGTTCTTTAGCCTATGCAATCGCTCCATTATTGTCACAATAGAGCTCTATAGGATCTGCTATGCTAGGAACCACCCCAAGCTCAGTAATGAACTTACGGATCCAAACTGCCGCCTTTGCTGCCTCTGATGCAACAATATACTCGACCCCTATTGTAGAATCAACAACTGCGTCTTGCTTCGAACTCTTCCAGCTCACAACGCCACCATTCAAGCAAAACACGAACCCTGACTGTGATTTATAATCATCCTGGTCAGTTTGAAAGCTGACATCGCTGTAACCTTTTACAGCTAGCTCCTCATCGCCTCAAATATCAAGAAATATTCTTTAGTCTTTCTTAAGTACTTAAGAATATTCTTGACTGCTATCAAGTGACGCTCACCTGGATCTGACTGGTATTTGCTCATTATGCTCAAAGCATACGAGACATCAGGACGAGTATATAGCATGTCGTACATGATAAATCATATGACAGATGCATAAGGGATCTTATCCATGCAGTCTCTCTCTTCTCTAGAAGAGGGACTTTGAGTCTTCGAAAGACTCACACCATGTAACATTGGCAGAAGTCCCTTCTTGGAATTCTACATGGCAAACTGTAGTAATACCGTGTCAATATATGTACTCTGACATAGGCCAAGCAATCTCTTAGATCTATCTTTATAGATCTTGATGCCTAGAATATAGGTTGTTTCACCTAAGTCCTTCATTGAGAAACGCTTCCCCAGCCAAGTCTTCATAAACTGTAGCGAAGGGATGTCATTCCCAATGAGTAGTATGTCATCCACATACAATACAAGGAAGACAATTGTGTTCCCATTAACCCTCTTGTAGACACAGGATTCATCTTCATTCTTGATGAAACTAAACTGTTTGATCGCATCATCGAATCGAAGATTCCGGCTCCAAGAAGCTTGCTTTAGCCGATAAATGGACTTTTGTAGCTTGCATACTTTGCCAGTAT